>CM026387.1:14025289-14084113 GCA_014843695.1 Archivesica marissinica
TAAACTTTATTTATTGTACAACGATTGCGAAGCAAGTTGTAACACTTTATATTAATCACTCTCATTGACGCGGATGAAAGCGTAAATGTGGTCATTCGTGTGGGAGGAAACCGGCGACCACCGTACCATCTCACATACTTCCCGGTCCGAGGATCGACCCCGGGTTGCATTGGTGAGACTCCGAGGTGCAGCTGACCCCTGCGCTGACGGATACCCTATTACTGTTACAGTACTCTGTATCTTAATCCATTACCCGTATTACAGTACTCTGTATCTTCATCCATCACCCGTATTACATACTCTGTATCTTCATCCATTAACTCCGTATTACAGTCTCTGTATCTTCATCCATTACCCCGTATATACAGTACTCTGTTCATAATCATTACCCGTATTACAGTACTCTGTCTAATCCATTACTCGTATTACAGTACTCTGATCTTCAACATTACCCGTATTACAGTACTCGTATCTCACTCCATTACCAGTATTACAGTACTCTGCATCAAAACCCAAACGTCATTACAGTACTCTGTATCCACCATCACATTTCGTATTACAGTACTCTGTATCTTCATCCATTACCGTATTACAGTACTCTGTATCTTCATCCATTACTCGTATTACAGTACTCTGTATCTTCATCCATTACTCGTATTACAGTACTCTGTATCTTCATCCATTACCCGTATTACAGTACTCTGTATCTTCATCCATTACCCGTATTACAGTACTCTGTATCTTCATCCATTACCCGTATTACAGTACTCTGTATCTTCATCCATTACCCGTATTACAGTACTCTGTATCTTCATTCATTACCCGTATTACAGTACTCTGTATCTTCATCCATTACCCGTATTACAGTACTCTGTATCTTCATCCATTACCCGTATTACAGTACTCTGTATCTTCATCCATTACCCGTATTACAGTACTCTGTATCTTCATCCATTACCCGTATTACAGTACTCTGTATCTTCATCCATTACCCGTATTACAGTACTCTGTATCTTCATCCATTACCCGTATTACAGTACTCTGTATCTTCATCCATTACCCGTATTACAGTACTCTGTATCTTCATCCATTACCCGTATTACAGTACTCTGTATCTTCATCCATTACCCGTATTACAGTACTCTGTATCTTCATCCATTACCCGTATTACAGTACTCTGTATCTTCATCCATTACCCGTATTACAGTACTCTGTATCTTCATCCATTACCCGTATTACAGTACTCTGTATCTTCATCCATTACCCGTATTACAGTACTCTGTATCTTCATCCATTACCCGTATTACAGTACTCTGTATCTTCATCCATTACCCGTATTACAGTACTCTGTATCTTCATTCATTACCCGTATTACAGTACTCTGTATCTTCATTCATTACCCGTATTACAGTACTCTGTATCTTCATCCATTACCCGTATTACAGTACTCTGTATCTTCATCCATTACCCGTATTACAGTACTCTGTATCTTCATCCATTACCCGTATTACAGTACTCTGTATCTTCATCCATTACCCGTATTACAGTACTCTGTATCTTCATCCATTACCCGTATTACAGTACTCTGTATCTTCATCCATTACCCGTATTACAGTACTCTGTATCTTCATCCATTACCCGTATTACAGTACTCTGTATCTTCATCCATTACCCGTATTACAGTACTCTGTATCTTCATCCATTACCCGTATTACAGTACTCTGTATCTTCATCCATTACCCGTATTACAGTACTCTGTATCTTCATCCATTACCCGTATTACAGTACTCTGTATCTTCATCCATTACCCGTATTACAGTACTCTGTATCTTCATCCATTACCCGTATTACAGTACTCTGTATCTTCATCCATTACCCGTATTACAGTACTCTGTATCTTCATCCATTACCCGTATTACAGTACTCTGTATCTTCATCCATTACCCGTATTACAGTACTCTGTATCTTCATCCATTACCCGTATTACAGTACTCTGTATCTTCATCCATTACCCGTATTACAGTACTCTGTATCTTCATCCATTACCCGTATTACAGTACTCTGTATCTTCATCCATTACCCGTATTACAGTACTCTGTATCTTCATCCATTACCCGTATTACAGTACTCTGTATCTTCATCCATTACCCGTATTACAGTACTCTGTATCTTCATCCATTACCCGTATTACAGTACTCTGTATCTTCATCCATTACCCGTATTACAGTACTCTGTATCTTCATCCATTACTCGTATTACAGTACTCTGTATCTTCATCCATTACCCGTATTACAGTACTCTGTATCTTCATCCATTACTCGTATTACAGTACTCTGTATCTTCATCCATTACTCGTATTACAGCACTCTGTATCTTCATCCATTACCCGTATTACAGCACTCTGTATCTTCATCCATTACCCGTATTACAGTACTCTGTATCTTCATCCATTACCCGTATTACAGTACTCTGTATCTTCATCCATTACCCGTATTACAGCACTCTGCATCTTCATCCATTACCCGTATTACAGTACTCTGTATCTTCATTCGTTTCTCTATGCTAATTATGTGGATGTTCTCGTGATTTATTTTCGTTCTTCGTGAAAATAATCCTTCACACATTGCACTAATTTACTCAATATTTCGCACATTTTGATACCAAATTTGCCTATATTTTTCTTTTTCTTTTGGGTGTCAGTATACATTTCGATACGCGAAAACACATGTTATATGTACTTTATACTTACGCTTAACGTGAATCGTAATGATTATTCATACATATATATATATATACCTTTCCAGTAGCTGTTTCTCATCGTCGTTCACTGCTGCATGCTTAGCTAAACTTGTTGGTATTCCAACGGAAGAAGTTTCAGATACCATCATTGAGGAAATCTGAAATAATTCAATGTGTTATGACTACAATTATGGCAGATTAAGCAGCAGTAGGCCTACTAACTATTAATATACAGTCAAACCTGTCTTAAGCAGCCAGCCAAGAGAATCACAAAGTGGCTGCTTAACACAGGTGGCTGCTTAATAGAGGTCAACTGTATATTAAAACAACATATTGGGAATCTGGAAACTGGCTGCTTAATACAGGTTGGCTGCTTAATACAGGTATCCACTAACACAGGTTTCACTGCGTATATATATATAATGGTGTGCATACAGCAGGCACGTTTTGTATATAGCATTTAGTTTAAACAATATTTATTTCCTTGAATAAAGAAGACATTTTATTTTCCAATTTGAACTTAAAAGTTCATCATTGTACAACAAATATATATACATAAAGCATTCATGTGAAAAATATGTCAATATGAGAAATCATATACAGTATTGACAATACCTACTATACATATAATATATTATAATTTACATTCTCATTATTTGTAGACATTATATTGCTTAAGTACGACACCATGGAGTCTTATTTAAAGTATCTTGTAGAAATCCAAATAAAGGAGGTTGAACTCAGTTTAAGTAGTATTATAATTATAAACACAGTTAAGATTATTCATTTGAATTAAGTTGCCAACGATTGCGAAGCAAGTTCTAACAACTTATATTAATCACTCTCGTTGGCGTGGATGAAAGCATAAATGTGGTCATTCGTGTGGGAGGAAACCGGCGTACCCGGAGTATACCCACCTGTCCGATCTGGCGACCACCGTACCATCTCGCATACTTCCCGGTCCGAGGATCGAATCCGTGTTGCATTGGTGAGAAACGAGCGCGCTAACCACTGCGCTAATCGGACAGCCATAATCCGATTGAAATAAGCCACGCACATAGTCAAGCATAAATAACATGTATATAGATATCGCCTTTACGTTGTACATTAAGTATTATAACTGTGTGAGATGAGAGTTATATAGATATCGCCTTTACGTTGTATATTAAGTATTATAAGTGTGTGAGATGAGAGTTATATAGATATCGTCTTTACGTTGTACATTAAGTATTATAAGTGTGTGAGATGAGTTATATAGATATCGCCTTTACGTTGTACATTAAGTATTATAACTGTGTGAGATGAGAGTTAGCTCAGTTGTTCATCGTAACCTAATGGTTTGGATTAACATATGATTGGAGTGGCTGGGGGCCTCAGTGGTCGAGTTGTTAAGGTCATTTACTTCAAATCATTTGCACCATACCGCTGTAGGTTCGAATCTCACCGGTGGTGTCGAATTCATTCATGTGAGGAAGCTATCCAGTTGGTTTGAGGAAGGTCAGTGGTTATACATGGGTGTCTTTCGCCGAAGACAGTACCAATATGTTACATATTGGATCCGTTTGAGGCGTATATCTTACTTAAAACACATACTTATATAACAAGATCCTACAAATTAAAATTGTTAATTTCGTACATGTACGCGTAGGATTTAATATAATATTCTGTCTTTTGACAGCAGTCCAATATTAATAATAATGGACGAATATTAATAATATTCAATTCCAATTCAATTATTCTTTATTAACTTAGATCATTTACATGACATATATGAGTATACATGTAATTAATTAACAGAAGTTGTGACACGGATTGATAAATAAATAATAAAGAGCATATGAGAGAGAAGAGTCAAGTTTGGAGATGGGAAAATAGAAAAAAGAGCGGGAAATTCTATTATTTTGTTTTGTTTATTTAATTGTATTATGATTGATTTGAAACAGACTATAGGTCAGGGAAATTGTTTCGTTTTCGATGGTTGTTTTGGTCACGTGTGTGTGTGACCAAATACTGTTGAATGGATTTTCATTCTTGAGTTAACCGTGAGTTTTATCTGTCAGAAGTAAATGCTTTGAGGATTATATGTTATTGGTAATGTATTAATATTAATTAATAGTTACGATGCTGATTGTGACATTTAATTGTTGACGTTACTTTTTTTGCACGTGGGTAATTACTTAACATTGTTGTTGATTTTTTTGTTGTTTTGTTTTTTGTTTATGTATTTAATTTGAGAATAGATGGTGACAATATTATCTTTGCATGTAACATAGTATGATTTGTATCAGATCAGATACTACATAATAGTATGCCATTTCGCCATATCCCATGCTGCCTGTTATATGAATAGTATGGCTAGACAAACTACTTGAGTCCTTGGTTGACTAGCAGACAACATAATATTATACAGCATACATCCAGATTGATATGCAATGTAATGCTGTTGCTGATCTGGAACCATGCCGCATGCAAATCCTTTTAATTTACTCAGCCGGTAAGTTTCCACAAATAATTGAGTATAAAATCTATGGATGATTATTTTATTTGGTTTGATTTAAGAAAATAGTTCTTTAACAGCATTGTTTCAGTTTATTAATTTAATTATATATATTTATTTTGATTATTTCATATTTTGTACATACTACATTTGTAGTTGCTTTGTGTCCGGATTAATACACTATCATTAAAAATAGTAGCAATAAGTATATAGCTGTTTGGTGCTAATAAATGTACTACAGTAGGTGTCATTCAGTTTGTGCTAAGTTGTATATATGTACACATATTAAACATCACACTGTTAGTCTGGGGTTGAGTACATCCATAATAGTTCTAACAAATCTACTAAAAGTAGTAAAAATAATGGACTGCAAGTACAAAGGTATGACGTCACGATGGTGTTATAAATAATATTATTGAACATTAATAGAGTATAGTAGCAAGAGTAGCCTATAATAATATAATGGATTGTGGGTCGCATGTGACACTGTGTGGAGTTGTCGACCTTTGTATTAGAGTTATCCCATTTGACTTCACGGAGGCGTCTGCAATTCCATAATATATACGTGTTTTACGATTCACTTACATACACCGGGACGACCGATTTAAGGGACGGTGTGCCCCGGTCTGCTGCTACTGCTATTGTGTAATACAGAGACAGCGTGTGCGATGCGGTGTCCGTCCATTGATCACTTATCATTACGTCACCCGTGACGTCATCAATCGTAAATATATCGGTATTCCTACAACAGAAAAAGAACAGCAATCCAATACAAATGAAAAAGGGGAAATTATGTTTTCATTAAAATAAAAATTAAAGATAATAAAGAAAAGCAATATAGAAGTGAATATTGTGCATTGCATATAACAGGCTGTTACACCAATTATATACACATATACCGCCATATATACAAGCAGGGTTCATTCTAGGTCAGAATTTTTGGGAGAAGTGAGAAAGCGCGTGATCGCTTTCTTAAATGGTGTTCTTTAATATACTTCTGCAAAATAGGGTTAAAATGCACAGTACAATCATTAAATACAACATTTGAATAGAAGGAGTGCTTTATAATGGGCCAGTGTATCTTACTAGACCAAATTTTTGTTTGAAAATCATAAAAACCAAACTTTTTTTTAGGTAGAAGTGGGGCCCCCAGAGGGACAATTTCGCCCTCTAGAATGATCCCTGAACAAGTAACTGTTGAGTAACGGAACATTTCCTCCATTCAATCTTGGGTGTATTGAAAATTGTTAGTAAAGCAATATTAGCCTACCGGTGTCAGTACAGGGCAGTGTGTACGTGTATGCAAATACTACGTAACACATACAGTTAAATGCACACCAATCACAAGCACATTAGGTCTTAACGTACCTCCACACACACAATACCAAACACACGTTTGCAGTGAGCGAGACTCGCGCTGGTGATATCGACTTGCGGTCTGGCGTTTATTTATTTACAGGCATGTTTAATATAAACACAATTTATGACATACAAATAATACGTATCAATGTTGTATACATATCTAATCCTCTATCCTTTTTGAATTCCATATTGCCAAATAAGTTCGGACTGGGCCAGTGTAAAAACCAGAGGTAAAAAATCATAGTTTGTTGTTTATATAAAAAAAACTCTGGAAAACTGTACCCCAAGCCAAAAACACGCTATATAGAAATTTCTATCTTATGTAATGCATATACCCAAAACCACTATATAGAAATTTATAATAATGCATATCTCTTTTTTACACGTCTTCCCCTCCACATATATAATACACGTCTTCCCCTCCACATATATAATACACGTCTTCCCCTCCACATATATAATACACGTCTTCCCCTCCACATATATAATACACGTCTTCCCCTCCACATATATACTAACTGTGAAACTCCATCATACCATACAATGCAAGACAACAAACATGTTGAATAATCCCTTTTCTTCTACAAGCAACCCATAACTAGCCGAAAAACACATTGAACATACACATCTATGCGAATCCGAATAGCTGTAATTATCGGTCGATCTCCACCTTACGATGTTTCGCCTAGAAGTGATCACGCTATACTTTTCCCGCTAAGAAAAATCCCGTGCCTTCACGCCTGAATAGCACGCATATATATTGCTCCGCGATCAATATTGTGCTTATGGCAACGTTAAGACATACGTTCTACACTATACTGCGTAACGTGAACAACTTCGAAATATTATTAACAGAAACGTATAAAGGAAATGATACATTCCACGGACAAGGACATCATTAAGAGAATGCTAGTGTTTAGCAATGCTGGCTTTTAAGCTTACCCTTGTTGAAAGGTGAATGTTAAGTTAGCATTGTCTCCGATATCGTCATCTGTTGCCTGTATATAACGAAAGAAATTCCATATTACCTCAGAAGAATGAAATACAACGAACCACTTAATCGCTTAAGGTTTGCGACAAAAACAAACAAAGTTCGAACAATGTTTCGGCGAGGATTTGCACTTGCAATTATTACATAATACAACTTGGGCAATGCATTATCCACCCTTTTTAACACTACGTGCATTAAACATATCAGGTTTGACCCCCCGTCTGACCCTATTAAAATTAACAGTCATTCGGATGGGACGTTAAACCGAGGTCTCGTGTCGGTGCTGTGCACCGTGCACGTAAATGAACCAGAGGAGACTCTGGAATGGGTCTCTGTCTGTATCATTGCACTATCCTCCAACAATCTAGAATGACTAATCTCTTCAGGAGGCGTCGCTCATATGGGCAACCGGTAGCGACGATAAATAAACGTAAAACCACACATATTAGCTCTTCCGAAATCAGACGTGGGTGTTTACTCTTTAGATACGGTTAATTGGCTAGTCGGTGGCATCTTCTTTCTATACACAATGACACATACTGCTAAAAAGAAACTTTAAAAAAAGACTTCAGAAAAGAAATTGTTGGCTTACATTCAATGATCCTAAAATGGAGTTGGCTTTTTCGGGAATTGTCAAGAAGTATTGTTCTTGTGGGAATATCGGAGCATTGTCGTTCATGTCCAGAACTGTAACTGTAACCGATATGTTACCCTTGGGCTGAAAAGATTTACAATAGTGCATACACAATTATTTAGCTCGATTGCGAAACAAGTTCTTTCAACTTATATTCTTTATAGTCATTCTCGAGACCTCATTCCTGATGGAATCCTTCGCCATGAAGGAGAGAGAAGAGGCAACATGGAATGTATATGCCTTGCCTAAGGGCACATTCGTTACGGTTCCAGCGGGGCTCGAACTCCGGACCTTTCGCGCCTGAAGCGAACGCTCATCCACTGCGCTATCACGACTTCCACTTAGATTTACAATACTACAATTACAGACTAGTACACTGTTATCCCGTAAAATAGAAGTGCTATTGATGGTTGTGGTCAGTACATACCATGGTACATATGATTGTATGCAGGTACACATCTTGTCAGAATAATACTGCAATTCACTTTAGTCCTGTATACAACATATGACTAGGAACCACGGACACTTGGTGAATGGTCAATTAACATCTTTATCATATTTATATACTAGAGGACATAGAAAATGCACACCTGCATTATATACTAGAGGAAATAGAAAACGCACACCTGCATTATATACTAGAGGACATAGAAAACGCACACCTGCATTATATACTAGAGGACATAGAAAACGCACACCTACATTAAATGATTTTTATTACATGAAAACGAAATACGAAGGATTCCATCAAAGATATATCACATCTTTAGTACAAAACACAAACTGAACAACTAAAACTATTTCACAACGTTTAAAACTATGTATTTATATAGTTATTGTTTTCCATGTAAAACACACGTATCCGAAGTGTGCGTTTTCTATGTCATGTCCTCTAGTATAGATTGTTGAAATGCTGAAGTTGATCATTGCCATTTGCCTTTTTGGAATGAATACGGTGTGTAAAATGTTCGACAAACATCCACATTATTTTATGCAAATTTAATTTGGTTCGATTTCGTAACATGTGTTTGCCATATTATATTAATCACTCTCGAGACCTCATTCCTGATGGAATCCATCGCTACGAGGGAGAGAGAAGAGGCAATGTGTAATTTAAGTGCCTTGCCTAATGACACAATCGTAACGGGTACAGCTGGGCGCGAACTCCGGGCCTTTCGCATTTCAAGCGAATATTCTACCACTGCGCTCTCACGACGTCCACATTAATAGTTATAAATATCGCTAACAGTTAAAGTACTTCAAAAGCAAACTTACCATTATTATCCAGGTCATATGTATATACACCCAGTTTAATACACAGACGCATGTAGTATGGGCAAGTGGTTTCGGGTCCACCCCCCCATATTTGTTTTAATAACATTATGATACAACATATACATGACACTACATGCATACATACACAGTGCTTAGGCCATATCCAAGCAAGTTTAAAAATGACACACCTAGCCACGCGTCTGTGGTTTAATATGCTAACTATTAATGGTATATATACCAGCTTATATTGGGACACTTCTATGAACATATGGTATATATACCAGGTTATATTGGGACACTTCTATGAACATATGGTATATATACCAGCTTATATTGGGACACTTCTATGAACATATGGTATATATACCAGCTTATATTGGGACACTTCTATGAACATATGGTATATATACCAGCTTATATTGGGACACTTCTATGAACATATGGTATATATACCAGCTTATATTGGGACACTTCTATGAACATATGGTATATATACCAGCTTATATTGGGACACTTCTATGAACATATGGTATATATACCAGCTTATATTGGGACACTTCTATGAACATATGGTATATATACCAGCTTATATTGGGACACTTCTATGAACATATGGTATATATTCAGTGGTCTCCCGGTCCAAATTCGTCTTCGTAATCATCATATGACTGCAAATACAAATGCAAAAATGGTATGTGACTACGTTCGTACTTGGCTATGTAACAAGGATGTCACTGTGCAACCAAATGAACTACATGGGAGTGACGCATATGTGAGAAGACAGTTATACTGTATGTTGTTCTTTTTTGTTGTACGTTTATTTATCGTCGCTACCGGTTGCCCATATGAACGACGCCTCCTGAAGAGATTAGTCATTTTACATTTTGGAGGATAGTGCAATGATACAGACAGAGACCAATTCTAGAGTCTATTCTGGTTGTTTTATGTTGTTCAAAATTACAAACATGTTTTATAATCCACCACCGTGCATACTTTAAATATAAAGCAATACTACATTGCAAAAAGCAAATAAAATGCATTTTTTTCACGTATAAATATGCATTGCTACTACAAATTCTTTCGAACACTAACATTGAAACAGTGTTTTTGTGGTCTACAAACTTTCAAAATTGAAAGTAGGATTTCATATAACGATAAATCTGTACCATATATATATAACTCACCTTTTTATATCGATACCAAATTCATTTGTTGAACACACATACATATCTCCAGTCACCTGCATAGAATAGTGGAAAATATAACGATTTACAAATAAAATACATTGCAACAGAAACCCACCAGAAACGCATGCTTTGTAATACATCGAGTGTTCCGGAAACATATCTACATACGTAGTTTATTATGTTTCCTCAAATTCATTTGAGCTCGATGGCGAAACAATTTCTTATAACTTATATTAATCACTCTCAAGTGCACATGGATTCCATCAGGAATGAGGTCTCGAGAATGATTAATATAAGTTTAAAGAACATGCTTCGCAATCGAGCTAAGATTAATTTGTATAAACTAATCCATATTCAACGTTTCAATGGGATGACCCGCCGTTATCGTGGTGATGCTAATATGATAATATGTAGACGTCGGGGATATTAGCATTTGCCGCGGGTCATCCAGCTGAAACGTTAGATATGTGTGTATGTGTGAACACAGACTAGGTTAGTATTTAGATCAGCATCACCTCTTTGTGCATACGAGATCATTAAGTAATACTTACGGGTAGCCGCTTCGAGATTAGCGTGTCCATGGGTATATTTTCGTTGACGTTGACGTATATTTCATGAGAAGAAAACGTGACGTTTTTATTGTACATGACATCCACACCAGCTATGCTGCAACGTCTGTGCCAGAAATAATACATAACAAATGGTGTACGACCCAACAAAGTGCATGTATTTATGAACGGAACATCATCACCACACTTCATGCAAGTGTAAACTTTATTTATTTTACGAATCAAGGTGTTACAACTTATAGAAATCACTCTCGTTGGCGCAGGTGAAAGCGTATATGTGGCCATTCGTCATTCTGGAGGAAACCAGAGTACTCGGAGTAAATCCACCTGTTCGATATGGCGACCATCGTACCATCTCACATACTTCCCTGTCCGAGGATCGAACGCGGGTGACATTGGTAAGAGGCGAGCGTGCTAATCACTGTGCTAATTGGACAGCATAATGTTAAAAGAAAGGCCCACTAAAACGTAGCTTTAATGTAACTGCATTTGAAAGTCGCACTGCATGTATGTACATATGACATGACGGAAGAGGGGGTAAGGGAAGCGTCCATCTTGGATTATTCACGCCACATGATGATTTTTATAAATATAAAATTATAAACTGATACAAGCAACATAAATGATCAATTTTGCATGTGTATTAATTTTAGTTTATACACATTTATTTTAGCTCGATTGCGAAACAAGTTATTTCAACTTTAATTTGGTTCGATTTTGTAACACGTTTTTGCCATATTATATTAATCACTCTCGAGACCTCATTCCTGATGGAATCCATCGCCACGAGGGAGAGAGAAATAGAGAGGGATAGATAAGGGAGAGAGAGGGAGGGGGAGAGAGGGAGAGAGGGAGGGATATATAGGATAGAGGGAGAGAGGGATATAGGGAGGGAGAGAGGGGAGATAGGGAGAGAGAGATAGAGAAAGGGGGAGAGAAATGAGAATGGGTCAGTCGAAGTTGGAAGTATGAATATACACAAATTACATCAGTCATTATCAAACATCCTTGTTGCTGTAATAAACTGGTGAACTGCATCAAATATCGCCATATGTATCTCTTCGCTTAGAGTATCATCACCATACAAAATAACTCTGAGAGAAATGTCTGTCAAATGCAACGCTGGCCGTCACCAATTACAATCTTAAATAATAATAATGAAACAAGTCTTGGTATAATGCTGTTTAATTTACCTTTCATTTTTATTCACTGAACTATCACAGGCCTTGACTAGAAAGTTGTAATCTCTCTGTAGATCAAATCCATCGTCTATATTTATAATTCCATTAGACATGTTGATTTTGAATGGCACTCTAGTGGAACTTGGATACAGGGAGTAAATAACATCAGAATTAGGAGAGTTTGGTTTGTCTCCATCCTTGGCGGTGATCTGGAAACAGCAAGGCTTAATTATAACAATAACTCATAGCTTTTATACTGTAAGTTAATGCGTGCGTGTGAATGCGTGAAGAATATGTACATATAAATGTGTGCGTGTTACTGTGTGAAGAATATGTACATATAAATGCGTGAGTGTGAATGTATGAAGAATAGTGTACATATAAATATGTGCGTGTGAAGAATATGTACATATAAATGTGAGCGTGTTAATGTGTGAAGGATATGTACATATAAATGTGTGCGTGTTAATGTGTTAATGTGTTAATGTGTGAATAATATGTACATATAAATGTGTGCGTGTTAATGTGTTAATGTGTTAATGTGTGAAGAATATGTACATACAAATATGTGTGTGTTAATGTGTGAAGAATATGAACATATAAATGTGAGCGTGTTAATGTGTGAAGGATATGTACATATAAATGTGTGCGTGTTAATGTGTTAATGTGTTAATGTGTGAAGAATATGTACATATAAATGGGTGCGTGTTAATGTGTTAATGTGTTAATGTGTGAAGAATATGTACATATAAATGTGTGCGTGTTAATGTGTTAATGTGTTAATGTGTGAAGAATATGTACATACAAATATGTGTGTGTTAATGTGTGAAGAATATGTACATATAAATGTGTGCGTGTTACTGTGTGAAGAATAGTGTACATATAAATGTGAGCTTATGAATGCGTGAAGGATATGTACATATAAATGTGAGCTTGTGAATGCGTGAAGAATATGTACATATAAATGTGTGCGTGTTAATGTGTGAAGAACATGTACATATAAATGTGTGCGTGTGAAGAATATGTACATATAAATATGTGCGTGTGAAGAATATGTACATATAAATGTGAGCGTGTTAATGTGTGAAGAATATGTACATATAAATGTGTGCGTGTGAATGCATGAAGAATATGTACATATAAATGTGTGCGTGTGAATGCGTGAAGAATATGTACATATTAATGTGTGCGTGTTACTGTGTGAAGAATATGTACATATAAATATGAGCTTGTGAATGCGTGAAGAATATGTACATATAAATGCGTGAGTGTGAATGTATGAAGAATAGTGTACATATAAATGTGTGCGTGTGAAGAATATGTACATATAAATGCGTGCGTGTTAATGTGTAAAGAACATGTACATATAAATGCGTGAGTGTGAATGTATGAAGAATAGTTTACATATAAATGTGTGTGTGTGAAGAATATGTACATATAAATGCGTGAGTGTGAATGTATGAAGAATAGTGTACATATAAATGTGTGCATGTGAAGAATATGTACATATAAATATGTGCGTGTGAAGAATATGTACATATAAATGTGAGCGTGTTAATGTGTGAAGAATATGTACATATAAATGTGTGCGTGTGAATGCATGAAGAATATGTACATATAAATGTGTGCGTGTGAATGCGTGAAGAATATGTACATATAAATGTGTGCGTGTGAATGTGTGAAGAATATGTACATATAAATGTGTGCGTGTGAATGCGTGAAGAATATGTACATATAAATGTGTGCGTGTGAATGCGTGAAGAATATGTTCATATAAATATGTGCGTGTTAATGTGTGAAGAATATGTACATATAAATGTGCGCGTGTTAATGTGTGAAGAATATGTACATATAAATGCGTGCGTGTTAATGTGTGAAGAATATGTACATACAAATATGTGCGTGTTAATGTGTGAAGAATATGTACATATAAATGTGTGCGTGTGAATGCATGAAGAATATGTTCATATAAATATGTGCGTGTTAATGTGTGAAGAATATGTATATATAGATGTGCGCGTGTTAATGTGTGAAGAATATGTACATATAAATGCGTGCGTGTTAATGTGTGAAGAATATGTACATAAAAATATGTGCGTGTTAATGTGTGAAGAATATGTACATATAAATGTGTGCGTGTTAATGTGTGAAGAATATGTACATATAAATGTGTGCGTGTTAATGTGTGACGAATGTGTACATATAAATGTGCGCGTGTTAATGTGTGACGAATGTGTACATATAAATGTGCGCGTGTTAATGTGTGAAGAATATGTACATATAAATGCGTGCGTGTTAATGTGTGAAGAATATGTACATACAAATATGTGCGTGTTAATGTGTGAAGAATATGTACATATAAATGTGTGCGTGTTAATGTGTGAAGAATATGTACATATAAATGTGTGCGTGTGAATGCGTGAAGAATATGTACATATAAATGTGAGCGTGTGAATGCGTGAAGAATATGTACATATAAATGTGAGCGTGTGAATGCGTGAAGAATATGTACATATAAATGTGTGCATGTGAATGCGTGAAGAATATGTACATATAAATGTGAGCGTGTGAATGCGTGAAGAATATGTACATATAAATGTGTGCGTGTGAAAGTGTGAATAATATGTACATATGAATATGTGCATATTAATGTGTGAAGAATATGTACATATAAATGTGTGCGTGTGAATGCGTGAAGAATATGCACATATACATGTGAGCGTGTGAATGCGTGAAGAATATGTACATATAAATGTGTGCGTGTGAAAGTGTGAAGAATATGTACATATAAATATGTGCATATTAATGTGTGAAGAATATGTACATATAAATGTGTGCGTGTTAATGGGTGAAGAATATGTACATAAAAATAAATGCCTATTAATGTGTGAAGAATATGTACATATAAATGTGTGCATATTAATGTGTGAAGAATATGTACATATAAATGCGTGCATGTTAATGTGTGAAGGATATGTACATATACATGTGAGCATGTGAATGCGTGAAGAATATGTACATATAAATGTGTGCGTGTGACAGTGTGAAGAATATGTACATATAAATATGTGCATATTAATGTGTGAAGAATATATACATATAAATGTGTGCGTGTTAATGGGTGAAGAATATGTACATATAAATAAATGCCTATTAATGTGTGAAGAATATGTACATATAAATGTGTGCATATTAATGTGTGAAGAATATGTACATATAAATGCGTGCGTGTTAATGTGTGAAGGATATGTACATATAAATGCGTGCGTGTGAAGAATATGTACATATAAATGCGTGCGTGTGAATGTGTGAAGAATATGTACATATCAATATGTGCGTGTGAATGTGTGAAGAATATGTACATATAAATATGTGCGTGTGAATGTGTGAAGAATATGTACATATAAATGTGTGCGTGTGAATGTGTGAAGAATATGTACATATAAATGTGTGCGTGTGAATGTGTGAAGAATGTGTACATATAAATGTGTGCGTGTGAATGTGTGAAGAATATGTACATATCAATGTGTGCGAGTGAATGTGTGAAGAATATGTACATATCAATGTGTGCGTGTGAATGTGTGAAGAATATGTACATATAAATGTGTGCGTGTGAATGTGTGAAGAATATGTACATATAAATACGTGCGTGTGAATGTGTGAAGAATATGTACATATAAATGTGTGTGTAAATATGTGAAGAATATGTACATATAAATGTGTGAATGTGTGAAGAATATGTACATATAAATGTGTGCATATTAATGTGTGAAGAATATGTACATATAAATGTGTGCGTGTTAATGTGTGAAAAATACGTACATATAAATTAGTACTTGTTAATGTGTGAAAGATATTGTACATATAAAACCAGTGCGTGTTAAAATACTTCTGTAAGCACCGCCCCTGATTAACCAAGTAGCTAAGATAATGTAAGCAGATCAAACATGTATCTAAAACATACCTGTCCTACAGCAGCGCCATCTGACGTGGAGTTGATGTGAAACACATACGATACCTCATCAAACACCGGGCTGTTATCGTTAACGTCTTGTAGTGTTACAACAACTGTTGCCGTGTTCATTGAGTAGTTGCCTTCAGTATCCCGAGCCACTACCTGATGATGTCAGAAACATGATTCTTGTTACAAGTGATACCCTTTTTTTTGGAATGACCAAACATAAATGAAAGGCAAGTCTGATATATTCCGTTGAGTTTGTAAAATACTGATATATATTATAGTTAGACTATACAATGGTTTATGGAGAATAAGATGTTCATAGCCGTATTCATTAAAGCAACATTACATCGCAAAAAAGCAAATAAAATTAATGTGTTCATGTATTGCTACTACACATTCTTCTGAATACATTCGAACACTAACATTGTATCAATAAACAGTGTTTTTGTGGTGTACAAACTTTCAAAAAATGAAAGTAGGATTTCATATAACAAGTCATCCATGCTCCTGAAATGACGTTTGTTTGTCATTGGAGTCAATACTAAACGCACTATACTTTCGTTTAGAGATAATTTAACTAAGATTAGTCGACAAATAAATATGCAATTTAACTAAGATTAGTCTACACATAAATATGCATATGGCACACATGTGAGATATATGTACGATAAAGCGTGTTATTCAGGATACACGCATTGTATTACGCATGAATGTCGACCCTATTTATTCTGTCAACAAACCGCGTATACGACTGTTGAAATACTCAGTTTTTGAGGCAAATATTGGGGGGAAATTATACCATATAATAGGAAATTACATTCTGCAGACATTTGCGTTTTCACCGATGTAGTGTCGCTACCAATTAAATGTTTGTTTGTGTTTGGTTTTCGTGTTTAAAGTTGCACCAACAGCTTAGGTCATCTGGTCATTCTCCAGCTAGTATTGGTGGAGGAAGACTCCGGATGCTCCCATTCGAGCATTAATACAGGTACGGACGAGCACCAGGTTCGAACTATCGACCGACTGCAAGCCAGATGGACAGCTTCATCATATGAAATTCGTTTACATAGAACCACCTACCTGTATAATAGTATCACCATCACATAAATAAGTCCACTACACCAGTGGGATTCTAACCTACAGCCGTGGGGGACAAGTGATTTCAAGTCAACGACCTTTTCGCAATTACACATAAATATATGGAGGTATTGCGCAAACGAGTACATACTCGAGTCAATTAGTTTAAACAGTATTTTAAACGGTTGTCCGATTAGAGCAGTGGTTAGCGCGCTCGCTTCTCACAAAACCTGGGTTCGATCCTCGGACCGTGAAGTATGTGTGATGGTACGGTGGTCACCAGATCGGACAAGTAGATTTTCTCCGGGTACTCCGGTTTCCTCCCACACGAATGACTACAAATACGCTTTCATCCGCGCCAACGAAAGTGATTAATATAAGTTGTTAGAACTTGCTTCGCAATTGTTGTAAAATAAATAAAGAAAACCCACCTGTCCGATATGTCGACCACTAACATCTCACATACTTCCCGGACCGAGGATCGAACCCGGTTTGCATTGGTAAGAAGCGATCGTGCTAACTACAGCGCTAATCGGACAGCACACGGAATGTGATGATATCACACTGAGGAAATGGTTTAGGGCAACACATAGACGAAATCTGACGACTGAGGATAAAGTTGTAGGGCAATACATAGACGAAATCTGACGACTGAGGATAAAGGTTTAGGGCAACACATAGACGAAATCTGACGACTGAGGATAAAGTTGTAGGGCAAAACATAGACGAAATCTGACGACTGAGGATAAAGGTGTAGGGCAATACATAGACGAAATCTGACGACTGAGGATAAAGGTGTAGGGCAATACATAGACGAAATCTGACGACTGAGGATAAAGGTGTAGGGCAATACATAGACGAAATCTGACGACTGAGGATAAAGGTGTAGGGCAATACATAGACGAAATCTGACGACTGAGGATAAAGGTGTAGGGCAATACATAGACGAAATCTGACGACTGAGGATAAAGGTGTAGGGCAATACATAGACGAAATCTGACGACTGAGGATAAAGGTGTAGGGCAATACATAGACGAAATCTGACGACTGAGGATAAAGGTGTAGGGCAATACATAGACGAAATCTGACGACTGAGGATAAAGGTGTAGGGCAATACATAGACGAAATCTGACGACTGAGGATAAAGGTGTAGGGCAATACATAGACGAAATCTGACGACTGAGGATAAAGGTGTAGGGCAATACATAGACGAAATCTGACGACTGAGGATAAAGGTGTAGGGTAAGATGAAGACTGGAGCGGAATACGACGATATTGAAATGTTAGATAAATGTGTAATAGAGAAGAGACAACCAATAACAAACACAAGCATACATTTCTATTTTGATATCGTCGGTTTTCGCTCTCGCCCTCGTCACCAGGTCTAGTAGACAAACTGTGCAAAGAGGATTCATATGGTAAGCTTACCAGAACAGTTATATTTGGGTATCGCTCCCTGTCTAGATCTGACGGAGTTTTTATGCTGATGACGCCACTGTGCGGCTCAATTTCTAGGGCTCCAGTACTGTTAACAATTTCATAAATGATAACTGCATTTAAGCCCTGAAAAACAATATAATATTACACAAATATATGCTACTGATAAACAGCACAGCGTATACGCGCGATGCAACGCCATTAAAAGGGAGCTAAATCTCCTGCGATAAAGGTATGGCAAGACAAAGACGCTAAAATCCTCCATATACACACGATATGTAGCTTTAGTTGTTAGCGCGCTCGCTTCTCACCAATGCAACCCGGGTTCGATCCTCGGATCGGGAAGAATGTGAGATGTTACGGTGGTCGCCAGATCGGGAAGGTGGGTTTTCTCCGTGTACTCCTGTTTCCTCCAACATGAATGAGAGAGTTTGATCCCCCGTCTGACCTTAATTAAATTAACAGTCTTTCAGATGGGACATTAAACTGAGGTCTCGTGTTGGTGCTTTACACCGTGCACGTAAAAGAACCAGAGGAGACTCTGGAATGGGTCTCTGTCTGTATCATTGCACTATCTTCTAAACATCTAAAATGACTAATCTCTTCAGGAGGAGTCGCTCATATAGGCAACCGGTAGCGACGATAAATAAACGTAAAACACACACACATAAAGTTGGATATGTTATTATAGACGAGTACCCCAGTAAGCAGTCACATCTACTGGCTGCTTAAGACATGTATGACTGTTTTATGAAAACGCAATATGTTTTATTTACACACAAAGTGTCTAATGTACATCATTGCTGAATAAGTGACAATGAGAGACAAATTGGCGAGTTACTTCCCCCTGAATATTATTTAAGGAGGATATGCACATTCTTGTACCGAATTATTTTAATGGTGCGAAAGGTCCGGAGTTCGAGCCCCGCTGGAGCCGCTACGATTGTGCCCTTAGGCAAGGCATTTGCATTCCACATTGCCTCTTCTCTCTCCTTCATGGCGATGGATTCCATCAGGAATGAGGTCTCGAGAGTGATTAATATAAGTTGAAAGAACTTGTTTCGCAATCGAGCTAAAATAAATGTGTATAAACTAATTATTTAAATGAACATTTCCAATTAAGACATCGCAATACAGTTACTTCAGATTTGACATTGAGATATGCTTCAAATATTGATTATATATTCCAAGACCTAGATGTGAAATGTACAATAAATCTTTAGAATACTCTTGTCAAAAGATATGGAATTGTCTACAATTGGAAATTAAGACGTCCAGATCTTTAAATATGTTCAAGACAAAATGTAAATTATGGATACACCAACTATTAATTGGTATACATTAGAAAGTTATATATATAATGATTGTCACTCAATGTGCTTATGTCGTTTTGTATTTCGATAACATTACCTGATTTGTTTAGGTTACATTGTACAACATTATACATATTTATCCTACCTTCATGCGAAATAACGTACAAAAACGGCCTGCCTAATAAATGTTGCTTTATTAGTCAGTGCCTAATAAAGCTTTCGTGACGGACTACTTTTAGCTTTCGTGACGGACTACTTTTATGACCCAGATTACGGTTTGTAAATAAACAAAGCGTCTGTCGTCACTTTGTGTCTGCTGAGTTTGGAAAATGTCCCAAGAAGAAAGTCGTGTACAGGCAAACTTTCAAGTTGTTTGGGATGAATTAACAGCACTCGATGAGACCCCTCTGGAAACTACTGTTGTCAGAGAAATGTCATTTGTCATTTATCTATAAATAGAAATATCAATGCGCAACATATTACCAAGTGCGTAGCGAGTTTGTAAGCTGTCATGGCTAATTTGTTTGTTTTTGTGTCGGGTGCACACTCAGAATGTAGGATAAATAGAGCCTCGCCTTGTATTTTTCTCCGACTCGCCTAATAAATTAAAATTTATAAGACAGTAACCTACTATTCTCTATTTATCCTACCTTCATGCGAAATAACGTACAAAAACGGCCTGCCTAATAAATGTTGCTTTATTAGTCAGTGCCTAATAAAGCTTTCGTGACGGACTACTTTTAGCTTTCGTGACGGACTACTTTTATGACCCAGATTACGGTTTGTAAATAAACAAAGCGTCTGTCGTCACTTTGTGTCTGCTGAGTTTGGAAAATGTCCCAAGAAGAAAGTCGTGTACAGGCAAACTTTCAAGTTGTTTGGGATGAATTAACAGCACTCGATGAGACCCCTCTGGAAACTACTGTTGTCAGAGAAATGTCATTTGTCATTTATCTATAAATAGAAATATCAATGCGCAACATATTACCAAGTGCGTAGCGAGTTTGTAAGCTGTCATGGCTAATTTGTTTGTTTTTGTGTCGGGTGCACACTCAGAATGTAGGATAAATAGAGCCTCGCCTTGTATTTTTCTCCGACTCGCCTAATAAATTAAAATTTATAAGACAGTAACCTACTATTCTCTATTTATCCTACCTTCATGCGAAATAACGTACAAAAACGGCCTGCCTAATAAATGTTGCTTTATTAGTCAGTGCCTAATAAAGCTTTCGTGACGTCATAGGGCTAACCGTGGATATAAATAGAAATATCAATGCGCAACATATTACCAAGTGCGTAACGAGTTTGTAAGCTGTCATGGCTAGTTTGTTTGTTTTTGTGTCGGGTGCACACTCAGAATGTAGGATAAATAGAATATTAGGTGTCTGTCTTATAAATTTTAATTTATTAGGCGAGTCGGAGAAAAAATACAAGGCTCAGCAGAGCCTCGCCTCGGCAGAGCCTCGCCTTGTATTTTGTCTCCGACTCGCCTAATAAATTAAAATTTATAAGACAGTAACCTAATATGCTCTATATATTGCATGGCGTAACAGTGTACTTTGGTTATAAGTGTGTGTATGTGCATTAATGCTATAGTGTTAAGAAATTTAAGAGGGCCCTAAGGAAAATTAGTTCAGAACTAATTATTTCACCCTCTATAAATAAAGAAATCTATCTATATAATTGGTTTCCTCTGTTTTTATCATTGTTCACTTTGCACCACATCCTACTAGATATTCTTCCATTTTCTCATCTTACAGTTACTAAATTATTAATTCTCGACAGTATATCAAATGGATACTTAACTGAAAAATTAGCACATTTATCATACCGCAACATCTACTTAGGGAACACCAGTAAAAACAAAGTATTCCACATAAAAGAACCAATATACATTTCGGGATAAATCGGACTTTATCTATCAGCCAACTGCCAAGGGAGGTAATCGAAAAACCAGTGATGTCGCTCATTCTTACTATATCTTTATCCGTTGCCGACACTGTTGTAACATAACCAATGGCGTTCTCAACAAGTGTGACGTCATATGTCACTGGAGAAAAGATGGCGGCATTGTCGTTTATATCCAGTAAGTTGACAAATAAGGTAGCATAAGCTCTCTTTTCTCGGTTGTCCGACTGGTAGCACTGCAGATAGAAAAATGTATACAGTATTTCATAGGGCAAATACCGTACAAGCACATACTGTGGATAGCTTGCATAGTGCAAATAACGTACAAGCACACACTGTGGATAGCTTGCATAGTGCAAATAACGTACAAGCACACACTGTGGATAGCTTGCATAGTGCAAATACCGTACAAGCCCGCACTGTAGATAGCTTGCATAGTGCAAATACCGTACAAGCCCGCACTGTAGATAGCTTGCATAGTGCAAATAATGTACAAGCCCGCACTGTAGATAGCTTGCATAGTGCAAATACCGTACAAGCCCGCACTGTGGATAGCTTGCATAGTGCAAATACCGTACAAGCCCGCACTGTAGATAGCTTGCATAGTGCAAATAATGTACAAGCCCGCACTGTAGATAGCTTGCATAGTGCAAATAATGTACAAGCCCGCACTGTAGATAGCTTGCATAGTGCAAATACCGTACACGCCCGCACTGTGGATAGCTTGCATAGTGCAAATACCGTACAAGCCCGCACTGTAGATAGCTTGCATAGTGCAAATACCGTACAAGCCCGCACTGTAGATAGCTTGCATATGGAAAATAATGTACACGCCCACACTGTGTAACTGTATAGCTTGCATATGGAAAATAACGTACAAGCCCGCACTGTGGATAGCTTGCATATGGAAAATAACGTACAAGCCCGCACTGTGGATAGCTTGCATATGGAAAATACCGTACAAGCCCGCACTGTAGATAGCTTGCATATGGAAAATAATGTACAAGCCCGCACTGTAGATAGCTTGCATATGGAAAATAATGTACAAGCACACACTGTAGATAGCTTGCATATGGAAAATAATGTACAAGCCCGCACTGTAGATAGCTTGCATATGGAAAATAATGTACAAGCCCGCACTGTAGATAGCTTGCATATGGAAAATAATGTACAAGCCCGCACAGTAGATAGCTTGCATATGGAAAATAACGTACAAGTCCGCACTGTAGATAGCTTGCATATGGAAAATAACGTACAAGTCCGCACTGTAGATAGCTTGCATATGGAAAATACCGTACAAGTCCGCACTGAGAATAATTTTCATATGGCAAGCGTGCACTGTGGAAAGATTGCTCAAAACAAATCTGGTAGCACATGTTCCATTGCTAGGTGGACTGAAGAAGGCATGTCAATGTGCCTTGCCCTCGGATAAACCACATGACTTTGACCTGGTACTCGCCATACACCAAGTATTTCAGTATCAGTATTTAGGCTAGAGATACTGGTCAGACGTTTGGTGCAGTAAAATTTACACTATTCTTCCATATTCATGTCATAGTGTAATGTCTTTTTTTATTATTTAAGTTTATTTAACGTAGCTACCGGTTTCCCATTTGAGCGACGGGCAGTTTACCTAACAATACCTTTCCTGGGCAGGCTCCAGCGGTTAACCAGTACTTGGGTGCACCAACCTCCGTAAGAAACTGCCAACTGTTTCATATAAATGAGACACGGTCTGAGCGGGGCTCGAACCCGTGACAATCAGAGATGATAGGTTACAGTGGTATACAAGTCAGCGACCTTAACCACTCGACCACGCAGGCGGACAAGTAATGTCATTGTGTACATGAACGTACTTATATTGTCATAGTCTACAGTAACATATTGTCATAGGCACTTACCCATATTGCCATAATGTACATGTGGGTACTCTCCCGGTCTACTGCTCTATTTGCCGAGAATGTACCGTCTGCTGCGTTTATTGTCAAGAAGTCTGAGGTGTTACCGTAATCTAGACAATAAACACAATGAAACAATCAATGATTACATGGTTTGTTTCTGCGTGCCAGGAAAGTCGAAGACACAACAGAACATTAAATTTAATAATATGGGCGTATCCAAAATGCAATGCCATGTAGTTGTTACTTGTATATTACCACAGGAACTTGAAATGTTATCCATAAGCCACCAAAGGTCTCGTAACTCTATCCTAGGACACCCCCTCTATTAAAAAAGAGGGGGTGCCCTAGGGTAGAGTTACGAGACCTTTGGTGGCTTATTGATAACATTTCAAGTTCCTGTGATATTACTTACGTTCTGTATTTATATTCTAATATTGGACACACTATAAGTTATATAGATACAGTCTACATCCGTTATGTCAAAGTCGGTTATGTCGAATTCTCCGGTTATCTCTAAGTCGGATCCCAAGTCCCGTTTTAGACATTACCATTTTACATATAACTGGCTCCGTTTATATCGAATTTCGTTAAGTCGTCGAAGTATTTTGCTCGGTCTGACGGAATTCGACATAGCGGATGACACTGTATCTTTATTCTTCCATAAGTGGAAGTCTTGATAGCGCAGTGGTAGTGCATTCGCTTCATGTGCGAAAGGCCCGGAGTTCGCGACCCGCTGGAACCGTTACGATTGTATTCTTAGGCAAAGTATTAAATTCCACATGCCTCCTCTCTCTCTCTCTCTCTTCTCTCTCTCTCTCTCTCTCTCTATCTCTCTCTCTCTCTCTCTCCTTCTCTCTCTCTCTCTCTCTCTCTCTCCTCTCTCTCTCTCTCTCTCTCTCTCTCTCTCTCTCTCTCTCTCTCTCTCTCTCTCTATCTCTCTCTCTCTCTCTCTCTCTCTCTCTCTCTCTCTCTCTCTCTCTCTCTCTCTCTCTCTCTCTCTCTCTCTCTCTCTCTCTCTCTCTCTCTCTCTCTCTCTCTCTCTCTCTCTCTCTCTCTCTCTCTCTCTCTCTCGGCGTTGGATTCCATCAGGAATGAGGTCTCGAGAGTTAATATAAGTTGTAAGAACTTGTTTCCCATTCGAACTAAAATACATTTGTCTAAACTAAATGGGAGAGGAGTGTATCAAATATATACATGTATATATCGAACATCTTAGCAACAGTAATGTTATATTGTTATATGTTATATTATGCATAATTGTTTAGTTTACACAAATTTATTTTAGCTCGATTGCGAAACAAGTTTTTACAACTTATATTTATCGCTCTCGATACTTCATTCCTGGTGGAATACATCGCCACGAGGGAGAGAGAAGAGACAATGTGGAATTAAAATGCCTTGCCTAAGAATCGTAACGGTTCCAGCGGGGCTCGAACTCCGGACATTTCGCACCTGAAGCGAACGCGCATCCACTGCGCTATCACGACTTGCACATGCATAGTTGTTACATTATTAATCAGGTACACATGATACATACAGTATCACAATCGTTAGCACATATTTAGACAAACATATATACAACGTGTTACCATTACAAATATTGCATTCCAAACTAACTTTGTCGCAGTATATAAATTATAATTATATAGTCATAAATGTTTAAATTATACTGAAATACACATAAGCATGTCAAGTATATTTTGCGCAGATTTTAGAAACTGTGCACGCTAAGTTGCTGAGAGAAAACGGCTTGCCGAAACGAACAATTCATTCTACTTTGTACAATATGATGCTACACAAGATAATTTACGAATTCAGTAAATACTGGTCGAGAAATCTAAGTACAGAGTTATTATCATTAATAACACGATACATACAGCACAGGGCTTTGCTGACCATTTTATGTAAAGATCTGGAATTCAATACTGAAACAGCAATGTTGATACTTTACGCAACATTTCTTAGTATTAACTTCATACAAAATATCGCACTTTGGACCGGCCCATAATAAACAGTATTACGTTCAGTAAAACATATGACAGCTTAGTTTAATCATATTTTATTGCTTGATTCTTTTTACATATATATGTGAATACAAAACACAAATCAAAGAAAGGCAAACGGGTCAGGCCACACGTTCTAGCAACATTAGTTACTGTGAATACAAAACACAAATCAAAGAAAGGCAAACGGGTCAGGCCACACGTTCTAGCAACATTAGTTACTGTAAAAATACAAAACACAAATCAAAGAAAGACAAACGGGTCAGGCCACAAGTTCTAGCAACATTAGTTACTGTGAATACAAAACACAAATCAAAGAAAGGCAAACGGGTCAGGCCACACGTTCTAGCAACATTAGTTACTGTGAAATTGTGAATACAAAATACAAATCAAAGAAAGACAAACGGGTCAGGCCACACGTTCTAGCAACATTAGTTACTGTGAATACAAACCACAAATCAAAGAAAGGCAAACGGGTCAGGTCACACGTTCTAGCAACATTAGTTACTGTAAATACAAAACACAAATCAAAGAAAGGCA
The DNA here is from genome assembly GCA_014843695.1 of Archivesica marissinica. NCBI lineage: Eukaryota > Metazoa > Mollusca > Bivalvia > Venerida > Vesicomyidae > Archivesica > Archivesica marissinica. The sequence continues at coordinate 14,051,865 of CM026387.1, forward strand.
AACGGGTCAGGTCACACGTTCTAGCAACATTAGTTACGACCCTTCCCGATATGATAGCGTCTTGAAAATAAAGTATACTGACACCAAAAAGAAACCATGCATTTGCCAAATTTATATCCTTTTAGAAAACAATATAGGCAACTTTGGTATTAATTTGGCTTAACTAGTGGGTAAATTAGTGCAATGTGTGAAGGATTATTTTCTTCACTCATGATAGTAAAATCTCATAATTCTAAAGTTTGTAACGAAAAATATAAACATGCCCAGTATGTTATGGTGTAGAATGTATTGTAATCAATATTGCAAATTCATTTCTGTCCACATAAAACAACTCCGTGTCGTACGTTTAAAAACATTCCAGAGCAGACGACACCAAATCAACAACGGTACCTGAATCTTCTTTTTCCGGGAAAATGAAAATGTAAGAGGTTTGTACGACTGAACATACTCACGTGGAAATGCATACAGTATGGTAGCGTTAATTCCCGTGTCCATATCGTAGCCTCGAACACGAGGTTCTGTAACCAACCATGCACTGTTTACTGTCTGTTGAATATAAATATTGTACATCACTTAATCAGTTAATATTCATGCGAGTTGTTGGTGTTCATTTGCTAATTATGGTGAAATTAAAAGACTGTTAATTTTATTAGGGTCAGACGGGGGATCGAACCTGCGATCCCTGGATTACGCAGTGACTGATCATCCTTGTAACAGCGTAAGCCATAAGACATGCATTTTCGAACGCTGCCTAACACTGCGAATGCGCATGCTGCCCGTAACCTCGAGTGCGCATGTCAGCTGCATATCATTAGTTGGTAACACTTATATGAAAATGTACACAATCAGGGCACACACGTTCATCGAAAGAAATGCTATAACGATGTAAATATAAGCTTACATACCTCCTCTGTGATGTTCATCTTGTATTCTATAAGCTTACATACGTCCTCTATGATGTTCAGACTATATTATATAAGCTTACATACGTCCTCTATGATGTTCAGACTATATTATATAAGCTTACATACGTCCTCTATGATGATCAGCCTATATTCTATAAGCTTACATACGTCCTCTATGATGTTCAGACTATATTCTATAAGCTTACACACCTCCTCTATGATGTTCAGACTATATTCTATAAGCTTACATACCTCCTCTATGATGTTCAGACTATATTCTATAAGCTTACATACCTCCTCTGTGTTCAGACTATATTCTATAAGCTTACATACCTCCTCTGTGTTCAGACTATATTCTATAAGCTTACATACCTCCTCTATGATGTTCAGACTATATTCTATAAGCTTACATACCTCCTCTATGATGTTCAGACTATATTCTATAAGCTTACATACCTCCTCTATGATGTTCAGACTATATTCTATAAGCTTACATACCTCCTCTGTGTTCAGACTATATTCTATAAGCTTACATACCTCCTATGTGTTCAGACTATATTCTATCAGCTTACATACCTACTCTGTGATGTTCAGACTATATTCTATAAGATTACATACCTCCTCTGTGTTCAGACTATATTCTATAAGATTACATACCTCCTCTGTGATGTTCAGGCTATATTCTATAAGATTACATGCCTCCTATGTGTTCAGACTCTATTCTATAAGCTTACATACCTCCTCTGTGATGTTCAGACTATATTCTATAAGCTTACATACCTCCTCTGTGATGTTCAGACTATATTATATAAGCTTACATACCTCCTCTGTGATGTTCAGGCTATATTCTATAAGCTTACATACCTCCTCTGTGATGTTCAGACTATATTCTATAAGCTTACATACCTCCTCTGTGTTCAGACTATATTCTATCAGCTTACATACCTCCTCTGTGTTCAGACTATATTCTATAAGATTACATACCTACTCTGTGTTCAGACTATATTCTATAAGATTACATACCTCCTCTGTGTTCAGACTATATTCTATAAGCTTACATACCTCCTCTGTGATGTTCAGACTATATTATATAAACTTACACACCTCCTCTGTGATGTTCAGGCTATATTCTATAAGCTTACATACCTCCTCTGTGATGTTCAGACTATATTCTATAAGCTTACATACCTCCTCTGTGTTCAGACTATATTCTATAAGCTTACATACCTCCTCTGTGTTCAGACTATATTCTATAAGATTACATACCTACTCTGTGTTCAGACTATATTCTATAAGATTACATACCTCCTCTGTGTTCAGACTATATTCTATAAGCTTACATACCTCCTCTGTGTTCAGACTATATTCTATAAGAGTACATACCTACTCTGTGTTCAGACTATATTCTATAAGATTACATACCTCCTCTGTGTTCAGACTATATTCTATAAGCTTACATACCTCCTCTGTGATGTTCAGGCTATATTCTATAAGATTACATACCTCCTATGTGTTCAGACTATATTCTATAAGCTTACATACCTCCTCTGTGTTCAGACTATATTCTATAAGCTTACATACCTCATCTGTGTTCAGACTATATTCTATAAGCTTACATACCTCCTCTGTGGTCAGACTATATTATATAAGCTTACATACCTCCTCTGTGGTCAGACTATATTCTATAAGCTTACATACCTCCTCTGTGTTCAGACTATATTCTATAAGCTTACATACCTCCTCTGTGTTCAGACTATATTCTATAAGCTTACACACCTCCTCTGTGATGTTCAGGCTATATTCTATAAGCTTACATACCTCCTCTGTGGTCAGACTATATTCTATAAGCTTACATACCTCCTATGTGTTCAGACTATATTCTATAAGCTTACATACCTCCTATGTGTTCAGACTATATTCTATAAGCTTACATACCTCCTCTGTGGTCAGACTATATTCTATAAGCTTACATACCTCCTCTGTGATGTTCAGACTATATGCTATAAGCTTACATAGCTCCTCTGTGGTCAGACTATATTCTATAAGCTTACATACCTCCTCTGTGGTCAGACTATATTCTATAAGCTTACATACCTCCTCTGTGGTCAGACTATATTCTATAAGTTTACATACCTCCTCTGTGATGTTCAGACTATATTCTATAAGCTTACATACCTCCTCTGTGTTCAGACTATATTCTATAAGATTACATACCTCCTCTGTGTTCAGGCTATATTCTATAAGCTTACATACTTCCTCTGTGGTCAGACTATATTCTATAAGTTTACATACCTCCTATGTGATGTTCAGACTATATTCTATAAGCTTACATACCTCCTCTGTGATGTTCAGACTATATTCTATAAGATTACATACCTCCTATGTGTTCAGACTATATTCTATAAGATTACATACCTACTCTGTGTTCAGACTATATTCTATAAGATTACATACCTCCTCTGTGTTCAGACTATATTCTATAAGCTTACATACCTCCTCTGTGTTCAGGCTATATTCTATAAGCTTACGTACCTGCTCTGTGATGCTCAGGCTATATTCTATAAGCTTACATACCTCCTCTGTGATGTTCAGACTATATTCTATAAGCTTACATACCTCCTCTGTGATGTTCAGACTATATTCTATAAGCTTACATACCTCCTCTGTGATGTTCAGACTATATTCTATAAGCTTACATACCTCCTCTGTGATGTTCAGGCTATATTCTATGTTGTCAAATGTTGGGCCATTGTCGTCGCTATCTTGTATTGTTATTTGAACAGTTGTGGAGCCGTTATAGGCACTGGGCATCTGGAAATAAAACAACACACACAATCAGATTGAATGCATATTAATGTACTTTATTTATTTCACAGCAATATTTTAATAAATAAACTGATCATGTGGTATATTCTAAATGTGTTGTGTTTATGGTATGACTGATTTTCTACTTTTAAGCGAAAGGTCGGTTTCTATAGTAGCATGCAAGCATATAGTTTTATTAGAATTTGTCACCGCCGATGAATATGGGCGACTGTATCGTCTACGAAATTTAGGTGTCTCATGTCGGTTCTGTGGTCTAGTTGAGGCAGGTGACATAACAGCCAGTGTCTCTCTTTCTGAACGGCAGCTTTTTATGGCCAACTCATCCACAATATGTCAGCTCACAACAGCAATGACGTTTCTAATTGTTTCGCCGCCATATCGAACCGTCACCAATATCATTTGGATACCACTACTATGTACATCGCGTCAGCATCCTCCGCCAACACAGCCTTCGCTCAGTACGGTGATAGGTGAGTCATACGTACTCATACTGTGTCGATCCGGTTCGGTTGACATCAACGGAGTTCTTGACCCAGCTTACTGCTGTGAAATATGCCTAGGTCCCGGCTGGCTGACTGACTAGTAAATTTATTTAAAGTCGCCACCGCATAAATGCATTTAGGCGACTGAGTTGTCTAAGAAGATTAAAATACCCATCAATTAAATGTGATGGTTTTGCCTATCGTAATTATTATAACTAGATGTTTAGAGAACTGAGGGCTGCTGTAATCTCAGTGTGTGTTCGGTTTTCATATCTCCGACTGTCGCTCACACAATAATTTGTGCCAGCGACAGTCGGGGGTAGACCGAGTGAATACAATACCCGGTGCATGTATACTTCTAAGATGTCTAAGACTGTATATATATACATGTATAACTATATGTTTACCATTTCTAATACGGTTATGTAACGAGAATACCTTGATACATGTGCAATGTCGCGTTATACTATAATACTGTGATCGACATGCCGCAAGACAATAAGGTATTGCACCCATATCCATCCAGTTATGCACTAAAATACTTTAAGTTTACAATATGTCTACTATGGTAATCTATAACATTTTAGAAGTATACATGCACATGGTATTGTATTCACCCGGTCTACCCTGACTATCGCTGGCACAAAGTCTTGTGTGAGCCACAGTCGGAGATATGAAAACCGAACACACACACTGTGATTACAGCAGCCGTCTTAGCCCTCTATGCATCTAGGTTTAATAATTACGATAGGCAAAACCATCAATTTTAGATGGTGTGTATTTTAATCGTCTATATAAATTTAATAGTCAGTCATATATCTGGTCATCTCGGTCACTCCAAGGTCCATCTTTACTTCCACCACCTCTGTTGAATGAGGCAGTGGTGCTGAAGTGTATGCCCCGACAGCGACGTGCACGCCGTGAGGAGATCGGTTCCGGGCCTCTTAGAACCAAACGAACTTCCAAACATAGCGGGCGAAGAAGGAAATGTTAGTAAAAGCAGGATTGTTTTGATTGACAGCTATATAAATATATAACAGACGAGGCTTAGACAAAGACCTTACCCCGTTGTCGGAATTGGTAACTCCAACTGTGACATTGTATGCCTTCTTTTTCTCATAATTCACGGTCTCTTTCACAACTAGTTGCCCGGACGACCCAACAATGATACCAAAATGTCCGTCTCCATCAGCGTTCTATATTAACACATTTATGATAGTATATAATTTATATATAATTGAGAAGTATTAGGGTCTGAAAACATAGCGTGTGCTAATATAAATACAGTCAAACCTGTCTGTAAAGGCCACCCTCGGGAAAGTCAAAAGGTGGCCTTTGTTGGCAGGTGGCCTCTCAATAAAGGGTTAAAATGAATTGAAAATGGCTCGACGGGAGAGAAAAACGGTGGTCTTTAGAGACAGGTTTTTCATATGCGGCCTTTATTCGGAGGTGGCCTTTAGCACAGGTTTGACTGTAGTATGCGTTTGTGAAGTGGTGCGGGTTTGAAAAGTTAGTTCATAAGTTATTTATACTATATATAGTATATACACCAGCGAGTGCTAGGTTGGTAAATTAGTTATTAATGTTACATTGTATAATTTTATATGCTTGTGAAGTTTGGGGTTTGAAAAATTAATTTATACGCTACGCATATTAGCATATAGACTTGAGAAATATTAGCTTTGGAAAATTAGTTTATAATCGACATATACCAGTATCCGTGCATACGCTTGCGAAATGTGGGGTTTAATATCTAAATCAGTGTATATCATTTGCGTTGTGTAAATTACAGAAAGTATTATTATGCCAAACAAATATATAAATGGTGATACAAATATAAAGCCAAGCTTTCGTAAAATTGCAAATTGTGTATGAGTGTTCAGATATTATTTAATGTCCATGCTCATCCACTCTATTCGATGTTCTTTTGATTCCAAAACATTGATATTCTATTATCCAACTTCTTAAATAAAGCTATCTAATATACAGAGAATTAAAAGTAGTTCCGTTTTAACAAATTACCTCTTGAGTAAAGTAGTTCCATGACCTTTCTTTGGGGCAATCTGCATCGCTTGGCATATTTTCTGGTAGGGAAAAATCGTAAACAATGTAGTCCTTTGTTACATTCTGAAAAGTAAAATGAAATTAAGACATAAGACGCTGACTAGATGGAGGGTCAATGAATTGAAACTAGCAATGCCACAGATTCATCTATATTTCATTAAGTGAGAACCGTTAAAGAGGACTACATACTAAGGCTAAGACAAGGCTGTCCGATTAGCGCAGTGGTTAGCGCGCCCGCTTCTCACCAATGCAACAAGGGTTCGATCCTCGGACCGGCAAGTATGTGAGATGGTAGATCGGACAGGTGGGTTTTTCTCCGGGTATTCCGCCGGTTTCCTCCTACACGAATGACCACATATACGCTTTCATCCGCGCCAACGAGAGTGATTAATATAAGTTGCTGAAACCTGCTTCGAAATCGTTGTAAAATAAATAAAGTTTATATATAAAAACACACTTGTATTGCCTAAAATGGCAATTTGTGCTTTTTATGTGGCCTGAGCAAGAATGTATTCACATGGAATAGGGTAGATATGCTCATAGATACACACCTGGACCGACGACGTTGTAAAATAAATACAGGATATGGCTAAAACAAGCAGAAGAGGGATCTACAGAAGTATGTTATACTTTCTTCTCAACCCTGTTCACACAATGTATATTATAAAAGACAATGTATGTACATACAATCAACATCCGTTATGTCGAATTCCGTCAGACCGAACACAATTTCGACATAACCGAAGTTTGACGTAACGAAATTCAATATAAACAGAGCCAGTTTTATGTAAAATGATAGTGTCTGAAACGGGACGTCAAGCTAACCGGAGAAATCGACATAACCGACTTTGACATAGCGGATGTAGACTATATATTGAAACAATATATTGTTTAAACTAAAACAGACATTCGAGTTACATGAGTGGTAGAATGGCTATCCGCTCAACACAACTGAGTAAGATTGGGCTGGACTGTGTGTGTTTTACGTTTATTTATCGTCGCTACCGGTTGCCCATATGAGCGACGCCTCCTGAAGAGATTAGTCATTTTAGATTTTTGGAGGATAGTACAATGATACAGACAGAGACACATTCCAGAGTCTCCTCTGGTTCTTTTACGTACACGGTGGAAGCACCGACACGAGACCTCGGTTTAAAGTCCAATCTGAAAGACTGTTAATTTTATTAGAATCAGACGGGGGGATCGAACCTGCGATCCCTGGATTATCAGATCCGTCTGGAATGTACATGCATAGACTATATAACAGAATGGTAGGTCTATTTGAGGAATATACTTGTAGAATACTCTTGTCTTTCACTCTAATCAGTTCCTGATACATGATATGTAGGTATTATCACTGACGATTGGGGTCTGGACAAGTAGGTTTCGGGTTCAAAACCAAAATAATGTTATACCCCCTATGGGAGGTTGTCCGATTAGCGCAGTGGTTATCGTGTTCGCTTCTCACCAATGAAACCCGGGTTCGATCCTCGGACCGGGAAGTATGTGAGATGGTACAGTGGTCGCTAGATCGGACAGGTGGGTTTTCTCCGGGTACTCCTATTTCCACCCACACGAATGATCACATTTACGCTTTCATCCGCGCCAACGAGAGAGAGAGTAATATAAGTTGTTAGAACTTGCTTCGCAATCGTTGTAAAATAAATAAAGTTTAACCCATTCAACACCAAGTAACTCACATGGACTGGTCCATGATATTCATAAACCAATAAATGAATCAGAAAATCACATTTGGACAAGTTCATTTATCAAAATGGGTAATTATGTCTAAAAATAGTCATATCACTGGCAAAAAGTGCAGATCCTGATGAGATGGCTCGTCACGAGCCGGCTCATCTGGATCTACACTTTTTGTAAGCCTATTTAGAGGTATGTGGTGTTGAAAGGGTTAAACATGCATGGGAGGCACATAGGTTTCGCACTGTCCGTGTATCCGTCAAAGTCAATAGTTTCAACTTCCTCGGATTCATCACCTACTGTGATATTTCTTGTTCTGTTATTTTATTATTTTAAGAAAAGTTTGATACGCTATGCTTGGCACTATACATACACATTATTTAGGTCATATCCAAGCATGTTTAAAAATGACACTCCCGTCACTATCAGAGCATTTGCCCAGACACCAGGCATCTGTGAATATTATAGTCATTGCATAAACTGTATTAAAGTGTGAAGTAAAATATGTCTAAAGAAACTGGTCTTTGTGAATGCATATATCCTAATAGCAATATATTATACATGCATTACAGACGGATATGTAGTCCAGTGGTAACACGCTGGACTGGTAATCCAGGGATCGCAGGTTCGACCCCACCCCCCCCCCCGTCTGACCCTAATAAAATTAACAGTATTTCAGATGCGACGTTAAACCGAGGTCTCGTGTCGGTGCTTTACATCGTGCACGTAAAAGAACCAGAGGAGATTCTGGAATGGGTCTCTGTCTGTATCATGCACTATCCTCCAAAAATCTAAAATGACTAATCTCTTCAGGAGGCGTCGCTCATATGGGCACCCGGTAGCGACGATAAATAAACGTTTAAAAAATACATGCAGTACATCGTCTGAACATCACAGAGGCATGTACTTGTTATATTCAGCTATATTTGTTTTCTAATTTGCATCAATATCATGGTCTTGTTTTCCTGCGCACGCATGTTTTCGTTACGCAGTTACGATGACGTATTTAACATAAATTCAAAAATAAAACATTTTAATAAAAGCGTACCTCGGGAATGGTTGTAGTAACTGTTGTATGTGGAAATACTGGTGGATATTCATCAACAGGGTTAACTCTAACTATAAACGGTTTGTGTTGGCCCTGTAAACAATGTATACAAATATTATCAACAGCCTGCTACATTACATCAGATCATAGGAACGTGAGATGTTATCCATAAGGCAGCAACAACCTTGTACCTCTATCCCAGGACTCCCCTCTAGTGTATGACACCAAAAAGTGTATACCTCTTTCCTAGGAAATATTTAATTTCGAAGGGTGGGGGGGGGGTCCTATGATAGAGGTACAAGGATATAGCAAATATATTTCCAAAATACACACTATGTAATAACAATGATTACGTCACAATGGCGCGCCGTAGGCCTACACACGCCTTTTTTTTAAAAATCATTAATACCGTACAGGCTGCGCCTTGAAATAATCATGATCCACACATAAGGAACTCTGCATCGTTTAATATCTTCAAATCCAAACTGAAGGCTAATTTGGGCCGTAACTAATGTTGCTATAACTTGTGTGTGGCCCGACCCGCTTGCCTTTCGTTACATTGTCATGTTTTGGATTCACATGTACAGTCAAATCTGTCTATAAAGGCCACCCTCGGGAAAGTCAAAAAGTGGCCCTTGTTGGCAAGTGGCCTCTCAATAGAGGGTTAAAATGCATTGGAAATGGCTCGGCGGGAGAGAGAAATGATGGTCTTTAGAGACAGGATTTTCATATGCGGCCTTTATTCGGAGGTGGTCTTTAGCACAGGTTTGACTGTATATGCAAATGAACCGAGCAGTAAAATATAATTAAACTAAGTATGAGCTAAGCTGTTGGTGCGACTATCAGACAAAAAAAACATTTACGAGACTATCCCGAATGCTCATGTGAACATGGCATTGAAAATGCAGAACATTTCTTCTTTAAATGCAGTCACTATACTAATGCACGACACTTGTTATTTGTCAATACTCGTAGGTTTCACCCTCTCAGTACTCATAAACTACTACATGGAATAGAATCGCTATCCGATGATGATAATAAAACACTATTTCTAGAAGTACAATCATACATTAAAAACACACATCGCTTCTCATAATTTACAATACGCCCACCTATATATCACATATTGTACAATAAAATACTTATCGAGAGAGGCTCATGTACATCATTATCTTGGGTGGCATGGGGTAGCAGCCGGGTGGGTTTGGGGGATGAAGTCTCAAGTTATTTTTTTTTTTTTATTTCTATTTTTTTTTTCAAATCAGGATTTTCTTTAAATCATTATCTTGTAATTATTTCCAATAAAAAACCGTCATTTAGTTTAATCAAACATTATTCTGACGTTAGGGATGGGCCGTTTAACTAATGTTGGAAAAACTTGTGGTCCAACCCTTTTGTTTTATCATGCTTTGTACTTGTATTACGTAATGTTGTATTATGTATTGCTGCTACTGTACATGTATTGCTGCTACTGTACATGTATTGCTGCTACTGTACATGTATTGCTGCTACTGTACATGTATGATAAATTCAATAAAATATGATTAAACTTAAACAAAAAAACAAAAATCTATTGTTAAAGAGTACCCGTGTCAAACACATTGAAATGGTACAAACATTGCCTGCTAGTACTTACACCACATTGTATCATGCAATCAATGCTCGATGTCTGAAAAGAAAAGAACAAGCATGTATGTAAATGATACAATTCGGTACATATTGCGAAATGACATTCTACAAATGTCTGACTTCCGTACATATTGCGAAAGGACATTTTGTGAAAGGCAGACTTCTGTACATAATGCGAAAGGACATTTTGTGAACGGCAGACCTATGTACATATTGTGAAAGGACATTTTGTGAACGGCAGACTTCTGTACATATTGTGAAAGGACATTTTGTGAACGGCAGACTTCTGTACATAATGCGAAAGGACATTTTGTGAACGGCAGACCTCTGTACATAATGCGAAAGGACATTTTGTGAACGGCAGACCTATGTACATATTGTGAAAGGACATTTTATTTCAAAAGGACACATTATAATTCTAAAGTCAACATTAAATTATAATTATAAATGATTTATAATTACTGTATTCATAATCATTGAGGGGTCATCGTGTAATCACTTTGGAATTTGAATTATTTCATGTGAGGAAGCTATCCATCTGGCTTGCGGAAGGTCGGTGGTTCTACCAGGGTGCCTGTCCGTTTCGGAAATACTGATCTGACTTCTTAAGTTATTGTTTCGACATTAAACAACAAAACAAACAAACAAGTGCATATACTTACACAATGATGTCTAACATCTACCAGTAGTATTAAGTGACCGGCTGTGATGTTGAAGTTAGAACAGTCTGGTGCAAGCGAGGATGATGTGCTGTTAAATACGGCTAGTGGTGATCCTGTATAAAACACTAAATTACGTCACACACTATATAAATGCCATCAGTAAATTAATCCCCCCCACACACAAGCACACAAATCTTACCTCACCGCTTACCAATACCTTAGAGTGACGGTCGTTTTCTCTTGTGAGGGCCGTATTCTAATAATTATTGTTAAAACTTGTGACCCAATCCATTAGTATTATCATGCTATGTGTGTGCATTTATGATATGTATGTCTGCCATTCAAACCAGCTCGAAAGGCAACGTCTATTAATTAAAAGACCACTTGTATACTAGAGGACATAGAAAACGCACCTCGACATTATATGATTAGTATTACATGAAAACGAAATAAGAAAGATATATCTTTATTACAAAACACAAACTGAACAACTAAAAAGATTCCAACATGTTTAAAACTATGTATTTATATAGTTATTGTTTTTCATGTAAAACACACTTATCCGAAGTGTGCGTTTTCTATGTCCTCTAGTATATTATTATTATTATTATCCCCTGGCCATAAAACAGGTCCTTTCAACTATTATTTTGCAATGACCTATCCAATGAACTACCCACTTGTGCAATGAACTACCCACTTGTGCAATGAACTACACACGTGTGCAATGAACTACCAACTTGTGAAATGAACTACCCACGTGTGCAATGAACTACCAACTTGTGAAATGAACTACCCACTTGTGCAATGAACTACCCACATGTGAAATGAACTACCCACTTGTGCAATGAACTACCCACTTGTGCAATGAACTACCCACTTGTGCAATGAACTACCCACATGTGCAATAAACTACCCACGACTGCAATGAACTACCCAATTGCACAATGAATTACCCACTTGTCCAATGAACTACCCACTTGAAAGCTAAATCAGAACGTATTCACAGCTTACCTTGTCCATACACCACATACCCCTACACACGATCAGTTATTGTCCGCTTTTGTATTCACATGCATGTAAAATGAATCGAACAATAAAATATTATTAAACTAAACAAAACTAAAATAAAACATACGGAGTTGTCAATAGTACACGGCATTTTAGAAAGGTCAATTGAATACGAACAAGTACTTACCTATAGTGACATTTGCATTTATTTCGATGATCACCCGTTGACTCGTGCTGTTGCAAGGGTCATCACTCTCTACACGTGCCGCTACATGAACGCACGTACTCACGAGTAGTAACCACACAACTGTTAACACCATTCTAGTGCTGATCTGTTTCGCATAAAATAAACAAAAGAACGCAATTTTAAATAAGTTTGCATGTTTTCTTCCCAGTATGAAATGGTTTTGAATTACACTCACATGGATTAATAGTTTCATTTGAGGACATCATAAACAATGCATTTCATATTTTAGCCCTGCTTAGAAATAGTCCAAAACGTGTAATTCGAAGGCGGATCTGTAGTCCAGAGGCAACACGCTGGATTGGTAATCCAGGGATCGCAGGTTCGACCCCCGTCGTTCAGATGGGACTTTAAACCGAGGTCTCGTGTCGGTGCTGTACACCGTGCACGTAAAGGAACTAAAGGAGACTCTGGAATGGGTCTCTGTCTGTATCATTACACTAGCCTCCAAACATCTAAATGACTAATCTCTTCAGGATGCGTCGCTCATATGGGCAACCGGTAGCGACGATAAATAAACGTAAAGCACACAAACAAAAATGTGTACGTTTCTTTATTGCGTTTGTTTCATAGTATTTAGTTTAAAGTTAAAATTATTTATTTTACAATGATTGCGAAATAAGCTTTAACGCCTTACATTATATTAATCACTCTCGTTGGCGCGGATGAGAGCGTAACTGTGGTCATTCGTGCGGGAGGAAACCGGAGTAATTGGAGAAACCCACCTGTCAGATCTGACGACCACCGTATCATCTCTCATACTTCCCGGTCCGAGGATCGAACCCGAGTCGTATTGGTTAGAAGCTAGCGTAGTATTTAGTTGGTTTATTCATATTTATTTTTCATAGCTTCATAAATTCAAGTATATATTTAAAGCTGTAGATCCAAAATAAATCAGTTTGCGAGATAAGTACGGTTAGGACTTCGCACGCACGCACGCACGCACGCACGCACGCCGCACGCACCCATCGACTCCCAACCCACCCACCGACCCCCCCCCACACACACACTAATATGTAATATTAAAATTAATATTAGATCTACCATTGTGTTTTTTCAGAAAAAATTAAAATGAAGAAATAAATAAATACAAATAAATTTGATATAATTAAATCATATTAAACAGCAATAGTACATACCTGGTATAACATCCGGTCCGCTATCCAGATAAACGTGTGCAGTGTAGACCTATCAGTATGCTTATTCACAGGAGCTTAAAGTCTCAACAAGATATCTTCAAAAATAGACAATTTTACGATACCCCACCACCTACAAATTGTTACAACATTTCTAGTTTCAATGTTTTTATTCTTTATAAAAAAACAACGAAAATGCTTACTCAATCTTTCATTAAATATAAATCATAAACACAATAAAACTAAAGACACTTCATTCTCCTGTGGTTTATTTCGTACATAAAACACGTATCCACCGTGATCGGTAATACTAGCAATACATAATGACTTCAATCGAGCACTTACTTTTACAATACTTTATCAATCTCCCCATTGTACAGCTAAATTACTAATGTCTCTATCACTTGTTTATTGTATTTAATTGTAGCATGTAATTGTCCCCGTCTAAGGTATCACCCCTTATCAGCACATGCGCTGTTGTATTTCCCATTTTAGATTAAACCACATAGATTAAACCAAATGAGGACACTTCGAAAATAATTCCCAAATGTCCCTAAACTGTTGCTTCATGTATACTAGAGGACATAGAAAACGCACACCTACATTTTTATATGATTATTATTACATGAAAACGAAACACGAAGGATTCCATCAAATATATATCACATCTTTATTACAAAACACAAACTGAAGAACTAAACATATTCCAAAATGTTTAAAACTATGTATTTATATAGTTATTGTTTTTCATGTAAAAAACACACTTATCCAAATTGTGCGTTTTATATGCCCTCTAGTATATATAGGTGTGCATTTTCTATGTCCTCTAGTATATAATATAGGTGTGCGTTTTCTATGTCCTCTAGTATATATAGGTGTGCGTGTTCTATGTCCTCTAGTACATAATGTAGGTGTGCGTTTTATATGCCCTCTAGTATATAATGTAGGTGTGCGTTGTATATGCCCTCTGGTATATAATGTAGGTGTGCGTTTTATATGTCCTCTAGTATATATAGGTGTGCATTTTCTATGTCCTCTAGTATATAATATAGGTGTGCGTTTTCTATGTCATCTAGTATATATAGGTGTGCGTTTTCTATGTCCTCTAGTATATAATATAGGTGTGCGTTTTCTATGTCCTCTAGTATATATAGGTGTGCGTTTTCTATGTCCTCTAGTACATAATGTAGGTGTGCGTTTTATATGCCCTCTAGTATATAATGTAGGTGTGCGTTGTATATGCCCTCTGGTATATAATGTAGGTGTGCGTTTTATATGTCCTCTAGTATATAATGTAGGTGTGCGTTTATTATGTCCTCTAGTATATAATGTAGGTGTGCGTTTTATATGTCCTCTAGTATATAATGTAGGTGTGCGTTTTATATGCTCTCTAGTATATAATGTAGGTGTGCGTTTTCTATGCCCTCTAGTATATAATGTAGGTGCACGTTTTCTATTTCCTCTAGTATATAATGTAGGTGTGCGTTTTCCATTTCCTCTAGTATATAATGTAGGTGTGCGTTTTCTATGTCCTCTAGTATATAATGTAGGTGTACGTTTTCTATGTCCTCTAGTATATAATGTATGTGTGCGTTTTCTATGTCATCTAGTATATAATGTAGGTGTGCGTTTTCTATTTCCGCTAGTATATAATGTAGGTGTGCGTTTTCTATGTCCTCTAGTATATAATGTAGGTGTACGTTTTCTATGTTCTCTAGTATATAATGTAGGTGTACGTTTTCTATGTCCTCTAGTATATAATGTAGGTGTGCGTTTTCTATGTCCTCTAGTATATAATGTAGTTGTGCGTTTTCTATGTCCTCTAGTATATAATGTAGGTGTGTGTTTTCTATGTCCTCTAGTATATACTGTAGGTGTGCGTTTTCTATGTCCTCTAGTATATAATGTAGCTGTGCGTTTTCTATGCCCTCTAGTATATAATGTAGGTGTGCGTTTTCTATGCCCTCTAGTAGACTAGTATCATACTGTAATATACATTTACAAAGTGAAACAAATATGGAGGTGTTATGTCATTGGGTCGTATACCATAGATATTGCACCATCGCTAAACACGGGGGTACTCTCAGCTCCACCTCAGCTACATGTCACATCCACCCAAACACCACCACAACTCCACCCCAACACTACAACAACTCTACCCAAACAACACTACAACTCCACGGTGGTCGCCAGCTCGGACAGGTGGGTTTTCTCCGGGTACTCCGGTTTCCTCCCACACGAATGACTACATTTACTCAACGCCCACTACACCTCAGTTCAACCCCAACTACACCTCAGTTCAACCCCATCTACACCTCAGTTCAACCCTAACTACACCTCAGTTCAACCCCAACTACACCTCAGCTTACCCCAACCACACCTCATATCCACTCCAACTATGCCTCATATCCACCCCAACTATGCCTCATATCCACCCCAACTACACCTCATATCCACCCCAACTACACCTCAAATCCACCCTAACTACACCTCATATCCACCCTAACTACACCTCATATCCACCCTAACTACACCTCATATCCACCCTAACTACACCTCATATCCACCCTAACTACGCCTCATATCCACCCTAACTACGCCTCATATCCACCCTAACTACACCTCATATCCACCCTAACTACACCTCATATCCACCCTAACTACGCCTCATATCCACCCTAACTACGCCTCATATCCACCCTAACTACGCCTCATATCCACCCTAAACACCTCATATCCACCCCAACTACACCTCATATCCACCCTACTACACCTCATATCCACCCTAACTACGCCTCATATCCACCCTAACTACGCCTCATATCCACCCTAACTACGCTCATATCCACCCTAACCAACCCATATCCACCCCAACTACACCTCATATCCACCCCAACTAACCTCATATCCACCCCAACTAAAACCTCATATTCACCTCAACTACATCTTAACTCAATCCCAACTACACATCATAGACACACCAACTACGCCTCATATCCACCCCAACTACGCCTCATATCCACCCCAACTACGCCTCATATCCACACCAAATACGCCTCATATCCACCCCCAACTACACCTCATATCCACACAACTACACCTCATATCACCCAAACACACTCATATCCACCCAACTGCACCTCATATCCACCCAACTACACCTCATCTCCATCCCAACTACACATCAGCTCCACCTCAACTCAAGTCCAACTACATCTCAGCTCCACCTCAGCTTAACCCCAACTACGCCTCATATCCACCCCAACTACACCTCAGCTCCACCAACTACACCTCAGCTCTACCCCCAACTACACCTCAGCTCTACCCCCAACTACACCTCAGCTCTACCCCCAACTACACCTCAGCTCCACCAACTACACCTCAGCTCTACCCCCAACTACACCTCAGCTCCACCAACTACACCTCAGCTCTACCCCCAACTACACCTCAGCTCTACCCAATGAAACAAATAGAGAACAACTGTCAAGAACTGTGAAGCAAAATCTCATATTTATCTAGGTAATGGGCAGAGAACTGAGTTGATCCGAACGTAAATGGACTATACATTACAAGGATCTGCTTGATTAACAATATATAGCTATGTTCCTGATAATACATACGAACAGCTGAACATACAAACTTATATATACATCGAAAAGTCCGAGTTTTATTATGAAATATATAAGTAATCTATTTTAAAGCGACACTATGTCAGTGAAAACGCAAATTTATACAGAATGTAATTTTCTATTATATGGTATAATTCTTTTCCAAATATTTTCCTCAAAAACTGAGTATTTCAACTAATAAACAAACGTCGTATACGCGGTTTGTTGACATAGCAGACTAATGTAACAGGGTCGACTCGACATACATGCGTAATACAACCTGTGTATCCCGAATAACGAGATTTATGGCATAGATTTACCGTTATATCTCACAGTTGTGCCTATGCATATTTATTTGTAGACTAATCCTAGACAAATTTATTATCTCTAAGCGACAGTATCAAGCGTTTAGTATTGACTACAATAGCAAAGAACTGTCAATTCGGGAGCGTGGATGACCTGTATATGAAATCTGACATTCACGTTTTTATTCACTATGTGTGTTCGAATGTATTCAGAAGAATTTGCAGTAGCAATGCATTTATACGTGAACAATGCATGCATGTTTGGGCTTTTTGCCATGTAGTGTCGCTTTAAACAGGAATATTCTTTTTTTTTATTTACCTACTACGTAATAATACGAACAAGCGATTGAAAACAAAGCAGCTTACGATTTAGTAATGAAGAACACATTTACTATCAATTTAGAAAGCATATAGCGTCCTAAGGACATGTGGTAAGTATACTATACATTAACAGAATGACATACGCCATGCATACATACCTGTATATAATGTATTAGGTATAAAACTCATATGTTCATTAGTAAAACATATATATAGAAGATGACGTGGGGTCCCCCTGTTCAAAATAAGTAGATACATGGCCTAATTTACATCTTAAAATCACTGATGTATATATAATCGATATAGATCGATCAAGAATATCCGTTTTAGTTTATGAAGAGAGTTCGGCTACACTTCCAAAACAACACACCTCAGAATTACAGATATACCTCTTATGAAGTTAGGCTACCATTCCCTGATGTGTGATACTTTTGATACTGTAGTTTTGCAGTTTAAACGTGTGTGTTTACGTTTATTTATCGTCGCTACCGGTTACTCATATAAGCGACACGTTATGAAGCTATGCGTAACGTTATTTGCATAGGCTACCATTCCCTGATGTGTGATATTTTTAATACTGTAGTTTTGCAGTTTAAACGTGTGTGTTTTACGTTTATTTATCGTCGCTACCGGTTACCCATATAAGCGACACGTTATGAAGCTATGCGTAACGTTATTTGCATAGGCTACCATTCCCTGATGTGTGATATTTTTAATACTGTAGTTTTGCAGTTTAAACGTGTGTGTTTTACGTTTATTTATCGTCGCTACCGGTTACCCATATAAGCGACACGTTATGAAGCTATGCGTAACGTTATTTGCATAGGCTACCATTCCCTGATGTATGATATTTTTGATACTGTAGTTTTGCAGCTTAAACGTGTGTGTTTTACGTTTATTTATCGTCGCTACCGGTTACCCATATATAAGCGACACGTTATGAAGCTATGCGTAACGTTATTTGCATAGGCTACCATTCCCTGATGTGTGATATTTTTGATATTATTTTTGCAGTTTAAACGTGTGTTTTACGTTTATTTATCGTCGCTACCGGTTACCCATCAAATTATAAGCGACACGTTATGACGCTATGCGTAACGTTATTTGCATAGGCTACCATTCCCTGATGTGTGATATTTATGATATTATTTTTGCAGTTTAGACGTAAAATGCTTATGGTATCACTCGCCTCTATGTTTGTTTTATCGGCGCCAGAACTTCTTCAGGTGTTACGACAGAGCGCATGTACATATACCTCCGTCAAGAGGTAGCTCATCAAATATTCAGGAATCGTGTGACAATAATATTCGTTAATTAAACGTCATCTTATAAGAAATGTATTGGACTGGGCGAGGCACGTACTTAAACTACACACTTATATAACACTATCTTACTAATTAAAAAATGATTAATTTCGTACATTTACGTATAGGATTTAATGTAATACTCTGGCCTTTTTGGAAAGCAGTCCAATATTAATAATAATGCACAGCAAGTACAATGTTATGACGTCACGACAGTGTTTTAATAATGAATACTTACCAATTACAACTATGTTGATAAGTAATCCACCAACAAACACTTCTGTATATTTTGACCGTATGAAAACAATGGGCGTTGAATATTATTGGAATTCCGCATCAGTTTATCACCGTATACCAAGATCACCGACCGATCCTTCGTGATTGTGAATAATTTTTATATTTGAACGCGCATTTTTATGATGTTTGTTTCTTTGCATGTCCCCAGATAAAGATAGGTCATGTGCAATCTGGTAGAGCCCGGGTAATTGAGGTCTAGGGTTATATCTATATTGATTCTCTTTATCTATGCCTTAAAATTATATTTTAGTAGGTAGTAAATAGAGATCGATTTTTTTTTCTGGACGAATATGAATTTATGTGATAAGAATTCCTGCTATGTATTCGTATTATAGGTATTAAAATTGTCCAATTGTTTTCAGGGAACTAGTTCCAAGCTTTCGCTGGTGTGTGCTTAGAAATACAGTCTTTAGCTGGAATCCAGAAATGGCCAGATCAATCTATTTACGTAGTTGAAATTCTGCAATAATATTTGGTTCCCATATGATTCGCGGATGTGGTATTTACTATTCTGTTGGATAGGGTTTCATGTTATTGTCATCATGTTTGCGTTTAATTACTAAATTATGTACTTTATAATGTATACATTCACTCAATACACTATCCGAGTGTGTATTATGCAGAGAGAATGTTCAATCGTCCTTCTATTACATACTTATATATATATCCTTCTATCACATACTTTTTCTTGTTATTTAACGAGGGTGACCAAATCAGTTCTGAACTAATCTCCTAAATCTAATATGCGTCGAAAGTGAATCATCAGCAATCGAAATATTGACAACCACAGACATTTTAATGACACTGATTTTGTTTACAAATTGTGCAATATCATGCTGATCTAATGCTGATCTAATGCTGATCTCTAATGCTGATCTATGGTGCTGATCTCTAATGCTGATCTATGGTGCTGATCTCTAATGCTGATCTAATGCTGATCTATGGTGCTGATCTCTAATGCTGATCTATGGTGCTGATCTCTAATGCTGATCTATGGTGCTGATCTCTAATGCTGATCTATGGTGCTGATCTCTAATGCTGATCTATGGTGCTGATCTCTAATGCTGATCTAATGCTGATCTATGGTGCTGATCTCTAATGCTGATCTAATGCTGATCTATGGTGCTGATCTCTAATGCTGATCTATGGTGCTGATCTCTAATGCTGATCTATGGTGCTGATCTCTAATGCTGATCTATGGTGCTGATCTCTAATGCTGATCTATGGTGCTGATCTCTAATGCTGATCTAATGTTGATCTAATGCTGATCTATGGTGCTGATCTCTAATGCTGATCTAATGCTGATCTAATGCTGATCTATGGTGCTGATCTAATATTGATCTAATGCTGATCTATGGTGCTAATCTCTAATGCTGATCTATGGTGCTGATCTATAATGCTGATCTAATGCTGATCTATGGTGCTGATCTCTAATGCTGATCTAATGCTGATCTATGGTGCTGATCTCTAATGCTGATCTAATGCTGATATATGGTGCTGATCTCTAATGCTGATCTAATGCTGATATATGGTGCTGATCTCTAATGCAGATCTAATGCTGATATATGGTGCTGATCTCTAATGCTGATCTAATGCTGATCTATGGTGCTGATCTCTAATGCTGATCTAATGCTGATATATGGTGCTGATCTATAATGCTGATCTAATGCTGATCTATGGTGCTGATCTCTAATGCTGATCTAATGATGATCTATGGTGCTGATCTCTAATGCTGATCTAATGATGATCTATGGTGCTGATCTCTAATGCTGATCTATGGTGCTGATCTCTAATGCTGATCTAATGCTGATCTATGGTGCTGATCTCTAATGCTGATCTAATGCTGATCTATGGTGTTGATCTCTAATGCTGATCTAATGCTGATCTATGGTGCTGATCTCTAATGCTGATCTAATGCTGATCTATGGTGCTGATCTCTAATGCTGATCTAATGCTGATCTAATGATGATCTCTAATGATGATCTCTAATGCTGATCTAATTATAAATATGTTATCACAATGAATTTATCATAGTCGATAATAAAATTACGGAAGAAGCAAATCCGAAGATTTTATTTGAGCATGTATGCAAAATAGGTTAACTATTCTGGAAGTCGTGATAGCGCAGTGGTAGCGCAGTGGTAGCGCAGTGGTAGCGCGTTCGCTTCAGGTGTGAAACACCCGGAGTTCGAGCCCCACTGGAGCCATTACGATTGTGCCCTTAGACAAGGCATTTAAATTCCACGTTGCCTCTTCTCTCTCCCTCGTGGCGATGGATTCCATCAGGAATGAGGTCTCGAGAGTGATTATTATAAGTATGTAAGAACTTGTTTCATAATCGAGCTAAAGTAAATGTGTATTAACTATCAATGAGCGACACCGCTGGTCTTTCTATTACCTCCCTTGGAAGATAAAAAATTGTTATCCGAATTATACCGAAATGTATATTGGTTAGGATTGCCCTTGGAATCCAGTGGCTATAAATGTAAGTTGGGCAGTGGTAATATACACAACAGACGGATATGTAGTCCAGTGGTAACACGCTGGACTGGTAATCCAGGGATCGCAGGTTCGATCCCTCGTCTGACCCTAATAAAATTAACAGTTTTCAGATGGGACGTTCAACCGAGGTCTCGTGTCGGTGCTGTACACCGTGCACGTAAAAGAACCAGATAAGATTCTGAAATTAGACTCTGTCAGTATCATGCACTATCCTCCAAAATCTAAAATGACTAATCTCTTCAGGAGGCGTCGCTCATATTGGCAACCGTTAGCGACGATAAATAAACGTAAAACACACGTAATATACACAACAACACGTGATATCACACAATCATCTTATAAACAGTGATTAAGTAAAATATATCCACTCACATCATGTCGAGAATTGTCATTATCATCCAAAACATAAAGCTGTACATTTGCTGCACACATTAATTGTATTAGATTACGTAGGCTGTGCACGGAAAAGGTCAAATTTAGCTGTAGACAATATATTTAAGTTTACATTTTACTATCTACTATCTCTGATAACACTCTCACATTGGAAACATTTTAATATACATGTATATTGTTCACAATTCTAACACTCTTAAAGCGACATTAGATCGCAAAAAGCAAATAACATGCATTTTTCACGTATAAATGCATTGCTGCTGCAAATGCTTCCGAATATATTCGAACATTAACATTGAATCAATAAACAGTGTTTTTGTGGACTACAAACTTGAGGATTTCATATAACTGTCATCCATGCTCCTGAATTGACGTTTGTTTGTCATTGGAGTCAATACTAAACGCGAGTTAATGTCGTTTATTGATAATTTAACTAAGATTAGTCTAAAAATAAATATGCATAGGCACAAATGTGAGATACAACGGTAAATATGTACCATAAATCGTGTTATTCAGGATACACGAGTTGTATTACGCATGAATGTCGACCCAATGTATATTCTTTTGGTATGGATGTTTACATTATTTTGTTATGTCAACAAACCGCGTATACGACGTTTGTTTATTAGTTGAAATACTCAGTTTTCGAGGCAAATATTTGGGGAAATATTATACCATATAATAGGAAAATACATTCTGTAGAAATTTGCGTTTTCACTGATGTAGTGTCGCTTTAATATATTATGACTTTTTTCATTGCATGCAATTGTATATGCATTATGATGATGGTGAGCTATCTAATGCTTGCGTCTTATACAACTTATGTTCTGTTCTTCTCGATGACCCCTCCATTTCTCTGTCATTTTATCAGATTAGGATTTCAAAATTGGATCCAGATTAACACATAAATGTCTAATAACACGTTGTTGTTAGTTATTATTATAATAAATTGTAATAGCACACTTTCAACTGAGGCGTATCAAGGAAAACATTAAGGGGGTGCTAAGTTAGTAACTCTACACTTTGATGTCCACATGTACTATGTTGACATTGAATTTGTATTTGTTTTATGACATAATTTTATATTATATCTTACCAGAATAAAACTATACTATACTATACTATACCAACACCAGGCACGGACAGCAAAGCAGGCCCCGGGGTTATAAAACTTTCTCAGATCTCAAACTCAAGCCAAACTCAGACGCTTGAAACTGAGTTTTGAGATTGGAGAAACGTTTTATAACCTCGGGGCCTGGTCTGACCGCCGCAGTATTGTGATCGCGACGTATAGGCAACCGAAATCCAACATTGTAGCAACGTTAGCTATCCGTCATGGATGAAAGCGTCACTTTATCGACGTTATTACAAGTGTTTGAAAGACGTGATTTACACGTAGCAACTCCAAAGTCAACTATTTCTGGAAAGATCGTCGAAAGTGTCAGAACTCAATAATATTAATTTTTAATTAATGCTTTATTTCTAGTTTTGATCTATTGTCTCGATCCTCCATTTCAAGTTACATCAAGATTGACAATACAATTTGAGATATGTCGTTTGAAGCATAATTCGCTCGCTTCTCACCAATGCAACCCGGATTCGATCCTCGGACCGGGAAGTATGTGAGATGGTACGATGGTCGCCAAATCGGACAGGTGGGTTTTCTCCGGGTACTCCGGTTTCCTCCCACACGAATGACCACATGTACGCTTTCATCCGCGCCAACGAGAGTGATTAATATAAGTTGTTAAAACTTGCTTCGCAATGGTTGTAAAAGAAATAAAGTTTAAACTTTAAAACATAATTTTGAACAGACGGACATCCACACTAATAAAAATCTTTGATCACTGGCTAATTTTTGTTGGAACTATCTAGTGCTATTCTATTATGTTAAGTACAGTCAAACCTGTGCTAAGCAGCCAGTCAAGGGACTCACGGAAAGTGGCTGCTTAACACAGGTGGCTGCTTAATAGAGGTCAAATGTATAATAAAACAACATATTGGGAAGCTGGTAACTGTCTGCTTAATGCAGGTTGGCTGCTTAATAGAGGTGACCACTAACACAGGTTTGACTGTATAAAGCATTTGTCTATTTTAAGAATCTTGTTATACCCAGTCATGCTCATGCATATTCAACCTCATGTATGTGTACTACCCTGCTGTGCGTTGTCTATGTATCATACTACTTATATGTACACTCGATGTCATGTTATATTTTATATAGTATCATAAAAAAGCAAAATTTTGTCATGTTGATAACTTATATGTCAATATATTTGATCAGGTAACTATAAACATTGAATGTTTACGTTACTTAACAAAATAATGAATCTTGAATCTGATCCAAGTGCAGGCGATTTTGTTTCTTTGTTTGGTGGTTTAAAGTGGCACACACAGCTTAGGGAACAAGGCGACTCTCCAGCTATTATTGGTGGAGCAAGACCTCGGTTGCCCCTCCGAGCTGTCTTACAGACACTGACGTGTACTCGGAAAAAACCCACCTCCATTGGGATTCGAACTTACAGTGGTGAGGGTCAAGTAATTTGAAATCAACGACCGTAATCACTAGTGCACTGCATCCACTACTGTCTAGCCGAACTACGGCCATATCTAGCAGAGTAACACGCATTGCATCTTATATCGTACTCAACGGGACTTCAACGCCTGTTATCCCTACGTAGTCCGATACAATACATTGTCCTTACTATGAAAGGTGATACAATGAAACACGAATATCGATGGAAATAACTGACTGGTGAATTATTGTTGATTCAATCCATGTTGTTAGCTTTAAGCTTTAAGCTTCCGATTAAATCCATTTTCGTTTGTATAGCTATAAAATAGATATGTACTGTACATAATGAACGAATAAATATGTTTAAACCAGCATTACATCGTAATAAAGGATGTTTTGGGTAAAATATAAATACTAATGTGTGTGTGTTTACAACAATCGAAATAGTCGCTCAGAAACGATAACATTCTAATAAATTTAAACCGTTGTATACGCGAATTTGTTTATCAACACACGAAATAAACACGCACAGCGCGCATGCGTGAAACAACAGAGGATGTAGAAAACAACGTATATATTTTGAACATGAAAGACTATCTATATATCTTCCTCTAATATCGAACCCCTCGCGGGGATGTAGAAATGTCCCTAAAAGACTTTGCTATCAGAGGTATGAATCAACATATCAAGTAATTTAATTAAAAAAGACAATGTGGGACAAATGGGGACGATGCATTCCGAATGTAAACAAGTGCGGACGATGCGTTCCGGTTGTAAACAAGTGCGTGACCGATCGACTCGGAAAGTCCTACTTTCGGTTTCGGGTTTGTTTTATCGCAAAAAAACACTGTTTACCAATTGAACATAAGCATACAAAGTATAATGTTAGAATGTGTAGCAGCATTGCTACCCATACGTAAAATTTGAATTTTTCAAATATCTTTTATTTCATACGATGTAATGCTGCTTTGAACCATTCCATGTTGTAGTTTCGCTGATTCAACCTTTCATAGTAAAGACATTGTTTGTTTTGGGGATTTAAAGTCGCAGCAACACCAACCACAAATGACGACTCTCCAGCTCTTGAACATCGGTCGCCTCTCCGAGTAGTATTTTAGGCACCGGACGGCAACCCAGGTAGAACCACCGACTTCCGTAAGCCAGCTTAAAGCATTCGACACTCCCAGTGAGATGCAGATGGGACATTAAGCCAAAGTCTCGTGTCGGTGGTTTACTCTGTGCAAGTAAAAATTAAAATCTAATATTTCTAATATCTCCAGTTGGCGTCGCTTATGTGTGCTGTAGCACACTGCTTGTAAGCAGTGACGATAGATAAATGCAAACCACACACACACATGCACGCACACCAAGTGTCATTCACAATGACATGACGCAACATGGTAGAAGTCATTCACACAGATAGCAAGATCACGTGTTCAATCCGATTGCGATAAATTATCATCCGTCACTTGTCAGCGGACAAGCAAGGTAATGAATGTATCACTCATTGGGGGGGGGGGGAGGGGACGCTCAGTAACAACATCATCAATAAAACATTTATTAGATTCCCAGAAAGCATTCATACAATAAAATAACAAGTATTATATAACATATTATATACATGCATTACTTGAGTCTCTCATATATCCATCAATACAATTAAAACAACTGTCCCAATGACAGCAGACATTTTACTACAAAATATAATTTAAATATTATAAGACAGGAGTGTTAATTCAAGACAACGAATATTCGTTAAAAATCACCAAAGCAAACCATGCACATGTTGTTTGTTTGTATTTGGTTTAAACATATTTATTCGTTCATTATGTACAGTACATATCTATTGTATAGCTATACAAACGAAAATGGATTTAATCGGAAGCTTAAAGCTTATTGGATTCAAGACCCCCACCGATCGCTTATGTCATAGTTGGGCTATACAGATGTTATTGGTGGGTGGGGGAAGACATCGGGTGCCCCACTGAGCATTATTTCAGACATGGTCGGGCATCCGGGTGCCTCACCAAGCAGTATTTCAGACATGGACGGGCATCCGGGTGCCCCACAGAGCAGTATTTCATGCATGGACGGGCATCAGGGTGCCTCACCGAGCAGTATTTCAGACATGGACGGGCATCCGGGTGCCCCACCAAGCAGTATTTCAAGCATGGACGGGCATCCGGGTGCCTCACCGAGCAGTATTTCAGGCATGGACGGGCATCCGGGTGCCACACCGAGCAGTATTTCAAGCATGGACGGGCATCCGGGTGCCTCACCAAGCATCCGGGTGCCTCACCGAGCAGTATTTCAGGCATGGACGGGCATCCGGGTGCCTCACCGAGCAGTATGTCAAGCATGGACGGGCATCCGGGTGCCTCACCGAGCAGTGTTTCAGGCATGGACGGGCAACCGGGTGCCTCACCGAGCAGTGTTTCAGGCATGGACGGGCATGGGCATCTGGGTGCCTCATCGAGCAGTATTTCAAGCATGGACGGGCATCCGGGTGCCTCACCGAGCAGTGTTTCAGGCATGGACGGGCATCCGGGTGCCTCACCGAGCAGTATTTCAAGCATGGACGGGCATCCGGGTGCCCCACCGAGCATTATTTCAGGCATGGACGGGCATCCAGGTAGTGCCACCGACATTCTTCAAGCAAGCTGGATAGCTTCATCAAATGAAAGGACTCGACGGCTCTCAGTGGGATTCGAACTTACAGAGGTTGTTGGCAAGTGATTCGTCCGTAACGACCGTAATCACCGGCCACGGAGGCACAGACGGGTTCCGACATTCTGCAAAGCCAGCTCGATAATTTCCTCACACGAAAGCATCCGACACCCCCAGTGGGATTCGCACATTCAGCGGTGAGGGGCCAGGGGGGCAGTTATCCGAAGACAACGATCTTAGCAGCTCGGCCACGGAAGCCTCTTCAATTATCCAAATGAAGGAAACAATACTAGTCGAATGAACAGTAGCGTACACATACAACGTAACAGTTTATCACAGTAGGTGAAGATTGCAAATATTCCACAGTAGAACTTAAAAACATGCTTACGATGTTATCATACTGCTTTTTATCTTTCAATTGGTAATCCTTTAGGACACGGAAGTTTAATAATTCAATAGATAAGATAAGTGAACAAGCTGCATATCTCCAACACGAATTTGCATATCAATGTTATCATATGAAACAATAGTTTCAACCTCTGAACATGTTTTTTTTACCAACTGTTCTCCAACGACCTTTCACGTCAACACATGTGACCAATAGTGTAATTTTATACATTGTTATGGTAGTTTTAGAGACAGATATATAGAAAGTCGGCCATTGTATCATCGACAATCTGAATCACACATGTGACCAATAGTGTAATGTTATACATTGTTATGGTAGTTTTAGAGACAGAAATATAGAAATTCGGCCATTGTATCATCGACAATCTGAATATTTCGTGATTTTTTTGTGATGTCAGAGGTTGTTGGTATTGGTTACATAAACTCATTTACATTACTTATATGTGTTTTTTTAGATGATAGTAAATTATTTAAGTATAGGATATAAGCCGTAAACGATCCAATTTGTAAAATATTGGATTTGGTGAGGCGCGTAGCACCAAAGACAGTACCGATAGTTTACATATTGGATCCGTTTGAGGCTTATATCTTATTTAAAACACACACTTATATAAGCAAGCATCTTATTAATTAAAATTGTTAATTTCGTACCGGTAGGCCTATGATTTAACATAGTGCTCTGGACCTTTGACAGTAGTCCAATATTATTAATAATGGACTGCAAGTACAAAGGTATGACGATGGTGGTTTAGCTGTACATATATTACTAAGACCCTGAGATTACATAGACATGTAATTGTTTAACAGAAAACCTTTCATACAACAACAATACAAGGTGATTTGGCTTATAAAATTAATAATATGATAAAATAGTTCTAAATCATGTCACATCTAAGCACAAATATAAATGACTACATTCAATCGGCCACTGACTTCGAAGAATTCCTGATCAGATTCAGCCGTTTCCTGGCAGTGTTTTGGTCATTAATTATATATACATGTATTGAACGCGCATCGCTACGGGGACACATCACAGCAATAACAAACACAGCCATCCTAACACTGGACCACTAAACTGTACTCTGCTGGTCTTACGTTTCCTACACATGTGAGTTGTTGTCAATCTCCTTATCGCAGTCGTCTACGTCTAGCAGTGTGTCAGAATAAAGTCTTCTCACCGTTTACATTTAGTAAAACAGTATCAGCACAGTATTAGAAATGCCTTAGCACATGTACAATCAATGCAGTTACTGCACATTGCAAGGGCCAACGCATTCTTTCTCCACAGTCTTCCAGATTGGAATGCTGATCCTGGTGAACTCCACATGCATGTGTACAATACTGTCAGGGGGTCAACACAATGGTGTCATACTGTGGGGGGGGGGGGGTCAGCACAACGATGTCATACTTTAGTGCGTCAGCACAACGGTGTCATATTGCCAGGGGGTCAGCACAGCATTGTCATACTGCCAGGGGGTCAGCACAACGGTGTCATACTGTTGGGGGGGGTCAGCACAACGATGTCATACTGCCAGGGGGTCAGCACAGCATTGTCATACTGTCAGGGGGTCAGCACAACGGTGTCATACTGTTGGGGGGGGTCAGCACAACGATGTCATACTGCCAGGGGGTCAGCACAGCATTGTCATACTGCCAGGGCACAGCATTGTCATACTGCACAGCATTGTCATCAGCACTGTCACGGGGTCAGCACAGCATTGTCATACTGCCAGGGGGTCAGCACTACGATGTCATACTGCCAGGCGGTCAGCACTACGATGTCATACTGCCAGGGGGTCAGCACTACGATGTCATACTGCCAGGGGGTCAGCACTATTTGTCATACTGCCAGGGGGTCAGCACTACGATGTCATACTATCAGGGGGTCAGCACTATTTGTCATACTGCCAGGGGGTCAGCACTATTTGTCATACTGCCAGGGGGTCAGCACAGCATTGTCATACTGCCAGGGGGTCAGCACTATTTGTCATACTGCCAGGGGGTCAGCACTATTTGTCATACTGTCACGGGGTCAGCACAGCATTGTCATACTGTCACGGGGTCAGCACAGCATTGTCATACTGTCAGGGGGTCAGCACTATTTGTCATACTGTCACGGGGTCAGCACAACATTGTCATACTGCCAGGGGGTCAGCACTATTTGTCATACTGTCACGGGGTCAGCACAGCATCGTCATACTGCCAGGGGGTCAGCACTATTTGTCATACTGCCAGGGGGTCAGCACTATTTGTCATACTGCCAGGGGGTCAGCACTATTGCCATACTGTCACGGGGTCAGCACAGCATTGTCATACTGTCACGGGGTCAGCACAGCATTGTCATTCTGCCAGGGGGTCAGCACTATTTGTCATACTGTCACGGGGTCAGAACAGCATTGTCATACTGCCAGGGGGTCAGCACTATTTGTCATACTGTCACGGGGTCAGCACAGCATTGTCATTCTGCCAGGGGGTCAGCACTATTTGTCATACTGTCACGGGGTCAGCACAGCATTGTCATACTGCCAGGGGGTCAGCACTATTTGTCATACTGTCACGGGGTCAGCACAGCATTGTCATACTGCCAGGGGAGAGCACTACGTTGTCAAAAAACGATCTCTCACATAGTATCTATATTATTCATATCTCTGTACACCTTATAAATGTAAATTCGTTCTACAAGTCCAACAAAGCATGTACTTTTACTCAGTCTGTCGTGATATAGTATAGTGTTTGTGTAATATTCCACGACATCGTTCACATATATACTATAAGTACAATACGTTTTCCTAAAAGTAAACATCTGCTATTAAGACATTCCTGTTATCCCAACATCATGTAACCGTACAGGTCTGTATCCCAACATGATGTAACCGTATAGGTCTGTATCCTAACCGCATATAACTGTGGCGGTCTGTATCCCAACATGATGTAACCGTATAGGTCTGTATCCCAGCATCATGTAACCGTGGCGGTCTGTATCCTAACCACATATAACTGTGGCGGTCTGTATCCCAACATGATGTAACCGTATAGGTCTGTATCCTAACCGCATAGAACCGTGGCGGTCTGTATCCCAGCATCATGTAACCGTACAGGTCTGTATTCTAACCGCATATAACAGTGGCGGTCTATATCCCAGCATCATGTAACCATACAGGTCTGTATCCTAACGGCATATAACCGTGGCGGTCTGTATCCTAACCGCATATAACCGTGGCGGTCTGTATCCTAACCGCATATAACCGTGGCGGTCTGTATCCCAACAGCATATAACCGTACAGGTCTGTATCCTAACCGCATATAACCGTGGCGGTCTGTATCCTAACCGCATATAACCGTGGCGGTCTGTATCCCAGCATCATGTAACCGTATAGATCTGTATTCTAACCGCATAGAACAGTGGCGGTCTATATCCCAGCATCATGTAACCATATCGGTCTCGTATGTACAACAGTAGACATACTATCCCAATGACCATAGTTTTCCGCGCATCTTATATCATTTCATGGTGTTTACACGTAACAGTTCATACAAAAACATGGAACAGTTTGCGTTAAGCATAAAATCTGTCCCGAAGCTGTGAACTCTTTTATTGTTTCAGTGCTGCGTCAGTGTTCATCTAGTACGTGTGTACTGATCAGTAGAGACACTTCTCTATCTGCTGCAATAGACCATGCAACTGGTAGTAGGTGGCTTCCTTCTTTAGTTCTCGCAGGAGTTGTCTGTCTCTAGGTAAACACTCCATGCTCACACCGCCGTCACGAAGATAGTTCAAGACATACCTGGATAATATGGCAACATACAAGTATATAGTGACGAGGTGTGGGACAACACATTAACTACATACAGATATGTTCCAGAAATACCAGTCTATAGTGACGTGGTATTGGACAATACATCACCTACATACATATATGTTCCAGAAATACAAGTCTATAGTGACGTGGTATTGGACAATACAATAACTACATACATATATGTTTCAGTAACACACTTCAATAGTGACGTGGTATTGGACAATACATTAACTACATACATATATGTTCCAGAAATACGAGTCTATAGTGACGTGGTATTGGACAATACATTAACTACATACATATATGTTCCAGAAATACCAGTCTATAGTGACGTGGTATTGGACAATACATTAACTACATACATATATGTTCCAGAAATACCAGTCTATAGTGACGTGGTATTGGACAATACATTAACTACATA
>CM026387.1:14085113-14103039 GCA_014843695.1 Archivesica marissinica
GGGTCAGCACTATTTGTCATACTGTCACGGGGTCAGAACAGCATTGTCATACTGCCAGGGGGTCAGCACTATTTGTCATACTGTCACGGGGTCAGCACAGCATTGTCATTCTGCCAGGGGGTCAGCACTATTTGTCATACTGTCACGGGGTCAGCACAGCATTGTCATACTGCCAGGGGGTCAGCACTATTTGTCATACTGTCACGGGGTCAGCACAGCATTGTCATACTGCCAGGGGAGAGCACTACGTTGTCAAAAAACGATCTCTCACATAGTATCTATATTATTCATATCTCTGTACACCTTATAAATGTAAATTCGTTCTACAAGTCCAACAAAGCATGTACTTTTACTCAGTCTGTCGTGATATAGTATAGTGTTTGTGTAATATTCCACGACATCGTTCACATATATACTATAAGTACAATACGTTTTCCTAAAAGTAAACATCTGCTATTAAGACATTCCTGTTATCCCAACATCATGTAACCGTACAGGTCTGTATCCCAACATGATGTAACCGTATAGGTCTGTATCCTAACCGCATATAACTGTGGCGGTCTGTATCCCAACATGATGTAACCGTATAGGTCTGTATCCCAGCATCATGTAACCGTGGCGGTCTGTATCCTAACCACATATAACTGTGGCGGTCTGTATCCCAACATGATGTAACCGTATAGGTCTGTATCCTAACCGCATAGAACCGTGGCGGTCTGTATCCCAGCATCATGTAACCGTACAGGTCTGTATTCTAACCGCATATAACAGTGGCGGTCTATATCCCAGCATCATGTAACCATACAGGTCTGTATCCTAACGGCATATAACCGTGGCGGTCTGTATCCTAACCGCATATAACCGTGGCGGTCTGTATCCTAACCGCATATAACCGTGGCGGTCTGTATCCCAACAGCATATAACCGTACAGGTCTGTATCCTAACCGCATATAACCGTGGCGGTCTGTATCCTAACCGCATATAACCGTGGCGGTCTGTATCCCAGCATCATGTAACCGTATAGATCTGTATTCTAACCGCATAGAACAGTGGCGGTCTATATCCCAGCATCATGTAACCATATCGGTCTCGTATGTACAACAGTAGACATACTATCCCAATGACCATAGTTTTCCGCGCATCTTATATCATTTCATGGTGTTTACACGTAACAGTTCATACAAAAACATGGAACAGTTTGCGTTAAGCATAAAATCTGTCCCGAAGCTGTGAACTCTTTTATTGTTTCAGTGCTGCGTCAGTGTTCATCTAGTACGTGTGTACTGATCAGTAGAGACACTTCTCTATCTGCTGCAATAGACCATGCAACTGGTAGTAGGTGGCTTCCTTCTTTAGTTCTCGCAGGAGTTGTCTGTCTCTAGGTAAACACTCCATGCTCACACCGCCGTCACGAAGATAGTTCAAGACATACCTGGATAATATGGCAACATACAAGTATATAGTGACGAGGTGTGGGACAACACATTAACTACATACAGATATGTTCCAGAAATACCAGTCTATAGTGACGTGGTATTGGACAATACATCACCTACATACATATATGTTCCAGAAATACAAGTCTATAGTGACGTGGTATTGGACAATACAATAACTACATACATATATGTTTCAGTAACACACTTCAATAGTGACGTGGTATTGGACAATACATTAACTACATACATATATGTTCCAGAAATACGAGTCTATAGTGACGTGGTATTGGACAATACATTAACTACATACATATATGTTCCAGAAATACCAGTCTATAGTGACGTGGTATTGGACAATACATTAACTACATACATATATGTTCCAGAAATACCAGTCTATAGTGACGTGGTATTGGACAATACATTAACTACATACATATATGTTCCAGAAATACCAGTCTATAGTGTCGTGGTATTGGACAATACATTAACTACATACATATATGTTCCAGAAATACCAGTCTATAGTGACGTGGTATTGGACAATACATTAACTACATACATATATGTTCCAGAAATACGAGTCTATAGTGACGTGATATTGGACAATACATTAACTACATATATATGTTCCAGAAATACTACATATATATATGTTCCAGAAATACCAGTCTATAGTGACGTGGTATTGAATTTTCAAGTTCTTAGATGATCATGTTTGAATTAAAACAACAGTTACCGTACGCGATTCCAAACGATTCATTAAAGGATAACACAATGCTACTTTTTATGTTAGTAAATGTCCAAAGGCGCGAACATCGGGATTGATCCCTCTACGGCAACCAGAGCACCAGATTCCATATAGTCTGCATATCAAAATATCGTAAATTTCCGAATTGTCAACAGGCTACGTAGCCCGTCTACTTCAGTTAAGGGGATATTAAAACGGGGAACCAGTTTATGATATAGCGTTTAAATTCCCGGGTCTCTGACATTATAATATTGATGTAGATGTGAAATGTACATTGCAGCAACTTCATCACATATTTAATGGCGGCTAGTACTCCCACAATGCAATCAGTCATACCATCTTTAACGTCAAGCAATTCCATATAAGTATTGCCAATCAAAAAGAGTAGAACCGTCGGGTTCTCAAGCAATCACTTGTCAACTCCACAATGTGTATAACTGTAAACTAGAACCAGACAAAGCGATGTAACGTATCTGGATCCATCTTAGTTGTACATACGATGACATTCACAAACGTGTGATTGTTTGAGAAGACAACCCGTAGTAAACAGTGGAAGTCGTGATAGCGCAGTAGTAGAGGGTTCGCATCAGGTGCGAAAGGCCAGGAGTTCGCGCCCCGCTGGAGCTGTTACCATTGTGTTCTATTATTGTAAGGTATTTAAATTCAACATTGCTTCTTCTCTCTCCCTCGTGATGTTGGATTCCATCAGGAATGAGGTCTCGCGAGTGATTGATATGTCTTAAGAACTTGTTTCGCAAGTGAGCTAAACTAAATTTCAGATCAACCGGTAAGACGTTAAGCTATTATCGCTTTAATGCATTGACCTTCACTAGCATCCTGCTAAAATCAATACCGTCCTAAATCTGAAAGAAAATCCCTTTTACAGTATATAAGCCGATTATAGTCTGTCAATGGATGCAGAAGTAACAGCAGTTTATCAGTTTATACTGTCTCAAGCAAGGAATATAATACGCACACATAATATAAGCATGGACAAACAGTATTACACGAAGTGTGCTGTATATCTCTACATCATAATACTAGGTGCACTATTGTGGATAACTAGAAAGTCAGATACGCCTGGTATAAACCATGCATACTTAGAGAGTCAAAGAGCAAATGTTCGGTATAAACCTATTCAACTAGATAGGACTAAACACCACCCCAATGGAAGTGTCAAGCAATACCACAATTCCAATAGCAAGCCATATCATAATGAGTACACTTTTCCAAATTATGTTGGCCCAGGCGCAGGCAATAAAGATGTCATCATACAGAAAAACGCGTACTACCAAGCGACGAGGAACAAGTCGATGCGAAACGAAGTGAACACATTTATGAGTGATGTAATTGGAATGAAAAGAATTCTTTCAGATAGCAGACCTGAAAAATGCAGGGAAACAGTATATCCTGACAAATTACCGGAAGTCAGTATTGTAGTCATATTTCGAGATGAACCAGTGTCAAATTTGTTACGAACGGTTTACAGTGTGCTTGAAACTTCACCAGAAAAACTCGTAAATGAAGTGATATTGGTTGATGACGGCTCTGAAGACTTAACTCTTCAAAGGACAGTAGACATTCACGTTGAGAATGTTGAAAAGTTGAAACTTGTGAGAAACGAAAGATCACTTGGATTAATGATGGCACGACAAAAAGGTATTGATGCTACGATTTCCCAGTATTTTATCGTATTAGATGGACATATTGAGGTGACGCCCGGGTGGTTGGAACCCATAATATACCGACTTGTCCAACAACCAAATGCTCTGTTGACATCACATATAGGAGTGATTGATCGGGAAACCTTTCATTTCAGCATCGGACGTCATGATCAGGTGTTCATCTGGTTTGACCAACTAACACTTGGAGAACAGTGGGTCCCATACACCGAAGATTTTATTAAGACAAGAAATGGAAGTGTTGAACCGATAGACTATGTTTTAATTCCTGGAATGATGGTAGCCATGCGGAAGGCGTTCTTTCTTCAACTCGGTGGTTTCGATCCCGGCATGGAAGTTTGGGGTACTGAACACATGGAGCTTTCAGTGAAGGTGTGGCTATGTGGAGGAAGAGTAGAAATGGTGCCGTGTTCAAGACTTGGACATTTATACAGACCGGCACCATGGCAACGGATTAATCACAATTCTCAGTATTTGTCGAAGAACATGTTGCGATTTATTCTGGTATGGATGGACGGTGATTTGCAAAGCTTAGCATTAGAGGTGCAACATAAGGGGAATATTAGCCAGGTAGTAGATGCAGGTGATGTACAAGATAGACACCAACTTAGGATAGACAATAAGTGTAAGCCATATCAATATTACATTGATCAAATTATCAGACTTTCAAATGTATTCATTCCGAGAATTTTACGAGCGAAAGGTGTAATATTCAATAAGGCAGTGGAAGCTTGCCTTGATCTAGCGGATATAGGAGGACATTTAACTTTAATAACCTATCAATGTTCAGGAAATTCCAATCAGTTCTTTGTTTTAACAGAAGATTCGAACATCAGAGTGGATCGAGCTTGGTTCGAAGCAGATTCAGGGACTTATACATTGACACTATCGAAAGACGTTCATGATTGGTCGGATTCTAAATTTAAGTGGAGTTATGAGGACAGTGGCACTATTAAGCATATGGTTACAGGGAAATGTTTAACGACTGGTAAAAACAAGGATGTATTTCTCGAAACGTGCATAGAATCCCCATCTCAGAAGTGGGAATGGCCACCGGAACTGTAGATCAGCAGCAGGTAGATTCATCGGAATATTGAATGAAGATGTGTATGCATGAGTATGAATAATAAGATTTACATATAACAATGGTATTCCAGAAAATTACTATATATAATATGCAAATATAAATTTATAATAATAAATTAATAATAAAAATGTTTAAAATCGTGTAGGTACTGGATTATATTTTATATTATGTATTTGTAAATCTGTATGGGGTGTATCTACAATTGCAAGGTTTGAATGCCAAATATTCATCTACAATTGTGAGGTATAAATGCCAAATATGCATCTACCATTGTGAGGTATAAATGCCAAATATTCATCTACCATTGTGAGGTATAAATGCCAAATATGAAGAGTCATCAACCATTGTGAGGTATAAATGCCAAATATGAAGAGTCATCAACCATTGTGAGGTATAAATGCCAAATATGAAGAGTCATCTACCATTGTGAGGCATACATTCCAAATATGAAGTCATCAACCATTGTGAGGTATAAATACCAACTATGAGAGTCATCAACCATTGTGAGGCATATATTCCAAATATGAAGAGTCATCAACCATTGTGAGGTATAAATACCAACTATGAGAGTCATCTACCATTGTGAGGCATATATTCCAAATATGAAGAGTCATCAACCATTGTGAGGTATAAATACCAACTATGAGAGTCATCAACCATTGTGAGGCATATATTCCAAATATGAAGAGTCATCTACCATTGTGAGGCATATATTCCAAATATGAAGAGTCATCAACCATTGTGAGGTATAAATACCAACTATGAGAGTTATCAACCATTGTGAGGCATATATTCCAAATATGAAGAGTCATCTACCATTGTGAGGCATATATTCCAAATATGAAGAGTCATCTACCATTGTGAGGCATACATTCCAAATATGAAGAGTCATCAACCATTGTGAGGTATAAATATCACGACTTTCACCTAAGATTGAGTGTTGTTCAACTCATGTTGCAGATGTTTATTCAGTTAAACACAAACGCATACACGAACGCTCGTACACAACACAATACAGTGCGCCATATGATCTTAATATTATCATCTCGTAGCTATGCTATACATACATTAGTATTGTTTATGCGTGCATGCATAATTTATATGCATGCGCAATATTAACATTGTACTTATATTCGAATAGGACAATTTTCCATTAACAACACAAAAACCTATAGTTCAGCTACAACAGCTTGTATTCTGTTTTGTTCATATTTTAGTATTAATGACAAAGGTGGTATCACTCTATTTAATAAAACTATTACATGCAATCCATACATCGCTAATGCGATATACCAACCTGAAATGAGTGCCGTCTCTGTCTATAAAAACACACCCATCCTCTTCTTTCAGTATCTCATGTCTTCCACTAAACATGGCAGCCAACATGGAATCAGACTGTCGGGTCAAGGTCAACAATGACGTTGTATAGACGTGTCCTCCAACATCTAGCTTCACTCTCCCCTGCAAATACATTAAGTACAATACTTAATGGTGATGCTATTGTTTGACCATTTCCTGAAGTAGAATAAAAATCAAAGGACTTGTTCATGTCCTTAGTTAGTTCCTCGGGTACTCTATTTGGTATTCAAGTTTCCTCTACTTCTCTGGTTCATTGTTTGAGGAATGGATGTTTCAATCAGTTCAAGTTTCAGTCCTGTTTGAACAATTACATCTTGTAGGATAGAACCGATTCATTTCATAACACGAACATTTCCTCTTCGCTCAACATATTTAAATATTCTTTATTTATTACAATGTAATTTATTATTATTTGACAATTTACTGGCTGATATTATATAGCCCACGTCAAAGAAACTCTACATACAAAAAAGTTACATATATGTGATATCCGTATAATTCAAGTTCAGTTTACACTAAAGTATAGCATGGCACGATTCTCATCTGTAGTTCCTAAATACTAACTAGGAAGACATTCAGAACATCTTCAGATTACTAGATCTTTTTAAAACTGTTGTCTTGCATCACAATAAGCAACTTATTATGCAAGTGTGTGGTAGTTTTGACGGATTCGTCCAAGATGAGAATCATTTGACATAATTTATTGAAGTGGTTGTATGGGCATTTAAAAGGTAGTTTCAGTACCAAGAGCTCTTAAGATATAGAAAATGTAGAAATATCAAAATCGAATAGGAAACAAATGAAGCGTGAACAAATTTGAATACATTTTGCAAACTTCGTCTGAAGTCTTCGTTTTGATGATTTCATATTTAGATGGTGCTATTCCTATCACTTTTAAAAACTTAAAAGTAAGATAATAATAAAAAAGGCACACATTTATTGAAATGTGTCTAATTCGCAATTATTATATATGCTTCAGTTGTAATATGGGGAAAGCGTGATCGGAAGGCTAACTCAGGCTAGTACCGCCAATAGATAGATAACATGTACGAGGCATGCATGAATACGTCACACATGACAATGACAATAAAGCTTAAAAAGCAATTGTCCAAATATACACTACTGGAAGAAAATAATTTTCCATTGAACGACCAATTATCACGGTTGATAATTTACACGATATCACAGCTATGGACTTGTTCAAGGATTATTCACTTTTATGCCTTAACTCACATATCAAAACATTCTTAAACTAGGAACAACGACTGATGACGTCGTCGGCACTAGCGTAGTTGCATCTATTGGCTTTCTTCTGCAATATTCATCTCACTAGAACCGTTTTATTACTGGTCCGATTGTGATAATTCTTTCACTGTGTTCAACATAGTAGAGCTCTTATATATGTAATGAATCTGAAAATGCCTCTCAATTCCCTTTAATCTAATACAGTTACCGATACCTTACCTACATCTCCAAGACAACCCCATTTTGCTAAGTCACTATGTAGAAAGCTGAAGATTCAATATATCATTTTCAATGGTAAGTAGTATTCAAAAGCGAAGAAAACATATTCTATATATGAACTTTTACAGGAATTGAATTTGAAAATGGCCTTTTCGACAATTTAATAAATAATTTTTTGAAAAGTTGAATGTCAGATTATGATTAATTTTAAACATATGTATATTCCAAAATGAATGAGAGGATTTTGTACGACAAAGATGTTACCGAATTAAATTCATACCGTTACCTGTTTTAATGGGAAATTACTTCTAAGTGTAATCCACATTTCTCAGAAATGAATGAATTAATCCCGTTAAGTTATGAATATCCACATCATTCTGTTACTGATATTTTGTATTTCTTTGAGAGTAAGGTGCATCAAACTTATAGATGGTTGTTTTGGGACATTTTATCGTCACGTTAGTAAGGTATATCTCCGAATAATGTATCTTCTTCTTGTACTTCTGTTCTAGATGTGTACTTCGCTTCAACTGATGCTTCATGTTTTGTGAACTCCAAATATCACAGTACTGGATATAACTCATAATGCATGGGATTATATTCTCTTTCAGAGGCATTTCAATCACTATTCATCTTCTTGTTGTTTAATTCTGCATCTATATCGCCTTATATATCAACAGGAATCTTGTTTTTCGATTTCAAATTTAGGCCAAATTCTATTG
Source organism: Archivesica marissinica (assembly GCA_014843695.1). Lineage (NCBI taxonomy): Eukaryota > Metazoa > Mollusca > Bivalvia > Venerida > Vesicomyidae > Archivesica > Archivesica marissinica. Next base: position 14,093,618 of record CM026387.1, read on the forward strand.
AAGATTGTCTTCTGATGGACCTACATTGGATGTTTGTGGACAATGTATTACAGGTTCTTGTCGCATATACCCAAGGGGACAATCCTGTGACAAAACAAACTAATACAACAAAACAGAAGGATAAGCGTATTTAAGTTAACTCGATATACATGAAAGGAGAAGTTCTAATTCATCAATCCAATGCTCATCGGACAATCCAAACTACGGACAGACTGATAGCTAAAGCAGGTTGCATTGCATAATTCTACATTCTATGAAGAGACATAGAGGGACATATGTTTGTGTATGTTTTATATCACTAATAGTAATGTAGACAATGGTCTTTCGATTCATTTTATAAATAAATTGATGAACTGGTAATGGCAATTAGTTCTCTTTAATTGTGACGAAGATGCAAGAAACGAATTCTAAATTTCACTTACCTGTGTTCACATTTAGTGAACAATCCACTACCTTACAATTGGAACCTTTGAACAACCATTAACAATTAAAACTAATTGTTTTGAAGTGGAACCCTGGTAGAAGAAATTATTACGAAAAATAAGCTAAACTAAGGAAGTTTAAAATAAATGTTAACTATTAACTTAGAATATATTGAAAACATGAAACTTATAGTGGGCTCATCGCAAGACTGTTCTGAGTGCATACAGATAACGAAAGCAAATTAAACAGCTTTGTGCTAGGGCCACGAGCATTTAATTACACCTTGCACATCTGTGAGTATATTGTAATTATAGGCCATTGGAAATACAAGCACGTGCATGTGTACTTAACTTTACTTGTCAGAGTATTTTGAGAGACATGTAAAGGGGAGATCTATTCTTGTGGATTTCAGAAACACAGGCGTGATGGTATTGTTCAACATCTGTAATGTCAGCTTCTGTTTATTTAATGAACTTAATCAATTGGAAGAAAAACCTTGTTAATTTACGTTTTAGTTAGCATAATCGCTAGCAGATATGTGTCACCTTTTCGACTGACCGTTATGTGAAAGTTCCAAAATGACTGAAACCACAAAGGTATACCGACGACCTCGACCTTGAAACCAAAGTGTAACCATTCAAAACGACAACTGTGTTCACATGCAGAGTACAAACATTACATTATTGTATTCCATTCTTGTTTCCAGTGCATGTATAATGGAATGAACAAACCCATAGTATCAATTCAATGACTACTCACATTAACGTGTGCTGTCTGATAGGATATGTATGTGAAGAACAGTACGTGCCAGTTAATACAAGAAAGGCTTCCCTAGAAAGCTGCAGTCACTATACATATATAAACTGAAATACTTTGGAAACCATTCCTAGCACGCTTACCTTCCCCTAGATATGGCCATAGGGATATTATCGGTGCGCATTGTAGAACATAAAGGCCTTAATAAGGATCTATCATAAGACTAATCCAAACAAGCCCCCATTGCAATATCACAAAGTCATGGTATCCGATCCACGTCCGACATTCATTATCTTCCAAGGTTTCAGCAGTTTACGTTAGATTTTATGACCTAACCTAACTTCCTCTACAACGAGACTTCAGTAAAGAAACAGCATGGTTAATCATCAAAGCATTGCATTAAACAGAGAGATGTCAGATTGGACCAACAATGAGATATAGATCTACTACGATGTTCTGTTATCATTTCACTCTGCATTGTTTCATTTAATTCCATAATCGTCCAATTCCTTATTGGTCCAAACTCAATTTCTCTTCATCATTTGATGTATCAGTTCATTTCATATATTAAAAGTCCGTGTATGATATTGTATTGCATTAAATGTAATTCGAGCTACTGCAATTACAACTTTCATGTTTCCTCTGTACATTTATTAATAACAAAAATAAAAATAAAGGATGGATCGAGTTAAGGGGATATTTATTCTTGTGAATTTCAGCTACAGATGCATGATGGTACTGTTGAACATCTGTAATGTCAGCATTTTGTTTATGTAGTGACTTTATTTAATTGTCAGAAACACGTTGTGTTGTCTCCAAATTCAAGGCATATATGCTGGAGCGTTTTACCCCATTTTAGTCATCTACAACGTTTGTGAAAGTGCCTAAATAACGGAAACCACAACATTATAATAACGACCCTTAACATGAAACCCAAGTTTATAAGCATGAATATATCTATATAAAACTACAACTGTGCTTCACATGTATGGCACAAACCAAATAGTATTCAGTTATTCTCGTTTGTAATGTTTGTAAATACGGAAGTCAAAGGACAGATCTTCATTTAGTTTTATAATCCTTTAAACATGTGATTGCTATACGATATGTATGTGAAGAACAGTGCATGTCACTGTGATACAAGAATGGTTTCCTTAGAATGCTGCAGTCATTATCGGTATGTGTTAACTGGAACCCTATGGAAACCCTTCCTAGAACGCTTACCTTCCCCCTGTATATGGTGCTAGGGATACTATATGTGCGTATTGCAAAAACATAAAGGTCTTATTTAAGGATATATCGTAGACTAATCCAAACAAGCCCCCATTGCAATATCACACATGCATGTCATCCGTTCCGCGTCCAATATTCATTATCTTCCATGGTGTTAGCATCAGCAGTTTACGTTAGATTTTATAACCTAACATAACTTCCTCTACAACGAGATTTCACGAAAGAAACAGCATGGTTAATCATCAAAGCATTGCATTAAACAGAGAGATGTCAGATTGGACCAACAATGAGATATAGATCTACTACGATGTTCTATTATCATTTCACTCTGTGCATTTAATTCCATAATCGTCCAATTCCTTATTGGTCCAAACTCAATTTCTCTTCATCATTTGATGTATCAGTTCATTTCATACATTAAAAGTCCGTGTATGATATTGTATTGCATTAAATGTAATTCGAGCTACTGCAATTAAAACTTTCATTTTTTCCTCTGTACATTTATTAATAACAAAAATAAAAATAAAGAATATGGATCGAGTTAAGGGGATATTTATTATTGTGAATTTCAGGTACAGATGCATGATAGTACTGTTGAACATCTGTAATGTCAGCATTTTGTTAATGTAGTGACTTCATTTAACTATTTAACACGATGTGTTGTTGTCTCCAACTTCCAGGTATATATGCTGGAGAGATTCGCCCCGTTTTAGTCATCTACAACGTTTGTGAAAGTGCCAAAATAACTGAAACCACAACATTATAATGACGACCCTTAACATGAAACCCAAGTTCATAAGCATGAATATATCTATATAAAACTACAACTGTGCTTCACATGTATGGCACAAACCAAATAGTATTCAGTTATTCTCGTGTGTAATGCTTGCAAATTCGGAACACAAAGCACACATCTTCAATTAGTTTATCATCCTTTAAACATGTGATTGCTATACGATATGTATGTGAAGAACAGTGCATGTCACTGTGATACAAGAATGGTTTCCTTAGAACGCTGCAGTCAGTATCGGTATGTGTTAACTGGAACCCTATGGAAACCCTTCCTAGAACGCTTACCTTCCCCCTGTATATGGTGCTATGGATACTAAAAACATAAAGGTCTTATTAAAGGATCTATCGTAGACTAATCCAAACAAGCCCCCATTGCAATATCACATATGCATTCATCCGTTCCGCGTCCAATATTCATTATCTTCCATGGTGTTAGCATCAGCAGTTTACGTTAGATTTTATAACCTAACATAACTTCCTCTACAACGAGATTTCACGAAAGAAACAGCATGGTTAATCATCAAAGCATTGCATTAAACAGAGAGATGTCAGATTGGACCAACAATGAGATATAGATCTACTACGATGTTCTATTATCATTTCACTCTATGTATTGTTTCATTTAATTCCATAATCTTCCAATTCCTTATTGGTCCAAATTCAATTTCTCTTCATCATTTGATATATCGGTTCATTGCATACATAAAAAGTCCGTGTATGATATTGTATTGCATTAAATGTAATTCGAACTACTGCAATTAAACTTTCATTTTTTCTCTGTTCATTTATTAATAACAAAAATAAAAATAACAAATGATGGATCGAGTTAAGGGGATACTTAGTCTTGTGAATTTCAGCTACATATGCATGATGGTACTGTTGAACATCTGTAATGTCAGCAATTTGTTAATGTGGTGACTTTATTTAATTGTCAGAAACACGTTGTGTTGTCTCCAAATTCAAGTTATACACTGAACCAAATTTCTAAACGGCCAATATATAAAATGCGATTTCAAGAGAATGGTTATATGTATAAATTCTAAAATTTGCAACGAAGTTCTATACGCTATAATAAATCGATATCTAAAAAGAAAACACGTTTCTGGTGCCAGATTTGATCAAGCGGAGAGGAGAGACCGATTTATATAAATCGGCACGAGGGCCACGTGCATAGCATGGTGAGTGTCCATTTTATATGTAGTATAATCCCTGTCTAGTACAGAATATAAAACACACAAAACATGGCGAGAATGAGCATTGAAGAACGCGGGCGAGCTGTTGGCATGATGGATGCTGGTACTTCAATTAGGCAGGTAGGTACAAATTTGCGATGAAATTAACCAGTTGACCTCAATGTTGTCAAAAATCATCAAATGTTATATTCTTATACAGCCATTTTGAAAGTCCGATAACCAGCAATATCACTCTAGGAACTTCGGAGTTATGGCCCTTTTATTATCATTTCAGGTTGCTCGACATTTCAATAAACAGCATTCCACTATTCAGCAGCTATGGGCGAAGTTTAGACGTACCGGAAGTGTAGCCGACATCCGACGACGCCCTAAAGGGAGGGTAACCATACGCAGACAGGACCGGTACATTATTGTGTCCCACTTACGGGACCGCTTCACCCCAGCTACCAGAACGGCAATGGTCACTATTGGCACACATAACCGCCGCATCCATGCACAAACTGTACGTAATCGTCTCAGAGCCGTCGGATTACGAGCCCGACGACCACGAAAGGGTTCAATTCTAACCAAAAGACCATAGACGGGCACGGTTAGCATGGGCTATAGACGGCATTTCAGGCTTACGAGAACGGACTGGTCTAATGGTATATTTGTGGATGAGTCAAGGTTTACACTCCGTGAGGCCGACGGACGCGTCCGAGCATACCGCCGTCGGGGCGATCGAAACAGCACAAACTGTGTAGTACAGGTCGATAAGTACGGAGGCGGCTCATTGATGGTCTGGGCTAGCGTATCAATGCATACTAGGACACCCATTGTACCAATTCGAGGAAACTTAAATGACAGAACATATCAAAACGATATCCTACAACCCGTCCTTGTACCGCATGTTAATGGCAATCCTGGTATGATTTTGGCATAAGACAACGCACCCTGCCATGTTGCCAGGAACACTCGGGCTATGTTGGCTGCTAACAACGTGCAAACTCTTCCATGGCCGGCGAAAAGCCCCGATTTGAACCCCATAGAACATGTATGGGACCTGTTGAAAAGGAAGGTCAGAGCCCAACCACAGCAACTTAACATGCGTGAATTAGAGCGTGACATAATGCAGGCATGGGCAACAATTCCGCAACGCTATCTCCAAAGATACATTGTATCAATGAGGGCGAGGTGTCGTGCCGTTATTGTCGCAGAAGGGGGACATACGAGGTATTGAAATACCATAATAGCGATGTTTTCAGATTTGTGACTTTTTGTTATGAGGGTGATCTCATTGTTTTCATTGTTACGTTTTATCCGCTTTTTTAATTTTAGTGAATTGTTGTTTAAACATATGGAATAAAATGTATTAAATGATGATATGATTATTGTATGATTGTAGGTTTTTCCCAAATACTGTAAAAGAACAGGTGGCCGTTTAGAAATTTGGTTCAGTGTATATGCTGGAGCGTTTTGCCCCGTTTTAGTCATCTACACCTTTTGTGAAAGTGCCAAAATAACTGAAACCACAAAATTATAATAACGACCCTTAACATGAAACCCAAGTTAATAGTCATGAATATATCCATATAAAACTACAACTGTGCTTCACATGGATGGCACAAACCAAATAGTATTCAGTTATTCTCGTTTGTAATGCTTGCAAATTCGGAAGACAAAGCACACATCTTCAATAAGTTTATCATCCTTTAAACATGTGATTGCTATACGATATGTATGTGAAGAACAGTGCATGTCACTGTGATACAAGAATGGTTTCCTTAGAATGCTGCAGTCAGTATCGGTATGTGTTAACTGAAACCCTATGGAAACCCTTCCTAGAACGCTTACCTTCCCCCTGTATATGGTGCTAGGGATACTATATGTGCGTATTGCAAAAACATAAAGGTCTTATTTAAGGATATATCGTAGACTAATCCAAACAAGCCCCCATTGCAATATCACATATGCATGTCATCCGTTCCGCGTCCAATATTCATTATCTTCCACGGTGTTAGCATCAGCAGTTTACGTTAGATTTTATAACCTAACATAACTTCCTCTACAACGAGATTTCACGAAAGAAACAGCATGGTTAATCATCAAAGCATTGCATTAAACAGAGAGATGTCAGATTGGACCAACAATGAGATATAGATCTACTACGATGTGCTATTATCATTTCACTCTGTGCATTGTTTCATTTAATTCCATAATCGTCCAATTCCTTATTGGTCCAAACTCAATTTCTCTTCATCATTTGATGTATCGGTTCATTTCATACATTAAAAGTCCGTGTATGATATTGTATTGCATTAAATGTAATTCGAGCTACTACAATTAAAACTTTCATTTTTCCTCTGTTCATTTATTAATAACAAAAATAAAAATAAAGAATATGGATCGAGTTAAGGGGATATTTATTATTGTGAATTTCAGGTACAGATGCATGATGGTACTGTTGAACATCTGTAATGTCAGCATTTTGTTAATGTAGTGACTTCATTTAACTATTTAACACGATGTGTTGTTGTCTCCAACCTCCAGGTATATATGCTGGAGAGATTCGCCCCGTTTTAGTCATCTACAACGTTTGTGAAAGTGCCAAAATAACTGAAACCACAACATTATAATGACGACCCTTAACATGAAACCCAAGTTCATAAGCATGAATGTATCCATATAAAACTACAACTGTGCTTTACATGTATGGCACAAACCAAATAGTATTCAGTTATTCTCGTTTGTAATGCTTCGGAAGACAAAGCACACATCTTCAATTAGTTTATCATCCTTTAAACATGTGATTGCTATACGATATGTATGTGAAGAACAGTGCATGTCACTGTGATACAAGAATGGTTTCCTTAGAACGCTGCAGTCAGTATCGGTATGTGTTAACTGGAACCCTATGGAAACCCTTCCTAGAACGCTTACCTTCCCCCTGTATATGGTGCTAGGGATACTATTGCAAAACTTATAAGTCTTATTTAAGGATTTATGATAGACTACTCCAACCTAGCCCTACTACATGATCACATATGCATGGCATCCGTTCCGCCACCTCCAATAGTCATAATCATTAAAGGTGTGAGCATTTACTTTATAGTTTACTTGAGATTTTATAACCTAACCTAAATTCCTCTACAACGAAATGTTGGTAAACAACATCATCAAAGCATCTATCTGTAATCTGTCGACAATGTTTTCACTTTCATCTTTAGACTACGTCTCTAATTGCTTTCATGTGTTTCAGCTTTTACTCATATACGGAATGGTTAATTAAATATTCCTTTTTCGTCATAAACTGATGAATGAAGTGTGTTACGTAAGGTAGCTAACATTTTCACATTCACAAGATCATGTGACAAAGTACGGGGGGGGGGGGTGATCCAAATGAAACCAAAATGTATATTATTTAATGCTTATCTTAATGCTTTGGGAATATGTTATGGAATAAAGTGTATTAAGAAAAATTGTAAAAATAAACTTTGTGTAACAATGCCATCATATTTTCTAGCGCTCCTGTTAAAATGCTAAGAAACAAACCTGGTAACAGCTATACAAACCTTCTGTATCTCGTGCATCTCCTCCATGCGAGTGATTTCATCTCTCAGTTGTTGCCACTGACGACATATTTCATCCCGTTCCTTTTTAGACTCGCGCTAAAACATGCAACAATTATGCAAATAATGGTATTAATTCCTATCGCATGTTAATTTAGACAGATCTGTAGTCCAGTGGTTAACACATTGGACTGGTAATCCAGGGATCGCAGGTTCGATCCCCCGTTTGACCCTAATACAATGAACAGTCTTTCAGATGGGACTTTAAACCTAGGTTTCGTGTCGGTGCTTTACACTATGCACGTAAAAGAACCAGAGGAGACCCTGGAATGGGTCTCTGTCAATATCATTGCACTATTCTCCAAAACTCTAAAATGACTAATCTCTTCAGGAGGCGTTGCTCATATGGGCAACTAGTACATAATTTCCATTGCAATGTTAGATAGCTTACATAAACACATTATTGAAAGTCTTAGTGATCCAAGACCATGAATAAAGGAATACTAGTTGATGAGTGTTTATCATGGCCTTATTAATGGTGTAAGTGACACAATTCAATTGTAAATGTTTATTGGTTCGTAAATGTTTATTGGTTCGTAAATGTTTATTGGTTCGTAAATGTTTATTGGTTCGTCCTGTCATACCTTGAATGCATCTTGGTCCCTAGCAAGTCTCTTCAGTTTATCTTTGATATCCTTCTCTTGTTTGATGAGAGCATGAGCTTTGTCCTCTAACTCTTTCTTCAACTTCTCCAGAGCCGCCTTTTCTTCTGCATTTTCTCTATTAGTATAGAAAGCTAGTTAAATCTATATCTCTGCACAAATGAATACTATTAGACTAACTGCTTGTCAGGTATGAGTTTCCTCTGTATCTGTTTATTTATTATTATTCTTAATCATATATACGGAATAGTCATGGGAATCATATATTGTGTTTGCATACAAGCTCGGGTTATATCATGTACATGTGTGTACAGTAAGGTCAATATTGCATAGTTTGCATACAAGTTCGGGCTACATAAGGATTTTATTTACCTGTGTAAAGTAGTTATCTCATCTATCTTGTCTGACACATATCCCTCAAGTGCCTCCGTTACCGACTGGTACTTGCTGCGCACAAAATCTTTCAGATTCTCCAACAATTTTTCTGAATTAATAACAAAATCGCAAAGATGTTATAGGTAAGTATATTTATCGTATTACTATATTTATTGTATTATTACTATATTTATCGTATTACTATATTTATTGTATTATTATATTTATTATTACTATATTTATTGTATTACTATATTTATCGTATTACTATATTTATTGTATTACTATATTTATCATATTACTATATTTATCGTATTACTATATTTATCGTATTATTATATTTATTATTACAATATTTATTGTATTATTATATTTATTGTATTACTATATTTATTGTATTACTATATTTATTGTATTATTATATTTATTGTATTACTATA
>CM026387.1:14104039-14209288 GCA_014843695.1 Archivesica marissinica
TTATTATATTTATTATTACAATATTTATTATTACTATATTTATTGCATTACTATATTTATCGTATTATTATAATTATTATTACAATATTTATTGCATTACTATATTTATCGTATTATTATATTTATTATTACAATATTTATTGCATTACTATATTTATCGTATTATTATATATTATTTATTGCATTACTATATTTATCGTATTATTATATTTATTATTACAATATTTATTATTACAATATTTATTGTATTACTATATTTACTCTACCCAATAACATGGCAACACTCAATACCGAGATGTGTCACATGCTTTTGCTTGTTTTCAGTTTAATACAGCCGTCACATATTTCCGTGTATGCACACACGTGTAATACAACCTGGAATGATTCTGATTGGTCGCGGCATGATAGCTTGCTTTTGACACGTTCGACATATAGTTTGTGTCCATGCTTTCTTTGCTGCTTAAATCAATAAAATGCTAAATATGCACAAGCGGGAAATAGTAAATAAAAGTAGTGTCGATTATATGCATGACGTTGTTTGATTATCAGGGACTATTTACTGCGGCGTATGCATGCACTGTACTGATTTCCTGAGATGTAATAACGTTGAAAAATATACCCGGCAAACAGAAAAAAAAATTCTTTCAAATTTATGGTTGATGTTCATAAAATATGGTATGAAATCACTACTCCTATAAGATCCTATTAGCCTGGGAACAGGCGTCGATATATTTTGCCTGGTCAGTCAAATAAATATATTTTAACACCTCGACTATTAATTGGGCTGTATTGAGTTTCTGATCATATCATTTTGCCAGAAGTTAAAAAATGAAAAATCGACAGACTGGAACCCAGGCTAAGATCCTATATATATGATATTATAGTGTGTCCGTCTGTAAGTTAACGAAACAACTAGAATATTAATGACTCAGTAAAATGTTTAAGAGACGAATTATATAAGACTCTGTCTTTCATTCTAATCCTTGTTCTGTACTTTGATATATGTGTAATGTATGCATTGTTCAAACTGCATAATATTGGGAAATAAATTATGTTTAAACTAAATTTAGTAAAATTCTTACCAAGTCTTGCATCAATTTCTTCTTCATGTGCTTTCTCTATTTCTTCTTCATTTTCTTTGTTTTCTATTTTTCTCTCATTTATGATAACCGCGTTACCCCCGTCACACATGTGTATGCCTGGTTGATCACAGTTCTGTAGACGTTCCCCACACTTACAACACATATCCTGTAGTATATGTACAGTGTATGTATGACACACGGCTATCTTACATTTTAGGAAACAGTACACTATGGAATGATTTAGCAAAACCAGAATATTGGCAAATACATTGGTACTATTGTAATAGTATTATAATTTTCAAATTTACTAGGTGTTTACAGCGGTTATTTCAACCATTCACCAAAGTTACAGTTTACTAACAATGCTTCTTCGCTATCCAAGGCTGCATTCCACGCTACAGTAGCAGCCCCACCTATGTCCTCAGCGTAGACAACCAACCGGTATACATAATTTAATTGTGCATGCAATTCCCATTAACTGTACAGTCGTTGTAGAGATGACTGTATTGCTCCGAACCACCAACCTACATGTATGCAAGGACATTATACACTCCAGTTTGGAAAGAAGTGTGGTACTCAGAACCACAGAAGAAATTGACATGCATAAATTCAATACATAAATGAATACTGGAGGGCAATTTATTGCAGTACTTGATAGCATGGACATCCGATTGAATAGATACGCCATTGCATGCGAGTTTCGATTTTAATTAGGGATGGCAACGAATATTAGATCGAACGTCCGAATATCCGAATACTATTCCAGTATTCGAATATTCGGTAACAAATATTAGATTGTCCTCAAAAATGCTACCGGCTCAGTCACACGTTTGGAAATGGTTGAATCGCTCTGAGAATAAGAAAACTGCTAAGTGTAATCTATGCAAATTGGATTTAACATATTCGGGTACAATATCAATCTGAATAATCATTTGAAGAAGATGACGTTTACGCTTAAAACAGAAATTAGGTTAGTTTGGCAATTTTTATAAGAGTTTGAGTGATTATGAGTTTTTGATAGAATTCTATCGAATCTTCGAATACCTTCCTGATCGAATATTTGAATAGATTAATCGCTATTCGTTGCCATCCCTAATTTTAATCTATTCGTTGCCATCCCTAATTTAATTTTAATCAATGTATCCACTCTCACGATGTCTGAATATGCCAAATGTACAGGGGCGTATCTATAGCTGTATGACTTTATGAAGTATATTTGATACTCGTCTTGTCCCCACAACCTACCTTCACTGGCTCATTGGTCCTCTCACCATCTCCTCTGTATCCACTGTTATGCCAAGAACCACGCCCTCTTCTGTTACCCCTTCCTCTTGGTCTTGACGGACCTGGACCCTTAAGTTCAAGTTTACATTTCTAAGAATCTTACAAACGTTAGACCCAACTGCATAACACGTTTCTTTAATATCATAGTCCATTTCCGTCTGGTATGTTGTGCCATGTGTAAATCGCAGACACACATTTATTGTGCTCGAGTTTGTAATCTGAGAAAGCTTTTATAATCTCGGGGACCCGGTATGTTTCATGGGTATTTATTTTGCTCAGTTACTATACATGAGATCAAACAATTTACACATAATAAAAATAAAGGACACGTGGAGCAAGTTACGGTTTGCTCTGGTTTCCAAAGCTCAAAACCAATCAAAAGCCAGTAGTTCGTTAAAAAAGACATTAATTCTATATTTAGCATTTCATTTTGGACTACCCAAATGTATTCATGCGGTGGCGACTTTAATTAATTTAATAGTCAGATTGCATTGATTGGTCAACTATGTTGTTTATTGATTGAGACAATAAACACAATGGAAAGTTAATTATCAAACTAATTGAATATGCTGCAGACGAAATTTATTATCACAAGCAATGGATTAATATTGAAAGGAACAAACTAAGTTGTGAGTACAAATAATTATTCATAACGTACATGTATAAGTTTGAGATATATATATATATATATATATATGTATTGCAGTCACTAACACTTCTATTAACAGACGGATCTGTAGTCCAGTGGTAACACGCTGGACTGGTAATCCAGGGATCGCAGGTTCGATCCTCCGTCTGACCCTAATACAATTAACAATCTTTCAGATAGGACATTAAACAGAGGTCCCGTGTCGGTGCTTTACATCGTGAACGTAAAAGAACCAGAGGAGACTCTGGAATGGGTCTCTTCTCTGTATCATTGCACTATCCGCCAAAAATCTAAAATGACTAATCTCTTCAGGAGGCGTCGCTCATATGGGCAACCGGTAGCGACGATAAATAAAAGTAAAACACAACACTTTCTTGTAGTTATTTTGCATACTCAGTATATAAACTTTATATCGCTGACATCAAATAAGGCATACGTTCTACTGCCTTCCCGGTATTTATTTTCTTATAGTATATACATGTATGTATATCTAATTTAAATCAAGTAATAAATAGTAAAATGGCGCCCATTAGCAGAAACAACACAAATATTTAAATATTCAATTTATATTTTACATAAATATATTATTTATTTCAATCGAAATTTAATAAACTAAATCCATTTTGATAAGATGCTGTGCACAAACCTGCCAACTGGGACCCGGTTGATAAGGAGGTGGCGGTACCATATGGTACGGCATCGGGTGTCTAGGTTGACCCATTGGAAACATGTGCCCGTTTCCTTGGTGAACTACCCACGGGGGGTTATCATACAGGTACATGTTTCTAGCAGAATTGCTTCTCATGTTGATTGCGTGACACTAGCAAATGTACTGAAAGCATAAATGAATAGATCACTAAATGATTGCATTTTAGTAGTGCATGTGTACTTCGTATACATTTTATATTGATACATATAGTTCAAATATTTAGACTTGAAAATGTGACATTTTACTATCGAGGCATTTCGGCGGTCCGATTAGCGCAGTGGTTAGCGCACTCGTTTCTCACCAATGCAACAAGGGTTCGATCCTCTGACCGGGAAGTATGTGTGATGTACGGTGGTCGCCATATCGGACAGGTGGGTTTTCTCCGGGTACTCCGGTTTCCTACCACACGAATGACCACATATACGCTTTCATCCGCGCCAACGAGAGTGATTAATATAAGTTGTTAAAACGTGCATCACAATCGTTGTAAAATAAATAAAGTTAAATTTTTAAGGCATTTTTCGAATAACTGTAGTCCAAATATTTAGACTTGAAAATGTGACATTTTACTATCCAGGCATTTTTCATAACAGAATTTGTTTTATGTAGATGTCTTATTTATAGGACTAGAATAACAGAAGTCTACCAAAATCTGACCACTAAAAAGGTATAATTTTCAAGATGGCGTCCAAGATGGCCGCTAAATCGTAAAATCTCAATTGCGTCTTCATTATTTATCCTAGATGAGTAATTTTGGTGTCTAACCCCATGTTTTGGGGATCTATGAATCCAATTAGCATATTTACATAATAATATGATTACATAATTGTGAAATTCAAGATGGCGGCGAATATGGCCGCCAAAACTATTAAAATACCCATGTCTCCTTGTAGTGTGGGGGCCTATGTAATTCCGTGGGTATCGAATGTTAATTTTGCTTTCTATGTATATATTGTTTGATCAGGATCCAAATAAGACAAAAACACCCAAGCCAATCATCAATTGTACTTTTGCCTATGTTTGACTTGTACCCCGGGGACGGGACATGCATTCTGTCCACGCTGGATTTCGTTTGCAATCTCGCTATCAAACACCATGTTCCACCCATTATTACGTTCGATCAACCCCTGTATTGGAAAGCTGCAGATATCATGATGGATTCACCACAGAGTAGTTAGTCTTGAGTTAGACTTGAGAAGCATTGTATTGATGCTTGGATGTTTTCAAAGATTCATGAACCTATTGGGTGCAATATGCACGCTGATGGAAGGCACAGGACTCAGGAACGTTATGTAAGTTGTCTAATTTTGAAAATTCCTTTCAGTATATAATGACGGGGAAATCAGTACAAAGAGCTTTCCGTGGACATCTGCTGGTTGATAGGTGTTTCAATCACCTCTGATTGTTGCGGATCTACTGGAGGATAACCCACAGTTTGAGTCATTGGTGGGCCAGGCGGCAGAAACGTACTAATCATTGGTGGCAAACGAAACTACTTTGGAGAGTGCTATTGCATCAGATATGTTTATCCAAATCACAGAACAGATTGACACAAAGAAGGCAGAATTTGGTACCAGATCAAAAACCAGTCAGCTGTGGATAAAGAGAATGCTGCAGACTGCACGAACATTGACCAAAGCGGATCGCGCAGGATCTTGGATTCTGCACTTGCCGCTGTGTCGGACTGCCTGTCAATATTTGCCGCCGCTGGGCATTTCAACTATCTGAGACTAGACATCCAGGGGTTTACATGTGATCCGCCGCTGTAACTAGTTCTGACCTTGCCATCGAGCTGACATAGATGCGTCCTTGAATAGTAGTGTAGGCCTGACTCATGGAAGTGGAATGACCGAAGAAATGCGCACGTGGTGGACTATGTCAAAATCCAACCCATCTGAGTACAATAATGCCATGCAGGAATTCACTGATCTCACATACACGACCAGCCAGCGAGCAATACCGAGAATCAACAGAAGCAAGGATTAAACGAAACCACAATGACCTGCAAAAGATCAAGGACAAACCTTCTACTTACACGTCATTCTCTCCAGATCCATCTCTGAGAAACATCATTACTGTTGTAGCCGCCAAAGAGATTGTGCATGGGTTTGAGACCGTTGGGAGGGATATCATTGAACGAATTATTGGAAACCCCGTTTTCGGTGTCTCATTCAAACGGAAAGACCGGGCAAAAACACTTGCAGACGAGTTGATCTAGCTCTGCTGTTCCAGCGAGATCTGATGGTGTCGAAATCGGGAGACCTTTCACTGGAAGATGTAATGAGCGATGAACTCAGCGTATTCCCTACAGCCCTGTTCGACCTTGAAGCGAAATACAGCTTTCGTAAAGCCGCAACTAGCACACTAGCGGTCGCCGCCGCCGAGTCAATCCACGACCTTGATAGGGGAAGATAAGACATTCATTCTTTTTCTCTAATATGCTTAGACGAACAATAAGGGCCACTATTTCCACAGCAAGTCCACAGTTCCTAATGTGTACGACATCAGTGAGATGAAACAAGTCCTGGGTAGAGAATACAACTTCGCGCATTTATAGTGTTGGCAAAAAGTCAGCAGTCCAGAAACATGTGAATGGTGCATCGACTCTCCAGACATGTGCAAATGCGTTTCTCCTCCCAAAATCAAGCAAACAGTATCATACTGGACCTTGGAAACAAGGCGATGGCAGTCAATAGTACTGATTCACTTGCTTCCTTGCGCTACACCATTTTTAGCAGGAAAATTGTTTCCAGCATGTCATTTGTTACCACAGAACGTCTCCCTCCTACCGAGTCCTCATCCAATTACCACTGCTTAGAGTGTATCATCAGATTAATGTGTGGATTGGAAAGGAGAGTCGCATGAATGCGGTGGATTGGGGATGGAAACTGGAGGACACATATGAGCGAGAAGACTGCTGCCCCAAAGAGCCTTCTGCAGATTGTCAACTGTAATTGCACCACTGCATGCCGAGCAACAAGGTGTAGTTGTAGAGGATATGGTCTACCATGCATGTACGCCCGCTTGTGGATCATGCCAAGTCGAAAATGAGAATGTGAGAATCCACATAATCAACCTTTACAGGAGGAAGAATGTGACAATGACTATCTGTAAATATGGTGGTATCAAATGTATTTTCAGAAATAAGTACACCACTTTGTAAATGTAATCACCTCAGTATAATTTAAATATGCTAAGTAAGCTAACTAGATTCTAGATGCCCAAAACATTGAGTTAGGTAACATAATTACTTATAGTATATATTAATAGTTTGGCGGCTATACTAGTCCACCATCTTGTTCACAATTATGTAATCACTTCACTATAATTTAAATATGCTAATTGGATTCATAGATCCCCAAAACATGGGGTTAGACACCAAATTTACTCATCTAGGATAAATAATGAAGACGCAATTGAAATGTTAAGGATTTGGCGGTCATCTTGGACGCCATCTTGAAAATTATACCTTTATAGTGGTCAGATTTTGGTAGACTTTTAGTATGTTATTAAGCACACCTGATACTATAGAAAACCGTTGAGAAACCTTTTGTAGCAATTTGTTGGGGACAAACTATAGTTGCAGCTGCCTATTATGGCTCTAACAAGCACATTGGTCTTACCTACACACCGTAGTTATGTTTTAACATTTTCCAGCATTTATCTTAGAAATAAAATTAAATAAATATGCATATTATTCAGGGATTCTAATTTTATAGCTGTTGTACAATTGTTATCATTATACTGTATGTTATATAGTCCGTTCAAAAGCTCACTCAGAGCTTGTGTTGTACTGTTGATATATTGCCGACTCAAACTAAAATTTATCTTATGGGCTAACGTCAAACTAAAATACAGATTGCTCTCCCCTTTTATTACATGTAAACTATTTTACAATAATTGAAAGACAAGGTTTAACAACTCATATAAACCATTGATGAAGGGGTATACGGTATGTAAATCGTGTATATAATAATATATGTATACATGTATGCCGCTCTATGCAAATTTAGTACATTGACTCACAGCAACAGCATAATTGTAAACATACACTATGTGCATAGCGAGATATGTGAGTAATGTGCTTTCAAAGTAAAGTAATAATTGGAATATTACACTACTGTATAGGTAAGGCAATATACGATAGCTTACATGTACTGTGCTTTCAAAGTAAAGTAATAATACCGTTGGAATATTACACTACTGTATAGGTAAGGCAATATACGATAGCTTACTGGTACTGTGCTTTCAAAGTAAAGTAATAATACCGTTGGAATATTACACTACTGTATAGGTAAGGCAATATACGATAGCTTACAGGTACTGTGCTTTCAAAGTAAAGTAATAATACCGTTGGAATATTACACTACTGTATAGGTAAGGCAATATACGATAGCTTACATGTACTGTGCTTTCAAAGTAAAGTAATAATACCGTTGGAATATTACACTACTGTATAGGTAAGGCAATATACGATAGCTTACATGTACTGTGCTTTCAAAGTAAAGTAATAATACCGTTGGAATATTACACTACTGTATAGGTAAGGCAATATACGATAGCTTACATGTACTGTGCTTTCAAAGTAAAGTAATAATACCGTTGGAATATTACACTACTGTATAGGTAAGGCAATATACGATAGCTTACAGGTACTGTGCTTTCAAAGTAAAGTAATAATACCGTTGGAATATTACACTACTGTATAGGTAAGGCAATATACGATAGCTTACAGGTACTGTGCTTTCAAAGTAAAGTAATAATACCGTTGGAATATTACACTACTGTATAGGTAAGGCAATATACGATAGCTTACATGTACTGTGCTTTCAAAGTAAAGTAATAATACCGTTGGAATATTACACTACTGTATAGGTAAGGCAATATACGATAGCTTACATGTACTGTGCTTTCAAAGTAAAGTAATAATACCGTTGGAATATTACACTACTGTATAGGTAAGGCAATATACGATAGCTTACAGGTACTGTGCTTTCAAAGTAAAGTAATAATACCGTTGGAATATTACACTACTGTATAGGTAAGGCAATATACGATAGCTTACAGGTACTGTGCTTTCAAAGTAAAGTAATAATACCGTTGGAATATTACACTACTGTATAGGTAAGGCAATATACGATAGCTTACAGGTACTGTGCTTTCAAAGTAAAGTAATAATACCGTTGGAATATTACACTACTGTATAGGTAAGGCAATATACGATAGCTTACAGGTACTGTGCTTTCAAAGTAAAGTAATAATACCGTTGGAATATTACACTACTGTATAGGTAAGGCAATATACGATAGCTTACAGGTACTGTGCTTTCAAAGTAAAGTAATAATACCGTTGGAATATTACACTACTGTATAGGTAAGGCAATATACGATAGCTTACAGGTACTGTGCTTTCAAAGTAAAGTAATAATACCGTTGGAATATTACACTACTGTATAGGTAAGGCAATATACGATAGCTTACAGGTACTGTGCTTTCAAAGTAAAGTAATAATACCGTTGGAATATTACACTACTGTATAGGTAAGGCAATATACGATAGCTTACAGGTACTGTGCTTTCAAAGTAAAGTAATAATACCGTTGGAATATTACACTACTGTATAGGTAAGGCAATATACGATAGCTTACAGGTACTGTGCTTTCAAAGTAAAGTAATAATACCGTTGGAATATTACACTACTGTATAGGTAAGGCAATATACGATAGCTTACAGGTACTGTGCTTTCAAAGTAAAGTAATAATACCGTTGGAATATTACACTACTGTATAGGTAAGGCAATATACGATAGCTTACAGGTACTGTGCTTTCAAAGTAAAGTAATAATACCGTTGGAATATTACACTACTGTATAGGTAAGGCAATATACGATAGCTTACAGGTACTGTGCTTTCAAAGTAAAGTAATAATACCGTTGGAATATTACACTACTGTATAGGTAAGACAGTATACGATAGCTTACAGGTACTGTGATTTATTGTTTAATAGGTTATACCTGACTTACCTATAATGTGCATAGCGAGAGATATGTGAGTAGCTGCATATTCTGCAGTAATTGAATTTGTAGTCTTGTTATACATTGATAACGTCAGCATACATGCTGCACAGGTGCTTACCTATATATAGCTTTATATATGTGTATTTTGCAGTTTTTTACAGACGGATCTGTAGTCCAGTGGCAACACGTTGGGCTGGTAATCCAAGGATCACAGGTTCGATTCCCCGTCTGACCCTAATAAAATTAACAGTCTTTCAGATGGGACTTTTAAACCGAGGTATTGTGTCGGTGCTTTACACCGTGCAAGTAAAATAACCAGAGGAGACTCTGGACTGGACCTTTGTCAGAATCATTGCATTATCTTCCAAAAATCTAAAATGACTAATCTCTTCAGGAGGCGTCGCTCATATGGGTAACCGGTAGCGACGATAAATAAACGTAAAACACACATTTTGCAGCACCCTCTCGAGTAGTCCAAATAATTATACTTGAAAAGTGTGACATTTCACTCTCAGGGCATTTTTTTAAAATACTCGAAATAACAGATCGAGAAAAAAAAGATATATTATATATAGCATTACTTGTGGAGAGTATTTATTGTGCTGCTGTCCTGCAAAGCAAATTAAGAAATCATAGGAGGAATAAAGCAATATCACAGGCATCCGGCGCATACCGTACCCCCCTTCTGGGTTCCCAGGACCGTTTTATAACCCCAAATACATTGTAGCATCAATGAAATATCATTTTAGACAAAAATAGACATTTCCTAAAAAAAATATTTAAAAACACAGAGTGGGGGGGGGGTCCAGGGTATACGCCACTGTCGGAGGTCATAACACTTTTCTCAAACTCAAGTGATATGATTGGTTGAGTCTAATATTTACACTTAACTGAACCAATTGGAAGCTTGAGACCAGAGATTGGAGAACAGTTTTATAACCTCCAGGCCAGATGCCTGTAAGCGATACATAACATGTTGGTGAGAACGATTAGGCTTACAATCAAACAGTAACATATGTGCTAAAACAGATTTGTTTGAACCACAGGGATTCGGCACGTTTGGGGGTACTAGTATATATACTTAAATATATATACGAACCACAGGGATTCGGCACGTTTGGGGGTACTAGTATATATATATACTTAAATATATATACTAGTACCCCCAAACGTGCCGAACCAGGGATTCGGCACGTTGGGGGTATAGTATATTATATATATAAATATATATACTAGTACCCCCAAACGTGCCGAATCCCTGTGGTTTGAACAGCTAAAAGATAAAAACAATATTTTCACTTGAAAGGTATGTGGTTGATACACCCCCCTTTCTGAACAGGTCAGGAGCATAGCATAGCAATTTCCTGCCCAATCCATAGGTAGCCGATTGCATAGATATGCCCCATTAAGCTCATAATGACCAAGTATGTTCAAATTATTGCAAATATTTCAATGTGACAATTCCCCAGAGCTGGTTAACTTTAGTAAATATATCCATGAAGCTTTATCCCTTCGTAATTCACTTGTTTAGGAATTACCAGTTGAATACTCCCTACACTCTTAATACAGTCATGATCATGTTTTGCATAGCCTAAAATCCATCATGACATTGTCATTATTTTTCCATGTATGTCCATAATCATTACATCATTTGTCCATCCTAATCATGATTGCATATATCATAATATTGTACTATATATATTGTAAATATGTTTAAATGTTACAGAAGAGAAACTGTAAAGTTTAAGTCTTAATAAAGCATTCTTCTTCTTCTTCTTCTGTAAATTTGGTTGATATTAGAACTCAGTGAAGTGCGGGTCATTCATTAAAATTGAAACTCGATCGTCGCGTACAGCAGCGTATGACGAGGCTGAGAGTCGAGTTGCCTAGGGTATGATTTCTCCATGTGCATATAAATGTATATATGTCAGAGCTGCATGGGGTGTATATATATGCAATCCGTTGCATATGGTCCAATCAGGCAACCGCTATAACATCAGTATCGGCATATTACAGGAACATTAGATTGCATCTATAGATAAGTAGGCACCAAAAACCATGTTTAGGCACCCAGAACCCTGTACCTATATCATAGGACACCCCCCCCCCCTCTCTATAAAGTATAAACTCGTTCTGGATGCCTAAACCATGGTGCTGGGTGGCTCCTTATGAATGCAATCTCAAGTCCCTGTGGTCAGATGATATTGCATGATCTCTGTAAATGGAACGTAGCTGCTTAGTCATAGGAGGTCGTGACCCAGAAATTATGTCAGCTTTATTACGCATATAAATCTATAAATAATCTTTAATTTATATAGTGTAAGAAGTGTGCATGTGCATTCGAGAATTGTGCACAATCTAAACATGGATCCAAGTTGCTAATTTAATCAGTTAATTTTAGAAGTCGGATTCGATCAAGCTCACGTGCAGAATTGACAGCCGTTTGTTTACATCTAGGCGTGACCTTTCATGACCTGAGCTAAGCTAGTTTCTGATTGGTTATCAATAATTCAGCTGGTCAACGTAAACAAATATAGGTTACAAATAAAACATCTAAGTTGACCACTTACCTGAATGAAATATGTCTTGAAATCTTGCAAAATAGCTCACAGTATATCAATGAACAATAACGCAATAAATTTACCACAATCACACATTGATTTATTGTTGAAAATTCAGTTTCAATAGCAATGACATTCCAGCTGCTTATCTACGTAGAAGCCTAGATTTCTATTTTTAACTTCGATAATCTTCGTAAAATAGTCCGCAGTTTTCCGGATAAGGATAAAACAACGTCACACGTATCGCACGGTGCAATAGACGGATCTGTAGTCCAGTGGACTGGTAATCCAGGGATCTCGGGCTCGATCCCCCGTCTGACCCTAATAAAATTAACAGTCTTTCAGATGGGACGTTAAACCGAGGTCTCGTGTCGGTGCTGTACACGTAAAAGAACCAGAGGAGACTCTGTAATGGGTCTCTTTCTGTATCATTGCACTATCCTCCAAAATCACTAATCTCTTCAGGAGGCGTCGCTCATATGGGCAACCGGTAGCGACGATAAATAAACGTAAAACACACACACCCACGGTGCAACAATTTTCTTATGATCATCATGGCAGGCTATGCCCTTTGATTCAGTCAAATGCTCGAACAGACGGATGTGTACACCAGTGGTAACACACTGGACTGGTAATCCATGGATCACAGGTTCGATTCCCGGTCTGACCCTAATATAATTAACAGTCTATCATATGGGATGTTAAACCGAGGTCTCGTGCCGGTGCTTTACACCGTGCACGTAAAAGAACCAGAGAAGACTCTGGAATGTGTCTATGTCTGTATCATTGCAATATCCTCCAACAATCTAAAATTACTAATCTCGTCAGGAGGCGTCGCTCATATGGGCAACCGGTAGCGATGATAAATAAACGTAAAACACACACTCGAATGCTCGCATTCTTAGTTGTCTAGCATGATAGACTGGACACTGTGCGTTAATTGATCCCATTGGTCAACAGGAGGCATCCATCAGTCAAACTATTTAATCAAAAGTCTACATTTTGGCGAGAACTACAGATGGATAGGCCTATGTAGTCCAGTGGTTACCACGTTGGATCGCAGGTTCGATCCTCCGTCTGGCACTAATAAAATTAACAGTCTTTCAGACCGAGATCTCGTGTCGGTGCTTTACACCGTGCACGTAAAAGACCCAGAGAAGACTCTGGAATGGGTCTCTGTCTGTACATATCATTGCATAGCCTGGGTTCCAGTCTGTCGATTTTTCACTTTTTAACTTAGCCTATGGCAAAAGTTGATATGATCAGAAGCTCAATACGGCCCAATTAATAGTCTCGGTGTTAAAATATATTTATTTGACTGACCATGCAAAATATATCGACGCCTGTTCCGAGGATAATCATTGCAATATGCTCCAAAAATCTAAAACGAGATTGTACAGATGTACCACTATGGTCGTCGTGGACTTAACCTTGGTGAAGGGGTACGACATGTGCGTGTTCACCTATCTTTAAAGCAGCATTACATCGTAATAAAGGATGTTTTGAGTAAACTATAAATACTAATATGTGTGTGTTTACAAAAATCGAAATAGTCGCTCAGAAACGATACAATTCCAATAAATTTAAACCGTCGTATACGCGAATTTGTTTATCAACACACGGGATGAAAACATGCATGAAACAACAGAGGATGTAGAAAACAACGTATATATGTTGAACATGAAAGACTATCTATCTATCTTCCTCTAATGTTGAACCCCTCGCGGGGATGTAGAAATGTCCCTAAAAGACTTAGCTAACAGAGGTATGAATCAACATATCAAGTAATTTAATTAAAAAGACAACGTGGGACAAATGGGGACGATGCATTCCGAATGTAAACAAGTGCGGACGATGCGTTCCGGTTGTAAACAAGTGCGTGGCCGATCGACTCGGAAAGTCCTACTTTCGGTTTCGAGTTTGTTTTATCGCAAAACAACACTGTTTACCAAATGAACATAAGCATACAAAGTATAATGTTAGAATGTGTAGCAGCATTGCTACCGATACGTACAATTTTAATTTTTCAAATATCTTTTGTTTCATACGATGTAATGCTGCTTTAACTACGACGATTGTGGTGCTAAAAGTACACGTATTTATTCTAATAACGTTGCATAATTACAAGTTAGATTTATTACAGAAAAACCTTACACAACTCATTTAACCCATTCAACACCAAGTAACTCACATGGACTGGTCCATGATATTCATAAACCAATAAATGAATCAGAAAATCACATTTGGACAAGTTCATTTATCAAAATGGGTAATTATGTCTAAAAATAGTCATATCACTGGCAAAAAGTGCAGATCCTGATGAGACGGCTCGTCATGAGCCGGCTCATCTGGATCTACACTTTTTATAAGCCTATTTAGAGGTATGTGGTGTTGAAAGGGTTAAAGCGACACTTCATCGGGGAAAAACACACATTTCTACAGAATATATATCATTTGTTTCCAAATATTTGCCACAGAAGCTGAGTAGTTCAAATAATAAATAACACGTTAATGTAAATAATGTCAACATCCATGAGCAATAACATGCGTACACGTATCCCAAATAACAATTATGGTACAGATTTACCGTTATATATCAATGTTTTGTCATTAGAGGACGACATACATACGGACGACCGACCGGCAGAGAGACAGACAGGACAAGACAGATAGAATAATAGATATATTTGTGCCTTTTACATTTCTCTATTTCTAATGGTTTTTATTTTTAGTTCCTTTTGACCTATCGTGACTTTATTCCCATCCCAACATGCATCCATTTATGTTTCGTATTTCTTTAGTCTACCACTTTTATTCCTGTTATTTTCTAATTCCTTGAGCCTATTTCTTATTATTCTCTATTTTATTTTTATGTTCTCTATTTCCAGTTTATGCTACTCGTATTTTATTCAACTCTTTTTCAGTTTTGACTTCTTAACCCACATATATCAATCATTCCCTATATCGTATTTATTGCTGTACACACCAGTAGTCTACAGTATATCAATGACTTATCAAAGACGATAGTCAATGCATGTTTGTATTGCTGTGATCAATGCATGTTTGTATTGCTGTGATCAATGCATGTTTGTATTGCTGTGATCAATGCATGTTTGTATTGCTGTGATCAATGCATGTTTGTATTGCTGTGATCAATGCATGTTTGTATTGCTGTGATCAATACATGTGTGTATTGCTGTGATCAATGCATGTTTGTATTGCTGTGATCAATGCATGTTTGTATTGTTGTGATCAATGCATGTTTGTATTGCTGTAATCAATGCATGTTTGTATTGCTGTGATCAATGCAAGTTTGTATTGCTGTGATCAATGCATGTTTGTATTGTTATGATCAATGCAAGTTTGTATTGCTGTGATCAATGCATGTTTGTATTGCTGTGATTAATGCATGGTTGTATTGCTGTGATCAATACATGTTTGTATTGCTGTGATTAATGCATGGTTGTATTGCTGTGATCAATGCATGTTTGTATTGCTGTGATCAATGCATGTTTGTATTGCTGTGATCAATGCATGCTTGTATTGCTGTGATCAATGCATGTTTGTATTGCTGTGATCAATGCATGTTTGTATTGCTGTGATCAATGCATGTTTGTATTGCTGTGATCAATGCATGTTTGTATTGCTGTGATCAATGCATGTTTGTATTGCTGTGATCAATGCATGTTTGTATTGCTGTGATCAATGCATGTTTGTATTGCTGTGATCAATACATGTTTGTATTTCTGTGATCAATGCATGTTTGTATTGCTGTGATCAATGCATGTTTGTATTGTTATGATCAATGCAAGTTTGTATTGCTGTGATCAATGCATGTTTGTATTGCTGTGATTAATGCATGGTTGTATTGCTGTGATCAATACATGTTTGTATTGCTGTGATTAATGCATGGTTGTATTGCTGTGATCAATGCATGTTTGTATTGCTGTGATCAATGCATGTTTGTATTGCTGTGATCAATGCATGCTTGTATTGCTGTGATCAATGCATGTTTGTATTGCTGTGATCAATGCATGTTTGTATTGCTGTGATCAATGCATGTTTGTATTGCTGTGATCAATACATGTTTGTATTTCTGTGATCAATGCATGTTTGTATTGCTGTGATCAATGCATGTTTGTATTGTTATGATCAATGCAAGTTTGTATTGCTGTGATCAATGCATGTTTGTATTGCTGTGATCAATACATGTTTGTATTGCTGTGATCAATGCATGTTTGTATTGCTGTGATCACTGCAAGTTTGTATTGCTGTACAATACATATTTAAGTAATTAATTTTCCATAAACAAATAAGGATTACACCTAAAATTGTTTCTGAAATAAACGCGTATCCACATGTCTCCCAACTCACTGTTGGTAACAAAACGTGGACGTGAATATATGAAGTCATTGCAATAAAGTCCATATTGTTGGGAGATATTGGCACATTTTGTATTCTAAAAATATCCAACATACGAGTTGGAGATGGAAGTGCTGACAAGTGTGTTATAAAGCTGCAAAATATCGTCCAAATGGAACGGGTATATAATTTCAACAACTGGACATCATACCGATGATTCCTGCCAAGTTTTATGAAAATCCATCAAGGGGGATATTGGAAACTGAAAAGCTTTGTGTCCTAAAAATGTTCAATTAGTCGTAAATCCGCAAAGAATCATCCAACCAGAACGTGGATTGCAATGTGTACAACTAGACAAGATGTTTTCTGCCAAATTGAGTGAAACTCCAATAAGGAGAAGATGCACGGAAATGGTAAACCAGACAGCAAAGGCAAATACAATATCTTTCGCCGCCCATTAGGGGAGACATTATGTCATAATGATATTCATATTATATGGTTATTAGTTTGTTATTATTATACTATGCAAATTATGTTTAGCACATTTGAGATTGACAAAATATGGCTTTTATAACATGGAAGTAAATAGGTGTGTGTGTGTGTTTTACGTTTATTTATCGTCGCTACGGGTTGACCATATGAACGACGCCTCCTGAAGAGATTAGTCATTTTAGATTTTGGGGGATAGTGCATGATACAGACAGAGACCCATTCCAGAATCTCCTCTGGTTCTTTTATGTGCACGGTGTAAAGCACCGACACGAGACCTCGGTTTAACGTCCCATCTGAAAGACTGTTAATTTTATTAGGGTCAGACGGGGGATCGAACCTGCGATCCCTGGATTACCAGTCCGGCGTGTTAGCACTGGACTACAGATTCGTCAGTAAATAGGTACAATCATATGTTTAATATAGTCCCATGTGAACATTATGGACGACAGCTATCTCATGTACCTACACGACGACCTGGAATGTCACTATGTGTTGTGCTAGCATATCCTATATGTACCTTGCGTGCATTGTCCTGCTAAACAAGCATGCCGTTACGTCCCCGAATACATGGCACAACTGGAATGATCATTGTCGTAATAGCCTGTTCGTTTCAGGTCCGGAGTTCCGCTGGAGCCGTTACGATTGTGCCCTTAGACAAGGCATTTACATTCCACATTGCCTCTTCTCTCTCCCTCGTGGCGATGAATTCCAAAAGGAATGAGGTCTCGAGAGTGATTAATATAAGTTGAAAGAACTGTTTCACAATCAAGCTAAAATAAATTTGTATAAACTAATGATCATTTCGTCACAATAGCGGGCCAATATCGTCCTGCGATCAGTTGTCAAGATGGCCATATGGCACCCCACACTTCCACCTCCGAAGCGATCACAGTGAAGTACGTTGTTGGGGTTCTATTGATTGTGTCTTAGATAACTGTTTTTCTCTTCTTGTGCGACTTCATATCCAGACCACAACAAACCATAAGTTGTTAAAACTTGCTTCGCAATCGTTGTAAAATAAATAGTTTAATAAACAGGGTTATATAGGTTTTCAGTGATTGTGCTTCCTCTGCAGTTTGTTTTCAATACTACAACAGTTTTATTTATTGTCCCCCAATACATAACTGTGTAAGATAAAAGCGCTATGGCTAAGGTCGCCCTTAATAATAAATGGACACCATGTTGGATTGCAAGTATTTGAGACATTTCTGCTAGATGTCCAGATGTGGATCGTAACTATTTGAGACATTTCTGCTAGATGTCCAGATGTGGATAGTAACTATTTGAGACATATCTGCTAGATGTTCAGATGTGGATAGTAACTATTTGAGACATTTCTGCTAATGTCCAGATGTGGATAGTAACTATTTGAGACATTTCTGCTAGATGTCCAGATGTGGATAGTAACTATTTGAGACATATCTGCTAGATGTCCCAATGTGGATAGTAACTAGTTGAGACATTTCTGCTAGACACAGTATTAGGCAGAGAGCCGTCGGGCCGTCTTTTCGACGGCCTATCGCCTAATAAGACGGTCAATTATATTGGCGACGGCCAGTTAAAAAAAATGGCTGATAAGTTTGTTTTTTTTTCTTTCTCAGAGACCTCACTAGGTTTGTTAACATATATATGCAGCTGTAAAACAATGACAAGAACTGGACCCTATAATAGGCTATTATTGTTCGCAATTCCTTTTTGGAGAGGCTTTCCCAGTTTCTGCCGCATTTCGATCATGTTAGTTTGCCGTTCTCACATCGAGTCCGTGCGGCAATTTCCGTCATCATTCGGGTCCCGCTCTGGACTTATTTTTTTAGACTCCCATTTTGATATTTCTGCCTAATACTATGCTGCTAGATGATCAATACAAAGGTTTATCACAATTGACCCAGCGATTCAGGAGAAATCGAAACTAGATCTATGATTTCGGATAGGTACGATATTGGTTATACATGTACTTAATGATTAATACATAAATTAGCACTAGTTGCTCCCGATGATTCATCATCATCATAATTGATTTAGCAGTTCTTGATGAGACGTCTAAAAATAGATTAAGATGGCCACCAATATTGGATTTCAGATTTTATGTATTTTGGATCTAGTACTATCCAATCCATGATGCTCTTACACCAAGTTTTTTACAGACGGATTTGTAGCCCAGTGGTAACACACTGGACTGGTAATCCAGGGATCGAACCCCCGTCTTGACCATAATAAAATTAACAGTCTTTCAGATGGGACGTTAAACCGAGGTCTCGTGTCGGTGCTTTACACTGTGCACGTAAAAGAACCAGAGGAGACTCTGGAATGGGTCTCTGTCTGTATCATGCACTATCCCCCAAAATCTAAAATGACTAATCTTTTCAGGAGGCGTCACTCATATGAGCAACCGGTAGTGACGATAAATAAACGTAAAACACACACACCAAGTTTCCTAGAAATTCAGCATGAAAAGTGGAATATTGATTTTCAAGATAGCCACCATCTTGGATTTCGAAGTTTAATAATTTCAGGTGATTTTATCTGCATCAAGTTTCATCTAAATTAACTGTGGAGATTGGGAGAAATACAATAAACAGCAATTAACATGAAGAAAAGTTTATTAAATGCTACAATATGCCAATTTTACAATGAAGATGTGTTTTTATGTGTGGAATAAGATGTAACTGTAACAATGTGGCAAGTTCTGCTCGTATTTCTGGTACGTCCGCAACTCTATGCTTTTTTACGTCTCTCCAATTCCAGTCTATCACTATTGCCGTCAACGTGTCCAGTTTCAAATGACCTGAAAAGATACAGAGGCATACGGGTCAGAGCTGCTGTCAATGCGTACCTGTATATAAAACAGAACTATATAGGCAATAGTTTATAACAAATTATTTTACCTTGATTGCGAAACAAGTTCTTACAATTTATATTAATCACTCTCGAGACCCCATTCCTGATGGAATCGATCGCTACGAGGGAGAGAGAAGAGGCAATGTGGAAATTAAATGCCTTGCCTAAGGGCACAATCGTAACGGCTCCAGCGGGGCAATATAGGCAATGTCAACCTTGTATGCGACCGAAAATGGCTTCGATGGAAGAACCGCTTTTAGCTGCTGACTACTTTAAGTGTCAATAATCGAGTGTTTAGATATGCCATTGTTCACTTGTAATGTAATGTACATCCAGTCTCAATTCAATTGGATGAATATTGTAAGAAGAACAATGTGTGACTGACGGACATACATTTGTGTGTTTTACGTTTAGTTATCATCGCTACCGGTTGCCCATATGAGCGACGCCTAATGAAGAGATTAGTCATTTTAGATTTTTGGAGGATAGTGCAATGATACAGACAGAGACCCATTCCAGAGTTTCCTCTGGTTCTGTTTCGTGCACGTGTAAAGCATCTACACGAGACCTCGTTTTAAATTTTATATTTATATATTAATTTTATTAGGGTCAGACGGGGGATCGAACCTGCGATCGCAGGATTACCAGTCCAGCGTGTTACCACTGTGACTGGACTACAGATCCACCTGTATACGACACACTGGCCAAGCACATTATATACCCTGAAAAGATTTTGTCAAAGTCTTTAAGTTGAACATAGAGGGCCAGAAAGATAAAAACTTATGCATTAAAATAAGGGTTCTCACTTTTGGGAAGACCAAATTCCATATATCAGGGCTCATTGTAGGTCAGAATGTTTGGGAGAAAGCGTCCATAAATGGTGTTATTTAATAAATGCCTGCAAAATAAGGTTAAAATACACAGTATGCCCATTAAATACAACATTTGAATAGAATGAGTGCTTTATAATGGGCCAAAATCTTACTGGACAAAATCTTATATGAAAATTGAAACAATAAAATTTTAGGGAGAAATGGGGCCTTAGACAGACTATTTCGCCCTCTAGAATGAGTCCTGTATATGGAAATAAAAAGCCTCAAAATAGAAAAATGGACACATTTCCATGACTTGGCAGTAACAACGAATATATTTACTAGTTATATAGAATAACTGTACAACCACTACGTCTATTATCGTTCTAAAATCTGTTTTGACAAAGTTGAATGACTTTTACACTATAGAGATGTCCCGGTTCATGACACTATAGAAATGTCAACGTGGAGCACTAGTGACTACGGGAATTGTGCGTGAATATCAGCAAAGAGATGACCAACATTTGTTTGTAAAGGCGGAGAAAGGACGTCCGACAATGTCATGAAAATAACTCCGCCGAGCTAAATATAGGCATGAGAAGTAGAATTACCTGATTTGATGAGTGCCAGGATCCGGCTTGGAGTTCCAATTCCCATATGACACACAGACTTCTTCAAGAACTTCTCTTGATCAACTAACTGCAAATATAACAAGAGATTTTCATATGTGATACAGAACAAACGTGGCATATTATTTGTATATGTTGTTAGTAGGGATGGGACCGAATAGCTAAATGGTATTCGAATATTCGAAAGTGGTATTCGAATAGTATTCGAATATTCGATGAATATTTCACAACAAATCCAAACTTTTTCAAACCTGACCTATTCACCTGTACACGCGTGTATTTTACACGTCGTGAAATTAACTTATATTGACATGGATTTGGTTACGACTTGTGAGGTCTATATCAAGGGTTGTTTCTATTGTTTAATGAACAGAAGTATAAATGGGTGCGACATTAAACCATAAAAACGACTGGGGAGGGTCGCCGAGTGGTTACGGTCGTTGACTCCAAATCACTGTGGTAATAGAGGCAGATGGCACCGACTCCAGTTCGGACAAGAGGGTCTCCTTACGATCATCGTACTGCTTGTTAATCCGAGCGTGTACGGTTTTCCTACATGGAACATTATAATCCGGGGCAACTATCTCCATTAGCTTGAGGAAACCAGCACCTTCCACAACACTAAGTGGCAAGTAATCCTCAACAATCATGTTTGCAATGGCTTGTGTAATCCTCTCGTGTTCACTTTTAGACAATGTTTTCTTAGGTGTACTGACGTAGGCACTCATTGACACTTGTTTCTTAGAGTCCGACATATCGGCTGAGGGATGTTTGTTCCGTAAATGGTTGTTGAGGTTTGACGTCGTTCCGCCAGGCGTGTACGCAAACTTGTCGTTGCATAGTTGGCATGTAGCGGAAGTCTTGTCGGCAGAGCGCGTGAAGAATTTCCATACAGCTGATGGCTGACGCGGAGGCATGATGAATTTTGAATAGTAGTTATAATTATCAGACAGAATGACAATAAATGAGAAAGTTTCACATTTTTATTTCTATATATACAAATTGGTGTAAAAATGAAGATTGACAATATTATTGAGTAAATAATTAGTTACAAAACATCCAATGACATTTTCCGTTTTATTCGTCGGTGTCTCACTTTGAAATGGTATGTTGTTCACAAAGAGGCAATTAGCATTGTTTTTCGTTTTAGTGACCATATTGGGACCATATTGATCATTTTATTTAAATAAGGTACTGGTCGATTTGCATAATTTCCCCATTAAAAGTTGTTTGAAGCTAAGCTTCTATAACAACACCTTGTACAAAGTGTCGAGACGCCCGAGATTGGGAACAGGTGGCCAAGTTTTCGCACTTAAACAAACACAAGAGGAGGTGTGAATCAGTGTACTTTATAGATTGAAATAACTAGAAATGACAAATATTAAAACAAAAATTGAAAATAGAATTATTTTATTTTTTGGTATTCGAATACCGAAATAGGATTCGAATATTCGGTCAGGTATTCGGATATTCGGTCCCATCCCTAGTTGTTACAATATTCAGGGCCGTAGATCAGGTCCAACTGATAATACGCAAATCGAAGCGCGTAGCAGCGAGACAGGTGTAGGAGGGGGAAGTGCACTGCTTCCCACATGTGGGGTAAGGGGGCCTTCACCCTGGAATCGTAACGTGGTAGCCTGAGATGGGCTCATCCAGGATTATATTGCTGTCTAGGCATGTTAAACAAACAGCAGCTTCTGAGAGCTCTTCTGAAGAAGCAGATTTTAGAGTGAATTAAAAAAGCTAGAAGAATTAAATATGCTAGAAGAATAAATAAACATACAAATTTTTGCCACAATAGAGTTAAATTAGCGTCCCATTCGATGGCTTACACTGTGCACAGCAATCAGAACATCAATTTGAACCAACAGTTCTCAAATGGGTAGTTCCGCCATAATCATCGCAGGTTACTGAATGAGTACATGTATGTAGGATGGTATAGGATGACACTGAACAATTAATGTAACAAACCTTCATGTGTTTCGCAAACAGTTTGGCACATTTACATTTTTCTCCTTTGAAGTCTTGTAACTGCCTGAAACATGGAATCGTCAGATGAATGTGTTTGCAAATACAGTTGTTCTGAGTGCGTATGGATCTGTGTGCCGTTCTTGACTTGGTAGCTTCGGCTTTATTTACTAGTATGTGAACATTTATTGTATCTTTATATGCATAACACACACTGCGCTGAATCTTCTCTTAGGCACACTATATTGCATCCAAGTTTGGCACATAGACTCGGAGGTTATAATAACTTTTCTCAGATCTCAAACTCAAGTGATCTGATTGGTTGATTCTGAGTGTTACTGTCAGCTGAACCAATCACACGATTTGAGACTGAGTTTTGAGATTGGAGAATAGTTTTATAACCTACAGGCCTGGCCAACATTGCAAAATACATGATTCCCCATTGCTATATAATCCTTACTGACGAGCGTGTCCGTAACATTATGTACATCCAATCAACACAGTCTCAGATATACGAGGAGATACCGAGGTAGCAGGTTCATGGCCCTACATATTTATTTATTTTACAACGATTGCAAAGCAAGTTTTAACAACTAATATTAATCACTCTCATTGACTCGGATGAAAGCGTATATGTGGTCATTCATGTGGGAGGAAACCGGAGTACACGGAGAAAACCCACCTGTCCGATCTGGCGACCATCTCACATACTTTCCGGTCCGAGGATCGAACCTGTGTCACATTGGTGAGAGGCGAGCGCGCTAACCACTGCGCTAATTGGACAGCCAGTGGCTAGTTGGTAGTAATGGGTGTAAGGAAGGCCTGCAAGTTGTTTCTCAGTCTTCTTTCAAGTTGATTTACTGACCTAATTTTCAACCTCAGCAACTCAAGTCCACATCTGCAAGTTGTGTACTAGTCAAAATGTCCATTCACATGATTCGAAATAATCTACATGCAGCATTAGACACTTGTAAAATGTGCAGGTTTTTGCAGATGTGGTAAATTCCGTTTTTTACTGTCCTGTGTTTTTGCCACAATGTAAATTAATGGTTAGGCTTTTATCCAACTATTGTCCAAAACGGGGGCAGCAAAGAGTGACATTTAGGCGGTGTGTTAAGCAGAATGGGAAGGCGGATATGATCATTTATAATCGCTTTCTGCAGGGCTCATTCTAGAGGGCGACTTGGGCCAAATAGTCGCCCTAGGGACCCTGGGGGGTCCCACTTCTCCCTAAAAAAAAAAAATTCTTTTACAATTTTCATACAAATTTTTGTCACATAAGATACACTGGCCCATTATAAAGTACTCCTAAGTTCTATTTAAATGTTGTATTTAAAGGTCATATTGTATCTTTTAAGTTTTGTTGAAATTTATGAAAATAACACAATTTATGGGCGCAATCTCGTGCTTTTCACACTACTCCCAAAGATTATGACCTAGAATGAGCCCTCCTTTATGTACTGAAGTGGTAGACCTTGAGGAACTGGGCTGGTCTCCAATAATTACCTTGAGGAATAATATAATAAAAATAACACTTTACCTATTAAGGTCTACAGCCCTCAGAGCAGCGGCACACACAACCAGCAGCATAGGGGAACCTTCTCCCTGGCATGTCGCCTTCATCTTCTTCCATTTCGGTAACACGGCACGTAAATATGCAACTGCAAATGCTGGAGTTGAGTTTGGTGTGTAAAAGTTCTTTTCTTAAAAATAAAAAGATTGGTATCAATCACAGTATGAGGTACAGCACCAGAATGTTTGACAAGGGACATACAATAAATACAGTGAATATCTGCATGTTTATACCAGGGTTCATTCTAGGTCCGAATTTTTGGGAGAAGTGAGAAGCGTGTGATCGCTTCCTTAAATGGTGTTCTTTAATATACTTCTGCAAAATAGGGTTAAAATGCACAGTACAACCATTAAATACAACATTTGAATAGAAGGAGTGCTTTATAATGGGCCAGTGTATCTTACTAGACAAAATTTTGTTTGAAAATCATAAAAACCAAAAAATAGTTTAGGGAGAAGTGGGGCCCCCAGAGGGCGATGTGGGCGAAATAGTCGCCCTAGGGACCCTGACTGAATGATCCCTGGATTATACAATACATTAGCATAGCATTGATTAATCAATATCTCTCTTTTTCTTTATGTCACTAAGGACGCCATTTATTTGCCTAGTAACATGCTGTGTGGTGGTCGAGTCCATCCCCGTCCACATCTCACAATTTATACAAGTCATGCAAACATGACATACATCAATAATAGAAGATATATACGACGTATTAAGCTGTCATTTTATTTTCGATTATACCAAAGAATGGTAATCTATGGAAAGTTGATTGGTGCTAATTGGTCTACCATGTCCTAAATCAAGGGGGGTAAATCTGGTAGTGCTAAATGGTGCTAATTGCTTCTACCATGTCCTAAATCAAGGGGGGTAAATCTGGTAGTGCTAAATGGTGCTAATTGCTTCTACCATGTCCTAAATCAAGGGGGGTAAATCTGGCAGAGTGCTAAATGGTGCTAATTGGTTATACCATGTCCTAAATCAAGGGGGGTAAATCTGGTAGTGCTAAATGGTGCTAATTGCTTCTACCATGTCCTAAATCAAGGGGGGTAAATCTGGCAGAGTGCTAAATGGTGCTAATTGGTTATACCATGTCCTAAATCAAGGGGGGTAAATCTGGCAGAGTGCTAGAGGATATATATTTTGTGGGCATAATCTACATGTAGGTGGCACTGCAAACCAATTCCAGCAATCCATAGGTTGTTTGCTATTCGGATAGTGGAGCTAAAACACTTGTGTGAATAGCAAACAACATAGTTACTGATCAGATGCGGTGCTACGCCCCGGCTGATCTGGATCTATGTTGTTTGCACATTATGACCAGTTTATTTGGCAGGCAGGTTAAGGGTTAAACAAGTCAAGCAGAACTTTAAATACACAGTAGGATAATAGGTTATTAGCAGATTTATGAAATGTATCTCTCTCAATATTTGTCTTAACAACAATGTACAAATACCATGTACCTGTGTCAAGGTCTATTTCATCCCATTCAACAGTTGTCAGTTTTCCTCCAAAGTGTTTCTTCAAGTATCCAACAAAATCTGCAGGAGTTCCAGGAGCATCACCCTTTTCTCTCAATTCATCTGTGATCCTTTTCTGAAATATAAATGGATACATAATGAAGCAAATGTTGATCGTTTGTGCGCGTTTTATGCCTACATCAGCACCATTATGGGCTATACCAGCTTACATGTACCTTACAACACCCTTTTTCCCAATCCTAACTGTGCTGTTGCAACTATTCCTATGTTATGTACCATTGTTGAATAAAATATTGTTTAAATTAACAACACCTTTCCTGGGCAGCAGGTCCAGCAGTTAACCAGTACTTGGTGCACCAACCTCCGTAAGAAACTGCCAACTTTTTCATATAAATGAGAAACGGCCTGAGCAGGGCTCGAACCCGTGACCATCAGTGATTGATGATAGGTTACAGTGGTATACAAGTCAGCAACCGTAACCACTCGACCACGGAGCGGACCAAATGTACATGAAACCATGCCAATCAGTAAAGTTGTTACTTTAAATTTGAACCAAGAAACCACCACCAGAAACTAAACATTGAAAATAGGGAGACACTTAAAATATATTATGGGAGCAGTTTGTTGACTTATCCAATCATTGTCTAAATGAAATATTTTTCTCAAATTGGGGAGGAGTCAGGCAGTTGAGGGAGATTTCTTCCATGTCTCTATAACATAAACTCTGCCACCTTGTTTGAGAATGCATGACCAACATTCATCCAACCCAAAGCAGTTTATTGGAATTAAATAGTATAATATACTAACTGCATCCCCATCCCCTCACCCTAGTGCCATATTAAAATATCTGTTTCAAGTTGAGCAATGGTTCGGAAGGAAATGACAAAATAAGATTGACAAGATAGCCTTGTTTACGTTTGTAATTGCGAATATTTGATTACGGATTGGAATGAATTTTAACTAGCCGAGGTTCCTACGTTATGTTTTTAAAATCATTCACAAATATACAATTACTGCAATAATGAGACATGGTCAGCTACAATGTATGTCTTATACTACAATGTAACAAATACAAAATGTACTGAGTTATGACAAACCCTGTGTCTCTTTCGCTTCTTTTTCTGTGTAGATTCAGGCAGAGTGACCACTGCAGTATCCGTTACTGTCATTTTCTCCTGGTCTGCATCTTTCTCAGGTGATTCATCTCCGCTACTTTCCTCTAAAATTACCAGGAAATAACAACCAACATTGTTCCAGCAAATGAAAGCCTTTATTCTCCTCACAAACTTGGATAACAAGAGGGCAATGAGTAGGCTGTCAGATTAGCTCAGTGGTTAGCACGCTCGCTTCTCACCAATCAACCCGGGTTCGATTCTCAGACAAGGAAGTATGTGAGATGGTACTGTGGTCCGGTTTCCTCACACAAATTACCACAAATACGCTTTCATCCATGCCAATGAGAGTGATTTGTTGTTGAAGCTTGTTTCGCAAGCATTGTAAAATAAATAAAAGTTTATGTACAAGGAAGGCAATGATTACATAGCTCCCAGTCGAATTTGCGATGACAGAATGTGCTGTGGTTAAAACTCGCATTTCAAGGCTACAGGTTCACAACCCATCAGCATATATCAGGTATAAGTGATAAATTGTTAACTCTTTCAACACCAAGTAACTGACATGGACTGGTCAATGATATTCTTAGACCAATAAATGAATAAGAAAATTACATTCGGACCAGTTCATTTATCAAGATGGGTAATTTTGTCTAAAATTAGTAATACTACTTGCAAAAAGTGCAGATCCTGATGAAACGGCTCGTCATGAGCCGGCTCATCTGGATCTACACATTTTGTAAGCCTATATAGAGGTATGTGGTGTTGAAAGGGTTAAAGAAAGTTGTCAGTCGCTTACAGAGTTTGGAAAGTTGATAACTGGTTGTTACCCAGGAAATGCGGGTGGTACGCTCTCCGCCACACCTCCCAATAATATGATTGATGAGCAGTAAACATAATACCAGTAATAATGAATACATCCAACACTCAATACCGAGTGTGACAGGGCGAGGTCATAAATTAACCCATTCAACACCAAGTAACTGACATGGACTGGTCCATGATACTTTTAGACCAATAAATTAATAACAAAATAACATTTGGATCAGTTCATTTATCAAAATGGGTAAAAATAATTCTAAAAATAGTTATATTACTTGAAAAAAGTGCAGATCCTGATGAGACGACTCGTCATGAGCCGGCTCATCTGGATCTACACTTCTTTGTAAGCCAATTTAGAGGTCTGTGGTGTTGAAAGGGTTAATATATGATAAATTTTTATTTTGAGTCGGCAAGATAGCAACAATACAACACAAGCTCTGAATGAGCTTTTGAGCCGACTATATAACATAAAATAATGGTAACATCTATAAAATTAGAATCCCTGATAATAGTATGCATATTTATTATTAATTTGTTTCTAAGATAAATGCTGAAAAATGTTATAACCTAACTAAGTTATGTGGGTAAGATAAATGTGCGTATTAGCCATAAAGAATATTAACCTAGTAAATCAATGACGTAATTGGTAAAACTAATATACAGTGGTATATATGGATTAAACAAACATTTTTTTACAGGAAAATCAAATTTTTTAAAATATATTTATTATTCATCATTAAGATATTTTCAGTTTCAATGGAAATTGAGCTTAATTTACGTCATTTGTTTGACATTACTAAAATGGACAATATTTAATAAGACCATAACAGTAGCTTATACAAATTTATGTTAGCTCGATTGCGAAACAAGTTTTTACAACTTATATTAATCACTCTCGAGACCTCATTTCTGATGGACTCCATTGCCACGAGGGAGATGTCTATGTCCCCGCGAGGGGTTCGACATTAAAGGAAGATAGATAGAGAGAAGAGGCACAATAGAATTTAAATGCCCTGCCTAAGGGCACAATCGTAACGGCTCCAGCGGGGCTCGAACTCTGGACCTTTCGCACCAGAAGCGAATGCGCATCCACTGCGCTATCACGATAGACAATAGATAGCAAACATATTATGAAATAACACATTATTTCAATGGCCCAGTATTGGGGTAGCTACAAATACCGAAATATACTTACTACAACTGCTACAAACAAGTATTCCTACTACTCAAGTAGTATGCTTGACAAATATAATCGAATATAGATTCTAATCATTCTGAAAATTTTCGGATTTTTTTTGTTTTATTTGAAATAAGCCATATATTATTGATTCACGTATGTATTATTTTAATAATTATAATGACATGTTCCTAACTTCTCATATTTATGATTTATGTTAATCTTTCGTCTTCTGTGACCTTAGAGGACACAGAATATGAAAAACATTATTTTTTAATAATAAGTGTCATTTCAGAAGTACCTGTCTACCTCACCTATATCATTGTATAGGTTGTTGTCTACCTCACCTATATCATTGTATAGGTTGTTGTCTACCTCACCTATATCATT
Organism: Archivesica marissinica; assembly: GCA_014843695.1. Taxonomy (NCBI): domain Eukaryota; kingdom Metazoa; phylum Mollusca; class Bivalvia; order Venerida; family Vesicomyidae; genus Archivesica; species Archivesica marissinica. Next base: position 14,133,992 of record CM026387.1, read on the forward strand.
GTATAGGTTGTTGTCTACCTCACCTATATCATTGTATAGGTTGTTGTCTACCTCACCTATATCATTGTATAGGTTGTTGTCTACCTCACCTATATCATTGTATAGGTTGTTGTCTACCTCACCTATATCATTGTATAGGTTGTTGTCTACCTCACCTATATCATTGTATAGGTTGCTGTCTACCTCACCTATATCATTGTATAGGTTGTTGTCTACCTCACCTATATCATTGTATAGGTTGTTGTCTACCTCACCTATATCATTGTATAGGTTGTTGTCTACCTCACCTATATCATTGTATAGGTTGTTGTCTACCTCACCTATATCATTGTATAGGTTGTTGTCTACCTCACCTATATCATTGTATAGGTTGCTGTCTACCTCACCTATATCATTGTATAGGTTGCTGTCTACCTCACCTATATCATTGTATAGGTTGCTGTCTACCTCACCTATATCATTGTATAGGTTGTTGTCTACCTCACCTATATCATTGTATAGGTTGTTGTCTACCTCACCTATATCATTGTATAGGTTGTTGTCTACCTCACCTATATCATTGTATAGGTTGTTGTCAATGGTCGTATGAGGATTTTAAAGACTAAAACAAACACGCGAAATACATCAATCAAAAGTGTTTTAAAATATGTATAGATCTACACAATCAACATGATAAACATAAAGTTTGCAAGTAGAATATTATTATAATTATTACATGAAATCCTTAGGACATTGTGTGCACAAATGGAAATGACTTGCCTAAAAAAATTATTAAATCTAAATTTAATTTCTACTAGATCTATAACTTATTAAAATAAAATAATAAAATAAACTAGCATTTTATAAATAATAATAACAATATTTCGGTGTATTTCGGTATATTTCGGTATTTGTACATATTGTGGATATTTAAAAGGTTGTCTTACATTTACAATTATTCCCATCCCAGTCACAGAATGTAACAAGATGTTTTTTTATATAGGAAGAATAATCATAATCCAATCAGAACGCTCGTTTCAAAGCGAATTGCGCCGCTTTAGAAATTTTCAAAACAAATTGAAAATGTTACGAAATCTCTTTTTGACGTACATTTTTGCCGAATAAACCTACACGTTAGTGGAAACACATTTTATTGATAATGTTATTCACAGTTAAAACTCTCCCGTCGAAGATTTTTTTTGTTGCTGACAGAACCCGTGTCCTAGTATGGAAATGTGACCTGCTATGGCCATTGTTTGCAAAGTATACATGCACGCAGCTTAAAGTTGTATTTTATTTGAAGAACAATATAAAGACTCGGGATAGGCGTTATATTCGGATAGATGTGTACAAAATTGTTTCAGATAGGGCCATTTTACTGATCGATGCGAAATCTGACATCCCACAGAGTAGAATCCCTGTACTTAAATATATATACTAGTACCCCCAAACGTGTCGAATCCCTGTGATCCCAGTAGGACAACTGATTTCCCACGAGTGGTTCGACATTAGTCTATGATTAGAGGAAGATAGATTTTGAACAGTGTTGTATGTATGTATGTACCATTAATGTCAAACCCCTTGCGGGGACCTAGACATGTTTTCCTGGGCATGATTAGCCGAATGTTAATAAGAAATTTATTGCAAAGAGCGTTTTTTGGGGAAATAATAGTCTACTTAAGGATGACTGGAAGTTGGGGATGGCCAGCACTATGCGATTAAAATATCACTCTTAAGTGTATATGTATCAGAAATAGGCGAAATATAACCTTTCCACCAGTCGTCTCCCAAATCGTCGGCCATGCTGTTTATATTATAGCTGCGTGCTTTCGGATTTTCCTTGCTTTGCAAATTTGACAATACTAATGATTAAATGAAATGAAAATAATTTTATTAATCATCGAATAATACTTCTCTTTGCCAGCAATATCCCTAAATACTCTAATTGTATGCGCAACAATATAAATTATTTATCATGTTCGTCTAAGCGGCTTTTAGAGCTACCAAGCTGATATGTCAAATTGTGGATGTGTGGATAAACACAAGCCAGCCGCCAACAGTGGCCACCATTTATTTCTAACAAGCATTAAGAACCGGAAATGTGAAGAGTTATCGCCCGTCTTGTAAAACGGTGTAATTTAACGGTGCGTATGTAATTCTTTCACTTCAGCCAGCCGTCATTAAGCAACATAATTACGGTTCCGGGCCTCTTTGGTACTGTGTAGCGAGCAAAGTAGGCGATGTGACCCCACAAGACCGGGTATACGTATGTAGCCTGGTATCATAGCTGTTAGGTGACACCAAGTATGCCTCTCCATCTTGAGCTAGGTGGACCCTACACTTAGTCAACTGAGGACCACCCTTTCGAAAACAAGAGAATTACGGTTCAAGGCTTCTTTGGTACTGTGTAGCGAGCAAAGTAGGCGATGTGACCCCACAAGACCGGGTATACGTATGTAGCCTGGTATCATAGCTGCTAGGTGACACCAAGTATGCCTCTCCATATTGGGCTGGGTGGACCCTACACTTAGTCAACTGAGGACCACCCCTTCGAAAACAACATAATTACGGTTCCCGGCCTCTTTGGTACTGTGTAGCGAGCAAAGTAGGCGATGTGACCCCACAAGACTGGGTATACATATGTAGCCTGGTATCATAGCTGCTAGGTGACACCAAGAATGCTTCTCCATCTTGGGCTGGGTGGACCCTACACTTAGTCAACTGAGGACCACCCCTTCGAAAACAACATAATTACGGTTCCGGGCCTCTTTGGTACTGAATAGCGAGCAATGTAGGCGATGTGACCCTATACGACCGGATATACGTATGTAGCCTGGTATCATAACTGCTAAGTGACACCAAGTATGCCTCTCCATCTTGGCGTGGGTGGACCCTACACTTAGTCAACGGATAGCTAGCAAACTGGGTCATGTGAACACACAAACAACAACACACTATTGTTCAGTATATCTTCAGTTTTAAATAAGCTAATACATGTTTCTGTACAAACATGTGAAATACATTAGAGAATGTTGCTATGGCACAGACACATGTCTCTCTTTCTGTCACATGCATCGATTTCCGACATACCTTAGGAATAAATAGTTAATCATCAGTAAATAGCAAGTCTCTCAACTCCATGTAATGTAGAGTAGTTTTTAACCTGGATCAATCAAACGTTTAATAAATTTGCAGTTTATAACATTGTTTAAACATCTCACTAGATTAACTACTCATACAGTTGGAATCATATTTCAAAGAAATTCTATTTCACCACTCCATCCGGAATATGTAACCTCTTCAAGGTAGTGGGATTTCTGGAAAAAAGAACAACTACAGTTAACTTTAAGTTAGTGAATTTGTTAAACAATATACTAACTGTGTCATATTATCATACAGGAACAAACTACACATTTACTGATTACAACCATTACATCAAGTGGATAAACTCATACACACATCTATCTGCTAGTGTCATTTGCTCACCAATTATATGCAGAACAAAATGTGATTTTTACAATTTGGTAAATAGAATGTTGTCACTTTTATGACAATACACAAGGATCATACCTTGACTGGCTTCCTTTCATAATTGACACGTCCGTGTTTGAGAGGTAATTTTGTTTTGGAAATACACAAACTGTTAAGAAATTCCACCCGGTTTCCGGAATAGAGGGGTAAGGTGCGGAATAGATGGTGAGGTGCGGACTAGAGGGGTGAGGTGCGGAGTAGAGGGGTGAGGATTAGAGGGGTGAGGTGTGGAATAGAGGGGTGAGGTGCGGATTAGAGGGGTGAGGTGCGGATTAGAGGAATATTTATTACAATGAAAACAGATGGGTACAATTTGGGACCAGAGAAAATGTCATGTTTGGAGGGGTTTCCGGATATAGAGGGGATCCAGATTAAAGGGATTTACTTTATTTGGTCTCTTTTAACTATATTGAATACCAACATTTCACAAAAAGTATCAGTCCCATTTAAACAATCAGTGTACTCCATATCCTGGTCTTTAAGTATGTGTACAATATATGTTCCAATTACTTTCATGACCAACAAGATGATATATTTCCCTTATTTGACCAATCAAAAGGTTTAAAGCTTCAAGTGCTTTCATGTTTCATAATGTCCCTCTATTAAACACAATATTAACTTTACAAGAACGTTTTGACTAATGCCAGATTTATCCCGAGACGACAATTGAATAAGTAGGTTTTCCCAAAACTATTTTACTTCATACTGTAAACGTTTTATCTGTAGCATAATTATTACGTTGACTGAGCCAGCTGTCCCTGTATAGGTCGACGCACTTTCTGGAACGCCATGACCCGTCATTGGTGACAGTCCTGTATAAACTCAGGTATCCTTTCATGTTTCCCAATATATGCTTTTTTCAACGGCATTAAAATTGTCAATTATTCCATCAACTATTGAAGTGTTATTTCATCTTCTCTTTCTTAAACCGCATATCTCTTTTATACGGCAATACCTCTTGTCCACTTTTCATATTGTTTTATTCGTCTTATCTACAGTCTGCATCACTTGTCAATTAACACAATTCATTCTCTTATAAACAGTTTGTAGCTAGCAAACAAATATAGTTATTGTACACACAATGTTCAGGTTCCATAACACACGAAGATCATGTCATATTGTAGCTATCTCTTACTCACGAACAATGTTGACTGTTCACCATATGTCACTTCATTTCTTGATAAGCAGTTGTTCACTTGATTGTTACTGCTTCTGAGTACAAGCTTCAGTTTCACATTAAGGAACCAGTATATTTTACAATCGTATATGAAAGATACATCTGTCAACAGTCAGGTGTCCCTGTATAGGTAGTGCAATTATATGCATTCTACCCGTCATTGGTGGCACTCTGACAATATATCTGCTACAGAAAACATAAACATAATTCCCATGGAAAAAAGAAAACCTCTTTCCCTTTATATCAATTAAATTGGCTAATGTAGATACTAGAATTGTTGATTTTCTTCCGGTTATAAACTGGTCCCATTTGAACCCAAAAAATGAATGTAACATTTTATGAAAAACGTTTACCCAACAGTAAACAAAAATCAGAATCATGGCAAAATCTGGCATCGTTTTTTGTTTAATGTTCTCAAACAATATGTATTGCACACCAATCTTGTTGATATCATGACGCTTTTCTATGGAACTGCTCTTTTTCCTTGAAATGTGTATGTTCACCACCATATTGTTTTGCTTTGGAATTAAAAGTCATACTATCAGCTTAAACATACCTGCTCTTGTAACACGTATCGGACACAATGTGCGACATGTAATAGAACTGGTGAAATAATCAACATACACCTACGACTCTATAGTGAACAATGTAAGATTAAAAACCAAAGTCTGCACACACATCCAAAGAGCGTGTGAATACTTCTCATACCTAAATTCAATATCTCATAATGGAACTTAAAGCAAATAACATATACTGAACTTCGAAATCACAAGCTTGAAGTAATACATACCTCTCCGTTTGGGTTGAGTTAATCGCATACACTAAAATGTATACATCAAAATATCAAAAATATCTATTTTTGAGGATAAAATAGCAATTCTATTATTATTGAGATTAACCGTTCAATGTGAAATAAAAGTCATGTGCAATCAAGCTTTTGTTTTGTGTAACCTCCGAGCAGTATTTCAGGCACGGACGGGAACCAGGTAGAACCACTGACAGCTGAATGGAGCACATGAAATAATCTGACATTCTCAGTTCGCTTCACACACTACAACGGAAATGGGCATGCTATTTGAAGTCAACTGCGTTATTGGCTTAACCAATCGTCAATGGGGGCCACTAGAACAATTAACATACCAAAATACATGTACTATTAACATGGATAAGTGGTCAGTTTCCCTTCAGATCAGAATATAATCTTAAATACATTTATTAGGGAAATACTAGTACTACAGTACAATCAGCCAAATATGTATAACAATATTTGAAACAGTAGAGAACCACGAACAGTTGATTCATGGTGACATTGATTTCTAGCAGACCAGTTGACAGGATTAAGGCCAATGAACTAGTGTCCTCGATGCTCGTGTTATAAAACACCATATTGTTAAAAATTATTATAAACAAAGGTTGATTCTGTTTTTTGTTGATTTTGTTGATTGGACATTCGGATTTAAGCCTAACATCCTTCATGGTTTTATAGTTACTCGTTTGCTCTTAATTTGTGAGGAACATTACTTCCGGGTAGAACCACTGACGGCTTCGTGGATAGCTATACATATTCCTTTCATAATAGTTTTACACCCTCATTGTACAAAAATGCATACATGTACACTACTATCATTAATAGTTGTACGGTAAAATGGTTATTTGACTTTCCATGACACTAAACTAAAGATCATTTATCAACACCAAGTGCAGTATTTTGATTGCAATTGACATGCAGCAAGTTACTTGCTTACAATCAAAAAAGTATTTATCTTGCGCTAAAAATGTTAATAATAGATTTCAAAACTGTTGATACAAACCAGAGCATTTGTACAAAATTCATTGTATTTTTTATTGAAAATGAATATTATACCGTGTCTCATTTATATGAAAAGGTTGGCAGTTTCTTACGGAGGTTGGTGCACCCAAGTGCTGGTTAACCACTGGAGTCTGCCCAAGAAAGGTGTTGTTAGGTAAACTGTCCGCCGGCGATATAGCCCAAAATGATGTTGATGCAGGCGTAAAACTCGAACTAACAAATTATTGTTTACTAGTATGTTTGTTCTCGAGTAATATAAGAACTATCTGTTTACCACATTATTATTGCCATTGACGATGACATCTTCAAATTACAAGGAATATTACTGTTTTGACGTTGTTCCTTTAAAATATGAATAATGATTATAGACAATTTGAACAATGAGACAGCAATCACGATTTCCTAATCATCTACTCCTTAGAATATGGTAATGTGGTCGCCAGATCGGACAGGTGCGCAATCGTTGTAAAATAAATAAAGTTTAAACTTTAAGAATATCTTGATTTGCAACACATTCAAAGCAAACACATAATGTAGTTTAAATGATGATGGCATAATGCGAAGCTTAGCTAAAACATATTTTAATTTAACCACAATACAAAATGGATGATGAAAAGTTAAATACTGTGAATGATGGTTAACTCAAATAGAATGGTTGCAACCGAACTGAGAGATGTCGAGGAAGTAATTTTCGTTGAAATTCCACTCAGTAATTTTAGTGATGATCTTGTTGAAAGTAAACTGTTTATGGAAAGCAACGAACAGAAACGGGCAGTACTAACAACTCACACCGAGTCCTTGATTCAGGTGAGCTAACAATAACATGCCTAATTCACATGTGTGAATAACAAACATGAAAGGAGAAATTGATGTAGCAATTTATATATGCTCATGTATATTAATTAACAATTTTATTTCAATAAATAAACACTGATATTGATAATAAAACTGTGAATATTGGCAGTTTGCCGTATGCAAATTATTTCTTGTCAGGCATACCCAAGTGGAAAGCGTATGTCGGGTTACATATCCCTTTGCCGGTTTGGCTGTATTAGCTACCAGAAACAAACTAGGATCTGCTGTCCACCGGAGCTGCATCATCAAGGTAGCCACAGCTAGAAATCAAATTATATGCACAAGCCAAGTCCAACAAAACTCCTGAAACATGTTGCGCATTGAACAAGAACATAATTTAAGATTACCATACTTCATAAACAAAATAATGTCATACTAGAACATTTAACAAACGTATGATTGTGCAATTATGTTTCAATGACTACAATATAAAATGAGACTATTTTGACTCTTAGTGTCATTCTGAAAAATGAACACTAATATTAAAGACGATATTAACAACCAAAATATTATCTTATTTTCATTGTAACCTTGATCTTTGACACAGTGCTACGGCTATTTCCCAGACCAGACAGCAAACTACAACCGTGTAAACATGCATAATTGCTTCGTAAAGTGAATTTGAACAACAATCATGTAACAGTAATATACACAAAGTTCAGAAGTATGATAACTTATAATTTTCAGTTAAACACTGGACATTTACCCGTTTTTACTTGCACATGCCTGTATAAAAATAAACATGTTGACATACAATTTAATTATTATAGTTTTGGCTGTTACACGTCCCATTTCAACAGTATGCTACTAACTACATTGCATTTCAGCTACATGTATATACATGTACAATGTATAGGTGTTCCGTCAAACTGTCCAAATAAATACTAACCACTGCTATATGAAGAAAATGACAAGTTTCCAGCTTGAAACAGACGTGGGAGATGAAATATCATCAAACTCGCGACATTCCTTTGACAGGAGAGCATGCTAAACATTAATTGATAACATGTGTTGTTGTGTTGTGATGTCACAATTCCATCGTTTATAGAAATTTATGTTTAACTTGATTGCGAAATAAGTTATTACAACATTAGTTTAATCACTCTCGACACCTGATTCCGCATGGGCTCGAGAGAGAATAGGCATTGTGGACTTTAAATGCCTTGCCTAACGACACAATTGTAATAGCTACAGATAGGCATGAACTCCAGGACATCACAAATTCCATATGCAGATACATACTGTAAATGGTTTTTAAAAAAATCTTATCACACTGTAAATAAGCAGTTCACATTATTTAAGGTATCACAAAGTGATACCCTTAATACTGACATCAATGAAATTGTTAAACGTATACACTATGTATAATATGTCTATTCCACATATTTTGATAATTAGTATTCCTTGAATATAATTCCAAAATGGTCAGGGTAAATGACTCCTCTATTTCCGTAAATAGTATAATTTATTAATAAGAATACACCATTTTGTTGAAACATTTATGCCAATTTGAGAGGTTGATGCAAATCTGGCCACAAATGCATTGGAAATATGTTTGGTGATTGTTGTAAGTTGTGTCAATAAATTCTCCGATGGTCACTCTGCTCATCAATAGTATTCACCCTCAGGTGAACTTAGACATAGACATATTTAGTAATATAGAACACTGTGTACAAAATGATTATTTACATTAATGTGGGATGTGCTTTAAAAGATATCATCATGTTATGTCATGTATTTGATGACAATTAACAAATGTGCCAAAAATGCCAATTAAAATGCGTTGCTTTGCATATGTTATATTTTATTACAGATTTACAGATTTTAAACAGTTGCCACTAATTTACATATTACCTTAGCAGCTTGAAGACATTCCACAGAAACCCAATCTTCCATAGAACCAGCAACTGCAATAGAAAAGTTGGTCTTGTTTTCAACACACTACTAACATAAAACATGAAAAGGTTTAAGATGAGTGTATTTAAAGACATTGTAAGTACTTTACCCGTGACAACTAAATGAGGTGGGTCAGAGCATTATGCTCAGTAAAATATTCCATCTCAATGCTTTGAACACAGTAGGAAATGTGTCAAACATGGACCAGCTGGTGTAAAACTAGCTGACAATTGACGTTTGAAAAATATGAAACATGTTCATTAATTGGTAGAGGTTATTGCAAGGATACATATTACAATAACACATTGTTTCATGACAACGCGACTTATGTATACTGGTTTTTCATTAAGTTGACCCAATGTTACAACTTTTGACCACAGAAACACTATTTTGAAGAACATAGTCAATAAAAATATTACCTTCTACACTTTTGATATCAATGCTAGCATCAATTTCTGTGTTACATGCTACGATGACATTTAGTTGGGGTCTGTCGGGCAAGGTCGGCACAAATTCATCTTTATCTGGCACGTGCTTGTCAAAACAAGTCTCCACCAAACAGTTGTCAACGCCATTCTCAACGCCATTCTCCACCGGTCGCGTATCAAAACTATTCTCCACCAAACAGTTGTTAACGATATTCTCCACAGGACGCGCATCAAAACCATTCTCCACCAAACACTGCAACACAATAGCAACGTTGTGTGAGGCAAAAAAACCTCTAAAACTCAAATAAAATGTAAGATATGATATATATACATGTATATATTACTAGTAGCATTAAGGATATCGTAGTTGACCTAGACCGTGACAGCAATGCGTATATGGGCACTCCATTTAAATAGTCTTCGATGGGGTGGCGGTCAGTTTACGAAACGTAGGGTCTTATGGGGTCACATCGCCTACTTTACTCGCTATTCAGTACCAAAGAGGCCCGGAACCGTAATATGGTTGTTTTCGAAGGGTAGGTCCTCAGTTGACTAAGTGTAGGGTCCACCCAGCCCAAGATGGAGAGGCATACTTGGTGTCACCTAGCAGCTATGATACCAGGCTACATATGTATACCCGGTCTTGTGGGGTCACATCGCCTACTTTTCTCGCTATTCAGTACCAAATAGGCCCGAAACGGAATATGGTTGTTTTCGAAGGGTAGGTCCTCAGTTGACTAAGTGTAGGGTCCACCCAGCCCAAGATGGAGAGGCATACTTGGTGTCACCTAGCAGCTATGATACCAGGCTACATAGGTATACCCAGTCTTGTGGGGTCACATCGCCTACTTTGCTCGCTACACAGTACCAAAGAGTCCCGGAACCGTAATTCTGTTGTTTTCGAAGGGGTGGTCCTCAGTTGACTAAGTGTAGGGTCCACCCAGCCCAAGATGGAGAGGCATACTTGGTGTCACCTAGCAGCTATGATACCAGGCTACATACGTATACCCGGTCATATAGGGTCACATCGCCTACTTTGCTCGCTATTCAGTACCAAAGGGGCACGGAACCGTAATTCTGTGGTTTTCGAAGGGGTGGTCGTCAATTGACTAAGTGTAGGGTCCACCCAGGCCACGATGGAGAGGCATACTTGATGTCACTTAGCAGCTATGATACCAGGCTACATGCGTATACCCGGTCTTATGGGGTCACATCGCCTACTTTGCTAGCTACCCAGTACCAGAGAGATCCCATAGCATAGTATGCCCTTTTTTCCTATGGTGCAGACCCATTGGCATTGTAGAGTGTCATATGTGGTGTTGCTTTATAGCTATTACACAATGTTATGTACCTATACCCAATTATATAGGGTCTAATTGCCAAGCTGTCGACATATTCGCTACCAAATATACTATTGTCTGTAATTATAATGTTGTTGTTTCATACCTGGATCTTTTGGCGGTTAATAAGATTGTCATAATAATGGAAAATTACAAGGGGAGCTAATTATTTTCAAGTTAGTGTTTGCTGGTATAATTAATGTTTGTTGGAAATATTTAATGTTTGCTGCAAATGAGGGCTCACTAATGACGGCTCACTTGTGTTCACTGGATGTGTGCAATGGAAGCAAAACCTATAGTTACATGTATAAATAACCAATTTAATCCTAATTGTTGTTGTCATCATATGTGTTCAACTTTTATTTGTTCGCTGCATTGGATGTCTTTATCGCATTATGGGACAGCGGTCCTCTGTGATTGTATTTCCCTTTCCACAAGGCTCTGGGGTAGAGCAAATGATTTCATAAAATGATGTAACCACGCAAAGAAATAGCGGACATGACATGAGACTTAAACCCACGACCTCCCAAACACTAGTTGGACAGTTCTACGAAGTGAGCTAGCTGTGTCGATAAATTACCAATATCGAAATATACTACAAAACTTCCTTGTGTTTACATTCCCACGAGGGACATTATTTCCTTGTGTTATACATGTTTACATTCCCACGAGGGACATTATTTCCTTGTGTTATACATTCCCACGAGGGACATTAGGGGAAGATAGATAGATAGTAGAGAAACTATATAAGCTCTGCTTCCGTTTTAATACTCTCCTATATACTTACAGTTACTTCCTTGATTTTATGTACATGTATTGTTTTGTGAATTTATATATAGTGGAATAAATATGTTTAAGCCAAACACACATAGTTACATGTATGCTATTGCTTCTGTCTATCACATGTCTACGTCCCCGCGAGGGGTTCGACATTAAAGGAAGATAGATAGATAGATCTTCCTTTAATGTCGAACCCCTCATGGGGATGTAGACATGCTTCATACCTGTCTGCAAAATTCAGAGTGTAATCTCCAGCCACTAAAGATAGGTAGTGGTGGTGGATGAGGGGGGTGGGGTGGATTGGGTGTAGCTAATATTATGTCTTTCGTATCAATGAGCATGAAGTACAGCATATAGTCTTATAGATCCATTTTTATATACTATTTATACATGCATTAGTTTAAACTTTATTTATTTTACAACGATTGCGAAGCAAGTTTTAACAACTTATATTAATCACTCTCGTTGGCACTGATGAAAGCGTAAATGTGGTCATTCGTGTTGGAGGAAACCGGAGTACCCGGAGAAAACCCACCTGTCCGATCTGGCGACCACCGTACCGTCTCACATACGTCCCGGTCCGAGGATCGAACCATGCATTAATATGGTACAATGTAACATAGTATTACTGTCTACAACATGTGTAGTTTATCTTGCTTGCAGTACCTTGGTGACAATTATGGAAAGATAGAGCAGCCTCAACTAGGTCTAAGAACCTCTAGCTTACCACAGCTCTCTCAATGTGTTCTGATGATACTCATGGCAGATGATTTTATTGCTTCATTTCAGCACACGGGAACCAGAGCTTGTTTTCATCACTGCATAAGCCACTGGTAGAAGCTCTTCCAAAACAATCAGCAGAATGGAGGAGGTACGTGCGGCTTACCATACTTGAATTAATATAGTTTATACAAATTTATGTTAGCTACATTGCGAATCAAGTTCTTACAACTTATATTAATCACTCTAGACACCTCATTCCTGATTGAATCCATCGTCACAAGGGAGAGAGAAGAGGCAGTGGGGAATTTAAATGCCTTGTCTAAGGACATAATCGTAATGGCTCCAGTGGGGCTCGAACTCCGGGCCTTTTCCATCTGAAGCAAGCACGCTACTACGGCACTATCACAACTTTTAGTTTTTTATCAGCATCATCACCAGCATCATCATAATCAACATCATCATTATCAATGTAATTGCAGTTGATTTGTAGACACTTTACTTCACAGTTTCATATATTAAATGAGCGATCATCTTCAGCAGTAGTTGTAGTTTCTTTGGCCTTACATGTAGGTGTTTGTCGTTCTGCTGCATATGAGTTAAGCACTTAGGCCTACAGGCTGCATGGTTAATTCCTACGCATCAGACTTCCAAACCGATAAACAAGGCAAGACAAATATTATTTCCATTCAAACATGACCAATATAATGCTATGAAGGAATAAATGTGTGTGTTATTTTGTCTCTTTGTCTATTATTTGGCTGATGGCTTTACAAAATACCTTATGTGTTCCAGTGGCACTGAATATCTTCACTATATTTCCTGTCTGGCTGGTTATTAACACCACATGTACAAAACCTGTCCAATCGCTGTATTCAATTTCAATGTAAAATTGCTCCCAAGTCGTGCAAATTTACTTCACATGATTTTCATTCATAAATAAATTTTTTAAAGGAGGATCAAAATTCAACACCTGTAGTCGTGGTTTATTACAGATTTAACAATGGTAGATTTGTTCTTGTTTATAGGACCTTTGAGTTTGAGGCCAGCTTTGTGATAACTGTAACTGTGATAATGATAACTGTTTGATATTCATTATGACGTTATTTTTCAGATCATATGGAAGACCAGCACGGACTGTTCACCTTGAGGCCAGCTTTGTCCCATATGATGATGATATACTGCCGGACGATTCCGTGAAAACTCTCATCAGCCGGCTGTACTTCCATATATTCTGGACAGACTGCGTAGGTTTCCAGTCTACCTCTTTTCTAGTGATTCATATATTATAGCTTTTTGGAAGAAACGGAAAGGTTAATCAAGGCTCATCCCCTGTCTAAATTTTTGGAAGTAGTGAGAAAGCTTGTGATTGCGTCCTTAAAGTGACACTACATGTACATCGGTGAAAACGCAAATGTCTGCAGAATGTAATTTGCTATTATATGGTATAATTTGTTTCCAAATATTTGCCTCAAAATCTGTGTGTTTCAACAAATAAACAAACGTCGTATATGCGGTTTGTTGACAAAATAATGTAAATAGGGTCGACATTCATGTGTTATACAATGCATTTATCCTGAATAACACGAGGTATGGTACATATTTACCATGATATCTCACATCACATCACTATGCATAGTTATTTGTAGACTAATCTTAGTTAAATTGCATATTTATTTGTCGACTAATCTTAGTTAAATTATCTCTCAACGAAAGTATCGTGTGTTTAGTATTGACTCCAATGACAAACAAACGTCAATTCAGGAGCGTTGATGACCGTTATATGAAATCCTACTTATGAAAACACACTGTTTATTTATTCAATGTTAGTGTTTGAATGTATTCAGAAGAATGTGTAGTAGCCAGGGTTGGCACATTTTGGACAATTGCATTTTGGACAGTCCAAAAGTGTCCTGTCTAGAATTAATAAAAGACACCAAATTGTCCAAAAGTGTCCTAAATGAATTTTTGGCAACGTGACACGGCTATGGATTGGCTAGCAGAAAGAAACCAAGAATTCATTGAATGTGCTGTTCTCTTTGAAGCACAGGCTACCCCATATCCAGGTTATATGTTCAAAGCAACCAACCTACACCCAGTCATCTGGTGGACATCCTTGAAAAGAACCAGCCTTTCACCAGCCTTCATTGACCTTATGATTGCTCTACATACAGCCACTGCCTCATCTGCCTCAATAGAGCGTGTCTTCAGTACCTTCAGTCTGATCCACTCAAAGCTCAGAAATAGACTTGGTGTAAAACGAGCTGCTAAGTTAGTGTTTTGCTTTCGCATGCTTCGTGGCAAGGATGATTTGGATTACTGAATGAGTGACTAACAGATTACCTTGGTAACAGCTGCTTGATAAAAGACTATACTGTGCTAGTATTTTTTCTACATTAATCTAGTTGTGTTAAACTGTGTTGAATATATATTCCTGTGCTGAATAAATATATGATTGTGACACATAAATGACAATTGTTTGTTTTCCTTATTATTTATATGAAAGATATTATGAGTAAAAGAGAATGGCATTTGGTGTTTATTAACAACACACACACCTAATACCTTAATATTATATAATAAATTGTAAAATGCATTACCACAAACACATAGTCTTATGATATTAGACAAATAAAGACAATAAAGGACAATAAAGTACGCCTTTTTTAATAAAAGACACTTTTGGACATGTGTCCTGTCCAAAATTAAAAAAGACAGTCTTTTTTCCAACCCTGGTAGTAGCAATGCATTTATACGTGAAAAAATGCATTTTATTTGCTTTTTGCAATGTAATGTTGCTTTAAATGGTTATAATTTAATCAATTTCACCACAATAGGGTTAAAATACACATTATGACCATTAAATACAACATTTGAATAGAGGTAATGCTTTACAATGCCCAGTGTATCTTACTAGATAAAAATATGTATGAAATTTGAAAACAAATTCGTCTATCGCTATTTTGCCTATGTCATCCTCTAGAATGACAGGGATCAGTTTAGAGGGCGATGTGGGCGAAATTGTCGCCCTAGGGACCCTGACTTCGCCCTCTGGGGGCCCCACTTCTCCCTTAAAAAACATTTTTGGTTTTTACGATTCAAACAAATTTTCTCTAGTAAGATACACTGGCCCATTATAAAGCACTCCTTCTATTCAAATGTTGTAATTAATTGTTGTACTGTGCATTTTAACCCTATTTTGCAGAAGTATATTAAAGAACACCATTTAAGGAAGCGATCACGCGCTTTCTCACTTCTCCCAAAAATTCTGACCTAGAATGAACCCTGGAATGAGCCTATCGCTATTTCGCCTATGTCATCCTCTGGTAAATTAAGTGTGACTGGCAGTATGCTGCTATGTAGCATCCATGATACTGCAGTACAGTGTCAAATTGAAAGTGGAAGGCGTGGATATGCGCTCGCTTCAGGTGCGAAAGGTCCCGAGTTCAAGCCCCCCTTAAGCAAGGCATTTAAATTCCACGTTACCTCTTCTCTCTCCCTTGTGGCGATGGATTCCATAAGGAATGAGGTCTCGAGAGTGAATAATATAAGTTGTAAGAACTTGTTTCGCAATCGAGCTAAAATAAAGTTGTATAAACTAAATTCAAAGTGTTAATCTCTTAGGTCAGTTTAGCCTGCCAAAGAAAACATTTGTATTGTCCTGCAACGGATGCTGACACAAGATAAAAATGATAGTTTAGTTTATACAAATTTATTTTAGCTCGATTGCGAAACAAGTTCTTTCAACTTATATAAATCGCTCTCGAGACCTCATTCCTGATGGAATCCATCGCCACGAGGGAGAGAAGAGGCAACGTGGAATTTAAATGCCTTGCCTAAGGACACAATCGTAACGGCTCCAGCGGGGCTCGAACTCCGGACCTTTCGCACCTGAAGCGAACGCGCATCCACTGCGCTATCACGACTTCCACAAATGATGGGAATAGAAACAAGAGTGCTCTGTGATGAGAAGAGAGGATGAGATCGATTAAGAGGAGTGAAATGGAGGTTGTAGTTGAGATGTGACTATCCCAGATTTGAACCTCGAACCCCAATAATACGTAGTGCACTTGTGTGGCGTCCGTGGTCCAGTGGTAGAGTGTCAGATTTGGAATCCTACTCAGGTTGTACTTGTTTAGTCCACAGGAGCCGGTCCACTCAGGTTGTACTTGTTTAGTCCACAGGAGCTGGTCCACTCAGGTTGTACTTGTTTAGTCCACAGGAGCCGGTCCACTCAGGTTGTACTTGTTTAGTCCACAGGAGCCGGTCCACTCAGGTTGTACTTGTTTAGTCCACAGGAGCCGGTCCACTCAGGTTGTACTTGTTTAGTCCACAGGAGCCGGTCACAATGTCTTTAAGATATCATAGTATTCTGTATCTATAGACAATAGTTTACTTGTGGTTTAGTTGAAGACAGGTGAAAATACAAGAGACTCTCTTAAATGATGAATTGACATATTTGCATTTTTGTGCGCAACTGTTTATGTAGTATTTATAATTACAGGATTTGGACACATACAAGGTGAAGGTAAAGGAGGAGATCAGTGAATGGTGTGCAGCATTGAAGGCAAAGAACATTCCTGATTGGCTCATTGTGGTTGTCAATAGCGACGAGAATAAAGTGAAGAGTAAACTCCTTCCAAGGTCATCTTTGTATGATAAAATTAAAAGTGACTTCTGCAGCAAACAACCTGATAGGTAGGATGCACAGCATTTATTGATATTCCAGGTCATGGTTATATATATGTACGATCTAATGTGACTTCTGCAGGATGTACAATATTTATAGATTTTCCAGGTCATGGTTATCTATGCGTACAATCTAATGTGACTTCTACAGGATGTACAATATTTATAGATATGCCAGGTCATGGTTATCTATACGTACAATCTAATGTGACTTCTACAGGATGTACAATATTTATAGATATGCCAGGTCATGGTTATCTATACGTACAATCTAATGTGACTTCTACAGGATGTACAATATTTATAGATATGCCAGGTCATGGTTATCTATACGTACAATCTAATGTGACTTCTACAGGATGTACAATATTTATAGATATGCCAGGTCATGGTTATCTATACGTACAATCTAATGTGACTTCTACAGGATGTACAATATTTATAGATATGCCAGGTCATGGTTATCTATACGTACAATCTAATGTGACTTCTACAGGATGTACAATATTTATAGATATGCCAGGTCATGGTTATCTATACGTACAATCTAATGTGACTTCTACAGGATGTACAATATTTATAGATATGCCAGGTCATGGTTATCTATACGTACAATCTAATGTGACTTCTACAGGATGTACAATATTTATAGATATGCCAGGTCATGGTTATCTATACGTACAATCTAATGTGACTTCTACAGGATGTACAATATTTATAGATATGCCAGGTCATGGTTATCTATATGTACAATCTAATGTGACTTCTACAGGATGTACAATATTTATAGATGTGCCAAGGTAATGGTTATCTATACGTACAATCTAAAGTGACTTCTGCAGGATGTACAATATTTATAGATTTGCCAGGTCATGCCACGTATATCTATATGTACGATCTAATGTGACTTCTACAGGATGTACAACATTTATAGATTTGCCACGTCATGGTTATTATAATACCACATTGTTGGAATGTCATTAACTGTTGCTGCCACAATCAAGCAGCCAACAAGTAAAGCACGCATACATACATTTAGTGGCCTTAGCGTGAAGCTGTACTACCAACATTACCAATGCAACCCGGGTTTGTTCGTCAGACCGGGAAGTATGTGAGATGGTGCGGTTGTCGCCAGATCGGACAGGTGGGTTTCACCCCCTGTACTCCGGTTTCCTCCCACACGAATGACCACATTTACGCTTTCATCCGTGCCAACAAGAGTGATTAATATAAGTTGTTAAAGCTTGTTTCGCAATCATTGTACAATAAATCAAGTTTAAACTTCATTCTAGACTCAAAACAATTACAATAATTTCACGATAAATGGAAGAAATGCATTGGGGATTTTTCAGAATTGTGGTTCTTGACCCTCTCACCTGTGATGCAAAGAGTACGTCTCTGTGGAACACGTTCCTGTCTCGACTACGACAGTTGTTGCTGCAGGCGTTCACACGACATCTGCAGAAGTATGAAGACAATATGCGAGCACTTCGAGAGGAAAGAAATAAAGTCGGGTGGAATTTTCAGGAATATTTTATAGTACAGGTACATGTACAGTCAAACCTGTCTATAAAGGCCACCCTCGGGAAAGTAAAAATGTGGCCTTTGTTGGCAGGTGGCCTCTCAATAGAGGGTTAAAATACATTGAAATGGCTCGACGGGAGAGAAAAATAGTTGTCTTTAGAGACAGGTTTTTCATATGCGGCCTTTATTCGGAGATGGCCGTTAGCACAGGTTCGACTGTATATATTTAGTGGAGTGTCCTGGCAGGGATCATTCTAGAGGGCGATGTGGGCGAAATTGTCGCCCTAGGGACCCTGACTTCGCCCTCTAGGGGCCCCACTTCTCCCTAATAAATTAAAAAAAAAAAATTATTTTTGTTTTTTTACGATTTTCAAACTAAACTTTGTCTAGTAAGATACACTGGCCAATTATAAAGCACTCCTATTCAAATGTTGTATTTAATGGTTGTACTGTGCATTTTAACCCTATTTTGCAGAAGTATATTAAAGAACACCATTTAAGGAAGCAATCACGCGCTTTCTCACTTCTCCCAAAAATTCTGACCTAGAATGAACCCTGCCTGGTGGTAGGCTTGCCTCAGTCATTTTGTAATATTATGCAGGCATACGTTAGCAGGGATCAAGCTACACATTCAGTGTGGGGAGAAGTTATGTATTTACTTACCATTTATGTCAAACCCCTTATGGGGACATAGCCATGTTTTCCTGGGCAGGCTTAGCTGACTTAAGCGGATAACTAATACTAAGCAATGTATGTGAGGAGCCTAGGTCAAGGTCGCAGTATGCATGCCGCGACCAAGTATGTATCGAACCCGGGACGCTTCAATTCCAAATCCAATTCTCTACTACTGGATCACGGGTGCCACTTTCAGTAAGGTATACTAGGGAAACTTTGTTGATCAGCAAAGTGTTTTTTTGCTGCGAGATGCAATAGAACACGTAACATGTCACCCCGAGCAACCTGATACAAGAAGTTCTCTGTACTGTGAGAAGTGGATACCACAGAACTCAAAACAAAACTCTAATGAAATCACTGAAGTTAATGTTTCGTTCAATCGACTATTCACAGTAATATTGACAATTTCTTATATGGAGTTGCATAACTTGGTTCCATGTTCACATAAGCACACAATAATGATCATCTGCCAAAATTCCTACATATATATATTCCAGCCGGGCTCGAACTCCGGGCCTTTCGCACCTGAAGTGAATGCGCTACCACTACACAATCGCGACTTCAACACGTTTAAGGTATACGAGGGAGAAGTTTGTTGATGGGACCGAGTATCCTCTGTACATATAATATAAGAAAACACACTTCTCCCTGAGCTTAAAAGAGGGAGAAGAGGGAGAAGAGAGGCAGATGAGGGAGACTGTTTCTTCTCCTAAATCACCCTCTAGTTAAAGTCATAACCATTCTTTATGTTGTATATTCTAGGAAGAGCTGGCGTTCATGTTCGAGATGCTAGGACTCTATGAGGATGCCTTAATACAATATGATGAACTTGATGCCCTCTTCACGCAGTTCATTCTGAATCATGCATCCGGACGTAAGTAGTTTGTGCTATATAGACTGTACGATGGTGTGCAAGTTCATTCTGAATCATGCATCCGGATGTAAGTAGTTTGTGCTATATAGACTGTACGATGGTGTGCAAGTTCATTCTGAATCATGCATCCGGATGTAAGTAGTTTGTGCTATATAGACTTACGATGGTGTGCAAGTTCATTCTGAATCATGCATCCGGACGTAAGTAGTTTGTGCTATATAGACTGTACGATGTTGTGCAGGGTTTATTCTGAATCATGCATCCGGACGTAAGTAGTTTGTGCTATATAGACTGTACGATGTTGTGCAGGGTTTATTCTGAATCATGCATCCGGACGTAAGTAGTTTGTGCTATATAGACTGTACGATGGTGTGCAAGTTTATTCTGAATCATGCATCCGGACGTAAGTAGTTTGTGCTATATAGACTGTACGATGGTGTGCAAGTTCATTCTGAATCATGCATCCGGATGTCCAAGCTGTGCTCATTACCATCTATGAATAAAGAACTCCTAATAAAGAATGTTAATCTATTATCAATGCATGTTGATGTATCTTGATTGAGTTATACTTTATTTGCTGTTTTACACATATAGTATATTGCAGGTGTATCATTCAGCTTTAAGCACTGTTTGGTCACTGTATATTATAGCTACAAGTTTCACTGTTTGGTATTCCCGTGAGTTGTCACTGTATATTATAGTTTCACTGTTTGGTATTCCTGTGAGTTGTCACTGTATATTATAGTTTCACTGTTTGGTATTCCTGTGAGTTGTCACTGTATATTATAGTTACACTGTTTGGTATTCCTGTGAGTTGTCACTGTATATTATAGTTACACTGTTTGGTATTCCTGTGAGTTGTCACTGTATATTATAGTTACACTGTTTGGTATTCCTGTGAGTTGTCACTGTATATTATAGTTACACTGTTTGGTATTCCTGTGAGTTGTCACTGTATATTATAGTTACACTGTTTGGTATTCCTGTGAGTTGTCACTGTATATTATAGTTACACTGTTTGGTATTCCTGTGAGTTGTCACTGTATATTATAGTTACACTGTTTGGTATTCCTGTGAGTTGTCACTGTATATTATAGTTACACTGTTTGGTATTCCTGTGAGTTGTCACTGTATATTATAGTTACACTGTTTGGTATTCCTGTGAGTTGTCACTGTATATTATAGTTACACTGTTTGGTATTCCTGTGAGTTGTCACTGTATATTATAGTTACACTGTTTGGTATTCCTGTGAGTTGTCACTGTATATTATAGCTACAAGTTTCACTGTTTGGTCACTGTATATTATAGCTACAAGTTTCACTGTTTGGTATTCCAGTGAGTTGTCACTGTATATTATAGCTACAAGTTTCACTGTTTGGTATTCCAGTGAGTTGTCACTGTATATTATAGTTACAAGTTTCACTGTTTGGTATTCCTGTGAGTTGTCACTGTATATTATAGTTACAAGTTTCACTGTTTGGTATTCCAGTGAGTTGTCACTGTATATTATAGCTACAAGTTTCACTGTTTGGTATTCCAGTGAGTTGTCACTGTATATTATAGCTACAAGTTTCACTGTTTGGTATTCCAGTGAGTTGTCACTGTATATTATAGCTACAAGTTTCACTGTTTGGTATTCCAGTGAGTTGTCACTGTATATTATAGCTACAAGTTTCACTGTTTGGTATTCCAGTGAGTTGTCACTGTATATTATAGCTACAAGTTTCACTGTTTGGTATTCCAGTGAGTTGTCACTGTATATTATAGCTACAAGTTTCACTGTTTGGTATTCCAGTGAGTTGTCACTGTATATTATAGCTACAAGTTTCACTGTTTGGTATTCCAGTGAGTTGTCACTGTATATTATAGCTACAAGTTTCACTGTTTGGTATTCCAGTGAGTTGTCACTGTATATTATAGCTACAAGTTTCACTGTTTGGTATTCCCGTGAGTTGTCACTGTATATTATAGCCATAAGTTTCACTGTTTGGTATTCCAGTGAGTTGTCACTGTATATTATAGCTACAAGTTTCACTGTTTGGTATTCCCGTGAGTTGTCACTGTATATTATAGCTACAAGTTTCACTGTTTGGTATTCCAGTGAGTTGTCACTGTATATTATAGCTACAAGTTTCACTGTTTGGTATTCCAGTGAGTTGTCACTGTATATTATAGCTACAAGTTTCACTGTTTGGTATTCCCGTGAGTTGTCACTGTGTATTATAGCTACAAGTTTCACTGTTTGGTATTCCCGTGAGTTGTCCCATTTACTGTCAGTTCTGCCCCCTTACCTAACTACAAACCCTTGATCTTCTAGTGCATATTGAAGCTGTAAATGTTTACTGTAAATCACTTGCCTCTCCTGATAATCGGTTTGAATCCCACAGTGGAAGTCATCATAGCGCAATGGATGCGCGGTCACTTCAGGTATGAAAGGTCCTGAATTTGAGCCGCTGGAGCCATTACGATTGTGCCCTTAGGCAAGGCATTTAAATTCCACGTTGCCTCTTCTCTCTCCCTCATGGCGATGGATTCCATCAGGAATGAGGTCTCGAGAGTGATTAATATAAGTTGAAAGAATTTGTTTTGCAATCGGGCTAAAACAAATTTGTATAAACTAATGCTTTCATGCGAGGAAACTATTCAGCTGGTTTGCAGACCGTTGGTGATTTTACCCACGTGCCCCCCGTGGCAGAGATAGGAGAACTAGAGGAAACTATTCAGCTGGTTTGCAGACCGTTGGTGGTTTTACCCACGTGCCCCCCATGGCAGAGATAGGAGAACTAGTGGTTTTACCCACGTGCCCCCCGTGGCAGAGATAGGAGAACTAGAGGTTTTATCTCCCAAAATACACACAAATATGGAACATCATTTAATTTTGCAGATGAGTTTATAGCAGGTTTGTAAATACAAATTTCATATAAATAATAAGTTGTATATGTGTACATAATAATTGTGTAGCTACATTATATACATTATCTAACACGTATACTTATTTTAGCGTCAGTTGCATATTTCAGTATTTTGGCCAACAGGAAGTAAATTTTATGCAGTTGTGACATCATAACTACCCACACATATTCAAAATGGCAGCCATTTTGATCAATATCTTAAGTTTTTAAATTCTCAAAACTATTTTATTTTAAGTGCGATTTTCATAATTGTTTCAGTATTAAGCTTACATTTCCAATTAGCTTAAATCGCAGGCAGACGTAAGTTAGTATAATGTGTGCTGAGAATTCTTTTTTTTTAATTTATAGAAGATGTTTTTTAAAATTATTTTTTAACCTTTTTTTATAGCCCAATTCTTCTATCAAAGCACATATGTCTATGATAATTTTTTTAATATATTTTTTCAGCACCTTTTATACTATTATAACACTGTTAAATAGCCAAACAGTCTGCCGAAGCATTTCCTCTAAGATGTTGAATTTGCTTAATTTATTTTGTTTTAATTTGTGGAAGTCGTGCTAGCGCAGTGGATGCTCATTCGCTTCAGGTGCGAAAGGTAAGGTGTTTGAGCCCCACTGAAGCCGTTAGGATTGTGCCCTTAGGCAAGGCATGTAAATTCCACGTTGCCTCTTATCTCGAGAGTGATTAATATAAGTTGAAAGAATTTGTTTCGCAATCGAGCTAAAATAAATTTGTATAAACTAAACTAATTTGCTTAATTTTAACTGATTTTGAGATATTTTTTTGTAATAATATTATATTTGCTTGCCAAACCTCAATATTTCCATAATAAATATGCTTTGTGTTTTGCTTATTAACACGCTGGACTGGTAATCCAGGGATCGCAGGTTCGATCCCCCGTCTGACCCTAATAAAATTAACAGTCTTTCAGATGGGACGTTAAACCGAGGTCTCGTGTCGGTGCTTTACACCGTGCACGTAAAAGAACCAGAGGAGATTCTGGAATGGGTCTCTGTCTATATCATGCACTATCCTCCAAAATCTAAAATAACTAATCTCTTCAGGAGGCGTCGCTCATATGGGCAACCGGTAGCGACGATAAATAAACGTAAAACACACAAACACGCTTATTAATCCCACCCAGTTTATCTCTCGGATATAATACCACATTGTGTATTGCTGCATGCATCCTTCTGCAAATTGTATTTAAATGGTCAGTTTATCCGATTATTCGAACACGACCCAGCTAATAACATACATACTTTTAGAGTAAAATCTACCTCGGGTTATTCTGCGATATACCTACCTTGAACTATGCTGCGCGCACACCGTGTTTTGGCTATTTCATTTATTCAATGGGTGTAAAGCTTTATGAATGATAGTCACGTGAAGTTTGTAAAAAATACTGTGGGAATTCGCGGAAGTGAGCTATATTTAGAATCAGATAATCTCTTGTCCGTCTTGTTTTTCTGTTAAGTAACGTTTCAGTTACTATTCTGTACAGTTTTATTTGACAAAATAAATAAAATTAGTGATCAGTTACAACTTTTGTTCATTTATGCACTAGATTGATATTTTCCATAAAAAATAACGTCATCACCCCTTACGTGGGAGGAAATTTCGAAAGCCAAATGCAGCGGCGTTTGAAGAAAATACTCCTTTAAAATGATTGGAAGTAAGTCATGTTAGAATCGAAATAATAAGCATCAACCGTGGTATATCGCAGAATAACCCTCGTAATACTTATTATTTCTTAAATAACACCATAAATTTAACTGTTTATCCCATGCTGGAATTTTAGAGTCCGTCCAGAAGCACTTCTCAGTAACCACTGGACGAAATTTTACGAAACCTTTAATAAATAAGTATCACCATGGTATTGTCATGCACATGCACTATCGCCAGGATCAACCCAGTAACACCAGAGTTATTGCCTTTTATTTAATTTATTGAAAATGAAAAATCCATAAAATCAAATTTGTTTGTTTAATTTATAATTATATATTTAATGACTCGGAACAAACAAAGTTGTTTGCAGTATGTACTTAGTGTTATAAGTTGCATTGTATTTCAGGGTTTATATTTTCACCAGATGTAATCCACAATTATACAACTGCTGTTCCTTTCAGGTCATTATTCAGGAAGCACCATTGGTTAAATATTTGTTTCTGCTTTGTTTATACATGTTGTACATATGTACCTGAGAGAAAAGTTTGTGTCTGTCTGTCTGTCTGTCGGTCCGTCCGTCCGTCTGTCTGTCTGTGTCTGTCTGAGATCCACAGATCACTGGGGCCAGAACTCAGATCCCAGATATGTGGGACCAGAACTGAGATCCATGTATAGGTGTGGTCAGAACTGAAATACATGTATAGGTGTGGCAGACTATCATAGCCCTGTTCATTTCGTGAAGTACTTTAATGTAGCATTTACCTAGATATTCATCCCATGCAGCTCCGACCATTCTTAGTTTTAAGCATATTTATTTTCTGCATGATTGAAATACAGAATTGGACAGAGAGCCGTATGGCTTAATGTTGTCCTTTCCGCTCATTTTTGAATCAGGCCCATCTTGCATGATGTTAGCTTTAAAGTTTAAACTTTTAACTTTTATTTTACAACGATAACAACTTATATTAATCCCTCTCATTGAGGCAGATGAAAGCGTAAATGTGGTCATTCGTGTGGGAGGAAACCGGCGTACCCGGAGAAAACCCACTGTCCGTTCTGGCGACCACCGTACCATCTCACATACTTCCCGGTCCTAGGATCAACCAGGATTGCATTGGTGTTAGCTTAAAGACCAGTAAAATAGCTGGACCTTTTTAAGAGTATAAATTTGCGAGTGATTTTTCGTAAAACAAAATGTACAATTAGGGCAGGTAAATTGTTTACCTGTAAATAAAAGCCATACCGAACATCGCATTTTCAAAAAAAAATAACGGAACTTTTAATTTTCAGTTAAGGAGGTGGCTAATAGGTTCCTGCAGAAAAATTGTTGTTTTATTGGTCTTTAAGGTGGTGACTAATAGATTCCTGCAGAAAAAGCATTGTTTTATTGGTCTTTAAGGAGTTGGCTAATCTTGACACTAGTGCTGTGACTCCAGCAGAACCCATGTGCATCCATAGCTGGTAGCTTTATACACTGAACGACTTTAAAAACGCACCACCACAGGCAATGATTTTTGCACATTTTATAATTTTCAGAATTTCATAAAATCTGGTACAGACTAAGACTTGACTACGGATCTGTAGTCCACTGGTAACATGCTGGACTTGTAATCCATGGATCGCAGGTTTGATTCCAGTCTTTCATATGGGACTTTAAATCGAGGTCTCGTGTCGGTGCTGTACACTGTGCACGTAAAAGAACCAGAGGAGACTCTGGAATGGGTCTCTGTCTGTATCATTGCACTATCCTTCAAAAATCTAAAATTACCAATCTCTTCAGGAGGCGTCGCTAATATGGGCAACCGGTAGCGACGATAAATAAATGTAAAACACACACACTTGACTACTGTTCATGACGACCCTATACCATTTATTTAGATACACTTTCTGGTTGACATGCCATGTTTGAAACCATGTCTTACGCCAAAAAATTTACCCCACCACAAAAGTGGTGCTGTATTTAAAGTCGTTCAATGTATGACAATAGTTATTCGTAATTAAGGCCGTATGAAAAGAACTTTGATGGTGCGATGTACATGTGTATTACCACACTTGGCAACAACAGCTCGTGCAAAGCATGATAGTTTACTTCAAATTCTCCTTTCTCCAGTTCATTTAGCTTTCCCAAACCAACTTCTCCTTTTCTTTTAAGCAAACATCACACTCAACCTGTTTATTCATAATCACACGACCCACTCAACCTGGTTATTCATAATCACACGACCCACTCAACCTGTTTATTCTTAATCACACTACCCACTCAACCTGTTTATTCATAATCACACGACCCACTCCACCTGTTTATTCATAATCACACGACCCACTCCACCTGTTTATTCATAATCACACGACCCACTCAACTGTTTATTCATAATCACATGACCCACTCAACTGTTTATTCATAATCACACGACCCACTCAACTGTTTATTCATAATCACACGACCCACTCAACTGGTTTATTCATAATCACACGACCCACTCAACTGGTTTATTCATAATCACATGACCAACTCCACCTGTTTATTCACAATCAAACAACCCACTCAACCTGTTTATTCATAATCACACATCCCACTGTTATTTCCTCCCACAAACGTTATTTCAGTGAATGCTAATTGTAATTCCAAATTTAACATTTTTAGGTTTACGAGAAATAGTGCACCAGCATAGAGCTAACAAGAGCGTAGCCGAAGAAATTGGTCAGCTAATGTTGCATCAATTAACCAAACAGAAATCTGTAACACTTGGTTAGAATCTCTAATATAACCCATATATTGTCCTCCCTTCAACATATTCATAGAATAATGCATGAAAGTGTTTCCAACCTTCAACCCCCTACCCCCCCCCACCCCTTGGGGAATATTGCTAGGGGTGTAGAATCTCTAATATAACCCATATATTGTCCTCCCTTCAACATATTCAAAGCTTTGTTCATAGACTAATGCATCAAAGTGTTTCTATCCTTTAACCCCCTACCCCCCCCCCCACTCCTTGGGGAATATTGCTAGGGGTGTAGAATCTCTAATATAATCCATATATTGCCCTTCCTTATTCAAAGCTTTGTTCATAGACTAATTTGCATCAAAGTGTTTCTATCCTTTAACCCCCTACCCCCCACTCCTTGGGGAATATTGTTAGGGGTGTAGAATCTCTAATATAATCCATATATTGTCCTTCCTTATTCAAAGCTTTGTTCATAGACTAATTTGCATCAAAGTGTTTCTATCCTTTAACCCCCTACCCCCCACTCCTTGGGGAATATTGTTAGGGGTGTAGAATCTCTAATATAATCCATATATTGTCCTTCCTTATTCAAAGCTTTGTTCATAGAATAATGCATCAAAGTGTTTCTATCCTTTAACCCCCTACCCCCCACTCCTTGGGGAATATTGTTAGGGGTGTAGAATCTCTAATATAATCCATATATTGTCCTTCCTTATTCAAAGCTTTGTTCATAGAATAATGCATCAAAGTGTTTCTATCCTTTAACCCCCTACCCCCCCACTCCTTGGGGAATATTGCTAGGGGTGTAGAATCTCTAATATAATCCATATATTGCCCTTCCTTATTCAAAGCTTTGTTCATAGACTAATTTGCATCAAAGTGTTTCTATCCTTTAACCCCCTACCCCCACTCCTTGGGGATATTGTTAGGGGTGTAGAATCTCTAATATAATCCATATATTGTCCTTTTTTTTGTTTGTTGTGTGTTTTTTTTCACTCCTTGGGGATATTGTTAGGGGTGTAGAATCTTAATATATCCATATTTGTTTTTTGTTTGTTTGTTGTGTGTTTCTATCCTTACCCCCTGTCCTTCCTTATTCAAAGCTTTGTTCATAGACTAATGCATCAAAGTGTTTCTATCCTTTAACCCCCTACCCCCCACTCCTTGGGGAATATTGTTAGGGGTGTAGAATCTCTAATATAATCCATATATTGTCCTTCCTTATTCAAAGCTTTGTTCATAGAATAATGCATCAAAGTGTTTCTATCCTTTAACCCCCTACCCCCCCACTCCTTGGGGAATATTGCTAGGGGTGTAGAATCTCTAATATAATCCATATATTGCCCTTCCTTATTCAAAGCTTTGTTCATAGACTAATTTGCATCAAAGTGTTTCTATCCTTTAACCCCCTACCCCCCACTCCTTGGGGAATATTGTTAGGGGTGTAGAATCTCTAATATAATCCATATATTGTCCTTCCTTATTCAAAGCTTTGTTCATAGACTAATTTGCATCAAAGTGTTTCTATCCTTTAACCCCCTACCCCCCCACTCCTTGGGGAATATTGTTAGGGGTGTAGAATCTCTAATATAATCCATATATTGTCCTTCCTTATTCAAAGCTTTGTTCATAGAATAATGCATCAAAGTGTTTCTATCCTTTAACCCCCTACCCCCCCACTCCTTGGGGAATATTGCTAGGGGTGTAGAATCTCTAATATAATCCATATATTGCCCTTCCTTATTCAAAGCTTTGTTCATAGACTAATTTGCATCAAAGTGTTTCTATCCTTTAACCCCCTACCCCCCACTCCTTGGGGAATATTGTTAGGGGTGTAGAATCTCTAATATAATCCATATATTGTCCTTCCTTATTCAAAGCTTTGTTCATAGAATAATGCATCAAAGTGTTTCTATCCTTTAACCCCCTACCCCCCCACTCCTTGGGGAATATTGCTAGGGGTGTAGAATCTCTAATATAATCCATATATTGCCCTTCCTTATTCAAAGCTTTGTTCATAGACTAATTTGCATCAAAGTGTTTCTATCCTTTAACCCCCTACCCCCCACTCCTTGGGGAATATTGTTAGGGGTGTAGAATCTCTAATATAATCCATATATTGTCCTTCCTTATTCAAAGCTTTGTTCATAGACTAATTTGCATCAAAGTGTTTCTATCCTTTAACCCCCTACCCCCCCACTCCTTGGGGAATATTGTTAGGGGTGTAGAATCTCTAATATAATCCATATATTGTCCTTCCTTATTCAAAGCTTTGTTCATAGAATAATGCATCAAAGTGTTTCTATCCTTTAACCCCCTACCCCCCCACTCCTTGGGGAATATTGTTAGGGGTGTAGAATCTCTAATATAATCCATATATTGTCCTTCCTTATTCAAAGCTTTGTTCATAGAATAATGCATCAAAGTGTTTCTATCCTTTAACCCCCTACCCCCCCTCCTTGGGGAATATTGTTAGGGGTGTAGAATCTCTAATATAATCCATATATTGTCCTTCCTTATTCAAAGCTTTGTTCATAGAATAATGCATCAAAGTGTTTCTATCCTTTAACCCCCTACCCCCCCACTCCTTGGGGAATATTGTTAGGGGTATTTTTTTTTGTTTTCTATCCTTTAACCCCCTACCCCCCACTCCTTGGGGATATTGTTAGGGTGTAGAATCTCTAATATAATCCATATATTGTCCTTCCTTATTCAAAGCTTTGTTCATAGAATAATGCATCAAAGTGTTTCTATCCTTTAACCCCCTACCCCCCCACTCCTTGGGGAATATTGTTAGGGGTGTAGAATCTCTAATATAATCCATATATTGTCCTTCCTTATTCAAAGCTTTGTTCATAGAATAATGCATCAAAGTGTTTCTATCCTTTAACCCCCTACCCCCCACTCCTTGGGGAATATTGTTAGGGGTGTATTTTTATGTTATAGGTATATATATACAATTTACGTTACCATTTAAAGATGTAAAAGTTCATTGTGAATTGATGTGTACATGAATTAATATATATATATAATTTATATATGACACCTAAATATTGTTCTCCTATTGATATCTTCATACTTACATCATAGAATATGTATATTTTGCAGTTTAAATTGACAAATTCTATGCATATTTATTTTAGCTCTATTGCGAAAAAGGTTTTTACAACTTTGGATAACTTGTTCTCGAGACCTCATTCCTTATGGAATCCAACGCTTTGTGGAAGTTATGATAGCGCATTGGATGCGTGTTCGCTTCAGGTGTGAAAGGTCCGGAGTTCGAGCCCCGCTGGATCCTTTACGATTGTGCCCTTAGGCATGGCATTTAAATTCCACATTGCCCCTTCTCTCTCCTTCACGGCGATTGGATTCCATCAGCAATGAGGTCTCGAGAGTGATTAATATAACTTGTAAGAACTTGTTTCGCAATCGAGCTAAACTAATTTTGTATTAACTAATCCAACGCCATGAGGGAGGGAGGGAGGGAGGGAGGGAGAAGAGGCCATGTGGATTTAAGTGTCTTGCCTAAGGACACCACCACTGTGGTACTAACGAGGCTCAAACTCACAACCTATCGGTTACAAGGCGGAGATCGTATCCATTTCACCACAGAGGCTTCACAAGATTTGTTTACCAATAAAGCCTTGTCACACTTGTAACATGCGTTACTGCATTATAAACAGTAGCATGTTTGATTTCATACATTCATCATTAGCTGAATACTCTTTTTCTGATGGAACATTTTCTGGTCAAATATTAAGATTCACTTTTTGAATTTGTGAATTTACCAACCAGAGTACATGCACATGTACCATGTTTTGGCCACTTTGTCCAGAACAAAATTAATGAGATTTAATGGTCAAATATTAATATTCTCTTTTTGAATTTACCAACCAGAGTACATGCAAATGTACCATGTTTTGGCCATGTCCAGGACAAAATTAATGAGATTTAATGGTCAAATATTAAGATTCACTTTTTGAATTTTTGAATTTACCAACCAGAGTACATTTAAATGTACCATGTTTTGGCCACTTTGTCCAGGACAAAATTAATGAGATTTAATGGTCAAATATTAAGATTCTCTTTTTGAATTTACCAACCAGAGTACCGGTACATGCACATGTACCATGTTGCACAACATTTGTTTTGGCTAATTTGTCCAGGACAAAATTACCGTAATGAGATTGAATTATCCACTTGTCCAACTATCTCATTGTCCTGCCATCAGAGTTCTCAGTGCCCCCAGATCGCTAGTTGTATAATATAATGTGTTTTACTTTATTGAAGAGTGAGCTATCATTTGTGCTTGGTTGCACATTGTCTTTCAGTTTCTGTATACAGTCAAACCTGTCTTAAGCAGCCAGCCAAGGGAATCAGAGAAAGTGGCTGCTTAGCACAGGTGGCTGCTTAATAGAGGTCAAATGTATAATAAAACAACATATTGGGAATCTGAAAACTGGCTGCTTAATAGAGGTTGGCTGTTTAATAGAGGTGACCACTAACACAGGTTTCACTATACATGTAAAGTTTACAATATAGAAATATATATTCTTCAATGTTATTCATTTCTTAATTCATGACCATCAGTCACGATGGCACCTTTTTATAGGGTTGAAAACTAGACTCGCCTAGACAAACTTGAAAGCTAGACTCACCTAGACAAACTTGAAAGCTAGACTCGCCTAGACAAACTTGAAAGCTAGACTTGCCTAGACAAACTTGAAAACTAGACTCACCTAGACAAACTTGAAAGCTAGACTCGCCTAGACCAACTTGAAAGCTAGACTTGCCTAGACAAACTTGAAAGCTAGACTCGCCTAGACAAACTTGAAAGCTAGACTCGCCTAGACAAACTTGAAAGCTAGACTCGCCTAGACAAACTTGAAAGCTAGACTCGCCTAGTCAAACTTGAAAGCTAGACTCGCCTAGACAAACTTGAAAGCTAGACTCGCCTAGACAAACTTGAAAGCTAGACTTGCCTAGACAAACTTGAAAGCTAGACTCGCCTAGACAAACTTTGATTTTTTGTAAAAGGTACTTGATGAAAATAAATGAAAAGAAAAAGTTGTTTGTCCGGGACTAAATTTTTAAACAAAGCGACTTATTCAACTGCACATTCCACTAAATTATCCTGGGCGTCGGACTGTTGATTTGTGCAACACTGCATCCCTGTGATGTAGTACAATATCATATCATGCCTTAAGATATTTCGTAGCTTTCAGAACTGAAGATGTTCATGAATGATAGTGAGGATCCATTAATGTAGCTGGTGACACACGGTGAATAAATTGCTGGCTTCTCATTGAAATATTGTCTAAATTTGGGCTGATATTTCTACGTGTTCTTTTGTTAATTGAACAGGCAGATGTAAATGAGAATCTAGCCATTAATTCTGGATCTCAATTACCTGAAACAGTAGCGTGCTATTAATATTGGATATTAAAGATTCATTGTATAACGTATTAAAACAATTTCTTTCATATGCTGACGACACAATACTTATGACAGAAACATCAAATGACTTACAAAATGTACTCGATTTCTGTGGACAATACTGTGATACATGGAAGTTAAAGTAAATATATCAAAAACCAAGGTCCTCGATTTTTCAAAAGGCAGACACATTTGAAGTTTAGAAGTTTGTGAGGTCTCCTTTCAAGTTTGACAACTATGACATGTTTAGTCATGTGACATGCATTTAGAGCACTTTATATGTGTGTAGGCAACACGGTCAAAGCATGGGAACAAATGTCTCTGTCTGTCTGTCTGTCTGTCTGTCTGTCTGTCTGTCTGGCTGGCTGGCTGGCTGGCTGGCTGGCTGGCTGGCTGGCTGGCTGGCTGGCTGGCTGGCTGGCTGGCTGGCTGGCTGTCTGTCTGGCTGTCTGTCTGTCTCATAGAACACATACAACACAT
Organism: Archivesica marissinica; assembly: GCA_014843695.1. NCBI lineage: Eukaryota > Metazoa > Mollusca > Bivalvia > Venerida > Vesicomyidae > Archivesica > Archivesica marissinica. The sequence goes on from CM026387.1 coordinate 14,167,494, forward strand.
AATTTGTGTTACATGGATATGTATTTTACCTGTAATTTCTGTATTTTGTTTTCAGAGTCAGTACCCTGGTTGAAAAGTCTGACAGAGCCATGTACTGTCTGGGCAGGTCTGTCCCTGAGCAAACCCATAACCTGGGACAAACGGGACCGGATCAAGTACAACACGGCAACCTTGCTGGAGTTCCGAAACTATTTGTTTTCCCGCCAATGTGCGATATTGTTAATGATTCGGCGACCAGGAGAGATGATACAGCGAGCTATAGATTATCTACATGAAACTGTCCAAGAAATGAAAACTTTGGATGTGAGTATTTATTAACCTCCTCAGCTGTCCGATTAGCGCAGTGGTTAGCGCGCCCACTTCTCACCAATGCAACCCGGGTTCGATCATCGGACTGGGAAGTATGTGAGATGGTACGGTGGTCGCCAGATCAGACAGGTGGGTTTTCTCCGGGTACTCCGGTTTCCTCCCACACTAATGACCACATATACGCTTTCATCGGCACCAACGAGAGTGATTATTATAAGTTGTTAGAACTTGCTTCGCAATCGTTGTAAGATGAATGTTAACAGAATAACTCCAAAAGTTTTTTATGAAACTTTGTGGATATGTAGAGGGTTGGTCCAGGTGGGAGTGATTTGATTTTGGGAGAAATCGACCAAGGCATGTGGTCATGGCTGTCGGCCAACTGTCCGAAATCAAGCATTTGTTATCTTGTCAAATTCCAGTATGGCAGTTTGCATCTCTCTGAATGCTGTTTATTTTGTGTTTTGCTTTTACTTGTCTTAAGCAGCCAGTCAAATGAACACAGAAAGTGGCTGCTTAATAGAGGTCAAACTTATAATAACACTTACATATTGAGATTCTGAAAGCTGGCTTCTTAGTACAGGTTTGCTGTTTAATGGAGGTGACCACTAACACATGTTTGACTGTACATCCCATATATGCTGTTGTCAACTTTTGTTATACAGAACCACCCATGCAGAGAGTAAATCCCCACCCCCCAATAGTGATGTTCAACTTGAATTTTGTCCGACTATTACTTTGACAGTCAATCACGTGTAACGAAACACACTTATTTCACTGAGAAATTTCTATATTTCATTGGAAAACATAAATTAAATAGTACTATAAAAACAATTGCTGCATTTTACTTGTATGTAAGTTTGTAAGTAGTTGTGGACAAAATTGCATAGACAAATAAATTTGCATCAAAGAGTTTTGTCCAATTTTGCATAAAAGCCTGGCATCAAAATTGATGTTGTGATTTGTCACAATGTTGAATCACGACGGGGTTCAAATTTCTACTGTAGCATTACAAATATTAACCCTTAGCCTGCCGAATAAATTGGACAGAATGTGCAAACAACATAGATCCAGATCAGGCACGGCATAGCGCAGCATCTGATCAGGATCTATGTTTTTTTCTATTCAGACATGTGCTTTAGCTCCACTATCTGAATTGAAAACAGCATTCTGTGCCATCTGATCTTGCTCTATGCTGTTTGCAAGGGCGACTTTAGTTGTGATTGGCAAGAGAGTTCAATCATTGGTTAACCATTAAACTTTCCAGTTGTGAGTTCTAGCCTGGAGGTATTAAAACTTTTCTCCAATCTCCAACTCAGTCTCGAGCTTCTGATTGGTTGGTCCAAGAGCAAATAACCTATCAAATTTCGTGAGCTCGAGTTTGAGATCTGAGAAAAGTTTTATAACCTCGCACCCTGGATCTGTAGCCCAGTGGTAACACGTTGGACTGGTAATCCAGGGATCGCAGGTTCGATCCCCCGTCTGACCCTAATAAAATTAATAGTCTTTCAGATGGGACGTTAAACCGAGGTCTTGTGTCGGTGCTTTACACCGTGCACGTAAAAGAATCAGAGGAGACTCTGGAATGGGTCTCTGTCTGTATCATTGCACTATCCTCCAGAAATCTAAAATAACTAATCTCTTCAGGAGGCGCCGCTCATATGGGCAACCGGTAGCGACGATAAATAAACGTAAAACACAATGTGGCAACATTTCTCAGTCATGGTCACATATGAGGTTTATATTCAGTTTAAACATTACTTATTTCAGTATTTGTACATGTAATCAAGAAATGAACATTTTACATATAATTTAACAGCAGTAGAATGAAAGAAAACTTATATAGTTCTTCTATATACACTAGGCAGGAGAATAATATATGAAATACGTGAAATCTATTCTAGGTATTTGCTAAAGAATTTCAGAACTTATTGTATTAGTGTTTAGGTTTAGGTTTAGGTTTATATTTAATTGATGTGTTCAGCTGAATTAGATAAATACATATTTATATCTAAATGATAAAATTGAGAAAACACATAAATACAGAATGGAGGACATATGTTTAGCTGAGTTCAATAAAGAAGATGCTGAAAACTTGAGTACCGTCCACACTCGCCTATAAGACGACCCTCTTACTGTGGTCCTGAAATCTGTGTGTTTTGGCATGCACTCGCATATAAGACAGGTTGATAAAATGGACAGCAGGCACAACTATAAATTGCATGTTTGGTTTGTTGAAGAAATGTTCGGTGTTGGAGTGCTTTCTTTTCTAAAACGTAATTATGGATACCATTTCACACGTTTTGAAGAAGAAAATAAACAATTTTAGCACTCGCTTATAAGACGGGAAGTTACTTTGAGGCCATAATCTGGTGGTAAAAATGCGTGTTATAGGCGAGTATGTATGGTACCAATTTATTATCTGAGAATCTGCAACACTAACTGAGACCTGGATTACTAGTGTGGCATCCGTGGTCCAGTGGTAGAGCGTCGGATCTGGAATCTATCTTCCCGGGTTCGATACTCGGTCAGGCCACGTATGTAGTGTCATTGAGCAAGGCACCTCACACACATTGCTTAGTACTGGTTAACCACTTAGGTCGGCTAAGCTTGCCCAGGAAATCATGTCTACATCCCCGCAAGTGGTTTGACATTAATGGAACATACATACATACATACTTGTTTTGTCTTTTCTTTAGTTCATGCAAATTAATTTAGGTCAATTGCGAAACAAGTTCGTTCATCATTAGCTTTATCGCTTTCGAGACCATCAACATAACTGATAGAGAAGATGCAATGTGGATTTACGTGTCTTTGTTGGAGATGTGATTGTGTAGTTGTAGCGCGCATTCGCTTCAGGCGTGAAATGCCCGGGGATTGCATCCAGCTGAGGCTGTTACGATTTTGCCCTTAGGCAAGGCACTTATATTCCACATTGCCTCTTCTCTCTCCCTCATGACGATGGATTCCATCAGGAATGAGGTCTCGAGAGTGATTAATATAATGTTGTAAAAACTTGTTTCGCAATCAAGCTAAAATAAATTTGTATAAACCACCACAGTTCTGGCGGGTTGGTTCTCCAACTAACCTCGGTTACATGGCGGACACCATATCCTGTACACCATGCAGTTCTACATTTTGTCCCTATCACACTACAGTCAAACCTGTCTTAAGCAGCCAGCCAAGGGAATCTCGCAAAGTGGCTGCTTAGCACAGGTGGCTGCTTAATAGAAGTCAAATGTATAATAAAACAACATATTGGGAATCTGGAAACTGGCTGCTTAATAAAGATTGGCTGTTTAATAGAGGTGACCTCCAGGGATCATTCTAGAGGGCGATGTGGGCAAAATTGTCGCCCTAGGGACCCTGACTTCGCCCTCTGGGGGCCCCAATTCTCCCTAAAAAAATAATTATTTTTTGGTTTTTACGATTTTCAAACAAAATGTTGTATAGTAAGATACACTGGCCCATTATAAAGCGCTCCTTCTATTCAAATGTTGTATTTAATGGTTGTACCGTGTATTTTAACCCTATTTTGCAGAAGTATATTAAAGAACACCAGATCATGCGCTTTCTCACTTCTCCCAAAAATTCTGACCTAGAATGAACCCTGGACCTCTAACACAGGTTTGACTGTATACAGTTATTTAAAATCAAACACTTTGATGTTGTCTTGTCCAGATAAGGCTATGATCAGTTGTTCATGTTTCTTGTCATAAAATGGCATATTAAGTGGCTGAATGCCGCTTGTACTGTCCAGCAGTATAGCTAATATCATTCCTTCTGCGTTCATCTTGATCAGGCGTTCGGAGCCACGATCACTCAACAGTACATTTCCCGTACTGTCAAAACACAAGCCACTCGCTTTAAATGTATTTGAATCTTTGAATTTCCATGTTGTTGTAAGCTCATGTCCTGTGATTTCGATGGAAAACATCCCCGTGTTTTCATCAGCTACGTAGACTGTAGTGACACCGTCGTGCTCGGAAACAGCAATACTAAACTGATCAGAGAAAATCCGTTCCTCACCGAATAACTCATTCGTAATTTCGTCAAGTTTCGTCCAGTTTTTGTCGTAGATATACAAACTCTTGCTGCTTCCTATGAAGATTTTATTGTTGCACCATGCCAGACATATGCAGTCATGTTTTAGTTCTTTCTTTTGAGTTAGCACGATTTTATTGTCATCATCAATGTTCGCGTATTGTACAGTACATTTGTACAGTACCACTAACACTTCACATTTCCCGATACAACATACGTCCATTGGATAGCTCAGTAGCTGCACAGTGCTCTTCACTTGGTAAGTCTCGTCTAATGTCTTGATGGCTTTATTGTTCATTTCGGTCAGTACTATAGTCCCGTTCTGGAGTTGACAGAATCCCGTGATTTGACATGATTGGTCGTCTTCCTCAGTTTTAAGAGACACGTCTCTGATGTAATGTGGTTGTTTGCCTTTCTTTGTCTCATCATTCGTCTCTTTGGGCTTCTCTTCCTGCTTTTTTGTTTCATCTTGGTTTCTTAAAAGATACAATTTGTGAGTGAGCTAATATTTTTCGCAATTAGATATTAACTGCTAGATAGTCGATTTTAATATGGCCCGTGTTCAATTTTTATTTTGGTCAAATTATTTTCAGAATTTTAATGTATGGTAATAATTTAGAAACAAATGGTGCCCTCACCGTTATTTTGTATAAAATTTGGATGAGAATCAATAAAGCAAGTAACTTATAATCATTAATGAATGATCCAGCAAAGATTATATCATTAATTATACTAAAACCCTGTTCTGCGAATACACTTTCTGATAACTCTCCTACAGCATGTTGGGTGCAGGAATAGTGAAGGGGAGGGAGAGAATGCATGGACAGCATGTTGGGTGCGGGAATAGTGAAGGGGAGGGAGAGAATGCTTGGACAGCATGTTGGGTGCAGGAATAGTGAAGGGGAGGGAGAGAATGCATGGACAGCATGTTGAGTGCAGGAATAGTGAAGGGGAGGGAGAGAATGCATGGACAGCATGTTGAGTGCAGGAATAGTGAAGGGGAGGGAGAGAATGCATGGACAGCATGTTGGGTGCGGGAATAGTGAAGGGGAGGGAGAGAATGCATGGACAGCATGTTGAGTGCAGGAATAGTGAAGGGGAGGGAGAGAATGCATGGACAGCATGTTGAGTGCAGGAATAGTGAAGGGGAGGAGAGAATGCATGGACAGCATGTTGGGTGCAGGAATAGTGAAGAGGAGGGAGAGAATGCATGGACAGCATGTTGGGTGCGGGAATAGTGAAGGGGAGGGAGAGAATGCATGGACAGCATGTTGGGTGCAGGAATAGTGAAGGGGAGGGAGAGAATGCATGGACAGCATGTTGAGTGCAGGAATAGTGAAGGGGAGGGAGAGAATGCATGGACAGCATGTTGGGTGCGGGAATAGTGAAGGGGAGGGAGAGAATGCTTGGACAGCATGTTGGGTGCAGGAATAGTGAAGGGGAGGGAGAGAATGCTTGGAAGTCGTGATAGGGCAGTGTTGGCATGTTCCCTTCAGGTGGAGTTCACGCCCAGCTGTAGCCGTTATGATTGTGCCCTTATGCAAGGCATTTAAATTCCACATTGCCTCTTTTCTAACCCTCGTGGCGATGGGTTCCATCAGGAATGAGGTCTCGAGAATGATTAATATAAGTTGTAGGGCGATGGATTCCATCAGGAATGAGGTCTCGAGAATGATTAATATAAGTTGTAGGGCGATGGATTCCATCAGGAATGAGGTCTCGAGAATGATTAATATAAGTTGTAGGGCAATGGATTCCATCAGGAATGAGGTCTCGAGAATGATTAATATAAGTTATAGGGCGATGGATTCCATCAGGAATGAGGTCTCGAGAATGATTAATATAAGTTGTAGGGTGATGGATTCCATCAGGAATGAGGTCTCGAGAGTGATAAATATAAGTTGTAGGGCGATGGATTCCATCAGGAATGAGGTCTCGAGAGTGATAAATATAAGTTGTAGGGCGATGGATTCCATCAGGAATGAGATCTCGAGAATGATTAATATAAGTTGTAGGGCGATGGATTCCATCAGGAATGAGGTCTCGAGAATGATTAATATAAGTTGTAGGGCAATGGATTCCATCAGGAATGAGGTCTCGAGAGTGATAAATATAAGTTGTAGGGCGATGGATTCCATCAGGAATGAGGTCTCGAGAGTGATAAATATAAGTTTAGGCATTTGTTGCTCAATCGAGCTGAAATAAATTTGTATAGACTAATGCTTACCCAGAGGAATTTACTCTGATTATAGTTTCTCACAGTAAGAATTATTCACCTCGCAGAACTAAAGCTAGCCATTCAAAATAGGGAGAGGTTTAAGTCATACAAGGGAGAGGTTTAAGTCATACAAGGGAGAGGGTTAAGGTATTCAAGAGAGAGGTTTAAATCATACAAGGGAGAGGTTTAAGTCATACAAGGGAAAGGTTTAAGTCATCCAAGGGAGAGGTTTAAGTCATGCAAGGGAGAGGTTTAAGTCATACAAGGGGGATGTTTAAGGTATTCAAGGGAGAGGTTTAAGTCATACAAGGGAGACGTTTAAGTCATACAAGGGAGAGGTTTAAGGTATTCAAGGGAGAGGTTTAAGTCATACAAGGGAGAGGTTTAAGTCATACAAGGGAGAAGTGTAAGGTATTCAAGGGAGAGGTTTAAGGTATTCAAGGGAGAGGTTTACGGTATTCAAGGGAGAGGTTTAAGTCATACAAGGGAGACATTTAAGTCATTCAAGGGAGAGGTTTAAGTCATACAAGGGAGAGGTTTAAGTCATACAAGGGAGAAGTGTAAGGTATTCAAGGGAGAGGTTTAAGGTATTCAAGGGAGAAGTTTACGGTAGTCAAGGGAGAAGTTTGTTGATTCCACCAACTGTCCTATGAAATACTTCTCCTTGATCTCAATATAGGGAGGGCAGAGAAATATAGGGAGGGCAGAGAAATATAGGGAGGGCAGAGACATATAGGGAGGGCAGTGACATATAGGGAGGGCAAAGAAATATAGGGAGGGCAGAGAAATATAGGGAGGGCAGAGACATATAGGGAGGTCAGAGAAATATAGGGAGGGCAGAGACATATAGGGAGGTCAGAGAAATATAGGGAGGGCAGAGACATATAGGGAGGGCAGAGAAATATAGGGAGGGCAGAGAAATATAGGGAGGGCAGAGGAATATAGGGAGGGCAGAGAAATATAGGGAGGGCAGAGACATATAGGGAGGGCAGAGAAATATAGGGAGGGCAGAGACATATAGGGAGGGCAGTGACATATAGGGAGGGCAAAGAAATATAGGGAGGGCAGAGAAATATAGGGAGGGCAGAGACATATAGGGAGGTCAGAGAAATATAGGGAGGGCAGAGACATATAGGGAGGTCAGAGAAATATAGGGAGGGCAGAGACATATAGGGAGGGCAGAGAAATATAGGGAGGGCAGAGAAATATAGGGAGGGCAGAGGAATATAGGGAGGGCAGAGAACTATAGGGAGGGCAGAGACATATAGGGAGGGCAGAGACATATAGGGAGGGCAGAGAAATATAGGGAGGGCAGAGAAATATAGGGAGGGCAGAGAAATATAGGGAGGGCAGAGACATATAAGGAGGGCAGAGACATATAGGGAAGGCAGAGAAATATAGGGAGGGCAGAGACATATAGGGAGGGCAGAGACATATAAGGAGGGCAGAGAAATATAGGGAGGGCAGAGACATATAGGGAGGGCAGTGAAATATAGGGAGGGCAGAGAAATATAGGGAGGGCAGTGACATATAGGGGAGAGAGAAGTGATCGATCGAGGCAGCAAAGACAGACCTTTCTTCCAAATCGCCCTTTAGCTTTGCCGCTGACTTTGTTATAAATACTGACCAAATGAGTTACAGTTTCATAGCCATTTTTGAGGTATTTTCATTATCTAGGAAAGGAAAACTTGCCATGGTTCTGACTGGATAGAGATTTAAAACTTGCCATGGTTCTGTCTGGATAGAGATTTAAAACTTGCGATGGTTCTGTCTGGATAGAGATTTAAAACTTGCCATGGTTCTGTCTGGATAGAGATTTAAAACTTGCCATGGTTCTGTCTGGATAGAGATTTAAAACTTGCCATGGTTCTGTCTGGATAGAGATTTAAAACTTGCCATGGTTCTGTCTGGATAGAGATTTAAAACTTGCCATGGTTCTGACTGGATAGAGATTTAAAACTTGCCATGGTTCTGTCTGGATAGAGATTTAAAACTTGTCATGGTTCTGTCTGGATAGAGATTTAGTTTAAACTTTATTTATTGTTCTTCTTTTGTACAAAGAGCATATATGCATGGAAATTGTAAACAAACAGGTTGCCGGAAGATAACAAAGGATTGGAAAACAAGATAAATACAATCTTATATAAATTCCTCTCCTACATGGAGCATTTAGCAAGTTGGTGTAATCCGGTATAAGTAATGTAAGCTGTTGTTCTTTGTCTGTTTACGGCTTAATTATAAATTGCTCGTTAAAGTTTAATTGTAAGATATATGGATAGAGATTTGACAATGCGGGTCTCTTTAAATTTATACTCGGGCTCTTTTTGGATGCATCAGTGATAGATATTGACCAGTTGACAGGTAGTTGCCACAGTCTTAGAGGAACCATTAAAACTCTAAGCAACCTTATGCAACAAATTGTCTTACAGTGATAAATTGATAATATGGAACACGAAAAATGATTGAAATAAGTGACTTTGAGTTGCAATTAAATGTTTCAAATGATGTTCATGTTCAGCATCTCACAGTGAAGACAGATTGCTGTATCAGGTTACATAGAGTGAGCAAGTACATGGGTTAGTTGTCCAATCAGCACAGTGGTTATTTATAATACGCTTGCCTCTCACCAATGCATCCTGAGTTTGATCCTCGAATTCGGAAGTATGTGAGATTGTATGGTGGTCACCAGATCAGACGTGTGGGTTTCTAGTTACTTTTGTTTTATAAACGCTTTCATCCGCACCAATGAGAGTGATTAATATAAATTGTTAAGTTTGTTTCGCAATCGCTCGCCCATATGGTTCGCCGGAGGCGAGGGTAAATAAGCTCAATCATCATCGCAATTGTTGTCAACTAAAGAAAGTTAATACTAATAAGAATAACTTACCTATAGATCTGCCCAGACAGTGATTTCACAGTATGATTCTCCGTAAATTCATTATGAGGTGCTAGACATTTCTGACATAAATATCGACCGAATGGTCCACATGTGCCACAGTGATGCGTTGCAATGGAGCATTTTTGTGTGTTCAAGCAATATGCACAGAAATCGGTCATTGCAATATTTGGTTCTGGGGGAAAAGCTGCACGTTCATATTGCTTGGAATCCTCGGGTTCTGTAGACTTTGCAATGTTTCCCTGCGTTATATAGCAGAATGATGAACTCAGCTCAGAGAACTGCTCGGAAATATTTGACGGGCATCTCTGATTGCTTCTAGAAGGAGGGGTGTCTGGTACAGCCTTTGACAATGGGTTTGTTCCAATTACCGACGGCTGTAGTCGTAACCGATTGCTGTACCCATTTCTCACATTATTCCTCGTATAGACCGGTGAATTATCTGCTCGGCGAACGAAAGGTTGTCTTTTCCATGTTCCACCTGTTGCCATCCGCCTGGGTACACCGGGTGATCCTCCAGATCTTGGACTGTCTGGATTCTTTCTAGGCAGTGTATTCGTGCTAGCATATTGTTGATGCTGGCTGGAATTAATGTATTCTTGGGGCTCGGTGTTGTTGCTATGGATACCTGGGCCAGCCAGTCGAACGGTGCGTGCTCCCATATTCGTATATCGTCCATTTTGTTCATTTGTATTGAATGATACACTTCTGTTTAAGCTTGTAGCAGGTTTCTTTGAAAATCGAGAGGAAAACATAGCTAGTGTCTTGTATTACAGTTATTCTTTAAAGCTATGAAAGTTGTATTCTACCGTATAATTAATTGTCCTACTCGCCGTTTCGTTTTCCTTGTTTAGTACTCAAAAATGCAATTCTCTTGCTATTATTGTTAGTTTATACAAATTTATTTTGCTCGATTCTTGCAACTTATATTAATCACCCTCGAGACTCTCATTCCTGATGGAATCCATCACCATGAGGGAGAGAGAAGAGGCAACATGGAATTTGAATGCCTTGCCTAAGGGCACAATCGTAACGGCTCCAGCGGGGCTCGAACTCCGGACCTTTCGCACCTGAGGCGAACGCGCATCCACTGGCTATCACGACTTCTACTATTCCGCTATTATGGTTGAAACCCACATAATTATGTTCTGTAAGCAATATATATGCAAGAATAAATTCATTCACTTTTTTTAACTATTACTCGTTTATTCTGTTGGTACGGTGGTCGCTAGATCGGACAGGTGGGTTTTCTCCGGGTACTCCGGTTTCCTCCCACACGAATGACCACATTTACGCTTTCATCCGCGCCAACGAGAGCGATTAATAAAAGTTGTTCGAACTTGCTTCGCAATCGTTGTAAAATAAATAAAGTTTAAACTTATTCTGTTTGCTTGCATGATTTTTCTCCATCAAGGCTTAATTAGGTCTTTGTCCAGATATTGTAGAAATTCACTCACTTTGTTTAACTATTACTCGTATGTTCGGTTTGCTTGTATGATTTTTCTTCATCAAGGCTTAATTAGGTCTTTGTCCAGATATTGTAGAAATTCACTCACTTTGTTTAACTATTATTCGTATGTTCGGTTTGCTTGTATAATTTTTATCCATGAAGGCTTAATCAGGTCTTAGTCCAGATATTGTAGAATTTCTTCTGTTATTTTAATGATGAAAGTTGACAATTTATAATTACTGTTATCGCATGGTATCTAGATTGATATATTTCTCACGGTAGAGTTACAAGATATCGGTATGACTTGTCACGTTAGTACTGTTATGTTATGCTTGAAGCAAACCATTAGGACAAACAAAATAATACAATTTTTTGTTTTAATTTTTTTTTTTTAAGTTTATTTATTGTCGCTACCTGTTGCCCAGTTGAGCGATAGGCAGATTACCTAAGAACACGTTTCCTGGTCAGGCACCAGCGGTTAACCAGTACTTAGTGCACCATCCTCCGTACGAAACTGCCAACTTTTTCATATAAAGAGACATGGCCTGAGCGGGGCTCGAACTAGCGACCAACCGTGGGGCTCGAACCAGCGACCATCAGTAATAATAGATTATAAATACAAATTTCTTGTGTTTTACGTTTATTTATCGTCGCTACCGGTTGCCCATATGAGCGACGCCTCCTGAAGAGATTAGTCATTTTAGATTTTTGGAGGATAGTGCAATAATACAGACAGAGACCCATTCCAGAGTCTCGTCTGGTTCATTTACGTGCTCGGTGTAAAGCACCGACACAAGACCTCGGTTTAAAGTCCCATCTGAAACCTGCAATCCCTGGATTACCAGTCCAATTTGTACATATATTATTGTGTGATAAATTACTACAGATAGGCCACAGTAAAACAAATAATGTTAAACCTTTACCTCTATCACACTATATAGCTTACAGTAAAACAAATAATGTTAAACCTTTAGCTCTATCACACTATATAGCTTACAGTAAAACAAATAATGTTAAACCTTTACCTCTATCACACTATATAGCTTACAGTAAAACAAATAATGTTAAACCTTTACCTCTATCACTCTATATAGCTTACAGTAAAACAAATAATGTTAAACCTTTACCTCTATGACTATATGTAGCTTACAGTAAAACAAATAATGTTAAACCTTTACCTCTATGACTCTATATAGCTTACAGTAAAACAAATAATGTTAAACCTTTACCTCTATGACTATATGTAGCTTACAGTAAAACAAATAATGTTAAACCTTTACCTCTATGACTATATGTAGCTTACAGTAAAACAAATAATGTTAAACCTTTACCTCTATGACTATATGTAGCTTACAGTAAAACAAATAATGTTAAACCTTTACCTCTATGACTATATGTAGCTTACAGTAAAACAAATAATGTTAAACCTTTACCTCTATGACTATATGTAGCTTACAGTAAAACAAATAATGTTAAACCTTTACCTCTATGACTATATGTAGCTTACAGTAAAACAAATAATGTTAAACCTTTACCTCTATGACTATATGTAGCTTACAGTAAAACAAATAATGTTAAACCTTTACCTCTATGACTATATGTAGCTTACAGTAAAACAAATAATGTTAAACCTTTACCTCTATGACTATATGTAGCTTACAGTAAAACAAATAATGTTAAACCTTTACCTCTATGACTATATGTAGCTTACAGTAAAACAAATAATGTTAAACCTTTAGCTCTATCACACTATATAGCTTACAGTAAAACAAATAATGTTAAACCTTTAGCTCTATGACTATATGTAGCTTACAGTAAAACAAATAATGTTAAACCTTTAGCTCTATCACACTATATAGCTTACAGTAAAACAAATAATGTTAAACCTTTAGCTCTATCACACTATATAGCTTACAGTAAAACAAATAATGTTAAACCTTTAGCTCTATGACACTATATAGCTTACAGTAAAACAAATAATGTTAAACCTTTAGCTCTATGACTATTAGCTTACAGTAAAACAAATAATGTTAAACCTTTAGCTCTATCACACTATATAGCTTACAGTAAAACAAATAATGTTAAACCTTTACCTCTATCACACTATATAGCTTACAGTAAAACAAATAATGTTAAACCTTTAGCTCTATCACACTATATAGCTTACAGTAAAACAAATAATGTTAAACCTTTACCTCTATCACACTATATAGCTTACAGTAAAACAAATAATGTTAAACCTTTACCTCTATCACACTATATAGCTTACAGTAAAACAAATAATGTTAAACCTTTACCTCTATCACACTATATAGCTTACAGTAAAACAAATAATGTTAAACCTTTAGCTCTATCACACTATATAGCTTACAGTAAAACAAATAATGTTAAACCTTTACCTCTATCACACTATATAGCGTACAGTAAAACAAATAATGTTAAACCTTTAGCTCTATCACACTATATAGCTTACAGTAAAACAAATAATGTTAAACCTTTAGCTCTATGACTCTATATAGCTTACAGTAAAACAAATAATGTTAAACCTTTAGCTCTATCACACTATATAGCTTACAGTAAAAGAAATAATGTTAAACCTTTACCTCTATCACACTATATAGCTTACAGTAACACAAATAATGTTAAACCTTTACCTCTATCACACTATATAGCTTACAGTAAAACAAATAATGTTAAACCTTTACCTCTATCACACTATATAGCTTACAGTAAAACAAATAATGTTAAACCTTTAGCTCTATCACACTATATAGCTTACAGTAAAACAAATAATGTTAAACCTTTACCTCTATCACACTATATAGCGTACAGTAAAACAAATAATGTTAAACCTTTAGCTCTATCACACTATATAGCTTACAGTAAAACAAATAATGTTAAACCTTTAGCTCTATGACTCTATATAGCTTACAGTAAAACAAATAATGTTAAACCTTTAGCTCTATGACTCTATATAGCTTACAGTAACACAAATAATGTTAAACCTTTAGCTCTATCACACTATATAGCTTACAGTAAAACAAATAATGTTAAACCTTTACCTCTATCACACTATATAGCTTACAGTAAAACAAATAATGTTAAACCTTTACCTCTATCACTCTATTATAGCTTACAGTAAAACAAATAATGTTAAACCTCTATGACTCTATATAGCTTACAGTAAAATGTTCAATCAGTGACTGACTGCGTTTAAACATTTATTATTTTTGCTTTGCCTGACCAGAAATTATAAATTGAATACCTTTGGCACAAAGAATGGAACAGTTTGGCAATGTGTGATCCTCTCCTATCTATTTTCCATCACTTTAACTGTTTTTCCATACACTACACATAAAAACTGTGTGTACATAATAATTTATATATTTTGTACAGTGATATAATGGAAAATGTAATAATGATTTGTTGAATATGTTGCAGTGGAAGACGTGATAGCGCAGTGTATGCATGGATGTGAAAGGTCCGGAGTTTGAGCCCCGCTGGAGCCATTACGATTGTACCCTTAAGCAAGGCATTTAATTTCCACGTTGCCTCTTCTGTCTCCCTCATGGCGATGGATTCCATCAGAAATGAGGTCTCGAGAGTGATTAATATAAGTTATAAGAACTTGTTTCGCAATCTAGCTAAAATAAATTGGTATAAACTAAATATGTTGAACGTTTTGTTCATTGGCACAGTGGCTTAGTGATTGACACTGGACAACCACTCTTAACATCATGGGTTTGATCCCCAGCTAATTGGTTAGATTGGTTAGGGCGATGAACATTTTCTCTGTGGATATGTGTTACCATCCATACTCGCCTATAAGATGACCCCCCTACTTTGGTCCTGAAGTCTGTGGGTTTTGGCATGCACTCGCATATAAGACGGGTTGATAAAATGGACACCAAACCATGTATAAATTGCATGTTTGGCTAGTGAAAGTTGAAGAAATATTCAGTGTCACAATGTCAGTGTCACAGTGTGTCAGTGTCACAATGTCAGTGTCACAGCATCAGTGTCACAATGTCAGTATCACAGTGTCAGTGTCACAGCGTCAGTGTCAGTGTAAAATAGTGTCAGTGTCACAGTGTCAGTGTAAAAGAGTGTCACAGTGTCAGTGTCACAATGTCAGTGTCACAGTGTCAGTGTAAAAGAGTGTCAGTGTCACAATGTCAGTGTCACAGTTTAAGTGTCACGGTGTCAGTGTAAAAGAGTGTCAGTGTCACAGTGTCACAATGTCAGTGTCACAGTGTCAGTGTAAAAGAGTGTCAGTGTCACAATGTCAGTGTCACAGTGTCAGTGTAAAAGAGTGTCAGTGTCACAATGTCTGTCACAGTGTAAGTGTCACAGTGTCAGTGTAAAATAGTGTCAGTGTAAAAGAGTGTCACAGTGTCAGTGTCACAGTGTAAGTGTCAGAGTGTCAGTGTAAAAGAGTGTCAGTGTCACAGTGTCAGTGTAAAAGAGTGTAAGTGTCAGAGTGTCAGTGTAAAAGAGTGTCAGTGTAAAAGAGTGTCAGTGTAAAAGAGTGTCAGTGTCAGAGTGTCAGTGTAAAAGAGTGTCAGTGTAAAAGAGTGTCAGTGTAAAAGAGTGTCAGTGTCAGAGTGTCAGTGTAAAAGAGTGTCAGTGTAAAAGAGTGTCAGTGTAAAAGAGTGTCAGAGTGTCAGTGTAAAAGAGTGTCAGTGTAAAAGAGTGTCAGTGTAAAAGAGTGTCAGTGTCAGTGTAAAAGAGTGTCAGTGTAAAAGAGTGTCAGTGTTTTTAGCACTCACTTATAAGACAGGAAGCTACTTTGAGGCTATAATCTGATGGTAAAAACTTGTGTTATAGGCGAGTATGTACGGTAGAGCATTGCTCTTAGTGGGAGTTATCTTATTTACATGTTTGTTCCAGTTACTAGTACCGGTTTTTTGATGATATGAAACATTAACCCTTTCAACACCACAGACCTCTAAATAGGCTTACAAAAAGTGTAGATCCAGATGAGCCGGCTCGTGACGAGCCGTCTCATCAGGATCTGCACTTTTTGCCAGTGATATGACTATTTTTAGACATAATTACCCATTTTGATAAATGAACTTGTCCAAATGTGATTTTCTGATTCATTTATTGGTTTATGAATATCATGGACCAGTCCATGTGAGTTACTTGGTGTTGAAAGGGTTAAACACAAATTAAGAACTAATATTGCCGATATGAACCACAACAAACGAACAAGTCATGTTGACGATGTGAATGGTTACTTTTTCTTTGCGGTATACATAGTTTAACGTACTGATTAGTATTGATTGGTAATTATGTGAGGTGGAATCGTTACTTCCTAACTTGATTTTAATTATTGTAGAATCACCTGTCACATACCGTTGTAGTTTCATGTAGTTGATCTGATTCTATTGTTCTATGTGACATATTAGCAATTTTATCAATAATTTGATACCCTATGCATGTGCCAATTAAATTAAAATATGTTGATACTGTGGGCTAGATTTTGAGATTACATAAAATACCATTGATCTACTATGAAAGTTCTGAGCTGATAGGGGATAATTATTGTACCATCTCCGTGCTCTGATGGTTAAGGCCAAAGGTTCGAACCTCGACAGGGGTACATTCTGATATGGGCGGTTGATGAGCCGCCATCTAGTTAAATTGCCTATCAGCCTGGTGCCTGGCCTTCAAGGATAGGTTTCGGGAAGTACTGATGTCCATAAAATAAGGTGTCTCATAAGTCAGTAATGGCTGGCCCTTTCAATAGTGGTGACACTAGAAGATAAGATAAGATAATTATTTATTATAGTGACTAGTGTTTTCCAACATACATATTTACAACATATACTGAGTCAAAAAAGAAACGATACCTGGTGTTTATGTGTCTATAATTTCAACATTTATTAAGAAAATTCTTTGAAAATTCATAAGATGATAGTCCAACATGTTTGAAAGAGGAGCACATAAAGCATAATGAGCCTCCGAAACTGTCTGCTGCGTGATGATGTAATTCGTCTGACAGGGGTCTAATGGAGTTTTCACACAGACGTCAATACCGAGTATGGGCACCATTTGCGTCTCTCACTGCAATGCACCGCCGTCGCATCGAACGGAAGAGTGTCTGAATCTCTTGCTGGTCAATATTTGTCCACTCCTGACGCAAAACATCCCTCAGTTGGTTTAACGTTACCGGCTGACGTCGTCTGACGCGGCGGTCTAACGTATCCCACAAATGTTCTATGGGTGACAAGTCTGGTGACAAAGCAGGCCACGGCAGGGTTTCAATATTGTTCTGCTCCAATAATGTGGTGGAAATCCGAGCACTATGACACCTGGCGTTGTCCTGTTGGAACAGTGTGACGTTTCTGTTGGCGTTAAAGAACAGCACAACAACTGGCGCACGGATCTCATCACAGTACCGCTGGGCGTTTAGGTTCCTGTCCACCACTAACAGTTCAGTGCGACTACCGAATGTGATACCGCCCCACGCCATAACGCTTCCGCCCCCAAACAGATCGACCTGACTTACACATGCGTCGGCGTAACGTTCACCGCGTCTGCGATATACCCGCTCTCTGCCATCCGCTCGACGCAAACAGAACAGCGATGCATCGCTAAACATCACCGAATTCGACTGTAACCGAGTCCAGCGAGCACGTTCCGTCGTCCATTCCCGCCGTACGTCACGGTGACGTCGTGTCAGGATGGGTCCAACGTATGGCCGATAGGCACGAATGCCACGTTCACCGAGCCGGTTCCTGACTGTTTGTGCACTGATGCGAGTGTTGGTCATCCCAGGAGTAACGGCAGCTGTGTGCGTAGCAGGTAGGAACCGGTCACGTAAATGTGACATCCGAATGTGACGGTCCTGTTCACGCGTCGTCACACGTGGTCGACCAGATCTTGGACGGTCGTCCACCGATCCATGTGTTCGATAACGTCAAAGTAGACGTGTTATCGTGATCCGCGTAACCCCGAGTCGATTTGCGACGTCACGCTGACATAAACCGCCGTCAATCATGCCAATGACACGCATTCTCTGATTGCGGTTTAGCCTAGGCATTTTGTTAGAGGTAACAATGGGTATGTAAGGTGTTTTTCCTCGATGATAATGCAATACCAGTACAATAAACCGGTTTTCCGATTTGTACATGTGTAGGAAGTTGTCTTTGTTGAGGAGCGAATGCAAATCGGAAATTCGGCGTTCCAGGATTATCGGGTGTTTATTTACCTGTGTTTATGGTTGGCTGACGTTGCAATAAGATACCCGGTACTGATACGTAATAATATATTAAACCTTTCTATGGTTTTATCCGTTTTACGTCATTTTTAGTTTGGTATCGTTTCTTTTTTTACTCAGTATATATTCAGTATAATGTGAACTTTTAACATCCAACCCAACGGGCCTATTAGTCACCTTATGTTAACAGTTTTAAATAGCATGAATATGCATCATTGAACATAGAGTATTGTTTATATACTTATTACTAAAGATAATAACTAAAATAATTACTGAGATAATTATACCTAAAGGTAATCGATTACAAATATAAAGGACTATAATAAACAAACACTTTACTTTACTTTAGTATATACCAGCAGGAAAACCATCAGCTTTCACATTTTTAATGGGATTTGTATTGTCACTTTCTCTGTAGATTTTTCTGTCAATGACTTGTAGTTACTACAACCTGTTAGTTTGGTTGTGAAATGGGGACTCCGTGGTGTTAGTGGAGCCTCCATCGTGTAATGGATATGGTGTTCGCTGTGTAACTGAGAGGTTACGAGTTTGAGCCCAGTCAGAGCCACAGTCGTGATGTTCTTAGATAAGACATTTAAATCCACATTGCTGCTTCTGAGTATGCTCGGCACTAGAGTATGAGCTCGGTACTAGAGTTTGAGCTGAAAAGGGGTTATGAGTTCAGCCCTGCCAGGAACTATTGTGGTGGTGCCTAGGGCCCATGGGCACAACACGTCATTCCTCCTTGCCTCTCTAGAGTCCTGGTGATTGATTCAGCTGGGAATGAGGTCTCGATAGCGATTAATCTAATATTGTAAAAACTTGTTTTGCAATCAAACTGAAATAAATTAGTTTCTCATACTTGTGGCTAATAGCTATCAGGACCTCATTCCTAGCTGAATTCATCGCCACCACAATAGTTCCTGGCAGGGCTGAAACTCATAACCCCTTTTCAGCTCATACTCTTGTTCCGAGCTCATACTCTAGTACCAAGCACATACTCTAGTACCGAGCACATACTCTACTACTGAGCACATACTCTAGTACAGAGCACATACTCTAGTACCGAGCACATACTCTAGTACCGAGCACATACTCTACTACTGAGCACATACACTAGTACTGAGCACATACTCTAGTACCGAGCACATACTCTAGTACTGAGCACATACTCTACTACTGAGCACATACTCTAGTACCGAGCACATGCTCTAGTAACAAGCTCATACTCTAGTACCGAGCACATACTCCAGTACCGAGCACATACTCTACGGCCAAGCTCAAACTCTAGTACCGAGCACATACTCTAGTACCGAGCACATACTCTACTACTGAGCACATACTCTAGTACCGAGCACATGCTCTAGTAACAAGCTCATACTCTAGTACCGAGCACATACTCTAGTACCGAGCACATACTCTACTACTGAGCACATACTCTAGTACAGAGCACATACTCCAGTACCGAGTACATACGCTAGGGCCAAGCTCATACTCTAGTACTGAGCACATACTCTACTACTGAGCACATACTCTAGTACCGAGCACATACTCTAGTATGGAGCACATACTCTAGTACCGAGCACATACTCTAGTACCGAGCACATACTCTAGTACCGAGCACATACTCTAGTACCGAGCACATACTCTAGTACCGAGCACATACTCCAGTACCGAGCACATACTCAGTACCGAGCACATATTCTAGGGCCAAGCTCATACTCTAGTACAGAGCACATACTCTAGTACCGAGCACATACTCTAGTACCGAGCACATACTCTAGTACCGAGCACATACTCTAGTACCGAGCACATATTCTAGGGCCAAGCTCATACTCTAGTACTGAGCACATACTCTAGTATCGAGCACATATTCTAGTACCGAGCACATACTCCAGTACCGAGCACATACTCTAGTACTGAGCACATACTCTAGTACCAAGCACATACTCTAGTACCGAGCACATACTCCAGTACCGAGCACATACTCTAGTACCGAGCACATATTCTAGGGCCAAGCTCATACTCTAGTACTGAGCACATATTCTAGGGCCAAGCTCATATTCTAGTACCGAGCACATACTCTAGTACCGAGCACATACTCTAGTACCGAGCACATATTCTAGGGCCAAGCTCATACTCTAGTACTGAGCACATACTCTAGTACCGAGCACATACTCTAGTACCGAGCACATACTCTAGTACCGAGCACATATTCTAGTACCGAGCACATATTCTAGGGCCAAGCTCATACTCTAGTACTGAGCACATACTCTAGTACCGAGCACATACTCTAGTACCAAGCACATACTCTAGTACGGAGCACATACTCTAGTACCGAGCACATACTCAAGTACCGAGCACATACTCTAGTACTGAGCACATACTCTAGTACTGAGCACATATTCTAGTACCGAGCACATACTCTAGTACTGAGCACATATTCTAGTACCGAGCACATACTCCAGTACCGAGCACATACTCTAGGGCCAAGCTCATATTCTAGTACCGAGCACATACTCTAGTACCGAGCACATACTCTAGTACCGAGCACATACTCTAGTACGGAGCACATACTCTAGTAACAAGCTCATACTCTAGTACCGAGCACATACTCTAGTACCGAGCACATACTCTACTACTGAGCACATACTCTAGTACAGAGCACATACTCCAGTACCGAGTACATACGCTAGGGCCAAGCTCATACTCTAGTACTGAGCACATACTCTACTACTGAGCACATACTCTAGTACCGAGCACATACTCTAGTACCGAGCACATACTCTAGTACCAAGCACATATTCTAGTACCGAGCACATATTCTAGGGCCAAGCTCATACTCTAGTACTGAGCACATACTCTAGTACCGAGCACATACTCTAGTACCAAGCACATACTCTAGTACGGAGCACATACTCTAGTACCGAGCACATACTCAAGTACCGAGCACATACTCTAGTACTGAGCACATACTCTAGTACTGAGCACATATTCTAGTACCGAGCACATACTCTAGTACTGAGTACATACGCTACGGCCAAGCACATACTCCAGTACCGAGTACATACGCTAGGGCCAAGCTCATACTCTAGTACTGAGCACATACTCTACTACTGAGCACATACTCTAGTACCGAGCACATACTCTAGTATGGAGCACATACTCTAGTACCGAGCACATACTCTAGTACCGAGCACATACTCTAGTACCGAGCACATACTCTAGTACCAAGCACATACTCTAGTACTGAGCACATACTCTAGTACCGAGCACATACTCTAGTACCGAGCACATACTCTAGTACCGAGCACATACTCCAGTACCGAGCACATACTCTAGTACCGAGCACATACTCTAGTACCGAGCACATACTCTACTACTGAGCACATACTCTAGTACTGAGCACATACTCTAGTACCGAGCACATACTCTAGTACTGAGCACATACTCTAGTACCGAGCACATACTCCAGTACCGAGCACATACTCTACGGCCAAGCTCAAACACTAGTACCGAGCACATACTCTAGTACCGAGCACATACTCTACTACTGAGCACCTACTCTAGTACCGAGCACATGCTCTAGTAACAAGCTCATACTCTAGTACCGACCACATACTCTAGTACCGAGCACATACTCTAGTATGGAGCACATACTCTAGTACCGAGCACATACTCTAGTACTGAGCACATACTCTAGTACCGAGCACATACTCTAGTACCGAGCACATACTCTAGTACCGAGCACATACTCCAGTACCGAGCACATACTCTAGTACCGAGCACATATCTAGGGCCAAGCTCATACTCTAGTACAGAGCACATACTCTAGTACCGAGCACATACTCTAGTACCGAGCACATACTCTAGTACTGAGCACATACTCTAGTATCGAGCACATATTCTAGTACCGAGCACATACTCTAGTACCGAGCACATACTCTAGTACTGAGCACATACTCTAGTACCAAGCACATACTCTAGTACCGAGCACATACTCTAGTACCGAGCACATACTCTAGTACCGAGCACATATTCTAGGGCCAAGCTCATACTCTAGTACTGAGCACATATTCTAGGGCCAAGCTCATATTCTAGTACCGAGCACATACTCTAGTACCGAGCACATACTCTAGTACCGAGCACATACTCTAGGGCCAAGCTCATACTCTAGTACTGAGCACATACTCTAGTACCGAGCACATACTCTAGTACCGAGCACATACTCTAGTACCGAGCACATACTCTAGTACCGAGCACATACTCTAGTACTGAGCACATACTCTAGTACCGAGCACATACTCTAGTACCAAGCTCATACTCTAGTACCGAGCACATACTCTAGTACCGAGCACATACTCTACTACTGAGCACATACTCTAGTACAGAGCACATACTCCAGTACCGAGTACATACGCTAGGGCCAAGCTCATACTCTAGTACTGAGCACATACTCTACTACTGAGCACATACTCTAGTACCGAGCACATACTCTAGTATGGAGCACATACTCTAGTACCGAGCACATACTCTAGTACCGAGCACATACTCTAGTACCGAGCACATACTCTAGTACCGAGCACATACTCTAGTACCGAGCACATACTCTAGTACCGAGCACATACTCTAGTACCGAGCACATATTCTAGGGCCAAGCTCATACTCTAGTACAGAGCACATACTCTAGTACCGAGCACATACTCTAGTACCGAGCACATACTCTAGTACCGAGCACATACTCTAGTACCGAGCACATATTCTAGGGCCAAGCTCATACTCTAGTACTGAGCACATACTCTAGTATCGAGCACATATTCTAGTACCGAGCACATACTCCAGTACCGAGCACATACTCTAGTACTGAGCACATACTCTAGTACCAAGCACATACTCTAGTACCGAGCACATACTCCAGTACCGAGCACATACTCTAGTACCGAGCACATATTCTAGGGCCAAGCTCATACTCTAGTACTGAGCACATATTCTAGGGCCAAGCTCATATTCTAGTACCGAGCACATACTCTAGTACCGAGCACATACTCTAGTACCGAGCACATATTCTAGGGCCAAGCTCATACTCTAGTACTGAGCACATACTCTAGTACCGAGCACATACTCTAGTACCGAGCACATACTCTAGTACCGAGCACATATTCTAGTACCGAGCACATATTCTAGGGCCAAGCTCATACTCTAGTACTGAGCACATACTCTAGTACCGAGCACATACTCTAGTACCAAGCACATACTCTAGTACGGAGCACATACTCTAGTACCGAGCACATACTCAAGTACCGAGCACATACTCTAGTACTGAGCACATACTCTAGTACTGAGCACATATTCTAGTACCGAGCACATACTCCAGTACCGAGCACATACTCTAGGGCCAAGCTCATATTCTAGTACCGAGCACATACTCTAGTACCGAGCACATACTCTAGTACCGAGCACATACTCTAGTACGGAGCACATACTCTAGTAACAAGCTCATACTCTAGTACCGAGCACATACTCTAGTACCGAGCACATACTCTACTACTGAGCACATACTCTAGTACAGAGCACATACTCCAGTACCGAGTACATACGCTAGGGCCAAGCTCATACTCTAGTACTGAGCACATACTCTACTACTGAGCACATACTCTAGTACCGAGCACATACTCTAGTATGGAGCACATACTCTAGTACCGAGCACATACTCTAGTACCGAGCACATACTCTAGTACCGAGCACATACTCTAGTACCAAGCACATACTCTAGTACCGAGCACATACTCTAGTACCGAGCACATACTCTAGTACCGAGCACATACTCTAGTACCGAGCACATACTCTAGTACCGAGCACATACTCTAGTACCGAGCACATATTCTAGGGCCAAGCTCATACTCTAGTACTGAGCACATACTCTAGTACCGAGCACATACTCTAGTACCGAGCACATACTCTAGTACCGAGCACATATTCTAGTACCGAGCACATATTCTAGGGCCAAGCTCATACTCTAGTACTGAGCACATACTCTAGTACCGAGCACATACTCTAGTACCGAGCACATATTCTAGGGCCAAGCTCATACTCTAGTACTGAGCACATATTCTAGGGCCAAGCTCATATTCTAGTACCGAGCACATACTCTAGTACCGAGCACATACTCTAGTACCGAGCACATATTCTAGGGCCAAGCTCATACTCTAGTACTGAGCACATACTCTAGTACCGAGCACATACTCTAGTACCGAGCACATACTCTAGTACCGAGCACATATTCTAGTACCGAGCACATATTCTAGGGCCAAGCTCATACTCTAGTACTGAGCACATACTCTAGTACCGAGCACATACTCTAGTACCAAGCACATACTCTAGTACGGAGCACATACTCTAGTACCGAGCACATACTCAAGTACCGAGCACATACTCTAGTACTGAGCACATACTCTAGTACTGAGCACATATTCTAGTACCGAGCACATACTCTAGTACTGAGCACATATTCTAGTACCGAGCACATACTCCAGTACCGAGCACATACTCTAGGGCCAAGCTCATATTCTAGTACCGAGCACATACTCTAGTACCGAGCACATACTCTAGTACCGAGCACATACTCTAGTACCGAGCACATACTCTAGGGCCAAGCTCATATTCTAGTACCGAGCACATACTCCAGTACCGAGCACATACTCTAGGGCCAAGCTCATACTCTAGTACCGAGCACATACTCTAGTACCGAGCACATACTCTAGTACCGAGCACATATTCTAGTACCGAGCACATATTCTAGGGCCAAGCTCATACTCTAGTACTGAGCACATACTCTAGTACCGAGCACATACTCTAGTACCAAGCACATACTCTAGTACGGAGCACATACTCTAGTACCGAGCACATACTCAAGTACCGAGCACATACTCTAGTACTGAGCACATACTCTAGTACTGAGCACATATTCTAGTACCGAGCACATACTCTAGTACTGAGCACATATTCTAGTACCGAGCACATACTCCAGTACCGAGCACATACTCTAGGGCCAAGCTCATATTCTAGTACCGAGCACATACTCTAGTACCGAGCACATACTCTAGTACCGAGCACATACTCTAGTACGGAGCACATACTCTAGTACCAAGCTCATACTCTAGTACCGAGCACATACTCTAGTACCGAGCACATACTCTACTACTGAGCACATACTCTAGTACAGAGCACATACTCCAGTACCGAGTACATACGCTAGGGCCAAGCTCATACTCTAGTACTGAGCACATACTCTACTACTGAGCACATACTCTAGTACCGAGCACATACTCTAGTATGGAGCACATACTCTAGTACCGAGCACATACTCTAGTACCGAGCACATACTCTAGTACCGAGCACATACTCTAGTACCAAGCACATACTCTAGTACTGAGCACATACTCTAGTACCGAGCACATACTCTAGTACCGAGCACATACTCTAGTACCGAGCACATACTCCAGTACCGAGCACATACTCTAGTACCGAGCACATACTCTAGTACCGAGCACATACTCTACTACTGAGCACATACTCTAGTACTGAGCACATACTCTAGTACCGAGCACATACTCTAGTACTGAGCACATACTCTAGTACCGAGCACATACTCCAGTACCGAGCACATACTCTACGGCCAAGCTCAAACTCTAGTACCGAGCACATACTCTAGTACCGAGCACATACTCTACTACTGAGCACATACTCTAGTACCGAGCACATGCTCTAGTAACAAGCTCATACTCTAGTACCGAGCACATACTCTAGTACCGAGCACATACTCTACTACTGAGCACATACTCTAGTACAGAGCACATACTCCAGTACCGAGTACATACGCTAGGGCCAAGCTCATACTCTAGTACTGAGCACATACTCTACTACTGAGCACATACTCTAGTACCGAGCACATACTCTAGTATGGAGCACATACTCTAGTACCGAGCACATACTCTAGTACCGAGCACATACTCTAGTACCGAGCACATACTCTAGTACCAAGCACATACTCTAGTACCGAGCACATACTCTAGTACCGAGCACATACTCTAGTACCGAGCACATACTCTAGTACAGAGCACATACTCTAGTACCGAGCACATACTCTAGGGCCAAGCTCATACTCTAGTACCGAGCACATACTCTAGTACCGAGCACATACTCTAGTACCGAGCACATATTCTAGGGCCAAGCTCATACTCTAGTACTGAGCACATACTCTAGTATCGAGCACATATTCTAGTACCGAGCACATACTCCAGTACCGAGCACATACTCTAGTACTGAGCACATACTCTAGTACCAAGCACATACTCTAGTACCGAGCACATACTCCAGTACCGAGCACATACTCTAGTACCGAGCACATATTCTAGGGCCAAGCTCATACTCTAGTACTGAGCACATATTCTAGGGCCAAGCTCATATTCTAGTACCGAGCACATACTCTAGTACCGAGC
The DNA here is from genome assembly GCA_014843695.1 of Archivesica marissinica. Taxonomy (NCBI): domain Eukaryota; kingdom Metazoa; phylum Mollusca; class Bivalvia; order Venerida; family Vesicomyidae; genus Archivesica; species Archivesica marissinica. Next base: position 14,194,131 of record CM026387.1, read on the forward strand.
ACATACTCTAGTACCGAGCACATATTCTAGGGCCAAGCTCATACTCTAGTACTGAGCACATACTCTAGTACCGAGCACATACTCTAGTACCGAGCACATACTCTAGTACCGAGCACATATTCTAGTACCGAGCACATATTCTAGGGCCAAGCTCATACTCTAGTACTGAGCACATACTCTAGTACCGAGCACATACTCTAGTACCAAGCACATACTCTAGTACGGAGCACATACTCTAGTACCGAGCACATACTCAAGTACCGAGCACATACTCTAGTACTGAGCACATACTCTAGTACTGAGCACATATTCTAGTACCGAGCACATACTCTAGTACTGAGCACATATTCTAGTACCGAGCACATACTCCAGTACCGAGCACATACTCTAGGGCCAAGCTCATATTCTAGTACCGAGCACATACTCTAGTACCGAGCACATACTCTAGTACCGAGCACATACTCTAGTACGGAGCACATACTCTAGTAACAAGCTCATACTCTAGTACCGAGCACATACTCTACTACTGAGCACATACTCTAGTACAGAGCACATACTCCAGTACCGAGTACATACGCTAGGGCCAAGCTCATACTCTAGTACTGAGCACATACTCTACTACTGAGCACATACTCTAGTACCGAGCACATACTCTAGTACCGAGCACATACTCTAGTACCGAGCACATATTCTAGTACCGAGCACATATTCTAGGGCCAAGCTCATACTCTAGTACTGAGCACATACTCTAGTACCGAGCACATACTCTAGTACCAAGCACATACTCTAGTACGGAGCACATACTCTAGTACCGAGCACATACTCAAGTACCGAGCACATACTCTAGTACTGAGCACATACTCTAGTACTGAGCACATATTCTAGTACCGAGCACATACTCTAGTACTGAGCACATATTCTAGTACCGAGCACATACTCCAGTACCGAGCACATACTCTAGGGCCAAGCTCATATTCTAGTACCGAGCACATACTCTAGTACCGAGCACATACTCTAGTACCGAGCACATACTCTAGTACGGAGCACATACTCTAGTACCAAGCTCATACTCTAGTACCGAGCACATACTCTAGTACCGAGCACATACTCTACTACTGAGCACATACTCTAGTACAGAGCACATACTCCAGTACCGAGTACATATTCTAGGGCCAAGCTCATACTCTAGTACTGAGCACATACTCTACTACTGAGCACATACTCTAGTACCGAGCACATACTCTAGTATGGAGCACATACTCTAGTACCGAGCACATACTCTAGTACCGAGCACATACTCTAGTACCGAGCACATACTCTAGTACCAAGCACATACTCTAGTACTGAGCACATACTCTAGTACCGAGCACATACTCTAGTACCGAGCACATACTCTAGTACCGAGCACATACTCCAGTACCGAGCACATACTCTAGTACCGAGCACATACTCTAGTACCGAGCACATACTCTAGTACCGAGCACATACTCTAGTACCGAGCACATACTCTAGTACCGAGCACATACTCCAGTACCGAGCACATACTCTAGGGCCAAGCTCATACTCTAGTACAGAGCACATACTCTAGTACCGAGCACATACTCTAGTACTGAGCACATATTCTAGTACCGAGCACATATTCTAGGGCCAAGCTCATACTCTAGTACTGAGCACATACTCTAGTACCGAGCACATACTCTAGTACCGAGCACATACTCTAGTACGGAGCACATACTCTAGTACCGAGCACATACTCAAGTACCGAGCACATACTCTAGTACTGAGCACATACTCTAGTACTGAGCACATATTCTAGTACCGAGCACATACTCCAGTACCGAGCACATACTCTAGGGCTAAGCTCATATTCTAGTACCGAGCACATACTCTAGTACCGAGCACATACTCTAGTACCGAGCACATACTCTAGTACGGAGCACATACTCTAGTAACAAGCTCATACTCTAGTACCGAGCACATACTCTAGTACCGAGCACATACTCTACTACTGAGCACATACTCTAGTACAGAGCACATACTCCAGTACCGAGTACATACGCTAGGGCCAAGCTCATACTCTAGTACTGAGCACATACTCTACTACTGAGCACATACTCTAGTACCGAGCACATACTCTAGTATGGAGCACATACTCTAGTACCGAGCACATACTCTAGTACCGAGCACATACTCTAGTACCGAGCACATACTCTAGTACCAAGCACATACTCTAGTACTGAGCACATACTCTAGTACCGAGCACATACTCTAGTACCGAGCACATACTCTAGTACCGAGCACATACTCCAGTACCGAGCACATACTCTAGTACCGAGCACATATTCTAGGGCCAAGCTCATACTCTAGTACAGAGCACATACTCTAGTACCGAGCACATACTCTAGTACCGAGCACATACTCTAGTACCGAGCACATATTCTAGGGCCAAGCTCATACTCTAGTACTGAGCACATACTCTAGTATCGAGCACATATTCTAGGGCCAAGCTCATACTCTAGTACTGAGCACATATTCTAGGGCCAAGCTCATATTCTAGTACCGAGCACATACTCTAGTACCGAGCACATACTCTAGTACCGAGCACATATTCTAGGGCCAAGCTCATACTCTAGTACTGAGCACATACTCTAGTACCGAGCACATACTCTAGTACCGAGCACATACTCTAGTACCGAGCACATATTCTAGTACCGAGCACATATTCTAGGGCCAAGCTCATACTCTAGTACTGAGCACATACTCTAGTACCGAGCACATACTCTGGTACCAAGCACATACTCTAGTACGGAGCACATACTCAAGTACCGAGCACATACTCTAGTACTGAGCACATACTCTAGTACTGAGCACATATTCTAGTACCGAGCACATACTCTAGTACTGAGCACATATTCTAGTACCGAGCACATACTCCAGTACCGAGCACATACTCTAGGGCCAAGCTCATATTCTAGTACCGAGCACATACTCTAGTACCGAGCACATACTCAAGTACCGAGCACATACTCTAGTACCGAGCACATACTCTAGGGCCAAGCTCATATTCTAGTACCGAGCACATACTCCAGTACCGAGCACATACTCTAGGGCCAAGCTCATATTCTAGTACCGAGCACATACTCTAGTACTGAGCACATACTCTAGTACCGAGCACATACTCTAGTACGAAGCACATACTCTAGTACCGAGCACATACTCAAGTACGGAGCACATACTCTAGTACCGAGCACATACTCAAGTACGGAGCACATACTCAAGTACCGAGCACATACTCTAGTACCGAGCACATACTCTAGGGCCAAGCTCATATTCTAGTACCGAGCACATACTCCAGTACCGAGCACATACTCCAGTACCGAGCACATACTCTAGTACCGAGCACATACTCTAGTACCGAGCACATACTCTAGTACGGAGCACATACTCTAGTACCGAGCACATACTCATACATAGGCATATGTAGATGTGTTTAATATAACAGTGACATGTTTAGATTAATCATTATTTATTTTACATGTAATCAAGAAATGATGTTTTCATCCGCGCCAACAAGAGTGATTAATATAAGTTGTTAAAACTTGCTTCGCAATCGTTGTAAAATAAATAAAGTTTAAACTTAACAGCTGTAGACTGTATTTGATGATACACGCGGCCAAATATGCTTGTTTGTCGAGTGATCATAGCGAGCGAGTATGCTAGGGGGGGTCCGGGGGGCATGCACCTCCCCCGGAGATTTTTTGAAATGAGGAAGCAATTTCCTGTATTTCAATGCATTTTGTAACATACAATTGCAGGACTAAAGTTCTTACGACAATCCGTATAAAGGTATAAATTAAGGCTAGATGTATAATATACATGATCTATCGCCCTTATCAATTAAACAAGCATGTAAAATAGCACAAACTAAATTTCGAGATGCACCATAGTTGCAATGGGTTCAATTATTCCACTACTCCATCACGGCGCCTATGTATACCTACTACACCCCCCCCCCCTGGGGTTTTATTGCATTTTTGGAGTTTTCATTTTTTTTCATTTTCTAAGACCAATGATACACACGTGCGTACTTGCGTATGCCCAGCGACGGGCCTGACTGAAAGGGATTAGAACGAAAGAAACTTATATACGGTAGCATGTTTGTTGACTATAAATCATTTACATTCGTTTCAGATTGCAATTAACAAGGGTGGACTGGACTGTTGGGTCTATCTGAGTGGACTGGAAGTTTTGCAGAAATGTGAGAAAATGATTGATGCTGTCAATCCTCGGACTCAAGCCTTGAACACAGCTTATCTCTGGGATTATGTGTGTAGAAAGGTAAGTTGACAATATTATCAACCTGGGACTCGAGTTTTGAACACAGCTTATCTCTGGGATTATGTGTGTAGAAAGGTAAGTTGACAATATTATCAACCTGGGACTCGAGTTTTGAACACAGCTTATCTCTGGGATTATGTGTGTAGAAAGGTAAGTTGACAATACTATCAACCTTGGACTCAAGACCTGGCCACTATGTATCTCTGGGATTGTGTGTGTAGGAAGGGTAGTTGACAATACTGTCTATCTTAAGGGCCGCCCGTCACACATCAACATGCTGGTCAACGTTTTAATTTTCGAGCGTTCTCGCCCAATCTGGACACATCTGGCGCATGATTATCGCATGATTATCGCACGAGAAACGTGTAACAGCGATAAAGTAACGCACCAAGACAACTATGAAATTTAATGAGGGTGTGCTGACATGTCTAACTGGCGCATGACAAACAATTAGTCAGCATTAGACCAGCGTCAAAGGAGCGTGTTTGGCATGCTATCGTTCGTTTTGTTGCTATACACACGCTGTGTGCGCTAGGGGTGTGCGTTCTGTGGAAGCTGACAGGTCGCCAGTGAGTCATTCAATGGAAAGCAAGCGATTGTGAACGATCAATAACGCTATGATAACGACCTAGTAATGATAGCCGAACGCGTGCAATTTTTGAGGACAATATCATAAAAATCGTACTTTAGATAGTATGTTTTGGATAATATTAAGCAGCTAATTAAATATTTAAGATACATGTGGGTCTATGTTGTTACAAAGTGTCAAAATATTTCAAAGGAATGTTCTCGTCTAAACATTGTGTGTGTTTTTTATGTTTATTTATTGTCGCTACCGGTTGCCCATATGAGCGACGCCTTCTGAAGAGATTAGTCATTTTAGATTTTGGAGGATAGTGTAATGATACAGACAGAGACCCATTCCAGAGTCTCCTCTGGTTATTTTACGTGCACAGTGTAAAGCACCGACACGAGACCTCGGTTTAACGTCCCATCTGAAAGCACCGACACGAGACCTTGGGATTAAGTTAATTTTATAATGACAGAAGGGGGATCATAGGAACGAGTGTTTCTGTTTTTTGCTGCGTGTCTGTCTGTCTGTCTGTCTGTCTGTCTGCCTGCCTGCCTGCCTGCCTGCCTGCCTGCCTGCCTGCCTGCCTGCCTGCCTGCCTGCCTGCCTGCCTGCCTGCCTGCCTGCCTGCCTGCCTGCCTGCCTGCCTGCCTGCCTGTCTGCCTGCCTGCCTGCCTGTCTGTCTGTCTGTCTGTGTCTGTCTGTCTGTCTGTCTGTCTGTCTGTCTGTCTGTCTGTCTGTCTGTCTGTCTGTCTGTCTGTCTGTCTGTCTGTCTGTCTGTCTGTCTGTCTGTCTGTCTGTCTGTCTGTCTGTTGTGGATGAATTTTGATGAAACTTTGTGGAAATACTGAGGGTTGGTACGAAGTGGTTCGATTTTTGGGAGATATCGTTCAAGTCATGTGGTCATGGCGGTCAGCCCAGAGTGGAAGTTTGCATCTCTCCAAGTGCTATTCTCTAGTTCTTTGGTTGTTTAATGCTGCAATGTTTGCTATTTCAGCTTCACAAGCTTGGAGAGTTGTGTGGTTTGGTTGTTTTATACTGCAATGTTTTGTTATTTCAGCTTCACAAGCTTGGAGAGTTGTGTGGTTTGGTTGTTTTATGCTGCATTGTTTGTTATTTCAGCTTCACAAGCTTGGAGAGTTGTGTGGTTTGGTTGTTTAATGCTGCATTGTTTGCTATTTCAGCTTCACAAGCTTGGAGAGTTGTGTGGTTTGGTTGTTTAATGCTGCAATGTTTGCTATTTCAGCTTCACAAGCTTGGAGAGTTGTGTTGTTTGGTTGTTTAATGCTGCATTGTTTGCTATTTCAGCTTCACAAGCTTGGAGAGTTGTGTGGTTTGGTTGTTTAATGCTGCAATGTTTGTTATTTCAGCTTCACAAGCTTGGAGAGTTGTGTGGTTTGGTTGTTTAATGCTGCAATGTTTGTTATTTCAGCTTCACAAGCTTGGAGAGTTGTGTGGTTTGGTTGTTTAATGCTGCAATGTTTGCTATTTCAGCTTCACAAGCTTGGAGAGTTGTGTGGTTTGGTTGTTTAATGCTGCAATGTTTGTTATTTCAGCTTCACAAGCTTGGAGAGTTGTGTGGTTTGGTTGTTTTATGTTGCAATGCTTGTTATTTCAGCTTCACAAGCTTGGAGAGTTGTGTGGTTTGATGCCTGGTGATTGTAATTCACCGAGCTCCAACCAGCTGTCTCTAGTCATAGATCTTACATCAGGCATGGGACTTCAGATAGCAGATGCTGAGGAAGAAGGTAAGTAAGGTGTGTCGTTGTTGCCTGGGAATTCACCGAGCTCCAACCAGCTGTCTCTAGTCATAGATCTTACATCAGGCATGGGACTTCAGATAGCAGATGCTGAAGACGAAGGTAGGTAAGGTGTGTCGTTGTCGCCTGGGAATTCACCAAGCACCATTGATCTGTCTCCCTTTGTCAATGCAGCAATAGTAAATGGGAAATAATTTATACGGGAACAATGATATGCACATGGTTTTCTCATGTATTGCTGATATGTTACCATTTTCTGTGCTGCACCATGTCATTGTTATCTGTACATGGATGCCACGTGTGATAACACGCCAAAATTACACAGAAATTATCACATATAGCCTAATATATTCTGTTGCATTGAACTTTCACATACAATGGAATATATACTATCTAATGAGGAAGAATGCATGCATAATGTAGCCAAACTAGTGAACACAAAGTGACCATGCCTTGTGTTAGTATGTGTGTGTATTCCTCTTATAAACAGGACCATGCTGTCAATCTGGCTATGAATGCAGTGTGTTTTTACGTTTATTTATCGTCTCTACCGGTTGCCCATATGAGCGACGCCTCCTGCAGAGATTAGTTATTTTAGATTTTGGCGGATAGTGCATGATACAGACAGAGACCCATATCAGAATCTCTTCTGGTTCTTTTACGTGCACGGTGTAAAGCACCGACACGAGACCTCGGTTTAACGTCCCATGTGAAAGACTGTTAATTTTATTAGGGTCAGACGGGGGATCGAACCTGCGATCCCTGGATTACCAGTCCAGCGTGTTACCTATGAATGCAGTACTATATGCATATCTTATATATTATATAATTATAGTCAATGTGTGAAATACCTCTTATAATCTGTAGTTTACCATTTAAGCAATGGAAGTATTTGAACCATCTCATGAGAATAGCCTCAAAATGATGGCACCGTATATGTCTATGCATAAAGCGCTGTATCATTTATACAATGTTGTGTACATGTATATAGGCTAACTCAGATATGCAAGATATTAATTTATCTAAAATAATAACGTTCTGTGACATTACATGATTCTGTCTCATGAGCTGTCTGATTAGCACAGTGGTTAGCACGCTCGTTTCTCACCAATGCAACCCGGGTTTGATCCTCGGACCTGGAAGTATGTGAGATGGTGCGGTGGTCACCAGATCGGACAGGTGGGTTTTCTCTGGGTATTCCGGTTTCCTCCCACATGAATGACCACATTTACGCTTTCAACGAGAGTGATTAATATAAGTTTTTAAAACTTACTTCGCAATCGTTGTAAAATAAATAAAGTTTAAGCTTTAAACTGTCGCCTGTAAGTTCCAAGTTTTTTCAGATTATTGCCAAACTTCACAATACTTATTACAAAAATTATTAACATACGTAAACATGTTTTTGAATGTTTATCAGTGTCTGGTATTTGAACAGACATGCGTATGTAAAGATATATAGCAAATTAGTTTTCTCTTGTGCCCCAATTCGTCACATCTCCGAAAGTTGTTTCCACTATTTTGAAGAACCTACAAAAATAGTTGCGTAAACTATGGGCGCAGTATCTCTGAAGGAAACGAAAGTTCCTTGGCAGATATGGGTACAGTGTCCAAACTATATTTGTTACAACATGTACATTGTTTCTACACTTGTCTACTTTCGCCTTCTTTGATTACGTAAGAATGACACGGTACAGACTGATTTGATTTACTGAAAATATGAGATTACAGTAAAACCTGTGTTCGTGGTCACCTCCATTAAGCAGCCAACCTGTATTAAGCAGCCAGGTTCCAGATTCCCTATTTGCTGTTGTATTATACATTTGACCTCTATTAAGCAGCCAGGTTCCAGATTCCCTATTTGCTGTTTTATTATACATTTGACCTCTATTAAGCAGCCACCTGTGCTAAGCAGCCACTATATGTGATTCCCTTGACTGGCTGCTTAAGACAGATTTGACTGTACATTCATGTGAACCATTTCTAAAGCACAAGGGGAGATAACTCTGATTGCTAGTGGGGGGGGGGGCATTCAAAATATTTATATAGAATAATGAAGGATCAAAAGGTTGAGGCATAGATGGCTCATTGGTCCAGTGGTTAACATGTTGGACGACGAATCCAGGGATCACAGGTTCGATGTCGTGTGTGACCATAATAGTATTAACAGTCTCTCTGTGGAACAGTGGAGGTCGTGATAGCTCAGTTCTAGCCCTTTTGCTTCAGGTGCGAAAGGCCCGGAGTTCGAGCCCCATTCAATTGTGTCCTTAGGCAAGGCATTTAAATTCCACGTTGACTCTTCTCTCACCCTCGGCCATGGAGGCTCATTCTAATTATAAAAATCATGTATTTTACAGTGTATGATGGGTCCAAGCTTCCTCCTAGAGACAAACTACGGGAGGCACTGTCATCCATACATTCATTCCAAAGGATTTATCTCGTAAGATATTTAATTATTTATTTTTATATGTGAAAATGATCGTAATAATGGATGTAAATCACGGGTTTGTGTTTTAATATTATTACACAGCCAATTTTTGATTCTTTCATTCTTTCATCCTTTCATCCTTTCATTCTCTGCACATTTTGAACCAACACTTAGTTGTTATAAATTGTAGCTGTGTTTGAAAAAAGTTCCTATTGCAGAATCTCTTTTTTTGACTCCTTGCTCCACATCAGCAATTTACATTAGGTATTATTATCTCAGTAATTATTTTAGTAATTATTTTAGTAATTTTCTCAGTAATTATTTTAGTACTTTTCTCAGTAATTATTTTAGTAATTATCTCAGTAATTATTTTAGTAACTTTCTCAGTAATTATTTTAATAATTATCTCAGTAATAAGTATGTAAATAATACTGTACGTTCAATGATGCATATTCACGCTTTTTAAAACTGTTAACATAAGGTGACTTATAGGCCCGTTGTGCCGGGTGTTTAAATTTCACATTATATTGAGTATATGCTGTAAATATGTTGGAAAACACAAGTCACTATAATAAAAATTATCTTATCGTATACATCCCTTCCCTCAGAGCCACCATTCCACTGGAAACGGATATACAAATATAGCAATATAATTAGTCAAGTAGAGTTATGTCCCTGCAATCAACTATAGCTGACAATGTTTGAATGTTTCTTGTGACGTCTCTACCCATAGATATACTCTCTCTTCCCGGGAGTGGTTCCTTATATAAAGAAAGTGTGTTCTTTCTATGGATATCTATTGTTAATGTTTGTTTATTTGACCGATTGAAGACACAAACAATAAAACTTCCTCTCGAGAAACCATTTGTATTACTTTAAGAGACCATTTGTATTAATTTAAGAGACCACTTGTATTACTTTAAGAGACCATTTGTATTACTTTAAGAGACCACTTGTATTAATTTAAGAGACCATTTGTATTAATTTAAGAGACCACTTGTATTAATTTAAGAGACCACTTGCATTAATTTAAGAGACCACTTGCATTAATTTAAGAGACCACTTGCATTAATTTAAGAGACCACTTGTATTAATTTAAGAGACCACTTGTATTAATTTAAGAGACCACTTGTATTAATTTAAGAGACCACTTGTATTAATTTAAGAGACCACTTGTATTAATTTAAGAGGACACTTGCATTAATTTAAGAGGCCACTTGTGTTAATTTAAGAGACCACTTGTATTAATTTAAGAGACCACTTGTATTAATTTAAGAGACCACTTGTATTAAGAGACCACCTGTAGTAAAATACCTCTTTTTCAGTTCCCGTTTATCGAGTTAAGAAGCTTATAACATTTTAGATTACCCCATTACTAGTGTTGCTTCTAGATGGAAATGTGTTAAGAGAGATTTTGTCTTTGCACGTCCTTTGCATGGCCTTGACCTTTGAGGTTGAAATTACAAACTTAAAATATCATACAATATATGTGGTAACTAAATTATTGAACAACTACATATTTGTACCAATGTTACAAGATATAGTAAGTACAGGACCGTTATTGTTTTTTTGCTATTAAAATATATGTAAAAAATGGTCACCATTTTCAATTGACCTTTTGAAGGTCAAGGACACATATTTCGGCTTGGTAAACACCTGCATCGAATTCGGCATACCCAAATTATAATAAAACCGCTCGTTTACCAATTGTACTACGATTTGCCCCTGCACTTTATCTAGGGTCATTTTCAGAAAATTGGTCTAGTCTATATTAATACAAGTTGTTTTGTACAGCAATCTATGACATTATTTCTATTGTGTTTTAGGAACAGTCCGAGTTAGCGATGGGGACTTTCAAATACATTGGTAGATTTAGATCAGCCAGAATGATTGGTAAAAACTTGGCAGACTTTTACATGTAAGTAATGTGTGTAATTGGCTGGCCGAGTGGTTAGCGCGCTTGCCTCTCACCAATGCAACCCTTGTTCAATCCTCGGCCTGGGGAAATATGTGAGATGGTACGGTGGTCGCCAGATCGGATAGGTGGGTTTTCTCCGGGTACTCCGGTTTCCTCCCACACGAATGACCATATTTATGCTTTCATCTGTGCCAACGCGAGTGATTAATATAAGTTGTTAATACTTGTTTCGCAATCATTGTAAAATAAATCAAGTTTAAACTTAAAAATAATGTGTGTTTTGTTTTGAGAAGTAGTATTGGTGTATTTATTGAAGCTTCCATCATGATTCAATTAAATATTTTAGCAGTATCTTGGCCTGCTAGCTCTTCAAAACTGTTTGCATTTTTTCAGAAATTACGTCTGTTGTCTCATCTAGCGCTTTTGAATATGAGTCAATATTATTATTTTTATTATTATTATACCAGATTTTCATACAGAATTTATACGTTCAAAAGTGCTTAACATTAATTTAGCATAGTAGGACATTTTTACAATATACATTACAATAGTCAACATTAAGGACAATGATTTGGTAGGAATAAACAAATAATAATAAATATAAAACAATGTAAAATGTTTATCAAAAATATTAAGAAAAGTACATAAAAGAATAAAGATTAAGAATCAAAATTCAAAATGCTAAGGATACACACCAAAATAAAATCTATTTCCAAGAAGTGTATCACAGAGTGTAGCCGGTCCAATGATTGGGTCGATCCCTACCTACGAGGCTCCCGCTACACCTGTGATACTCTCCTCGGAGTAGACTCCATTTGACTGCTACACCAATACTAATGTTCTAAAATGTTTCGTGGCCATTTGTTTTGTTTTTATTTCACCTAAGCAGAGACTGATGTAGACAGGAATCAGGTTACGAACCTGCATCTCCACTGTGACGTCACATAGCAATAACAAATCTTACCACTCCGCCACCTCAACACAACACCGAAACCAAGATTAGTGAATAACTCTAAAAGTGATGTTCAATACATCATGTGTATAATGGGTTTAGTATGATAACAACACTGACTATTAGGACTGGGCAACTTCTTACAGCCACCACAGTGCACAAATAGCTCTATTGTGTGTGTGTGTTTTACATTTATTTATCGTCGCTACCGGTTGCCCATATGAGCGACGCCTCCTGAAGATATTAGTCATTTTAGATTTTGGAGGATATTGCAATGATACAGACAGAGACCCAGTAAAGCACCGACACGAGACCTCGGTTTAACGTCCCATCTGAAAGACTGTTAATTTTATTAGAGTCAGACGGGGGATCGAATCTGTTACCACTGGACTACTCTATTGTAAATGTGAATTATATATTTATAAGCCAGAGGCATCCTACAGTTTTCAATGGATTTGTTGAAGTCGTGATAGCGCAGTGGATGCGCGTTCGCATCAGGTGCGAAAGGTCCGGAGTTCCAGCCCCGCTGGAGCCGTTACGATTGTTTCAGATGCGAAAGGTCCGGAGTTCGAGTCCCACTGGAGTGGTTACGATTGTGCCCTTAGGCAAGGCATTTAAATTCCACATTGCCTCTTCTCTCTCCCTCGTGGCGATTGATTCCATCAGGAATGAGGTCTCGAGAGTGATTAATATATGTTAATAAAAGAACTTGTTTCGCAATCGAGCTAAGATAAATTTGTATAAACTAATGGATTTGTACAAAGCTTACAGAAATGCATCACAGTGACTCTGATGTAGTCTAGTTCCCTTATCATAGTGATGTGCATCAGATTGTTTAGTTTATACAAATTATTTTAGCTCAATTGCGAAACAAGTTCTTTCAACTTATATTAATCGCTTCACTCTCGAGACCTCATTCCTGGTGGAATCCATCGCCACGAGGGAGAGAGAAGAGGCAATGTGGAATTTAAATGCATTGCCTAACGGCACACTCGTAATAGCTCCAGCGGGACTCAAACTCCGGATCTTTCGCATCTGAAACAATCGTAACGGCTCCAGCGGGGCTCAAACTCTGGACCTTTCGCATCTGAAGCGAAGTGAAGTATCAGATTGTCACGAGTAACTTTAGCTGGGGGCACCAATTCACCGAATGTACTTGTTATATTTCAGGAAGCTTGGTGAACCGCAGAAAGCTGAGAATTTCCTTGTAGATGCCATGACAAGTTATCACCAAGAGGGCTGGAAGAAACTGAGGGATGTTACTAGGCTAGAGCTGGCACAGTGCCAGCATCAAGTTGAGAAGAACCAGAACAAGTATCCTTTCTGCAGAAATACCCATCTAACTATTTTACATTATACAGTTAAACCTGTCTTAAGCAGCCAGCCAAGGGGGTCATAGAAAGTGGCTGCTTAGCCTGTCTGCAGAAATACCCATCTAAATATTTTACATTATACAGTTAAACCTGTCTTATGTAGCCAGCCAAGGGAATCTCACAAAGTGGCTGCTTAGCACAGGTGGCTGCTTAATAGAGGTCAAATGTATAATAAAACAACATATTGGGTGTCTGGAAACTGGCTGCTTAATACAGGTTGGCTGCTTAACCCTTTCCCTCATAGAGGCGCATCTTGACGCCATTACCAATACGACATACATTGACAATGTAGTAGCCAAACCAATGTTCATAATAAAGGTCAGAATCTCATGTAGTCCTAAATCTCTATGAAGGAAAGGGTTAATACAGATTGGCTGCTTAATAGAGGTGACCACTAACACAGGTTTGACTGTATATTTATTATGTCAGCCTCCGTGGTTGAGTGGTTAAGGTCGCTGATTTGTATACCACTGTAACCTATCATCACCAATGGTCACAGGTTCAAGCCCTGCTCAGGTCGTGTCTCATTTATATGACAAAGTTGGCATTTTGTTACGGAGGTTGGTGCACCAAGTACTTGTTAACCGCTGGAGCCTGCCCAGGAAAGGTGTTGTTAGGTATGCTGCCTGCCAGCGTTATATCCAAAAATGTTGCTGATACAGGCGTAAAACCCAAACAAACAAACATATATTTGTTAGAGTCTTATTTTGGGAATTTTTGCTTATAAAGTATGTATGTTGTCAGACACGGAATCTCGATAATCCTGCACATCAAGTTTTACGGTGTTTAGAAAATAAATTGCCAGTTGAGAGAGTCCAAATTTGTTTAGAATGAGCTGTGTTCATCGAAATATCACCTTGCCAACTCTGGCATTTCCTTCTTTGTTCTACAGTTTTATCTCTGATGTTTTCTTGTTTTCCGCTTGTATTCTTAAATGGATTGGATTGAGATGTGTCCCCATTGGGCTCTAGAAATATTTCACACGTATGAATGAGCGATATTCCTGATATGCTATTGGATAAGACGAGGGCTGTCCAATTAGGCTAGCATGCTCCCGTCTCATTGTTGAACAAGATAAGGGCTGTCCAATTAGGCTAGCATGCTCCCGTCTCATTGTTGAACAAGATAAGGGCTGTCCAATTAGGCTAGCATGCTCCCGTCTCATTGTTGAACAAGATAAGGGCTGTCCAATTAGGCCAGCATGCTCCCGTCTCATTGTTGAACAAGACGAGGGCTGTCCAATTAGGCTAGCATGCTCCCGTCTCATTGTTGAACAAGATAAGGGCTGTCCAATTAGGCTAGCATGCTCCCGTCTCATTGTTGAACAAGATAAGGGCTGTCCAATTAGGCTAGCATGCTCCCATCTCATTATTGAACAAGATAAGGGCTGTCCAATTAGGTAGCATGCTCCCATCTCATTATTGAACAAGATAAGGGCTGTCCAATTAGGTAGCATGCTCCCATCTCATTATTGAACAAGATAAGGGCTGTCCAATTAGGCAGTGGTTAGCATGCTCCCATCTCATTATTGAACAAGATAAGGGCTGTCCAATTAGGCTAGCATGCTCCCATCTCATTATTGAACAAGATAAGGGCTGTCCAATTAGGCTAGCATGCTCCCATCTCATTATTGAACAAGATAAGGGCTGTCCAATTAGGCTAGCATGCTCCCATCTCATTATTGAACAAGGTAAGGGCTGTCCAATTAGGCTAGCATGCTCCCATCTCATTATTGAACAAGATAAGGGCTGTCCAATTAGGCTAGCATGCTCCCATCTCATTATTGAACAAGATAAGGGCTGTCCAATTAGGCTAGCATGC
>CM026387.1:14210288-14328431 GCA_014843695.1 Archivesica marissinica
TTGAACAAGATAAGGGCTGTCCAATTAGTACAGTTGTTTGCATGCTCCCATCTCATTATTGAACAAGATAAGGGCTGTCCAATTAGTGTAGTGGTTAGCATGCTCCCATCTCATTATTGAACACGATAAGGGCTGTCCAATTAGTGCAGTCGCTGGCATGCTCCATCTCATTATTGAACAAGATAAGGGCTGTCCATTAGTGCAGTTGCTAGCATGCTCCCATCTCATTATTGAACGATAAGGGCTGTCCAATTAGGCTAGCATGCTCCCATCTCATTATTGAACAAGATAAGGGCTGTCCAATTAGTGCAGTTGCTAGCATGCTCCCATCTCATTATTGAACAAGATAAGGGCTGTCCAATTAGTGCAGTGGTTAGCATGCTCCCATCTCATTATTGAACAAAATAAGGGCTGTCCAATTAGTACAGTGGTTAGCATGCTCCCGTCTCATTATTGAACAAAATAAGGGCTGTCCAATTAGTGCAGTGGTTAGCATGCTCCCATCTCATTATTAAACAAGACGAGGGCTGTCCAATTAGTGCAGTTGCTAGCATGCTCCCATCTCATTATTGAACAAAATAAGGGCTGTCCAATTAGGCATAGCATGCTCCCATCTCATTATTGAACAAGATAAGGGCTGTCCAATTAGTGCAGCTAGCATGCTCCCATCTCATTATTGAACAAGATAAGGGCTGTCCAATTAGTGCAGTCACTAGCATGCTCCCATCTCATTATTGAACAAGATAAGGGCTGTCCAATTAGGCTAGCATGCTCCCATCTCATTATTGAACAATAAGGGCTGTCCAATTAGTGCAGTGGTTAGCATGCTCCCATCTCATTATTGAACAAGATAAGGGCTGTCCAATTAGGCTAGCATGCTCCCATCTCATTATTGAACAAGATAAGGGCTGTCCAATTAGGCTAGCATGCTCCCATCTCATTATTGAACAAGATAAGGGCTGTCCAATTAGGCTAGCATGCTCCCATCTCATTATTGAACAAGATAAGGGCTGTCCAATTAGGCTAGCATGCTCCCATCTCATTATTGAACAAGATAAGGGCTGTCCAATTAGTGCAGTGCTAGCATGCTCCCATCTCATTATTGAACAAGATAAGGGCTGTCCAATTAGTGCAGTCACTAGCATGCTCCCATCTCATTATTGAACAAGATAAGGGCTGTCCAATTAGTGCAGTGGTTAGCATGCTCCCATCTCATTATTGAACAAGATAAGGGCTGTCCAATTAGTGCAGTCGCTAGCATGCTCCCATCTCATTATTGAACAAGATAAGGGCTGTCCAATTAGTGCAGTCACTAGCATGCTCCCGTCTCATTATTGAACAAGATAAGGGCTGTCCAATTAGTGCAGTGGTTAGCATGCTCCCATCTCATTATTGAACAAGATAAGGGCTGTCCAATTAGTGCAGTCGCTAGCATGCTCCCATCTCATTATTGAACAAGATAAGGGCTGTCCAATTAGTGCAGTCACTAGCATGCTCCCGTCTCATTATTGAACAAGATAAGGGCTGTCCAATTAGTGCAGTGGTTAGCATGCTCCCATCTCATTATTGAACAAGATAAGGGCTGTCCAATTAGTGCAGTCGCTAGCATGCTCCCATCTCATTATTGAACAAGATAAGGGCTGTCCAATTAGTGCAGTCACTAGCATGCTCCCGTCTCATTATTGAACAAGATAAGGGCTGTCCAATTAGTGCAGTCACTAGCATGCTCCCATCTCATTATTGAACAAGATAAGGGCTGTCCAATTAGTGCAGTCGCTAGCATGCTCCCATCTCATTATTGAACAAGATAAGGGCTGTCCAATTAGTGCAGTCGCTAGCATGCTCCCGTCTCATTATTGAACAAGATAAGGGCTGTCCAATTAGTGTAGTCACTAGCATGCTCCCATCTCATTATTGAACAAGATAAGGGCTGTCCAATTAGTGCAGTTGTTAGCATGCTCCCATCTCATTATTGAACAAAATAAGGGCTGTCCAATTAGTGCAGTCGCTAGCATGCTCCCATCTCATTATTGAACAAGATAAGGGCTGTCCAATTAGTGCAGTCACTAGCATGCTCCCATCTCATTATTGAACAAGATAAGGGCTGTCCAATTAGTGCAGTTGTTAGCATGCTCCCATCTCATTATTGAACAAGATAAGGGCTGTCCAATTAGTACAGTTGTTGGCATGCTCCCATCTCATTATTGAACAAGATAAGGGCTGTCCAATTAGTGTAGTGGTTAGCATGCTCCCATCTCATTATTGAACACGATAAGGGCTGTCCAATTAGTGCAGTCGCTGGCATGCTCCCATCTCATTATTGAACAAGATAAGGGCTGTCCAATTAGTGCAGTTGCTAGCATGCTCCCATCTCATTATTGAACAAGGTAAGGGCTGTCCAATTAGTGCAGTGGTTAGCATGCTCCCATCTCATTATTGAACAAGATAAGGGCTGTCCAATTAGTGCAGTTGCTAGCATGCTCCCATCTCATTATTGAACAAGATAAGGGCTGTCCAATTAGTGCAGTGGTTAGCATGCTCCCATCTCATTATTGAACAAGATAAGGGCTGTCCAATTAGTACAGTGGTTAGCATGCTCCCGTCTCATTATTGAACAAAATAAGGGCTGTCCAATTAGTGCAGTGGTTAGCATGCTCCCATCTCATTATTAAACAAGACGAGGGCTGTCCAATTAGTGCAGTTGCTAGCATGCTCCCATCTCATTATTGAACAAGATAAGGGCTGTCCAATTAGTGCAGTCACTAGCATGCTCCCATCTCATTATTGAACAAGATAAGGGCTGTCCAATTAGTGCAGTCATAGCATGCTCCCATCTCATTATTGAACAAGATAAGGGCTGTCCAATTAGTGCAGTCACTAGCATGCTCCCATCTCATTATTGAACAAGATAAGGGCTGTCCAATTAGTGCAGTGGTTAGCATGCTCCCATCTCATTATTGAACAAGATAAGGGCTGTCCAATTAGTGCAGTAGTTAGCATGCTCCCATCTCATTATTGAACAAGATAAGGGCTGTCCAATTAGTGCAGTGGTTAGCATGCTCCCATCTCATTATTGAACAAGATAAGGGCTGTCCAATTAGTGCAGTGGTTAGCATGCTCCCATCTCATTATTGAACAAGATAAGGGCTGTCCAATTAGTGCAGTGGTTAGCATGCTCCCATCTCATTATTGAACAAGATAAGGGCTGTCCAATTAGTGCAGTCGCTAGCATGCTCCCATCTCATTATTGAACAAGATAAGGGCTGTCCAATTAGTGCAGTTGCTAGCATGCTCCCATCTCATTATTGAACAAGATAAGGGCTGTCCAATTAGTGCAGTGGTTAGCATGCTCCCATCTCATTATTGAACAAGATAAGGGCTGTCCAATTAGTGCAGTCGCTAGCATGCTCCCATCTCATTATTGAACAAGATAAGGGCTGTCCAATTAGTGCAGTGGTTAGCATGCTCCCATCTCATTATTGAACAAGATAAGGGCTGTCCAATTAGTGCAGTGGTTAGCATGCTCCCATCTCATTATTGAACAAGATAAGGGCTGTCCAATTAGTGCAGTCGCTAGCATGCTCCCATCTCATTATTGAACAAGATAAGGGCTGTCCAATTAGTGCAGTCACTAGCATGCTCCCATCTCATTATTGAACAAGATAAGGGCTGTCCAATTAGTGCAGTCACTAGCATGCTCCCATCTCATTATTGAACAAGATAAGGGCTGTCCAATTAGTGCAGTCGTTAGCATGCTCCCATCTCATTATTGAACAAGATAAGGGCTGTCCAATTAGTGCAGTCACTAGCATGCTCCCATCTCATTATTGAACAAGATAAGGGCTGTCCAATTAGTGCAGTGGTTAGCATGCTCCCATCTCATTATTGAACAAGATAAGGGCTGTCCAATTAGTGCAGTCACTAGCATGCTCCCATCTCATTATTGAACAAGATAAGGGCTGTCCAATTAGTGCAGTGGTTAGCATGCTCCCATCTCATTATTGAACAAGATAAGGGCTGTCCAATTAGTACAGTGGTTAGCATGCTCCCGTCTCAAGATAAGGGCTTGTGGAAGTCGTGATAGCGCAGTTGATGCGCATTCGCTTCAGGTGCGACAGGCCCGGAGTTCAAGCCCCGCTGGAGCCGTTACAATTGTGCCCTTAGGCAAGGCATTTAAATTCCACGTAGCCTCTTCTTTATCCTTCATGGCAATGGATTCCATCAGGAATGAGGTCTCGAGAGTTGTTAATATAAGTTGTAAGAACTTGTTTCGCAATCTAGCTAAAATAAATTTGTAGAAACTAAGATAGTGGCTGTCCAATTAGTGCACATAAGTATGCAATATGGTTTGTCGCCAGATCGGATAGCTGCATTTTCTCTGGATGCTCTCGTTTCCTCCCACATGAAGGATTCTTGCACAATCTGAGTGAATAAGTTATTAACCCTTTCCCTCATAGAAGCACCTCTTGACGCCATTACCAATACCACATACATTGACAATGTAGTAGCCAAACCAATGTTCATTAACCCTTTCCCTCATAGAAGAACCTCTTGATGCCATTACCAATACGACATACATTGACAATGTAGTAGTCAAACCAATGTTCATAATTAAGGCCAGAATCTCATGTAGACCGAGTAATATCTATGGAGGTGGGATAGATATGGCCACTACTTATCCACTGCATGATAGCTAAATGGCTGTCGTTTGTATGGAGATATAATAGTATATTAACCTAAATCTCTATGTAGTCCCAGTAATATATATGGGGGTGGTATAGATATGGCGACTACTTATCCACTGCATGATAGCTAAATGGCTGTCGTTTGTATGGAGATATAATAGTATATTAACCTAAATCTCTATGTTGTCCCAGTAATATCTATGGAGGTGGGATAGATATGGCCACTACTTATCCACTGCATGATAGCTAAATGGCTGTCGTTTGTATGGAGATATAATAGTATATTAACCTAAATCTCTATGAAGGAAAGGGTTAAATGGCTGTCGTTTGTATGGAGATATAATAGTATATTAACCTAAATCTCTATGAAGGAAAGGGTTAAATGGCTGTCGTTTGTATGGAGATATAATAGTATATTAACCTAAATCTCTATGAAGGAAAGGGTTAAGACATGTTCGTAATTGTCGTAATTAAATAAATTTCAAATTGAACACCTTAAATTTGTTGAAGATATGTAAAGACTGCATGTCAGGTTGCCAGTAGTGGTTCCCTACAACTAGATGACAGAAGTTTCCACATGTCTCAAGTTCTCAACATAGCTAAAACAGCTACAGGTAAAAGCATCGTTGTAATTTGAAAATTAGTTCTTTCTTGCATCATATAATATTTTACATATTGGATCCGTTTACGGCTTATATCTTACTTAAAGCATACACTTATATAACAAGATCCGGTTGTAGTCCTGGTAAACATAAATATATTTTATGTCTCATAAAATCAGTTATGTGACGGACTACAAATACTCCGCATACCGGGTCTCTGTGCCGTCGAATACGAGTACTCCGCATACCGGGTCTAGGTGCCGTCGATTAGTTCTTAATCAATCTCTGACCTACTTTATTATTATTATTATATACCACACTTATATAGCGCTCTTTTCATCTAAATATAAAACGTTCAAAAGCGCTTTACAGCCTAAAATATCACAAATATTGATAAAAAACTTCCACATACAATGAGATAAAACAAGACAAAATTAGCAAACACAATTACAATGGAATCTAAATATGCTATAAAATATTAGGATCTAAAATTATAACAATTAAAATATAGGTAATAATTAAATAAAATGTGTTCAATTGCAGTCTTAATCCTGATTGAGCACAGACACTGTTCGATATTTATGTTCCATATGAACATTTTAAAAGGTGTGTCTTCAAAGCCTTCTTGAAAGAACACAATGTTGTTGCACTTCTAAGATTTGATGGAAGAGAATTCCAAAGTTTTGGGGCAGCAGTCATGAAACTTCTATCTCCGTATGTGACAGTCCGACTTCTTGGTAACACAAGAGTAGCTGCTTCATTTTTAGACCGTAAGTCTCTCCTTGGTATATAAACCTCAAGCAAGTTTCTCAAATAAATCGGTGCTTCTCCATTCAATGCTTTATATGTGTGAGTCAGTATTTTATACTTTATTCTTTCTTGAACTGGTAGCCAATGAAGTTCTTTTAGAATGGGCGTTACATGACTGAAACGGGATGTTCTGGTTATGATGCGAGCTGCTGTGTTTTGAACAGTTTGTAATTTATTGGAAGTGTTTTTGGCACGCCGTACAACAGTGAATTACAGTAGTCGAGCCTGGATGTAACGAGTGAGTTTATGAGAGTTTTCGTGGCGTCTGTTGTTAAATACTGCCGAATGTGTCCAATCCGCCGGATCTGCGCATAACATGATTTTGTCACGGAATTTACATGTTTGTCCATATCCATTCTTGAGTCTAGGAAAGCTCCTAGATTTCTCACACATGTTGATGGTTCTGTATTTGAGTCTCCTACTTTCACATTTATGTTTTCAATGTGTTGAAAATTTCGCTGACTAGAAAACATAATCATTTCAGTTTTATCAGTATTGAGTTTTAACATATTGGCATGCATCCAAGCAACAATGTCGTGTAGACAGTTTTCCATTCGAAGTAGTGTCTCTGCTTGTGAAGCTTGAACGGTTGGTTTGAATGAAAGGTAAAGCTGGGAATCGTCAGCATAAAAGTGATGGTTCAGTCCATGGTGTTTACAAATGGCTCCTACAGGCTTGGTATACATAGTGTAAAATTTCGGGCCTAAAACAGACCCCTGTGGAACACTGAAATTCATGAGCACTGAGTTGGATAGTTTTCCATCGATACATACTGCTTGATAACGGTCGGTAAGATAAGATGATATCCATTGGAGAGGTTTTCCAGTAATTCCAAAATGAAATTCGAGACGCTGTAAAAGTGTTCTATGGTCGATGGTATCAAATGCAGCAGATAGGTCCAAAAGCACAAGGATTGTAGCATTGTTCTGGTCCAGAGATTGGAGTATATCGTTTTGGACTTTCAGTAAGGCAGTTTCTGTGGAATGAAACATCCTGTACGCAGACTGATGTACGTCGTGTAAGTTATTACTTGTCAAATGTTCATTAATTCGACTATTTACTACTTTTTCCAGAATCTTCGAGACATAAGGCAGGTTTGACACTGGCCTGTAGTTCTTCAAAGTGTTTTGATCAAGGCTTGGTTTTTAGACACAAAGGAAAACGTTTCGACATTTTTGAAACCCACCACCTCCCATACCATCCACTGCACAGAGTCTCGGTGGGCGCGGCGCTTTTACTCGCCCAAATATTTCAAAAAATAATTCATTGATCACAAATTTGACATTACTAGTCATAATTTGTAATTTGGTAGTTTTGTACAGTGGTTATGTTATGGCTTTAATAAAACCCCTATTTTCAATTCATATCTGTGTTATGTTCATTTTTCTCCATACAAGCATCTTACGAGCATTTGGTTGTAGTCCTGGTAAACATAAAATATTTTACATATTGGACCCGTTTAAGGCTTATATCTTACTTAACTCTTTCAACCCCAAGTAACTGACATGGACTGGTGCATGCTATTTTTAGACCAATAAATTAATAAGAAAATTACCTTTGGACCAGTTCATTTATCAAAATGGGTAATTTTATCTAAAAATAGTAATAATTATTACTGGCAAAAAATTGCAGATCCTGATGAGACGGCTCGTTACGAGCCGGCTCATCTGGATCTACACTTTTCATAAGCCTATTTAGAGGCCTGTGGGGTTGAAAGGGTTAAAGCATACACTTATATAACAAGATCCTAATAATTAAAATTGTTAATTTCGTACATTTACTCATAGTACTTAGTATAATACTCTGACCTTTTGAAAGCAGTGCAATATTAATAATAATGGACTGCAAGTATAACGGTATGACGTCACGACAGTGTTTCAACTGTAGTTAAGCATAAACCTGCTATAACCTTTAAGCTACATCGTACTACTATGTGAGAAAATGTTGCACGTTTTTATGGGTAAATTTGCTTAAGCTAGCTATATTGCAAGGTAAACCAGTTAAGCAGTGATTTCAGGGCCTCCAGCAGGTAATTTGGACCACAGCCTTGCTTCCTTGATCGTAAAAGGTGATGAATTTGGCTTAATTATTTTTCATATCTGTGATTCCAGCAGGTTTTTCATATCTGTGATTCCAGCAGGTTTGAAAGTTTTGGTTCCATAGCTTATTATATTTTTATTGCGATGCAAATCAAGTAAATTTGGTGCTATATAACCTGTACTCTGTTGGTGCACTGTAACAACAACAAATATTTAAACAGGATGTCCATATCATTTTAGATCCAGGTTCGATCCCCCGTCTGACCATAATAAAATTAACAGTCTTTCAGATGGGACGTTAAACCGAGTTCTCGTGTCGGTGCTTTACACCGTGCACGTAAAAGAACCAGAGGAGACTCTGGAATAGGTCTCTCTGTATCATGCACTATCCTCCAAAATCTAAAACGACTAATCTCTTCAGGAGGCGTCGCTCATATGGGTAACCGGTAGCGACGATAAATAAATGTAAAACACACACTTTTAGATCTATTTTGCAGATTTGGAGACATCAGTATCTTTCTCTGTTTCAGCTGCACCGATATTACTGAAAGCATCGCCACTTCTGCAAATTGAAGTTACCGACATAAGCACATCTCAGGTTGCTGTGGACGATCCATTCCATATCACCATGGTGATTGAGAATACTGGACCATGTGACATATCATGTGATTCAATATGGCTGACACTGACAGACTGTGCCTCAGACACATTTACAGAAACTGATTTAAGATTGCAAAAATTGAAAACTCCCGTGTCCAGACAAGCTAGCAATTCCAGTTTAGATGATAGACCAGTTATGAACCTACAGAGAGTGAAATCACAAGTTCCTGCTGCTATTGATTTATGCCTGCACTATGAAGGAAGCCCAGATGATCCGGTGTTGACCGGAATAGCGTGTACAAATTCCCACGAAGTTCTGACCAGGAACGACAGCTCCGGTGGAATGCTGATGCCTACCGGTACTGATGAAAAAGTGATAAAAGATACATTTAATCAGAGTGTTTGTTTGAACGATGTCGTTTTAAAACTTGGAACAAATACTCTACAGCTGGAATGCAAGGTGTGTTATCATTTTTGGATAAAATTAACAGCTTATGTCACTTGGTAATTCATTTGTACTGTAAATAAACAAGGCCATTTCTTTTTCACAAGGTCCCACCCCTCCCCGGTGGTATGTACGGTCGTTGACTTCAAATCACTTGCCCCTTACAGCTGTAGGTTCGAACACCACTTGGGGGTGTCTAATCATTTCCTGTGAGATCCAGCTGACTTGTGGAAGGTCGGTGTTTCTACCTGGGTATATATATTTATTTCCAGAAGAATGAAAGAAGCAAATCTGTAGCACATACATTAAGTTTAAACTTTATTTATTTTACAACGATTGCGAAGCTTCTCACAAATGGGAAGTATGTGAGATGGTACTGTGGTCGCCAGATCGGACAGGCGGGTTTTCTCCGGGTACTCCAGTTTCCTCCCACACGAATGACCACATACACACTTTCATCCTCGCCAACGAGAGTGATTAATATAAGTTGTTAGAACTTGCTTCGCAATCGTAAAATAAATAAAGTTTAAACTTTTAAATAATACCATTAGATGACGCAATCGCGCGCTTTATCACTTCTCCCAAAAATCTGAGTCTAGCTTGAGCCCTGCATTGATATGACTTTACGGTTTTATTTTAGTTTTTCTGGAAAATTTCTATATTTGTTAATTTCTAGGTCATTGCATCGGGAAATTACGTGCCAGGTCAGGCCGGGGTGAAGGTCGGTCAGGTTGAGTTTCTGAAGGACATGACCGCTGACCTATCTGTCTCCGTAACCTGTGACGACACTTACTGTGAAATTACGACAGGTTTGAACATTCTTTGATTCAGAGCTCATAATGTACATGTTGTAAACTTCAAGTCATTGAGCCATTGAGCTATAGTTCTATTGTGGTGAATGTTAGTTTATTTTGTAAGTAAATATCTCTCAATTCAAACTTTAATTTATTAGAGTTTTTGCCAAATTTTGTAAGTTTGTAGTGTACTTGAGCTGAAGGCTCAATGTGGGGTCTAGTGATGAGGTATTGTCTACTGTGCGCCTATTTGGTGGTTAACATTTGCCTTGTAAACACAGTAACAATTCTATTTGTACATGTAGGTTAACATTTGCCCTGTAAACACAGTAACAAGTCTATTTGTTGGTTAACATTTGTCGTGTAAACACAGTAACAATTCTATTTGTACATGTAGGTTAACATTTGCCCTGTAAACACAGTAACAAGTCTATTTGTTGGTTAACATTTGCCCTGTAAACACAGTAACAAGTCTATTTGTTCATTAACATTTGTCGTGTAGACACAGTAACAAGTCTATTTGTTCATTAACATTTGTCGTGTATACACAGTAACAAGTCTATTTGTTGGTTAACATTTGCCCTGTAAACACAGTAACAAGTCTATTTGTTCATTAACATTTGTCGTGTACACACAGTAACAAGTATATTTGTTGGTTAACATTTGCCCTGTAAACACAGCAACAAGTCTATTTGTTGGTTAACATTTGTTGTGTAGACACAGCAACAAGTCTATTTGTTGGTTAACATTTGTCGTGTAGACACAGCAACAAGTCTATTTGTTCATTAACATTTGCCTTGTAGACACAGCAACAAGTCTATTTGTTGGTTAACATTTGCCTTGTAGACACAGTAACTAGTCTATTTGTTCATTAACATTTGCCTTGTAGACACAGCAACAAGTCTATTTGTTCATTAATATTTGCCCTGTAAACACAGTAACAAGTCTATTTGTTGGTTAACATTTGCCTTGTAGACACAGTAACTAGTCTATTTGTTCATTAACATTTGCCTTGTAGACACAGCAACAAGTCTATTTGTTCATTAACATTTGCCCTGTAAACACAGTAACAAGTCTATTTGTTGGTTAACATTTGCCCTGTAAACACAGTAATAAGTCTATTTGTTGGTTAACATTTGTCGTGTAGACACAGCAACAAGTCTATTTGTTGGTTAACATTTGCCCTGTAAACACAGTAACAAGTCTATTTGTTGGTTAACATTTGCCCTGTAAACACAGTAATAAGTCTATTTGTTGGTTAACATTTGTCGTGTAGACACAGCAACAAGTCTATTTGTTGGTTAACATTTGCCCTGTAAACACAGCAACAAGTCTATTTGTTGGTTAACATTTGTCGTGTAGACACAGTAACAAGTCTATTTGTTGGTTAACATTTGCCCTGTAAACACAGCAACAAGTCTATTTGTTGGTTAACATTTGTCGTGTAGACACAGCAACAAGTCTATTTGTTGGTTAACATTTGCCTGTAAACACAGCAACAAGTCTATTTGTTGGTTAACATTTGTCGTGTAGACACAGTAACAAGTCTATTTGTTGGTTAACATTTGCCTTGTAGACACAGCAACAAGTCTATTTGTTGGTTAACATTTGTCTTGTAGACACAGTAACAAGTCTATTTGTTGGTTAACATTTGCCTTGTAGACACAGTAACAAGTCTATTTGTTAACATTTGCCTTGTAGACACAGTAACAAGTCTATTTGTTCATTAACATTTGCCTTGTAGACACAGTAACAAGTCTATTTGTTGGTTAACATTTGCCTTGTAGACACAGCAACAAGTCTATTTGTTCATTAACATTTGCCCTGTAAACACAGTAACAAGTCTATTTGTTGGTTAACATTTGTCGTGTAGACACAGTAACAAGTCTATTTGTTCATTAACATTTGCCCTGTAAACACAGTAACAAGTCTATTTGTTGGTTAACATTTGTCGTGTAGACACAGTAACAAGTCTATTTGTTGGTTAACATTTGCCCTGTAGACACAGTAACAAGTCTATTTGTTCATTAACATTTGTCGTGTAGACACAGTAACAAGTCTATTTGTTGGTTAACATTTGCCCTGTAAACACAGTAACAAGTCTATTTGTTGTTAACATTTGTCGTGTAGACACAGTAACAAGTCTATTTGTTGGTTAACATTTGCCTGTAGACACAGCAACAAGTCTATTTGTTGGTTAACATTTGTCGTGTAGACACAGCAACAAGTCTATTTGTTCATTAACATTTGCCTTGTAGACACAGTAACAAGTCTATTTGTTGGTTAACATTTGCCTTGTAGACACAGCAACAAGTCTATTTGTTGGTTAACATTTGTCGTGTAGACACAGCAACAAGTCTATTTGTTCATTAACATTTGCCTTGTAGACACAGCAACAAGTCTATTTGTTGGTTAACATTTGTCATGTAGACACAGTAACAAGTCTATTTGTTGGTTAACATTTGTTGTGTAGACACAGTAACAAGTCTATTTGTTGGTTAACATTTGCCTTGTAGACACAGTAACAAGTCTATTTGTTCATTAACATTTGCCCTGTAAACACAGTAACAAGTATATTTGTTGGTTAACATTTGTCGTGTAGACACAGTAACAAGTCTATTTGTTGGTTAACATTTGCCCTGTAAACACAGTAACAAGTCTATTTGTTGGTTAACATTTGTCGTGTAGACACAGTAACAAGTCTATTTGTTGGTAAACATTTGCCCTGTAAACACAGCAACAAGTCTAGTTGTTGGTTAACATTTGTCGTGTAGACACAGTAACAAGTCTATTTGTTGGTTAACATTTGTCGTGTAGACACAGCAACAAGTCTATTTGTTGGTTAACATTTGCCCTGTAAACACAGCAACAAGTCTATTTGTTGGTTAACATTTGTCGTGTAGACACAGTAACAAGTCTATTTGTTGGTTAACATTTGTTGTGTAGACACAGCAACAAGTCTATTTGTTCATTAACATTTGCCTTGTAGACACAGTAACAAGTCTATTTGTTGGTTAACATTTGCCTTGTAGACACAGTAACTAGTCTATTTGTTCATTAACATTTGCCTTGTAGACACAGCAACAAGTCTATTTGTTGATTAACATTTGCCTTGTAGACACAGTAACAAGTCTATTTGTTCATTAACATTTGCCTTGTAGACACAGCAACAAGTCTATTTGTTATTAACATTTGCCTGTAGACACAGTAACAAGTATATTTGTTGGTTAACATTTGTCGTGTAGACACAGTAACAAGTCTATTTGTTGGTTAACATTTGCCCTGTAGACACAGCAACAAGTCTATTTGTTGGTTAACATTTGTCGTGTAGACACAGTAACAAGTCTATTTGTTGGTTAACATTTGTCGTGTAGACACAGCAACAAGTCTATTTGTTGGTTAACATTTGTCGTGTAGACACAGCAACAAGTCTATTTGTTGGTTAACATTTGTCGTGTAGACACAGTAACAAGTCTATTTGTTGGTTAACATTTGTCGTGTAGACACAGTAACAAGTCTATTTGTTGGTTAACATTTGTCGTGTAGACACAGTAACAAGTCTATTTGTTGGTTAACATTTGTCGTGTAGACACAGTAACAAGTCTATTTGTTGGTTAACATTTGTCGTGTAGACACAGTAACAAGTCTATTTGTTGGTTAACATTTGTCGTGTAGACACAGTAACAAGTCTATTTGTTGGTTAACATTTGTCGTGTAGACACAGTAACAAGTCTATTTGTTGGTTAACATTTGTCGTGTAGACACAGTAACAAGTCTATTTGTTGGTTAACATTTGTCGTGTAGACACAGTAACAAGTCTATTTGTTGGTTAACATTTGTCGTGTAGACACAGTAACAAGTCTATTTGTTGGTTAACATTTGTCGTGTAGACACAGTAACAAGTCTATTTGTTGGTTAACATTTGCCTTGTAGACACAGTAACAAGTCTATTTGTTCATTAACATTTGCCTTGTAGACACAGTAACAAGTCTATTTGTTCATTAACATTTGCCTTGTAGACACAGTAACAAGTCTATTTGTTCATTAACATTTGCCTTGTAGACACAGTAACAAGTCTATTTGTTCATTAACATTTGCCTTGTAGACACAGTAACAAGTCTATTTGTTCATTAACATTTGCCTTGTAGACACAGTAACAAGTCTATTTGTTCATTAACATTTGCCTTGTAGACACAGTAACAAGTCTATTTGTTCATTAACATTTGCCTTGTAGACACAGTAACAAGTCTATTTGTTCATTAACATTTGCCTTGTAGACACAGTAACAAGTCTATTTGTTCATTAACATTTGCCTTGTAGACACAGTAACAAGTCTATTTGTTCATTAACATTTGCCTTGTAGACACAGTAACAAGTCTATTTGTTCATTAACATTTGCCTTGTAGACACAGCAACAAGTCTATTTGTTCATTAACATTTGCCCTGTAAACACAGTAACAAGTCTATTTGTTGGTTAACATTTGTCGTGTAGACACAGTAACAAGTATATTTGTTGGTTAACATTTGCCCTGTAAACACAGCAACAAGTCTATTTGTTGGTTAACATTTGTCGTGTAGACACAGTAACAAGTCTATTTGTTGGTTAACATTTGTTGTGTAGACACAGCAACAAGTCTATTTGTTGGTTAACATTTGTCGTGTAGACACAGCAACAAGTCTATTTGTTCATTAACATTTGCCTTGTAGACACAGTAACAAGTCTATTTGTTGGTTAACATTTGCCTTGTAGACACAGCAACAAGTATATTTGTTCATTAACATTTGCCCTGTAAACACAGTAACAAGTCTATTTGTTGGTTAACATTTGTCATGTAGACACAGTAACAAGTCTATTTGTTGGTTAACATTTGTCGTGTAGACACAGCAACAAGTCTATTTGTTGGTTAACATTTGTCGTGTAGACACAGCAACAAGTCTATTTGTTGGTTAACATTTGTCGTGTAGACACAGTAACAAGTCTATTTGTTGGTTAACATTTGTCGTGTAGACACAGTAACAAGTCTATTTGTTGGTTAACATTTGTCGTGTAGACACAGTAACAAGTCTATTTGTTGGTTAACATTTGTCGTGTAGACACAGTAACAAGTATATTTGTTGGTTAACATTTGCCCTGTAAACACAGCAACAAGTCTATTTGTTGGTTAACATTTGTCGTGTAGACACAGTAACAAGTCTATTTGTTGGTTAACATTTGTTGTGTAGACACAGCAACAAGTCTATTTGTTGGTTAACATTTGTCGTGTAGACACAGCAACAAGTCTATTTGTTCATTAACATTTGCCTTGTAGACACAGTAACAAGTCTATTTGTTGGTTAACATTTGCCTTGTAGACACAGCAACAAGTCTATTTGTTCATTAACATTTGCCCTGTAAACACAGTAACAAGTCTATTTGTTGGTTAACATTTGTCGTGTAGACACAGTAACAAGTCTATTTGTTGGTTAACATTTGTCGTGTAGACACAGCAACAAGTCTATTTGTTGGTTAACATTTGTCGTGTAGACACAGTAACAAGTCTATTTGTTGGTTAACATTTGTCGTGTAGACACAGTAACAAGTCTATTTGTTGGTTAACATTTGTCGTGTAGACACAGTAACAAGTCTATTTGTTGGTTAACATTTGTCGTGTAGACACAGTAACAAGTCTATTTGTTGGTTAACATTTGTCGTGTAGACACAGCAACAAGTCTATTTGTTGGTTAACATTTGTCGTGTAAACACAGTAACAATTCTATTTGTTGGTTAACATTTGTCGTGTAGACACAGCAACAAGTCTATTTGTTGGTTAACATTTGTCGTGTAGACACAGCAACAAGTCTATTTGTTCATTAACATTTGTCGTGTAGACACAGTAACAAGTCTATTTGTTGGTTAACATTTGCCTTGTAGACACAGTAACTAGTCTATTTGTTCATTAACATTTGCCTTGTAGACACAGTAACAAGTCTATTTGTTCATTAACATTTGCCTTGTAGACACAGTAACAAGTCTATTTGTTCATTAACATTTGCCTTGTAGACACAGTAACAAGTCTATTTGTTCATTAACATTTGCCTTGTAGACACAGTAACAAGTCTATTTGTTCATTAACATTTGCCTTGTAGACACAGTAACAAGTCTATTTGTTCATTAACATTTGCCTTGTAGACACAGTAACAAGTCTATTTGTTCATTAACATTTGCCTTGTAGACACAGTAACAAGTCTATGTGTTCATAACATTTGCCTTGTAGACACAGTAACAAGTCTATTTGTTCATTAACATTTGCCTTGTAGACACAGCAACAAGTCTATTTGTTCATTAACATTTGCCCTGTAAACACAGTAACAAGTCTATTTGTTGGTTAACATTTTCGTGTAGACACAGTAACAAGTATATTTGTTGGTTAACATTTGCCCTGTAAACACAGCAACAAGTCTATTTGTTGGTTAACATTTGTCGTGTAGACACAGTAACAAGTCTATTTGTTGGTTAACATTTGTTTTGTAGACACAGCAACAAGTCTATTTGTTGGTTAACATTTGTCGTGTAGACACAGCAACAAGTCTATTTGTTCATTAACATTTGCCTTGTAGACACAGTAACAAGTCTATTTGTTGTTAACATTTGCCTTGTAGACACAGCAACAAGTCTATTTGTTCATTAACATTTGCCTTGTAGACACAGTAACAAGTCTATTTGTTGGTTAACATTTGTCTTGTAGACACAGAACAATCTATTTGTTTAACAAGTCTATTTGTTGGTTAACATTTGCCTTGTAGACACAGCAACAAGTCTATTTGTTCATTAACATTTGCCCTGTAAACACAGTAACAAGTCTATTTGTTGGTTAACATTTGTCGTGTAGACACAGTAACAAGTCTATTTGTTGGTTAACATTTGTCGTGTAGACACAGCAACAAGTCTATTTGTTGGTTAACATTTGTCGTGTAGACACAGTAACAAGTCTATTTGTTGGTTAACATTTGTCTTGTAGACACAGCAACAAGTCTATTTGTTGGTTAACATTTGTCGTGTAGACACAGCAACAAGTCTATTTGTTCATTAACATTTGCCTTGTAGACACAGTAACAAGTCTATTTGTTGGTTAACATTTGCCTTGTAGACACAGCAACAAGTCTATTTGTTCATTAACATTTGCCCTGTAAACACAGTAACAAGTCTATTTGTTGGTTAACATTTGTCGTGTAGACACAGTAACAAGTCTATTTGTTGGTTAACATTTGTCTTGTAGACACAGCAACAAGTCTATTTGTTCATTAACATTTGCCTTGTAGACACAGTAACAAGTCTATTTGTTGGTTAACATTTGCCTTGTAGACACAGTAACTAGTCTATTTGTTCATTAACATTTGCCTTGTAGACACAGCAACAAGTCTATTTGTTCATTAACATTTGCCTTGTAGACACAGTAACAAGTCTATTTGTTGGTTAACATTTGCCTTGTAGACACAGTAACAAGTCTATTTGTTGGTTAACATTTGTTGTAGACACAGTAACAAGTCTATTTGTTGGTTAACATTTGCCTGTAGACACAGTAACAAGTCTATTTGTTGGTTAACATTTGTCGTGTAGACACAGTAACAAGTCTATTTGTTGGTTAACATTTGTCGTGTAGACACAGCAACAAGTCTATTTGTTGGTTAACATTTGTCGTGTAGACACAGCAACAAGTCTATTTGTTGGTTAACATTTGTCGTGTAGACACAGTAACAAGTCTATTTGTTGGTTAACATTTGTCGTGTAGACACAGTAACAAGTCTATTTGTTGGTTAACATTTGTCGTGTAGACACAGTAACAAGTCTATTTGTTGGTTAACATTTGTCGTGTAGACACAGTAACAAGTCTATTTGTTGGTTAACATTTGTCGTGTAGACACAGTAACAAGTCTATTTGTTGGTTAACATTTGTCGTGTAGACACAGTAACAAGTCTATTTGTTGGTTAACATTTGTCGTGTAGACACAGTAACAAGTCTATTTGTTGGTTAACATTTGTCGTGTAGACACAGTAACAAGTCTATTTGTTGGTTAACATTTGTCGTGTAGACACAGTAACAAGTCTATTTGTTGGTTAACATTTGTCGTGTAGACACAGTAACAAGTCTATTTGTTGGTTAACATTTGTCGTGTAGACACAGTAACAAGTCTATTTGTTGGTTAACATTTGTCGTGTAGACACAGTAACAAGTATATTTGTTGGTTAACATTTGCCCTGTAAACACAGCAACAAGTCTATTTGTTGGTTAACATTTGTCGTGTAGACACAGTAACAAGTCTATTTGTTGGTTAACATTTGTTGTGTAGACACAGCAACAAGTCTATTTGTTGGTTAACATTTGTCGTGTAGACACAGCAACAAGTCTATTTGTTCATTAACATTTGCCTTGTAGACACAGTAACAAGTCTATTTGTTGGTTAACATTTGCCTTGTAGACACAGCAACAAGTCTATTTGTTCATTAACATTTGCCCTGTAAACACAGTAACAAGTCTATTTGTTGGTTAACATTTGTCGTGTAGACACAGTAACAAGTCTATTTGTTGGTTAACATTTGTCGTGTAGACACAGCAACAAGTCTATTTGTTGGTTAACATTTGTCGTGTAGACACAGCAACAAGTCTATTTGTTGGTTAACATTTGTCGTGTAGACACAGTAACAAGTCTATTTGTTGGTTAACATTTGTCGTGTAGACACAGT
This sequence comes from Archivesica marissinica, assembly GCA_014843695.1. Taxonomy (NCBI): domain Eukaryota; kingdom Metazoa; phylum Mollusca; class Bivalvia; order Venerida; family Vesicomyidae; genus Archivesica; species Archivesica marissinica. The sequence goes on from CM026387.1 coordinate 14,228,986, forward strand.
AACAAGTCTATTTGTTGGTTAACATTTGTCGTGTAGACACAGTAACAAGTCTATTTGTTGGTTAACATTTGTCGTGTAGACACAGTAACAAGTCTATTTGTTGGTTAACATTTGTCGTGTAGACACAGCAACAAGTCTATTTGTTGGTTAACATTTGTCGTGTAGACACAGTAACAAGTCTATTTGTTGGTTAACATTTGTCGTGTAGACACAGCAACAAGTCTATTTGTTGGTTAACATTTGTCGTGTAGACACAGTAACAAGTCTATTTGTTGGTTAACATTTGCCTTGTAGACACAGTAACAAGTCTATTTGTTCATTAACATTTGCCTTGTAGACACAGTAACAAGTCTATTTGTTCATTAACATTTGCCTTGTAGACACAGTAACAAGTCTATTTGTTCATTAACATTTGCCTTGTAGACACAGTAACAAGTCTATTTGTTCATTAACATTTGCCTTGTAGACACAGTAACAAGTCTATTTGTTCATTAACATTTGCCTTGTAGACACAGTAACAAGTCTATTTGTTCATTAACATTTGCCTTGTAGACACAGTAACAAGTCTATTTGTTCATTAACATTTGCCTTGTAGACACAGTAACAAGTCTATTTGTTCATTAACATTTGCCTTGTAGACACAGTAACAAGTCTATTTGTTCATTAACATTTGCCTTGTAGACACAGCAACAAGTCTATTTGTTCATTAACATTTGCCCTGTAAACACAGTAACAAGTCTATTTGTTGGTTAACATTTGTCGTGTAGACACAGTAACAAGTCTATTTGTTGGTTAACATTTGCCCTGTAAACACAGCAACAAGTCTATTTGTTGGTTAACATTTGTCGTGTAGACACAGTAACAAGTCTATTTGTTGGTTAACATTTGTTTTGTAGACACAGCAACAAGTCTATTTGTTGGTTAACATTTGTCGTGTAGACACAGCAACAAGTCTATTTGTTCATTAACATTTGCCTTGTAGACACAGTAACAAGTCTATTTGTTGGTTAACATTTGCCTTGTAGACACAGCAACAAGTCTATTTGTTCATTAACATTTGCCCTGTAAACACAGTAACAAGTCTATTTGTTGGTTAACATTTGTCGTGTAGACACAGTAACAAGTCTATTTGTTGGTTAACATTTGTTTTGTAGACACAGCAACAAGTCTATTTGTTCATTAACATTTGCCTTGTAGACACAGTAACAAGTCTATTTGTTGGTTAACATTTGCCTTGTAGACACAGTAACAAGTCTATTTGTTCATTAACATTTGCCTTGTAGACACAGCAACAAGTCTATTTGTTCATTAACATTTGCCTTGTAGACACAGCAACAAGTCTATTTGTTGGTTAACATTTGTCGTGTAGACACAGTAACAAGTCTATTTGTTGGTTAACATTTGTCGTGTAGACACAGTAACAAGTCTATTTGTTGGTTAACATTTGTCGTGTAGACACAGTAACAAGTCTATTTGTTGGTTAACATTTGTCGTGTAGACACAGTAACAAGTCTATTTGTTGGTTAACATTTGTCGTGTAGACACAGCAACAAGTCTATTTGTTGGTTAACATTTGTCGTGTAGACACAGCAACAAGTCTATTTGTTGGTTAACATTTGTCGTGTAGACACAGTAACAAGTCTATTTGTTGGTTAACATTTGTTGTGTAGACACAGCAACAAGTCTATTTGTTGGTTAACATTTGTCGTGTAGACACAGCAACAAGTCTATTTGTTCATTAACATTTGCCTTGTAGACACAGTAACAAGTCTATTTGTTGGTTAACATTTGCCTTGTAGACACAGCAACAAGTCTATTTGTTCATTAACATTTGCCCTGTAAACACAGTAACAAGTCTATTTGTTGGTTAACATTTGTCGTGTAGACACAGTAACAAGTCTATTTGTTGGTTAACATTTGTCGTGTAGACACAGCAACAAGTCTATTTGTTGGTTAACATTTGTCGTGTAGACACAGCAACAAGTCTATTTGTTGGTTAACATTTGTCGTGTAGACACAGTAACAAGTCTATTTGTTGGTTAACATTTGTCGTGTAGACACAGTAACAAGTCTATTTGTTGGTTAACATTTGTCGTGTAGACACAGTAACAAGTCTATTTGTTGGTTAACATTTGTCGTGTAGACACAGTAACTAGTCTATTTGTTGGTTAACATTTGTCGTGTAGACACAGCAACAAGTCTATTTGTTGGTTAACATTTGTCGTGTAAACACAGTAACAATTCTATTTGTTGGTTAACATTTGTCGTGTAGACACAGCAACAAGTCTATTTGTTGGTTAACATTTGTCGTGTAGACACAGCAACAAGTCTATTTGTTCATTAACATTTGTCGTGTAGACACAGTAACAAGTCTATTTGTTGGTTAACATTTGCCTTGTAGACACAGTAACTAGTCTATTTGTTCATTAACATTTGCCTTGTAGACACAGTAACAAGTCTATATGTTCATTAACATTTGCCTTGTAGACACAGTAACAAGTCTATTTGTTCATTAACATTTGCCTTGTAGACACAGTAACAAGTCTATTTGTTCATTAACATTTGCCTTGTAGACACAGTAACAAGTCTATTTGTTCATTAACATTTGCCTTGTAGACACAGTAACAAATCTATTTGTTCATTAACATTTGCCTTGTAGACACAGTAACAAGTCTATTTGTTCATTAACATTTGCCTTGTAGACACAGTAACAAGTCTATGTGTTCATTAACATTTGCCTTGTAGACACAGTAACAAGTCTATTTGTTCATTAACATTTGCCTTGTAGACACAGCAACAAGTCTATTTGTTCATTAACATTTGCCCTGTAAACACAGTAACAAGTCTATTTGTTGGTTAACATGTGTCGTGTAGACACAGTAACAAGTATATTTGTTGGTTAACATTTGCCCTGTAAACACAGAACAAGTCTATTTGTTGGTTAACATTTGCCCTGTAAACACAGCAACAAGTCTATTTGTTGGTTAACATTTGTCGTGTAGACACAGTAACAAGTCTATTTGTTGGTTAACATTTGTTTTGTAGACACAGCAACAAGTCTATTTGTTGGTTAACATTTGTCGTGTAGACACAGCAACAAGTCTATTTGTTCATTAACATTTGCCTTGTAGACACAGTAACAAGTCTATTTGTTGGTTAACATTTGCCTTGTAGACACAGCAACAAGTCTATTTGTTCATTAACATTTGCCCTGTAAACACAGTAACAAGTCTATTTGTTGGTTAACATTTGTCGTGTAGACACAGTAACAAGTCTATTTGTTGGTTAACATTTGTTTTGTAGACACAGCAACAAGTCTATTTGTTCATTAACATTTGCCTTGTAGACACAGTAACAAGTCTATTTGTTGGTTAACATTTGCCTTGTAGACACAGTAACTAGTCTATTTGTTCATTAACATTTGCCTTGTAGACACAGCAGCAAGTCTATTTGTTCATTAACATTTGCCTTGTAGACACAGCAACAAGTCTATTTGTTGGTTAACATTTGTCGTGTAGACACAGCAACAAGTCTATTTGTTGGTTAACATTTGTTGTGTAGACACAGTAACAAGTCTATTTGTTGGTTAACATTTGTCGTGTAGACACAGTAACAAGTCTATTTGTTGGTTAACATTTGTCGTGTAGACACAGTAACAAGTCTATTTGTTGGTTAACATTTGTCGTGTAGACACAGCAACAAGTCTATTTGTTGGTTAACATTTGTCGTGTAGACACAGCAACAAGTCTATTTGTTGGTTAACATTTGTCGTGTAGACACAGTAACAAGTCTATTTGTTGGTTAACATTTGTCGTGTAGACACAGCAACAAGTCTATTTGTTGGTTAACATTTGTCGTGTAGACACAGCAACAAGTCTATTTGTTGGTTAACATTTGTCGTGTAGACACAGCAACAAGTCTATTTGTTGGTTAACATTTGTCGTGTAGACACAGCAACAAGTCTATTTGTTGGTTAACATTTGTCGTGTAGACACAGTAACTAGTCTATTTGTTGGTTAACATTTGTCGTGTAGACACAGCAACAAGTCTATTTGTTGGTTAACATTTGTCGTGTAAACACAGTAACAAGTCTATTTGTTGGTTAACATTTGTCGTGTAGACACAGCAACAAGTCTATTTGTTGGTTAACATTTGTCGTGTAGACACAGCAACAAGTCTATTTGTTCATTAACATTTGTCGTGTAGACACAGTAACAAGTCTATTTGTTGGTTAACATTTGCCTTGTAGACACAGTAACTAGTCTATTTGTTCATTAACATTTGCCTTGTAGACACAGTAACAAGTCTATTTGTTGGTTAACATTTGCCTTGTAGACACAGTAACAAGTCTATTTGTTCATTAACATTTGCCTTGTAGACACAGTAACAAGTCTATTTGTTCATTAACATTTGCCTTGTAGACACAGTAACAAGTCTATTTGTTCATTAACATTTGCCTTGTAGACACAGTAACAAGTCTATTTGTTCATTAACATTTGCCTTGTAGACACAGTAACAAGTCTATTTGTTCATTAACATTTGCCTTGTAGACACAGTAACAAGTCTATTTGTTCATTAACATTTGCCTTGTAGACACAGTAACTAGTCTATTTGTTCATTAACATTTGCCTTGTAGACACAGTAACAAGTCTATTTGTTCATTAACATTTGCCTTGTAGACACAGTAACAAGTCTATTTGTTCATTAACATTTGCCCTGTAAACACAGTAACAAGTCTATTTGTTGGTTAACATTTGTCGTGTAGACACAGTAACAAGTATATTTGTTGGTTAACATTTGCCCTGTAAACACAGCAACAAGTCTATTTGTTGGTTAACATTTGTCGTGTAGACACAGTAACAAGTCTATTTGTTGGTTAACATTTGTTGTGTAGACACAGCAACAAGTCTATTTGTTGGTTAACATTTGTCATGTAGACACAGCAACAAGTCTATTTGTTCATTAACATTTGCCTTGTAGACACAGTAACAAGTCTATTTGTTGGTTAACATTTGCCTTGTAGACACAGTAACAAGTCTATTTGTTGGTTAACATTTGTCGTGTAGACACAGTAACAAGTCTATTTGTTGGTTAACATTTGTCGTGTAGACACAGTAACAAGTCTATTTGTTGGTTAACATTTGCCCTGTAAACACAGTAACAAGTCTATTTGTTTGTAAACATTTGCCTTGTAAACACAGTAACAAGTCTATTTGTTTGTAAACATTTGCCTTGTAAACACAGTAACAAGTCTATTTGTTCGTAAACATTTCTGTTCAAACTCGATCACATGTTATAATTAATGAAAATATTCAATATCTCAATTAAAGAAGACCTGTTTTGATGGTTTATGACCTATTTCTTGTTATTGTTATTATAATGGAACAATTTTGTAACCGTTATTTTTTTTTCGGTTTAGAATTGATCTTCTGAATCAAATATTGACCAACAGCCTGGCAAGAAGTCACACCAACGGTGTGGATGCAGACGTTAGGGAGTAACACCAGTTTAGGGGACACATTTTATTTTTTATTTAACCCAATCTGTGTCGTCCATCTAGAATCGTGTACTGCATGTATTTGTGTTTGTTCTCGGAATCATTTCAGATAATACAGGCGAGAGAGGAAATGACTTAATTAATTATGTACATAGTTATTGCTTGTTTATTTTTAGAATCGTTGCTGGCCGGAACAAGACAGGAAGTGAACGTCTCTCTCCATGCTGGAAATGCACCTATTGACCCGGGCAGCAAGATCAATATCTTGCCCTGTGATGACCTTGTCATAGACACTAGTTACCCTGACAACACAGTTATACTAAAGGAAGGGGTCACTAGGGGCAACACTACAGAGTGGAAGATGATTGTTGTACAAGAACCCGTTTTGAATTCTCAGAGAACCATTGTTACTAAAGTAAATCTTTCTGCATTGTTCAATATGTTTCGGTGGCTCTACGGCTGAGTGGTTAAGGTGATTAACTTCTAGTCACTGGCTCTTAACTGCTGTATGCTCGAATCACACTGGGGGAGTCAAATTGGTTATGTGAGGAAGCTATCTATCTGGCTTGCAGGAGATCAGTGGTTCTACCCGGATGCCCGCTCGTGCCTAATTCTTTGCACGCTAGCGGCAGATAAAATCACCTTTGCAAACAGCATAGAGCCAGATCAGACGGCACAGAACGTGCTGTCTGATCAGGCTCTATGCTGTTTGCTATTCGGATAGTGGAGCTAAAACACTTGGCTGAATAGCAAACAACATGGATCCTGATCAGACGCGGTGTTATGCCGCGGCTGATCTGGATCTATGTTGTTTACAAATGTGATTTTATTTACTCAGCAGGCAAAGGGTTAATGTACAGCTTGTGGGGCATTGGGATCTTATGGACATACAAACATATGTTTACAAACCGCTTATTACCTGGTTTCTGAAATTGAAGATACAAAGTAATCAGTTGGTTTAAACATATTTATTCCACTACAGTCAAACCTGTGTTAAGCAGCCAGCCAAGGGAGTCAGAGAAAGTGGCTGCTTAGCACAGGTGGCTGCTTAATAGAGGTCAAATGTATAGTAAAACAACATATAGGGAATCTTGAAACAGACTGGTTAATACAGGTTGGCTGCTTAATGGAGGTGACCACTAGCACAGGTTTGACTGTATATGCATTCACAAAACAATACATGCACACAAAATCAAAGAATAGGAAAGGATCAAAACAGAAGCAGAGCTTATATAGTTTCTCTCCTTGCAGTTCAAAATACACAGCAATATAGTGGACGGTGTGGAACTAATACATGTATACCAAGTGTGCATATTGCTTAGAAATGACAGAAATATAATACCTGTAAGAATGCAGAAGAAAGAGAAGATATTTGAGAATGTAGCCCAGGCAGACATGGGTAAAGTCATCAAGTGCACGTCTTATATACATGGGGTCTTATATGCATGGGGTTTCACTCAAAGAATCGTTTACACTGTCAACAGTTTGTTAGATGTCTAAAAATATTGTGTCCTCCAACATGACAAATGGTATGATGCTTTGTCATGGACATGACACCGGCTTCACTGGTCTCAACACCCAACCGGGTTCAGTGGACTTGACACCCAACCGGGTTCAGTGGACTTGACACCCAACTGGGTTCAGTGGACTTGACACCCAACCGGGTTCAGTGGACTTGACACCCAACTGGGTTCAGTGGACTTGACACCCAACCGGGTTCAGTGGACTTGACACCCAACCGGGTTCAGTGGACTTGACACCCAACTGGGTTCAGTGGACTTGACACCCAACCGGGTTCAGTGGACTTGACACCCAACTGGGTTCAGTGGACTTGACACCCAACCGGGTTCAGTGGACTTGACACCCAACCGGGTTCAGTGGACTTGACACCCAACCGGGTTCAGTGGACTTGACACCCAACCGGGTTCAGGGGACTTGACACCCAACCGGGTTCAGTGGACTTGACACCCACCGGTCAGGGGATTTGACACCAACCGGGTTCAGTGGACTTGACACCCAACCGGGTTCAGGGGACTTGACACCCAACCGGGTTCAGTGGACTTGACACCCAACCGGGTTCAGGGGACTTGACACCCAACTGGGTTCAGTGGACTTGACACCCAACTGGGTTCAGGGGACTTGACAACCAACCGGGTTCAGTGGACTTGACACCCAACCGGGTTCAGGGGACTTGACACCCTATGGATTCACTGAACACAACACCCTGCTGGATTCACTGGCCATTGGGTAGTAGAGGGTGTAATTTCCTGTGAAGTATTTATCGGTGTTTGACGCATACATGGACTATTGATATTTTACAGATAGCGTTCGACTGTTCCTGGTTACCAAGGCCCTTGTTAACAACGGTAACATTCCAAAATCCATTCAGTATATCTCACAGACTGCATACAGCTAGAGAAATGTAAGTAGTTACTTATCACATAACTTTGCTTGTATTCAATGTAATAACATCATCTCATAATTTCTTATATGTACACGCGTGTAATAACACCTGGAAGGATTCTGATGGGTTGAGAGAATAATCCTTAGAATTTGTAAATTAACCTTTTAAAGTATGCATATTTCTATTTGAATTGAAACATAACATTAATGGTAAGACAAACAACGATTTAAAAGAAGCTGTTTAAAACATAAATATAACGCTGCTTGCATTTTACAATGCTTGCGAAGCAAGTTTTAACAACTTATATTAATCACTATCGTTGGCGCCAATGAAAGCATAAATGTGGTTATTTGTGTGGGAGGAAACCGGAGTACCCGGAGAAAACCCACCTGTCTGACACTTTGGTGATGTCATGACAATTTCGCTGACAGTTGGCGCCAATATAAAAGTAGCAGCGTTATTTTGTGCAAAAATATGATTAGTTTAAACATATTTTATTCGGATCAAATACATATATACATATATAAACACAATTCTTATACATTGGAACCGATATGGATCGAGAAACAAGCTTAAAGCTTATATGAATCCCTTCCCATGTTGGAGTACGTTTAAATGGTACAAAATGCTTGGCGAATAGTAATGGCGAGTTTATGTGTTCAGTATATATTATATAAATTGTAGAGAAACTATTGAATATTTAACAGCAGTGGCAAATATTTGGACTTGATTTTACTAAACGTCCGCATATATTTACAGCATCGTTATTGTAATTTTAATGTAGCAATACGGAAACGTTATATCCAAATATGTAAAATATCAAAAAACAATCTGGTATTGTCACACGACGGGCCGGGACCAAAACGGAGAGAACCCCCACGTTCACCTAGGTATCGAAACGTTTTGTTGCTGCAATATTATTATTATTATATACCAAACTTATATAGCGCTCTTTTCATTTAAAAATAAAACGTTCAAAAGCGCTTTACAGCCTAAAATATCACAAATATTGATAAAAACTTCCACATACAATGAGATAAAACAAGACAAAATTAGCAAACACAATTATAATGGATTCTAAATATGCTATACAATATTAGGATCTAAAATTATAACAATTAAAATATAGGTAATAATTAAATAAAATGTGTTCATGTGCAGTCTTAATCCTGATTGAGCACAGACACAGTTCGATATTTATGGTCCATATGAACATTTAAAAAGGTGTGTCTTCAAAGCCTTTTTGAAAGAACACAATGTTGTTGCACTTCTAAGATTTGATGGAAGAGAATTCCAAAGTTTTGGGGCAGCAGTCATGAAACTTCTATCTCCGTATGTGACACTCCGACTTCTTGGTAACACAAGAGTAGCTGCTTCATATTTAGACCGTAAGTCTCTCCTTGGTATATAAACCTCAAGCAAGTTTCTCATATAAATCGGTGCTTCTCCATTCACTGCTTTATATGTGTGAGTCAGTATTTTATACTTTATTCTTTCTTGAACTGGTAGCCAATGAAGTTCTTTTAGAATGGGCGTTACATGACTGAAACGGGATGTTCTGGTTATGATGCGAGCTGCTGTGTTTTGAACATTTTGTAATTTATTGGAAGTGTATTTTGGCACGCCGTACAACAGTGAATTACAGTAGTCGAGCCTGGATGTAATGAGTGAGTTTATGAGAGTTTTCGTGGCTTCTGTTGTTAAATACTGCCGAATGTGTCCAATCCGCCGGATCTGCGCATAACATGATTTTGTCACAGAATTTACATGTTTGTCCATATGTCCAATATAGCTCTGGACATTCAGGTAAAGTGTTGTGTTACAGTGTGTAGTGAGATGCTCATCGCCAAACAAGAGATTGTTGAGTGTGGCAGCACATGGAAGGTTAGATAGGTGTTGTAGACGTTAATGATTATACCTTGGGCAATGCAGAAGGAAGTGAGTGACTGATTCGATAGACCCGCATGCGCACAAGGGAGAATCGATGATATTTTTCCTGTGAAGGTCGTAGCACAAAGAACTACATCCTAGTCGTAGTCGGGTGTGGAGTATCTGATTCCTTCTTGATCCAACATTGTATAACGGGGATTGTCTTTTCCTGTTTTTACTTAACATGTATTTGAAGGTTGCTACTGTATCGGCGTTCCGTGTCTCGTTTGGCAGCGAGTTCCATATTAGAATAGTTGATGGAAGAAATGTAGAGGCATGGGATTGAGTATGTGCAGTTATAGGTTGAACGGCGGGTACGTGTCGAAGGTTATATAATTGGTCAGCTTGTTCTGGAATGAGATTGGAGAGGTAATGGGGACAGCGACCAGTCTTCATTTTGTAGAAGAGGGTGAGCTTGTGATTGCAACGTCTTTTGGCTAGGGTATCCCAGGACAGGTCCGACAGAAGAGTGTTTATGTTGCAGAGTTTAGTAACTCCAGACACAATTCGCGCTGCCTCGTGCTGTACGGCCTCAATATCGTTTTTCGAATTATTACTGCAGTTGTCCCACACGACGTTACCATATTCTAGAGGTGGTCGAATGTAGGCAAGATACATGCGCTCTAGACAGAAACGGGTAAGAAGGAATTTTAATGATCTGAGAATTCCGATGCGCTGCCAAGACTTGTTAACAAGCTCAGATATATGAGCATTCCACTTGGCATCATCTGAAAAGATTAGACCAAGATGTTTGTGAGTTTTAGTTTGGGTAATGGGAATGCTATTCATGAAGACATCTGGATGGATGGGCTTGTTTCGCTTACGTGAGAAAATCATGGATTCGGTTTTTGCAGGGTTGAATGTAACTAGCCACAATTTGGACCAGGAATGGATACGAGAAAGGTCGGTGTTGAGGACGGCAGCTGCATTGGCTGGATCGTCAACGATGATGTAGAGACTTGTGTCATCAGCGAAAAGACGTATATTGGCATTAATGTCAGCAACGATGTCGTTAATGTAAATGAGGAAGAGTAGTGGACCTAAAATCGATCCCTGTGGAACTCCAGCATTAATAGAAGACCATTGCGAGGATGAATTTGCAATAACAACACGTTGATTTCTTGAAGACAAGTAAGATGCGAACCAGTTTAGAAGAGAACCTGTGATACCGAGAGAAGACAGTTTGCTAAGCAGACCACGGTGCCATACCCGGTCAAACGCCTTCGAAATGTCGCAGAAGATCGCTCGCTCTTCCTTTCCATCGTCCATTGCCTGAGATATGTCATTGTAAAGGAAGGTCATTTGGTTGATGAAACCCTTGATGAAACCAGACTGGTTCGGTGTCAAAAGACTATTTTCCGTGACATAGTTGTAGAGGTACTTATGTACGCAGCGTTCCATAAGTTTACCCAGGCAGCTAAGTAGAGAGATAGGGCGATAGTTTGAGGGTTTCGATGGATCAGATTTTTTAAATATTGGGCATATGTTGGCTAGTTTCCAATGAGAAGGAAATGTGGATTTCGTAAGTAGCTTGGTGAAGTATACAGAGAGTGGTACAGCGAGCTCGTTGGCACCTTCCTTAATGAGTCTAGAACTAACCAAGTCTGGCCCGCTAGCCTTCGATGGGTTGATAAGAGAGATCGCGTCTCTAACATCCTGGTGTGTTATGCTGATATGTGACAGAGTGGATGGTGTCATTGGTGTGATGGGTGGTGGGATCTGATTTTGGTCGTCTATTGAGGATTGCTCACAGAAGAAGGTATTCAGGAGCTCAGCTTTGTCCTCATTGGACGTCGCTTTGACTCCGTTGTTAACAAGGGTAGGGATGCCAGAATATTTTGTGTTGTTTGAGAGTTGTTTCGACAGTTTGAACCACTCTTTAACTGGAATGGAAGATGAGTTCATCCTGTCGATTATGTTGTGTAGGTGAGTATCTTTCGTCTTTCTGATTAGAGCGGTGGTGATGTTCCTGCATCGTCTAAAGTTTTCCCATGCCAGTTCGGTATTTAGACGCTTGGCTTTCTGGTGGACTCTGCTACGCTTCCTGATGGATTGTCTCACCTCGCTGGTCATCCATGGAACGTCACCTGGCCGAATGGTTACTGTTTTGTTGGGGATACTATCTGTTGCTGCTTGGAGTATGGAGGCTGTAATATTTTCAGCGATCTGTTCCAAATTAACGTCATCTATGATAGTGTTCCAATCTGTTGCACGTAGTTTGTCGTTAAACTTGTTATAGTCGCCATTGTCGTATAGCCAGATGCGGCGTCGAAAATTGCTAGATGTGGGTTTTGAGAAATTAAGGACAACTACTACTGGACAATGGTAATGGATAAGGTCTTGTACGAAGGGGTCAGATACAAAACTGGAGAGGACTTGTTGGTTGTTGCGAACAAATATCAGGTCGATTAGGGACTGAGAATGTTCTGTGAAATGTGTTGGGGTCGATATAAGCTGATGAGCATTGTAAGAAGAAATGAGACGGGACATTTTATTTGAAGGGGAATGACTAATGTTAATGTTGAAGTCGCCTGTTACTATAATATTATCGCAGCGTTGATGAAAAGCTTGGTCGACACTCTGCTCTAGCAGGAGCCATTGGTTGTTGTTTGCATCGGGGGGACGGTAGAGGCCACCAACTAGAGGTGTACGCTGGTTTACATGAACCTCCAACCAAAGAGCCTCTAGACCGTTTACATGCAGATCCTGGCGTTTTGTGGCATGCAAACTATCCCTCACGTAGATGGCAACACCTCCTCCAACCCTGTCCTTCCTGTCACATCGAAACGGTTGATTAAAATTTGGAATGCGAAGTTCAGAATCAGATACGGAAGCGGAAAGCCACGTTTCTGTAAAGACGAGTATATCGTATGGCTGTGCTTCGACAGAAAGAATATCGAGCTTGGGACGTAAACTTTGAATATTAATATGCATGATACTAAGACCATTGTTGAGTAGGGTAAGATAAGATTCTGAGAGCGTATCCGACTGATCAGTTGTTGGACCTGGATTTGTCTCTATATCACCTGAGCGAGTATTGTTGAGAGATGGTAAGTAAAGTGACACATGAATGTTGGTAATGAAGATGATGGCAAACACTATATATGTGTCCAGTGTATGGGTAATAAGACAGCTAGAACAGTGTCCAATATACATAATGAAAACTACGGCGGATGATAACGTTCTGACTGGCCGTCTATTCCCGTGGCTAGCGTTAACGATGACAAAGTAATGAGGCTATGGAAGGTCAATCCGCATCGAGACCCACCACCGTGTGTGACAAAGAAAAATACGACAATCAATATAAACATTGGAGATGTTAAACAGCAATCAGCAGGTTTAAAATGTTAACGTAGTTCTTCTAATATGTACATTGTATATAAGATTAAATAGCTATGTGCACATATGACCCCGGTAACGTACTTATATAATATTAAATAGCTATGTGCACATATAACTTATGAATGAGCAAGGAGCAATATGTGCAGTTGAAGATTGTTGCAATCTTAACGAAATTGGTGGAAACAATGAAAGCTATGTCACAAGTTACTACATCATGAATATAGAATGGGCTTACGCTATATATAAAAGGGATTTATATTAAAATATGAAATTTGTGCTACAGTTGAAGTACAAGAAAGCATGCAAGGTATCAATGACCTCATACTGGGAAGGTTACATCTATAACTGTGTCCGGGCATAAACACTCCGGCCCCGCTCCGGCTACTATAATAATTCGTCGGCATTATTTCAATGGAAGTCAGAGAGAATAGTTAATCAAACAAACAGAGAGGCCGCCACTTGCAGCACAATAGATAATGAAATATGTACGTTCACATCTATTTCCATGTGTGGCCCCTCATCAATGACATTTTTAATCACCTGGCATAATAATATAAGTTAACGTAGCCATACCAGTATGCACATTTTAAATCAAATGTCATAATAATACAGGCTAACGCAACAATACCAGTATGCACATTTTAAATCAAATGTCATAATAATATAGGCTAACGCAACAATACCAGTATGCACATTTTAAATCAAATGTCATAATAATACAGGCTAACGCAACAATACCAGTATGCACATTTTAAATCAAATGTCATAATAATACAGGTCAAGGTAACCATACCAGTATGCACATTTTAAATCATATGTCACAATAATACATCCTAACGTATCCATACCAGTATGTGCATTTCAAAACACGTGTCATAATAATACAGGCTAACGTAACCATACCAGTATGTGCATTTCAAAACACGTGTCATAATAATACAGGCTAACGCAACAATACCAGTATGTGCATTTCAAAACACATGTCATAATAATACAGGTCAAGGTAACCATACCAGTATGCACATTTTAAATCACATGTCACAGCAATACAGCCCAACGCAACCATATCAGTATGCGCATGCTAAACCACATGTCATAATAATACAGGCTAACGCAACCATACCAGTATGCACATTTTAAACCAAATGCCATAATAATACACCCGAACGTATCCATACCAGAATGTGCATTTCAAAACACGTGTCATAGTAATACAGGCTAACGTAACCATACCAGTATGTGCATTTCAAAACACGTGTCATAGTAATACAGGCTAACGTAACCATACCAGTATGTGCATTTCAAAACACGTGTCATAGTAATACAGGCTAACGTAACCATACCAGTATGTGCATTTCAAAACACGTGTCATAGTAATACAGGCTAACGTAACCATACCAGTATGTGCATTTCAAAACACGTGTCATAGTAATACAGGCTAACGTAACCATACCAGTATGTGCATTTCAAAACACGTGTCATAGTAATACAGGCTAACGTAACCATACCAGTATGTGCATTTCAAAACACGTGTCATAGTAATACAGGCTAACGTAACCATACCAGTATGTGCATTTCAAAACACGTGTCATAGTAATACAGGCTAACGTAACCATACCAGTATGTGCATTTCAAAACACGTGTCATAGTAATACAGGCTAACGTAACCATACCAGAATGTGCATTTCAAAACACGTGTCATAATAATACAGTATATAAAATATGATTAAGACCGACTATGGTAATAAAACCAATCCATAATAAAGCTAGGTGTAGAAATATTTTGAGAAAAGAATGAGTGTAGAATGTGAACCAATATAGAGGAGAACCAGATGGTGAAATGGTGAATATTGTAAATGTTTCTCAATTGGATCATTAATATGTATACTGAGATATATGTTTTCTAGTTAAATGCTCAGTGAAATGGTGAATATTGTAAATGTTTACCAGTTAAATGCTCAGTTAGTGAATATTGTAAATGTTTACCAGTTAAATGTTCAGTTAGTGAATATTGTAAATGTTTACCAGTTAAATGTTCAGTTAGTGAATATTGTAAATGTTTACCAGTTAAATGCTCAGTTAGTGAATATTGTAAATGTTTACCAGTTAAATGTTCAGTTAGTGAATATTGTAAATGTTTACCAGTTAAATGCTCAGTTAGTGAATATTGTAAATGGTTTCTAGTTAAATGCTCAGTTAGTGAATATTGTAAATGTTTACCAGTTAAATGTTCAGTTAGTGAATATTGTAAATGTTTACCAGTTAAATGCGCAGTTAGTGAATATTGTAAATGTTTACCAGTTAAATGTTCAGTTAGTGAATATTGTAAATGTTTACCAGTTAAATGCGCAGTTAGTGAATATTGTAAATGTTTACCAGTTAAATGTTCAGTTAGTGAATATTGTAAATGTTTACCAGTTAAATGCGCAGTTAGTGAATATTGTAAATGTTTACCAGTTAAATGTTCAGTTAGTGAATATTGTAAATGTTTACCAGTTAAATGCGCAGTTAGTGAATATTGTAAATGTTTACCAGTTAAATGTTCAGTTAGTGAATATTGTAAATGGTTTCTAGTTAAATGTTCATTTAGTGAATATTGTAAATGGTTTCTAGTTAAATGTTCAGTTAGTGAATATTGTAAATGTTTACCAGTTAAATGCTCAGTTAGTGAATATTGTAAATGTTTACCAGTTAAATGTTCAGTTAGTGAATATTGTAAATGTTTACCAGTTAAATGCTCAGTTAGTGAATATTGTAAATGTTTACCAGTTAAATGCGCAGTTAGTGAATATTGTAAATGGTTTCTAGTTAAATGCTCAGTTAGTGAATATTGTAAATGTTTACCAGTTAAATGTTCAGTTAGTGAATATTGTAAATGTTTACCAGTTAAATGCGCAGTTAGTGAATATTGTAAATGGTTTCTAGTTAAATGCTCAGTTAGTGAATATTGTAAATGTTTACCAGTTAAATGTTCATTTAGTGAATATTGTAAATGTTTACCAGTTAAATGCTCAGTTAGTGAATATTGTAAATGTTTACCAGTTAAATGTTCAGTTAGTGAATATTGTAAATGTTTACCAGTTAAATGTTCATTTAGTGAATATTGTAAATGTTTACCAGTTAAATGTTCAGTTAGTGAATATTGTAAATGTTTACCAGTTAAATGCGCAGTTAGTGAATATTGTAAATGTTTACCAGTTAAATGCGCAGTTAGTGAATATTGTAAATGGTTTCTAGTTAAATGTTCAGTTGGATCATCATGAGATATATAAATATATGAACATCTTAGATTAAGAAATATGTGAGAATTCTTGTTTAATTACCCAGAAAATGTCTGAACCGACCTTTTCTCTACATTTTCATTTCCTGCCTTACAGGAAATATATGCAAGTAATGGTTGATGGTCAGTGTGCGGAGCAGTTTGTCTTGAAGGATTGGTCAATGGTGGTGCACAATAATGTAGACATTGATTTTATTAGCATGAACAAAATTGGACAGGAATTGGTGAGTGGTCATTAGGGCTTTTTAAGACTTTATTTATTTTACAACGATTGCGAAACAAGTTCTAACAACATATATTAATCACTGTCGTTCTAGTGGATGAAAGCATAAATGTGGTCATTCGTGTGAGAGGCATCCGGAGTACCCGGAGAAAACCACCTATCCGATCTGGCAACCACCGTACCATCTCACATACTTCCCAGTCCGAGGATCGAACATAGGTTGCATTGGTGAGAAGCGAGTTAGCTAACCACTGCGCTAATCGAATAGCCAAAACAAGAATTGCTTGCTACATGCAAGTTTAAAAACAAATACAGTCAAACATGTGTTAGTGGTCACCTCTATTAAGCAGCCAACCTGCATTAAGCAGCCCACCAACCTGCATTAAGCAGCCAGTGTCCAGAATCCCAATATGTTGTTTTTATTTATTCATTTAGTGTATACAAATTTATTTTAGCTCGATTACGAAACAAGTTCTTATAACTTATATTAATCACTCGATACCTCATTCCTGATGGAATCCATCACCACGAGGGAGAGAGAAGAGGCAACGTGGAATTTAAATGCCTTGCCTAAGGGCACAATCGTAATGGCTCCAGCGGGGCTCAAACTCCGGACCTTTCCATACTTATTCATTTGACCTCTATTAAGCAGCCACCTGTGCTAAGCAGCCACTTTCTGTGATTCCCTTGGCTGACTGCTTAAGACAGGTTTGACTGTAGTTGCCTTTACAGTGAAAGGGTGATATGACAGAAAACTAAAATTGATTGAAATAACCGAATGATGTCTGACAGTCAGTCTTCATAAACTGTATTCAGCAGTTCATCTTGTAGTTTAGCTGATGTGTTTTAAATATATCTGGGGAGATTATTGTTTTATTCCATCTGTGTCCGTCTGTCCACTGTTACCGTATTTGTGTTTCATCTCCAAAACCCCTCGATGGATTATTGCTTTTGCCTTTTCCATCCATGTTCATCCGTCCACATTTACTTCGTCCATGTATCATCGCCAAAACCCCTTGATGGATTATTGCTTTTGCCTTTTTCATCCATGTTCATCCGTCCACATTTACTTTGTCCATGTATCATCGCCAAAACCCCTTGATGGATTATTGCTTTTGCCTTTTCCATCCATGTTCATCCGTCCACATTTACTTTGTCCATGTATCATCGCCAAAACCCCTTGATGGATTATTGCTTTTGCCTTTTTCATCCATGTTCATCCGTCCACATTTACTTTGTCCATGTATCATCGCCAAAACCCCTCAATGGATTATTGCTTTTTCCCTTTTCCATCCATGTTCATCCGTCCACATTTACTTTGTCCATGTATCATCGCCAAAACCCCTTTATGGATTATTGTTTTTTCCCTTTTCCATCCGTCCACATTTACTTTGTCCATGTATCATCGCCAAAACCCCTCAATGGATTATTGCTTTTTCCCTTTTCCATCCATGTTCATCTGTCCACATTTACTTTGTCCATGTATCATCGCCAAAACCCCTCAATGGATTATTGTTTTTTCCCTTTTCCATCCATGTTCATCCGTCCACATTTACTTTGTCCAAAACCTCTTTGATGTATTTTCACCAACCATTACAGGAATCAATAGGGTTTTACATCTTGTTTTGTATATTGTATTCCTGTTCCAGTTTTACGATATTTATTTGTATTTCAGAAAGTAAATATGGAACAAAGTAGTTCATTCATGTGGCAGCTGAAATCAAATATCGAAGAGTTACCTCCCCTTGACTTAACTTTCACCGTACAGTACTGTTATTTGTCAGATACCACGGAGGACCTTAAGCGGCTTAAGTATGAATTCACATTGGCAGAATTTCAAGTAAGTCCTATTCCACTTTGCCTACTTCAGGGTGGGGGAGATATGTGGCTGTCAGTTGTCCATCAGCGCTGTAGGTTCAAATCCCACTGAGGGTCGAATTCTTTCACGCAAGGAAGCTATCCAGCTGGCTTGCAGGTCAGAGGTTCTACCTGGGTGTCCATATGTGCCTGAAATACTGCTCGGCAGGGTACCCCTGGGTCTTCCTAGTGGGTCCACCGCAAACGGCTGAAGACTCTAGAGTGGGCATATGCCATTAGCTATCAGTTTGTCTTTAAACACTAAAAGCACTAAAACAAACAAAACAAAAACATCCATCGGCAGAAACATTTCTTTGTTCAGTTGCATCAAGTACCTGCCTTCAATAGTGATTAACTACTTACTTTATTTATTTTACGAAGCAAGTTTTGCGAAGCAAGTTTTAACAACTTATATTTATCACTCTCGTTGGCACGGATGAAAGCGCAACTGGTCATTCGTGTGGGAAGAAACCGGAGTACCCAGAGAAACTCCACCTGTCCGATCTGACAACCACCGTACCGCATAAAATATGGTTATGATATCACTTCGAGTGTATGATCCTTTTTATCACATTACCATAGTAACAACAACCATAAATTGGAAGAACATTTCTTTCTGTTTGCCAGTATAAATTGGAGCCACATATCCAAGGTAATCAGTATGGTGCATCCGTATGCAGCAGGGTTCATTCTAGGTCAGAATTTTTGGGAGAAGTGAGAAAGCGCGTGATCGGTTCCTTAAATGGTGTTCTTTAATATACTTCTGCAAAATAAGGTTAAAATGCACAGTACAACCATTAAATACAACATTTGAATAGAAGGAGTGCTTTTTAATGGGCAAGTGTATTTTACTAGACAAAATTTTGTTTGAAAATCGTAAAAACCATTTTTTTTTTTTTTTAGGGAGAAGTGGGGCCCCCAGAGGGCGAAGTCAGGGTCCCTAGGGCGACAATTTCGCCCACATCGCCCTCTAAACTGATCCCTGATGCAGTAATAAATAGTCCCTGATAATCAAACAACACCATACAAATAATCGACACAATACTATTAATGATTATCTTCACTAGTGCATATTTAGCATTTTATTGATTTAAGCAGTTTATTTTCAACAAATAAAGCAAGAACACAAACAATAAGTCTATGTGGTCATGGATCTATGTTGTTTGCTACATAGCCAAGTGTCTTAGCAAGATCATCTGAATTTCAAACAGCATAGAACGTGGCGTCTGATCTTGCTCTATGTACTTTGCAAATACTGTTTGAACGGTATCCCGAATCAAATGGGTGGGTGGGTGGGTGTGTAGTGTGTGTGTGCGTGCGTGCGTGCGTGCGTGCGTGTGTGTGGGTGTGTGTGGGTGTGGGTGTGGTGTGGTGTGCGTGCACGCTCCATTAATGTCAAACCCCTTGCGGGGACCTAGACATATTTCCCTGGGCAGGCTTAGCCGACCTAAGCTGTTAACCAGTACTACGCAATGTGTGTGATGTGCCTTGCTTGCTCAATGACACTACATACGTGGCCTGACCGAGTATCGAACCTGGGACCGTTTGACTCCAAATCCGACGCATTACCACTGGACCACGGACGCCACTGGATGGATGATATCACGAATGAGATCGATTAAACTAATGTTGTAAGAACTTGTTTCGCAATCAAGCTAAATGAATTGTTAATTGCAAACCTAGTGTTCATTAATACACATTTTATTTCAGACTCTGTACACTGTAAAGGCAGACGTGACTCCTCGTGGTGAAAATAAAGTTTGTAAGACTGGTACACCTTCAACATTGAAAATCCAGGTTCTTCAGATGCCTGTTAGCAAGTGTTTAACTGATCAAGATCTCATGTATGAAGTTGTTGGCCAGTCTAACTGGAATGTGCATGGAAAATCTATGGGTTTGTTGTATTGTATTTTAGCAAGATGTTTTAAGTCTATAGTCTGTACTGTCGAACTGATGTACCTGTACTATCTCCAACTGATACTGCCTAACTGTCCAGCCTACCTGATGTATCTGTACTGCCTAACTGATGTACCTGTACTGTCTCCAACTGATACTGCCTAACTGTCCAGCCTACCTGATGTATCTATACTGCCTAACTGATGTACCTGTCCTGTCTCCAACTGATACTGCCTAACTGGCCTAACTGATGTACCTGTACTGTCTCCAACTGATACTGCCTAACTGTCCAGCCTACCTGATGTATCTATACTGCCTAACTGATATACCTGTACTGTCTCCAACTGATACTGCCTAACTGTCCAGCCTACCTGATGTATCTATACTGCCTAACTGATGTACCTGTCCTGTCTCCAACTGATACTGCCTAACTGTCCAGCCTACCTGATGTACCTGTCCTGTCTCCAACTGATACTGCCTAACTGTCCAGCCTACCTGATGTATCTATACTGCCTAACTGATGTACCTGTACTGTCTCCAACTGATACTGCCTAACTGTCCAGCCTACCTGATGTATCTGTACTGCTGAACTGATGTACCTGTATTGTCTCCAACTGATACTGCCTAACTGTCCAGCCTACCTGATGTATCTATACTGCCTAACTGATATACCTGTACTGTCTCCAACTGATACTGCCTAACTGTCCAGCCTACCTGTGTATCTATACTGTCTCCAACTGATACTGCCTAACTGTCCAGCCTACCTGATGTATCTATACTGTCTAACTGATGTACCTGTCCTGCCTAACTGATGTATCTATACTGTCTAACTGATTACCTGTCCAGCCACCTGATGTATCTATACTGTCTAACTGATGTACCTGTACTGTCTCCAACTGATACTGCCTAACTGTCCAGCCTACCTGATGTATCTATACTGTCTAACTGATGTACCTGTACTGTCTCCAACTGATACTGCCTAACTGTCCAGCCTACCTGATGTATCTATACTGTCTAACTGATGTACCTGTCCTGCCTAACTGATGTATCTATACTGTCTAACTGATGTACCTGTACTGTCTCCAACTGATACTGCCTAACTGTCCAGCCTACCTGATGTATCTATATTGTCTAACTGATGTACCTGTCCTGCCTAACTGATGTACCTATACTGCCTAACTGATGTACCTGTCCTGCCTAACTGATGTACCTGCCCAGCCTACCTGATCTACCTGTACTGCCTAACTGATGTACCTTTAATACCTAACTGATGTACCTGTCCTGCCTAACTCATGTGCCTGTCCTGCCTAACTGATGTACCTGTACTGTCTCCAACTGATACTGATAAATTATGGTTGTTGTTACTATGGTAATGTGATAAAAACGATCATACACTCGTGGTGATATCGTACCATATTTTATGCGGTACGGTTGTTGCCAGATTGGACAGGTGGGTTTTCTCTGGGTACTCCGGTTTCCTCCCACACGAATGACCAGTTACGCTTTCATCCGCTCCAATCCAATGAGAGTGAATAATAATTATATAAGTTGTTAAAACATGCTTCGCAATCATTGTAAAATAAATAAAGTTTAAAACTTAATATACCGGTATTAAAAACCATATTTTATGAAACGAGTTTTGAAATTTTGCTATTAATCACTCTAAAAGACTTGCGTAATAGCAAAAGTCATTTCCTAACTCGCTTCATAAAATATAGTATGAAATCAGCACTCATGTAAGATCCTATATATATATATCTATCAAATTCATCAGATATCCGACTTATGTGTAGCATTGTTAGTTTCTAATGAGGGGCATTAACAGAAAAGACAGACAGACAGACAGACGATTTATTTAAGTCTCACCATTATACAGTAAATGATACAACATAAATATGATACACAAAATGCATGATATTATACATGTATTATCAAATAAAATACAAAGCCACTCAATAATGAGTTATGAGAGACTATGGGTAAATAAAATTGACACTTTGTAAAACATAAGACAACATCTTGAGCAATACTTTAAATACCTAAACGTAATTAATGATACAAAGTAAGAG
Source organism: Archivesica marissinica (assembly GCA_014843695.1). Taxonomy (NCBI): domain Eukaryota; kingdom Metazoa; phylum Mollusca; class Bivalvia; order Venerida; family Vesicomyidae; genus Archivesica; species Archivesica marissinica. The sequence goes on from CM026387.1 coordinate 14,251,483, forward strand.
GCTTAAATAAGACTTAAGACAGTTTCTATATCCCCTTCATTTATTAATTGATGACGAATTATAATTGAGCAATTAATTAGTTTATACTAACTTATTTTAGCTCGATTGCGAAACAAGTTCTTACAACTTATATTAATCACTCTCGAGACCTCATTCCTGATGGAATCCATCGCCACGAGGGAGAGAGAAGAGGCAACGTGGAATTTAAATGCCTTGCCTAAGAGCACAATCATAACAGTTCCAGCGGGGCTCAAACTCCGGACCTTTCGCACCTGAAGCGAACGTCCTACCACTGCGCTATCACGACTTCCATGAGCAATTAATTGATAATGGTCAAATGTAGACATGGCAATGAGCTGCAAACATTCACCAAAATTCAACCGTCATTAATGTGAAGGTTGTTACTGTTGGTAAAATTTAACTCTAGTGCACGATGATGTACCGGTATGTGAACCAGTCCAGTGTATGTGAACCAGTCCAGTGTATGCTGCACGATGATGTATGTGAACCAGTCCAGTGTATGCTGCACGATGATGTATGTGAACCAGTCCAGTGTATGCTGCATGATGATGTATGTGAACCAGTCGTGTATGCTGCACGATGATGTATGTGAACCAGTCCAGTGTATGCTGCACGATGATGTATGTGAACCAGTCCAGTGTATGCTGCACGATGATGTATGTGAACCAGTCCAGTGTATGCTGCACGATGATGTATGTGAACCAGTCCAGTGTATGCTGCACGATGATGTATGTGAACCAGACCAGTGTATGCTGCACGCTGATGTATGTGAACCAGACCAGTGTATGCTGCTGAACATGCCAGCTTTGTAATAATTCTCTGTATCAATTTCTTTGACTCCATGAAATTGTTTTCTTCATATTTGTATATCTCTATGGTTAAGTACACAACTGATAATCCATTTTGATCTTTTTACAATTCACATGTCATGTTTTGCAGGTATATTTTCCATCTCCGGCGGAAGTTACACTACATACGTCGACTTGCTGCCGCTGGTAGCCGGGTTTATACCATTGCCAAGGATCACACTGTATAAATACAATGGTACCAAAGCGAACAAAACTGGTGAGTAAATATCTACAGTTATTCATACTAAAAGAATGCTACACATTGAATTGATGTTTTGGTAGCCGAGTTTATACCAGCTGTGTACATGGTGGTGCCAAAATAAAGGAATGGTTGAGTAGATATGAATTCCTGACTGTTGGGTGCTGCCTCTGGATGGACAGTTTTATACCATTGCCAAGGAACAATATATTTAATTCACTGACACAAGACACAAATTTGTTATTGTTTACCCTATGGTCATATAGTAAGTAATGTTTACCCTATGGTCATATAGTAAGTAATTTTTACCCTATGGTCATATAGTAAGTAATGTTTACATCTCATCTCTGTTTACATTAAACATTACTTACTATGTGACCATAGGGCAAAACATAAATAATTTGTGTCTTGTGTAAACATTACTTACTATGTGACCATAGGGCAAAACATAAATAATTTGTGTCTTGTGTAAACATTACTTACTATGTGACAATAGGGCAAAACATAAATAATTTGTGTCTTGTGTAAACATTACTTACTATGTGACCATAGGGCAAAACATAAATAATTTGTGTCTTGTGTAAACATTACTTACTATGTGGCCATAGGGCGAAACATAAATAATTTGTGTCTTGTGCCTGTGATTTAATTACAGTGGTGCCAATACAGAAGGTCGAGGAAAGTGCCATATTTACTTAGTTTAGTCATATTTTATTGCAAATCAATAGTAAATGCCATACACAAAATGATACAATACATAGCATGAAAATGCAAATGGTTTGGGCCTCAAGTTTTAGCAACATTAGACAACGGCCCGCACCATATTTACTCGATTAAAAAGGCCCTACCACTTATTAGACGCGCATCCTATTTCCGATGGTTACAATGGTGAATTTTACCAGGAGTCGCATGAAAGATGCAGTTAGAATGTCAAACAAAAATACATGCAGAAAACGATATATATATATATATACGACAATGGTATGATCAAATTATAATTCTAACACGACCCAGCTAATAACATACATGCTTGTAGAGTTAAATCTACCTCTGGTTATTCTGCGATATACCTACCTTGAACTATGCTGCGCGCGCACCGTGTTTTGGCTATTCCATTTATACAATGCGTGTAAAGTTTTATGAATGAAAGTCACATGATATTTGTAAATACTACCGTGGGAATTCGCGGAAGTGAGCTATTTTTAGAATCAGATAATCTCTTGTCCGTCTTGTTTTTCTGTTATGTAACGTTTCAGTTACTATTCTGTACAGTTTTATTTGATAAAATAAATAAAATTATTGATCAGTTACAACTTTTGTTCATTTATGCACTAGATTGATATTTTCCATAAAAAATAACGTCATCACCCCTTGCACGGGAGGACATTTCGAAAGCCAAATGCAGCGGAGTAGCACCGCATTTGAAGAAAATACTCCTTTGATTCTCGTCTAAAATTATTAGAAGTCGTGTTAGAATCGAAATAATAAGTATCAACCGTGGTATATCGCAGAATAACCCTCGTTTGTCGTTCAGGCCTTCGCGATATATTTCTACACATAAAAACTTCAAACTCAGGTTATTCTGCGATATACCACGGTGGAAACATATTATTTCTTAAATAATATTGCAAGCGAGAATGAAGCAGAACCACGTTCACTATCTACATTACAGCCATTCTGTTTTCAGATATTCAGAAAGAACATTCAGAGAAAGACGAGGTATTAGATAGTACTGATGAAGACAGTTCCGACAGTGATCAAACTGGTAACCAGGATGATGAAGAGTTTCACCAAGGCCAGGTGTATTATAGCTGCCTAGGAAAGCAAGTGCATGTGTACCCAGTGGAGGACACTGGGGAGGTGGAAGTTTCTGTTGTGTAGTAAATAAACCCACCTGCCAATAGATTTGGATGATCAAACAAACGATCACTAACACTGGAAATAGAAAACCATATTTGTCTGGTAATATGTAACCAAGCACATTTAGAACAAGGTCATGTTGTTTGTAGTTACATGTATTCTGTGATATTTACCTCGCCTGGAGAGCTGTTAGTAAAGGTGCGTCATCCAGCGTCTATTCAGAATTGTTTCAAAAAACATGTATGTATGTTCCATTAATGTCAAACTTGCGGAACGTAGACACGTTTGACCTGTGCAGGCTTAGCCGACCTAAGCAGTTAATTCTAAATATAGACCTGAAATTCTGTACATTTCAGTCAAAAGGGACACAACTGATAACTCGGTTTAATTAAAAGATTTCACATTGTTACATATGTATTACATATTCCATCGAGGTGCCTAGTGGTATCGGTCGTTGACATCAAATCATGTATCCCTCACTCACCACAGTAGGTATGTGCCTGAAAATCAGGATCATTCTAGAGAGCGATGTGGGCGAAATAGTCGCCCTAGGGACCCTGACTTCCCCCTCTGGGGGCCCCACTTCTCCCTAAAAAAATACACTGGCCCATTATAAAGCACTCCTCTTCAAATGTTGTATTTAATGGTTGTACGGTGCATTTTAACGCTATTTTGCAGAAGTATATTAAAGAACACCATTAAAGGAAGCGATCACACGCTTTCTCACTTCTCCCAAAAATTCTGAACTAGAATGAACCCTGGAAAATTCTGACCTAGAATGAACCCTGGAAAATTCTGACCTAGAATGAACCCTGGAAAATGCTGACCTAGAATGAACCCTGGAAAATGCTGACCTAGAATGAACCCTGGAAAATGCTGACCTAGAATGAACCCTGGAAAATGCTGACCTACTGCTGGGAGGGGCACTGGGTCTTCTGCCACCAATTATAGCTGGAGTCATGCATGACACAAGCTGTAGGTAAAAATACAAACAACAAAAACACCCACAAACAGTTCATTATTTTGGTGCTTACCGGTATATTGTTTTCTTGTAAAAATTATGATAATAAAAGTATAAATATAAAAAATAATATGTTGTTTTCTTTTAAGAATAATGGTATATGTTGTTTTCTTGTAAGAATAACGGTATTATATCTTGTTTTCTTGTAAGTTTAGAATAACGGTGTATGTTGTTTTCTTGTAAGAATAACGGTGTATGTTGTTTTCTTGTAAGAATAACGGTGTATGTTGTTTTCTTGTAAGAATAACGGTGTATGTTGTTTTCTTGTAAGAATAATGGTATATGTTGTTTTCTTGTAAGAATAACGGTATATGTTGTTTTCTTGTAAGAATAATGGTATATGTTGTTTTCTTGTAAGAATAACGGCATTATATTTGTTTTCAAAAAACTATGTTGTTTTCTTGTAAGAATAACGGTGTATGTTGTTTTCTTGTAAGAATAACGGTGTATGTTGTTTTCTTGTAAGAATAACGGTGTATGTTGTTTTCTTGTAAGAATAATGGTATATGTTGTTTTCTTGTAAGAATAACGGTATATGTTGTTTTCTTGTAAGAATAATGGTATATGTTGTTTTCTTGTAAGAATAACGGCATTATATGTTGTTTTCTTGTAAGAATAACGGCATTATATGTTGTTTTCTTGTAAGAATAACGGTATTATATGTTGTTTTCTTGCAAGAATAACGGTATATGTTGTTTTCTTGTAAGAATTATGGTATATGTTGTTTTCTTGTAAAAATAACGGTATATGTTGTTTTCTTGTAAGAATAACGGTATATGTTGTTTTCTTGTATCTTAAATGTGAGCTGGAATAACGATTGATTTCATGGTAGGATAACATCAATGCTGGATCTGTGTGATAAAAATGTTGCCGATCTAAATGTTGTCAAGTCTCATTGAGCAGTAGACTGGTATAGTTTGTGAAACATCTAAATTCATTCTGTAGCTGGTTCGTATGTTTGGGTAGAAAGGTACATGGTCGTGCATTCAGCAGCTCGAGGGCTGTGTCCTCCATTATAGCTCCTGGAAAATAGGATTGATGGGTATTTATTTACTGTCCATCTATCATACTACTACAAGCTGCGTGTTCTACCATCACCGTGGCATCTGTGTAACACACTACTACAAGTTGCGTGTTCTAGTCACTGTGGCATCTGTGTAACACACTACTACAAGCTACATGTACTATACATTCATCGTGGCATCTGTGTAACACTACTACAAGCTACGTGTACCCTACATTCATCGTGGCATCTGTGTAACACACTACTACAAGCTACATGTACTACATTCATCGTGGCATCTGTGTAACACACTACTACAAGCTACATGTACTACATTCATCGTGGCATCTGTGTAACACACTACTACAAGCTACATGTACCCTACATTCATCGTGGCATCTGTGTAACACACTACTACAAGCTACGTGTACCCTACATTCATCGTGGCATCTGTGTAACACTACTACAAGCTACGTGTACCCTACAGTCATCATGGCATCTGTGTAACACACTACTACAAGCTACATGTACTACAGTCATCATGGCATCTGTGGAACATACAACTACAAGCTACATGTACCCTACATTCATCGTGGCATCTGTGTAACACACTACTACAAGCTACATGTACTACATTCATCGTGGCATCTGTGTAACACACTACTACAAGCTACATGTACTACATTCATCGTGGCATCTGTGTAACACACTACTACAAGCTACATGTACTACATTCATCGTGGCATCTGTGTAACACACTACTACAAGCTACATGTACTACATTCATCGTGGCATCTGTGTAACACACTACTACAAGCTACATGTACTACATTCATCGTGGCATCTGTGTAACACACTACTACAAGCTACATGTACTACATTCATCGTGGCATCTGTGTAACACACTACTACAAGCTACATGTACTACATTCATCGTGGCATCTGTGTAACACACTACTACAAGCTACATGTACTACATTCATCGTGGCATCTGTGTAACACACTACTACAAGCTACATGTACTACATTCATCGTGGCATCTGTGTAACACACTACTACAAGCTACATGTACTACATTCATCGTGGCATCTGTGTAACACACTACTACAAGCTACATGTACTACATTCATCGTGGCATCTGTGTAACACTACTACAAGCTACATGTACTACATTCATCGTGGCATCTGTGTAACACACTACTACAAGCTACATGTACTACATTCATCGTGGCATCTGTGTAACACACTACTACAAGCTACATGTACTACATTCATCGTGGCATCTGTGTAACACACTACTACAAGCTACATGTACTACATTCATCGTGGCATCTGTGTAACACACTACTACAAGCTACATGTACCCTACATTCATCGTGGCATCTGTGTAACACACTACTACAAGCTACGTGTACCCTACATTCATCGTGGCATCTGTGTAACACTACTACAAGCTACGTGTACCCTACAGTCATCATGGCATCTGTGTAACACACTACTACAAGCTACATGTACTACAGTCATCATGGCATCTGTGGAACATACAACTACAAGCTACATGTACCCTACATTCATCGTGGCATCTGTGTAATACACTAACAGTCTGTCCTGCCTAACCATTTTAGCATGTAAATTTCTATACAACTACACAGAATTCAGTTTGACATATGTTTCTCTATTATTACATGTACCTTTTGAAGATAAATTTTCTAATAGACATTAAAGCAGCATTACATCGTATGAAATAAAAGATATTTGAAACATTTTTATGTATGGGTAGCAATGCTGCTACACATTCTAACATTATACTTTGTATGTTTATGTTCATTTGGTAAACAGTGTTTTTTTGCGATAAAACAAACTCGAAACCGAAAGTAGGACACTCCGAGTTGATCGGTCACGCACTTATTTACAACCGGAACGCATCGTCCGCACTTGTTTACATTCGGAATGCATCGTCCCCATTTGTCCCACGTTGTCTTTTTTAATTAAATTACTTGATGTTGATTCATACCTCTGTTAGCTAAGTCTTTTATGGACATTTCTACATCCCCGCGAGGGGTTCGACATTAGAGGAAGATAGATAGTCTTTCATGTTCAAAATATATACATTGTTTTCTACATCCTCTGTTGTTTCACGCATGCACGCTTGTGCCTGTTTACATTTTGTGTGTTGATAAACAAATTCGCGTATACGATGGTTTAAATTTATTCGAATTTTATCGTTTCTGAGCGACTATTTCGATTTTTGTAAGCACACACACATTAGTATTTATATTTTACCCAAAACATCCTTTATTACGATGTAATGCTGCTTTAATGCAAATCTGATTTCATTTTATCATGGTTATAATAAGTTATAATGTCATGTGAGACTGCATCATTAAATTATTTATATTCCTGTTATAAATATTAAGTAGTTATATAAATATTTCTCTGGAGTTATACTAGAGTAGTTGGGCTGGACAGACTTTAGCGATGTTTATACAAACTTATTTTAGCGAAACAAGTTCTTACAACTTATATTAATCACTCTCGAGACCTCATTCCTGATGGAATCCATCGCCACGAGGGAGAGAAGAGGCAACGTGGAATTTAAATGCCTTGCATAAGGGCACAATTGTAACGGCTCCAGCGGGGCTTGAACTTCGGACCTTTCGCACCTGAAGCGAATGCGCATCCACTGCGCTATAACGACTTCCACAAGCGATGTGTATTAAGGTCCAAGTTAGCAAGTCGTAGGCATAGCATAGTATACCGCCACGTGTACACAATGAATTATAGACCTTAACTCTTTGCATGTGAGAGGTGAAAATAACAGAAACATATGTTATAATGACACAATTCTAATGAAATTCCAGAGTTTTCAAATAATTGTTATATGTTATATTTCGGGTTTTACGCCTGCATCAGCACCATTTTGGGCTATATTGCCGGCGGGCAGTTTACCTAACAACACCTTTCCTGGGCAGGCTCCAGCGGTTAACCAGTACTTTGGTGCACCAACCTCCGTAAAAAAACTGCCAACTTTTTCATATAAATGAGACACGGCCTGAGTGGGGCTCGAACCCGTGACCATCAGTGATGATAGGTTACAGTGGTATACAAGTCAGCGACCTTAACCACTCGACCACGGAGGCGGACTAGAGTTTTCAAATAAAAAAACGTGAATTGTCGTCTGCTACAATTATTTGAATTATTTATAGCCTTTGTTTTACACAGCATGCAGAGTTAAAATTTCAGTATACTTTGCCAGCAACCCGATTGTTACTGCTCACAAGATGAACGCACCTGTGACTTATAAGATGAAATCTCCCCCCTTCACACCAAACTTTATAGGGAAACCCCATGTCTTATAAGAGGAAATCTCCCCCTTCACACCAAACTTTATAGGGAAACCCCATGTCTTATAAGAGGAAATCTCCCCCTTCACACCAAACTTTATATGGAAACCCCATGTCTTATAAGAGGAAACCTCCCCCTTCACACCAAACTTTATATGGAAACCCCATGTCTTATAAGAGGAAATCTCCCCCTTCACACCAAACTTTATAGGGAAACCCCATGTCTTATAAGAGGAAATCTCCCCCTTCACACCAAACTTTATAGGGAAACCCCATGTCTTATAAGAGGAAATCTCACACCAAACTGTATAGGGAAACCCCATGTCTTATAAGAGGAAATCTCCCCCTTTACACCAAACTTTATAGGGAAACCCCATGTCTTATAAGAGGAAATCTCCCCCTTCACACCAAACTTTATAGGAAACCCCATGTCTTATAAGAGGAAATCTCCCCCTTCACACCAAACTTTATAGGAAACCCCATGTCTTATAAGAGGAAATCTTCCCTTCACACCAAACTGTATAGGGAAACCCCATGACTTATAAGAGGAAATCTCCCCCCTTCACACCAAACTTTATAGGGAAACCCCATGTCTTATAAGAGGAAATCTTCCCTTCACACCAAACTTTATCGGGAAACCCCATGTCTTATAAGAGGAAATCTCCCCCTTCACATTAAACATAGGGAAACCCCATGTCTTATAAGAGGAAATCTTCCCTTCACACCAAACTTTATAGGGAAACACCATGTCTTATAAGAGGAAATCTTCCCTTCACACCAAACTTTATCGGGAAACCCCATGTCTTATAAGAGGAAATCTCCCCCTTCACACCAAACTTTATAGGGAAATCCCATGTCTTATAAGAGGAAATCTCCCCCTTCACACCAAACTTTATAGGGAAACCCCATGTCTTATAAGAGGAAATCTCCCCCTTCACAACAAACTTTATAGGGAAACCCCATGTCTTATAAGAGGAAATCTCCCCCTTCACACAAAACTTTATCAGGAAACCCCATGTCTTATAAGAGGAAATCTTCCCTTCACACCAAACTTTATAGGGAAATCCCATGTCTTATAAGAGGAAATCTCCCCCTTCACACCAAACTGTATAGGGAAACCCCATGTCTTATAAGAGGAAATCTCCCCCTTCACAACAAACTTTATAGGGAAACCCCATGTCTTATAAGAGGAAATCTTCCCTTCACACCAAACTTTATAGGGAAACCCCATGTCTTATAAGAGGAAATCTCCCCCTTCACACCAAACTTTATAGGGAAATCCCATGTCTTATAAGAGGAAATCTCCCCCTTCACACCAAACTGTATAGGGAAACCCCATGTCTTATAAGAGGAAATCTCCCCCTTCACAACAAACTTTATAGGGAAACCCCATGTCTTATAAGAGGAAATCTTCCCATCACACCAAACTTTATCGAAAACCCCAAAGACTTCTAGATTGAAATCTCCACCATCACTTCATCTCACTGAACAGAAATGTAATCCTAAGATATTCGAATATTCACATATTTCTACATGAATACAGTCCCTCCATTTTTATTCAATGCGACTAAGACCTGCCATTATCTTACCTGTACACAACAAAATTTTATCCTTGGTCAAAAACTTTGCAGTGACTGCAGTCTTGCATAAACACTCCTCGGATAAAAATGGCGGGTCTGCAATGACAATATCGAATGTCTGTTTCCAATCTACCGGTACATTCACGGGCTCCTTATAGTCGTAAAACTGGAAATCTTCCCCATACATTTCAAATCGCTTGTCGAACTCCAAGCATTTTACAGAGCATGTCGCCGGTTTCATTTGCTTGATTTTCTTGTAAGCAGTCGGTGCACTGATGCACGCTATCCTGTAATGAATTGGGAGGGTATAAATTGATCAGCATATGTACCTGTATAAGTACAGATGGATCTGTAGTCCAGTGGTAACACGCTGGACTGGTAATCCATGGATTGCAGGTTCGATCCCCCGTCTGACCCTAATAAAATTAACAGTCTTTCAGATAGGACTTTAAACCGAGGTCTTGTGTCGGTGCTGTATGCCGTGCACATAAAAGAACCAGAGGAGACTGGAATGGGTCTCTGTCTGTATCATTGCACTATCCTCCAAAAATCTCAAATGACTAATCTCTTCAGGAGGCGTCGTTCATATGGGCAACCAGTAGCGACAATAAATAAACGTAAAACACATGAACTTGGGGTTCAAAATAGCACATCAGTTCAAAATATCACATCCTTGGTGAACTAAAAAAAGGAGATTGTACTCCATTAAAGGGGCTGCTCCACGAGTATGTTATACATTCACTGAATGAGTACAGTACACTTACCTGCCCGTCTTACCAGCAACACTCAGGGCCTCTTCTGCCAACTTCTGTGCAGTCTCCTCTGTGTACCAAAACTGACTCAATTGCTGTAAAATACACCAAATGTCAACATGACCCATTTGATTCTGGATACCGTTCAAACAGTATTTGCAAATAACATAGAGCCAGATCAGCCGCCATGGAACGTGCCGTCTGATCAGGCTGTTTGCTATTCAGATGAGCTTGCTAAGACACTTGGCTATGTAGCAAACAACATAGATCCTGATCAGCACTCAGCGTCACTGCGCTAACAGAAATTATGCATTCGAACAGAGGGAATATATGAAGTGCTTGCTTTAAGTAAAATGTCAAGGAACGTAATGTGATCATATGTGAAAGGTAAATTATAAACAATAGAAACCATGAATACATGTACTTAGATTTGAGATATTAGATATAATGGCGACTATCAAATGAACTCGGGGTTTTACAGTGCTGGTAGATGTAGGCAAACTGTTACCCAGTCTTCCTGCAAGTCGACACTCGCAGCTTGACCCTTCTGTACAGCCTCATCTACCTTGTTCTGTACCTCAGTCTGATCCTTCAGGAAGGAGTGTAGTGCCGCTAGTGTGTCGGCAGAAAGTGTAGGCGTGTCATCGTCGCTGTCCGACATTGCTACTAGAAACAGGGAAAACCAATTAACTTTTTATTGATTACTACATGTATGTAAATGTATTAGCCTTTTGGGATGGCAACATGTAGCAATTTTGATACCCGAGTACTTGGACACATTTCAAATCGAGTACTTGAAACGATCACTTGATTCTTGGCTAGATGTACATTGCATTAATGGGAAGACTTGTTTCCTTTAATTTCAGATATAAATTTTCATACAGTTCAACTATTTTGGATGAAGCATATCTCATACGGACGGTATTTTATCTCATTATGGGATAAAAACATTGTGACCTGATTTTCAATAATATTTTGGGCGTCAAACTGAGGAAATAGTTTAGCTCTTATGTGTCTCTTAGGCCTATGGCTATGTATGTTTGTTCCATTAATGTCAAACCCCTTGCGGGGATGTAGACATGTTTTCCTGGGCAAGCTTAGCCGACCTAAGTGGTTGACCAGTAGTAAGCAATGTGTGTGTGAGATGCCTTGCTCAATGACACTACATACGTGGCCTGACCGAGTATCAAACCCAGGACCGATCGATTCCAAATCCGACGCTCTACCACTGGACCACGGATGCCACACAATCTAGCCTTCTAGGTAATCACTAAATACTATGTATTGCCACATTTGTTTGTTCTGAAAAACATCATACTTTTTATTACTTATATATACAATAGTGTGTGGGTGGAATCCCATAGCAGGGCCGTCGCTGGAGCTATTTTGATGATACGCACGACCAAATATGCTTGTTTGTCGAGTGAGAATAGTGAGTGAGTACGCTAGGGGGTCCTGGGGCATGCCCTCCTGGATATTTTTTGAAATGAGGAAGTTTCAATTTCCTGCATTTCAATGGACTTTTGTAGCATACAATTGCAGGACTAAAGTTCTTACGACAATCCGTATAAAGGTATAAATAAAGGCTAGATGTATAATATACATGATCTATCGCCCTTATCAATTAAACAAGCACGTAAAATAGCACAAACTAAATTTCGAGATGCACCATATTTGCAATGGGCTAAATTATTCCACCACTCCACACATAACGGCGCCTATGTATCCCTGCTACCCCCCCCTGGGGGGGTTTAATGCATGTTTGGATTTTTCATTGTCTGAGACCAATGATACGCACGTGCGTACTTGCGTATGCCCAGCGACGGGCCTGCATAGTAATGTTTTTTGATAGAAATGGACAGAGTGGTGGAACCTATGCTCGGCATAAATCATACATAGTATGGCCTATAAAAAAAAGTTTAATGCACTTGCCGTATATTATTATATTCTTAAGTCGTGAACACAACTTTTATAAAATTGTTGTTGAAAATGTTAGCTTCATTACGTAACCATACGCCTAAATACAGCTATTGCAACGGCACCTATTTCCATGGGGAACTAGATACTTTAGGGCACCTATGCACGGCGTACATGATTTTTTTAATTTATGCATGGGTAAATGTTGAATATATTATTTTGACTTAGTAACATCAATAACTAACAATATTACAACTCATAAGAAACTTGTTTCTGGTTATTTGTACATTTTTTTCCCAATCCGGATAGCCACCTGAAATGCTCATAAACCGCACATTTCGGTGGAAACAAATTTCCCAACAAGTTGTCTGTTTATATTCGGCTACTGAACCAGTCAGGTGACAGTTGCGTTAGGCTATCGGTACGCACAATGGAATGTTATTGAACCATGCTTCACCTCTGTCAACGAAAATAGATTAAAACTATTTAAATATTTTAAATACGGATGTAAATGGAAAATATAGGAATACGCCGAGCATAGGTTCCACCACTCTATTTGTTCTGAAAATACAATCAAATTAAAACAAAAATAGTGCACAAGCAGATGGCGTGTGGTCTACTGGAGCTGTAGCTAATAACACTTTTTTAATATCTTACCGGTATACTGTGCAGTACCTGTCCTACTAAATATTTTCAAAATAATTATATTTCAGATATTATTTTAATACAAGTTAAGTTGTCAAATGTAAATTAACTAGCCATATGCAAACCAAATGGCGGAGCCAAGGCAAGGGGAGCTAAGAAATATTTCATCTGATTTTCGTATCTACTAAATTCAAGTTCGTCGGTATGTACCGCATTAGGAATTATCTAGCGGTGGGAGCATTTAAAGAAAATTGCTATTGAATTATTCCCAAAATGTGCTTCTCTGACTCATAGCAACGCTATCTCTCTGATATTATTATGTTCTTCTAGTAAGCTATATTCATTGTTATATTTCTTATAAGATATATGAACCATAGTGTCTTTTGGCAGTTGAAAAGCTTCTCTCTAAGACATAGGATAATTATTTTTAATATAAAATTGAGCAGATTGTGGGGGACAACTCTACTAAGCTTATTCATTTCATACAGTGTGTGTTTCGGGTTTACATAGGTATGTCCGCCCTAAGACAGTGTAACTAAGTGCGGGACCAACCATCACTCACCTGTTGAGGTTTGATCCCAACATGAACCATGCATTGTCTATTAGAATTTTCAAAATTCGAATGTGGTATATTTTGATGAAAGTAGATGTGTATTTAATGTCTAAATTTGACGATTAGAACCACCGAACTTCCGCAGGCCAGCTGTATAGCTTCCTCACATGAATGAACTTTACGCCCCAATGGGATTCGAACCTACACCGAAAGTGGTTTGAATTAAACGACCGTAATCACTCGACCTCGGATGCCCCAATTCATATATAGTGTAAAGACTAATCTATACGAGAAAAGCCTAAGCGCACTCTCAGGCTTGTACCGCCTATAGGTAACATGTACGAGACATATGTAGGCAAATTATATGCAACATATACATGAAGAAAGAACATAAAGCTTGTCCAAACATACAATACATGTACATATGTATTACCAAATAAGTGTCCATGCACCGACCACTTTTAAAGTTCTGATTAATCACAAAACTTAAAGATTCTCCATGAAACAATACAATAAAGTGCTTTTTATAATATTAGGTTACTCTTTTACTAATTTATTTTCAAAACATTATCAAATTTTAAGACATATGTAAAGATATAGTCCTGTTAAAACACGAAATTTCATTGCATGCGAGTGTCGTACTTGTATGCATCAATATTATTAAAACATGCTAAAAGTGGTGCACGCACATTAATTCCATTGCTCTTATTATTTGCTATGGTGTGTGTTTTACGTTTATTTATCGTCGCTACCGGTTGCCCATATGAGCGACGCTTCCTGAAGAGATTAGTAATTTTAGATGTTGGAGGATAGTGCAATGATACAGACAGAGACCCATTCCAGAGTCTCATCTGGTTCTTTTACGTGCACGGTGTAAAGCACCGACACGAGACCTCGGTTTAACGTCCCATCTGAAAGACTGTTAATTTTATTAATTCCGTTCAATAGATATAGATACTTTCAAAAGTGACATCATGGCATCAGAAAAACTTCGTAATAGTTTGCAATGCACGGATGCTGACGATCTTGTCAGCATATACAACAGTGAACTTTCTGCATTGGTTGATAAACACGCCCCCTTACGTACAAAAACGATTACATTAAGGCCTTCATGTCCCTGGTTTACAGAGGAACTCCACGATGCCAAACATATAAAGCGTAAATTTGAACGGAAGTGGAAAAAATCAAGATTAACTGTCGACCATGAAATATACAGGAGTCAGTGTGCCAAGGTTAATAAAATGTTGAAACAAGCACGGCTTGACTACTTTTCTGATAAAGTAATATCTTGCGGTCGTGATCAAAAAAGCATGTTCAAAATCACTAAACACCTGCTTGAAGGCGATAGTGAAATAGCGCTTCCATCAGGCAAAAATCCCAATGAAATAGCACAGGAATTCAGTGACTTCTTCATTTCTAAGGTGGAAGGCATTAGAAATGACATATCTTCAAACTCCCAGTCGGAACTGGGTCCATTGAACATTGAAACAGAGAAACTCCCTCACATAAGCTGCTTGAACAATTTCTGTCCATCACATGAGAAAGAAGTCGAACAGTTCATTAAAAAAGGGCCAAATAAATCCTGTGAAATTGATCCAATTCCGACATGGCTACTGAAATCTTGTCTTAGTGAAATCCTACCAATAGTGACACAAATTGTAAATATTTCATTGGAAACAGGCAATGTACCAAAGTCATTCAAAATCTCCCGGGTAAGACCTTTGCTGAAAAAACCAAGCCTTGATCAAAACACTTTGAAGAACTACAGGCCCGTGTCAAACCTGCCTTATGTCTCGAAGATTCTGGAAAAAGTAGTAAATAGTCGAATTGATGAACATTTGACAAGTAATAACTTACACGAGGTACATCAGTCTGCGTACAGGAAGTTTCATTCCACAGAAACTGCCTTACTGAAAGTCCAAAACGATATACTCCAATCTCTGGACCAGAACAATGCTACAATCCTTGTGCTTTTGGACCTATCTGCTGCATTTGATACCATCGACCATAGAACACTTTTACAGCGTCTCGAATTTCATTTTGGAATTACTGGAAAACCTCTCCAATGGATATCATCTTATCTTACCGACCGTTATCAAGCAGTATGTATCGATGGAAAACTATCCAACTCAGTGCTCATGAATTTCAGTGTTCCACAGGGGTCTGTTTTAGGCCCGAAATTTTACACTATGTATACCAAGCCTGTAGGAGCCATTTGTAAACACCATGGACTGAACCATCACTTTTATGCTGACGATTCCCAGCTTTACCTTTCATTCAAACCAAGCGTTCAAGCTTCACAAGCAGAGACACTACTTCGAGTGGAAAACTGTCTACAAGACATTGTTGCTTGGATGCATGCCAATATGTTAAAACTCAATACTGATAAAACTGAAATGATTATGTTTTCTAGTCAGCGAAAGTTGCAACACATTGAAAACATAAATGTGAAAGTAGGAGACTCAAATACAGAACCATCAACATGTGTGAGAAATCTAGGAGCTTTCCTAGACTCAAGGATGGATATGGACAAACATGTAAATTCTGTGACAAAATCATGTTATGCGCAGATCCGGCGGATTGGACACATTCGGCAGTATTTAACAACATAAGCCACGAAAACTCTCATAAACTCACTCATTACATCCAGGCTCGACTACTGTAATTCACTGTTGTACGGCGTGCCAAAATACACTTCCAATAAATTACAAACTGTTCAAAACACAGCAGCTCGCATCATAACCAGAACATCCCGTTTCAGTCATGTAACGCCCATTCTAAAAGAACTTCATTGGCTACCAGTTCAAGAAAGAATAAAGTGTAAAATACTGACTCACACATATAAAGCATTGAATGGAGAAGCACCGATTTATATGAGAAACTTGCTTGAGGTTTATATACCAAGGAGAGACTTACGGTCTAAATATGAAGCAGCTACTCTTGTGTTACCAAGAAGTCGGACTGTCACATACGGAGATAGAAGTTTCATGACTGCTGCCCCAAAACTTTGGAATTCTCTTCCATCAAATCTTAGAAGTGCAACAACATTGTGTTCCTTCAAAAAGGCTTTGAAGACACACCTTTTTAAATGTTCATATGGAACATAAATATCGAACTGTGTCTGTGCTCAATCAGGATTAAGACTGCAAATGAACACATTTTATTTAATTATTACCTATATTTTAATTGTTATAATTTTAGATCCTAATATTTTATAGCATATTTGGAATCCATTGTAATTGTGTTTGCTAATTTTGTCTTGTTTTTTCTCATTGTATGTGGAAGTTTTTATCAATATTTGTGATATTTTAGGCTGTAAAGCGCTTTTGAACGTTTTATTTTTAAATGAAAAGAGCGCTATATAAGTTTGGTATATAATAATAATAATAATATAAAAAAAAGGTCAGACGGGGGATCGAACCTGCTATCCCTGGATTACCAGTACAGCGTGTTACCACTCGTTTGGACTACATATCCGTCTGTAAGAAGGATTTGCTATGGAGAAATGGAAGTACAAAATGACTCGGATGAAAATAGACTAACCTAGTAAAAATAAGATTATATATTTTTCACAGGAACTTAGATCAATAAAAAAAATCTAATTTGTCAACAATGTCCAAGTACATGTACATTGAAATGTTTAAAAGAATGCATTTAATTGTTTAATTTTCTACTTAATTATGTCGCGAAACTGTTTGATGTTTAAAAGTTGGGTCATTTTCAATTTCAATGATTTATTGACAAAACAATACAGTTTAATGTCACAATCACAAATGAAAATATAGAAAGGTGGAACATTCTACATAGTACGTATATTATAATATAATTATAATATTCATTTCACGAGAAAAGTGTGTGGTGTCTAAATAAGGTATGAATCAAAATACATTGTGCATACATGTACGTTGTATAAATACGATTTACCAGCTAATATAAATACAACTATGAAATCGACTATAGATTAATAATCTAGATTTTATCATACAATATGACGTCCATATTACATAAAATTAGGCCCCACATACTTAGTAGAAATATTGGAAATACTATGTGTACGAATGTGAAAGATTTATTCACAATTGTCGGAAAGTATTGACAATTTAAGTGTCTAAGATACATCTATATAGAGATACATGTATATATAAACAGTATACTTGTTAGACTAAGTACGCAATATGATAGCATAGTATATAAAACATGCTACTTTTTTATCAAATTGCTATTGGATGATGATAGCAACGATTTAAATGTGTTAATATTTGGCCATCTACAATAATATTTAGGTAAATATTGATTTCTTAAATCTCTATAGAATGGACATGAAAGCAAGAAGTGATATTCATTTTCTACAACATTCATAGTACATTTAGTGCATAATCTGCGGTCTCTGGGAACATTTCACCAACGACCTTCCTCAACTAATAGTTTATGAGCTGAGTATCTAAACCTTGACAATGCTACCTTATGTTTATTATTACGTACACCATTTAAATAGATGTCTGTAACAAATTCAGTCTTGAATACTTTATATAATTCTAATCTAGCTTGAACATTAATGTCAGAATACCATTGTTGCAAAAACTGGTCATTTATACATCTAATATGAATGAGTTTGCAATTTAGTTATCAAGTCACAATTCCACAAATAGGCCAAACCTAAATTATTTAACAACTGTTTAACATTGATAGCCCATGTGTTAATAATTACATTATTACTGTTGTCACACATAGTGAAAATCTTATACAGCAGTGATTCCTTATTTGACATTATTTTGTACCAATATCGGATAATCCTAATTTTGCGAATAACAAGGAAATCTAGCAAACTCCCCATAAACTGCAATACTATTTGTGCATTGCCTAACACAAATAAGTCGATTAAAAAACTTTCGTGGAATACGTTCAATATCAGTATAATATAATTTCTTTTTTGGCCTATGGTCATATAGTAAGTAATGTTTACTAGTAAACTAAAAAAAGTAGTCTTGTGCTTGTGATTTGAATTCATGTGATTGCCTAAATACATGTACATACTTTAATGCAAACTATTAATATGTTGTTTTTAAGAGAAAATGCACTTATTTACTACACAAACAGATATAGAAGTCGTGTTATCTACGGCAGAGACATTCGATTTTTCTGTGGTCTACATAGCACTTGTCAAATCTTTGTCTATCTAGGCTCCTGGTAGCCTGGGTTCCAGTCTGTTGAGTTTTAACTTCTGGAAAAATGACATGATCAGAAACTCAATACGGCCAATTAATAGTCTCGGTGTTAAAAATATATGTATTTGACTGACCAGGCAAAATATAGCGACGCCTGTTCCCCGGCTAGGCTTTTTCTCAGATCTCAAACTTGAGCTCAAGAAATATGATTGGTTATTTGCTCATGGCTCAACCAATCAGAAGCTCGAGACTGAGTTTGGAAAAAAGTTTTATAATATCCAGGCCAAACCTGGTCTCACTTAATGAGATTTTTAACTACTGTCCCTGACTAGCGACCCCCAGTCATACTCAGCATTGACTTAGCATACTCAGTCAAACCCCTCACTAGGATGTACATGTAGTCATATACCTCATATAATATCAAGTTCAGTAATTAATATTGGCTGTCCCCGTTGATAATTTGTGCTTATTTCATAATATTATTATTCATACCTCTCACATCATACCGGAATATGTAAGTAGTTCTCATCCTATTAGATTTCAGTAAGGCTTTCGATACGGTCAATCACGAGCAAGTACTACTGAAAATGCATACGTATGGAGTCAGAGTTCAAACATTAAGGTGGATTGAGAGTTTTCCAGATAACAGCCTCCAGTCAGTTCTCCTTAATGGCTTAGCTATAGAAGCCATTCCTGTGTCTTCTGGAGTTCCACAAGGGTCCGTACTTGGACCCTTGTCAATCCTAGCTTATATAAATGACCTTCCACCAAACATCACTTCCAAAGTTGATAGCTTTGCTGATGATTCTGTAGTCTATCTATCGCTGACATCTGCACACTCCAAAACAATGTTAAGAGGTTAGAAGAGTGGAAGTTGGAGTGGGACATGGCATTTACCTACTCCCGCCCCAATGTAAAGTTATCCACGTCAATAGAAAGAAGCATCCTATTTTCAGTCAATGTAATCTCCATGTTACCTCAGCTAGCCTAAGTACCGTGGCGTGTATATCTGAAATATCCTTCTTGGCATTGCTCATCTTCCTGCAATTCAATACAACTGTGTACTGTATTGATTTTGCCAGCCAGCCCCTAGTTGTTCTGTCTAGCTGCTTTTAAACTGTTAATCCAATGTTGTATTACCTTCTTATATATTTAACTACTATTCATTTTAACTTCTTTGTAGGTTGATGTGCATCGTGGCTACATCCAAGCGATGGGTTTGACATTATGGGCAAAAAGAAGATACGAATGGTCTGATACCGGATATTGGCATTTAGGACCATAGTATCAAGCGTCTGAAAATTAGGAATATTCCACCCAAATTGTTTTGTCAAAATTTACCACTTTATTACGATTTTGTGAGATTATAATTCGTTCCTATGTCTAGACAAGCAAATCGAGCCGGCGATCCTAGGAAAGTGGTAAGTTTCATATTTTAATTGCATTTTATTTAAATGACAATTTAACGTAATGTTCACTGATGTTCGGATAGTGTAGAAATCGGATTCTGGTACTTTTTAACAAATATTTCACCTCGAAATGGGGACAGATAGTTGATTGTGATTGCAACCACAACAATATAATAAACAACTTGAAACTGTGTTCCTAATTCAAAATATATCTTGTTATACCAATTACGTCGCGTCCATGGTCCAATGGTAGAGCGTTGGATTTGGAATCGAACAGTCCATGTTCGATACTCAGTCAGGCCACATATGTAGTGTCATTGAGCAATGCACCGCACACACATTGCTTAGTACTGGTTAACCGATATGGTCGGCTAAGCATGCCTAGGTCCCCGCAATGGGTTTGACATTAATGGAACATACATACATTATCCCAATGATGCAAATGTCTGTGACTGCTAATGAATGGTGATATCAGAATAAATCCAAATGAACCGCACATGCTCATTTTTTGTTTACTATTGACAATTTCTGTCAGATTTCCGCAATTGTCCATAGCAAAAAAAACTGAAATGTCATTTCTACTGTTCAATTTACCATCATGTATTCAAAACTTGTTTTTTTCCCTTTCCACTCGTAAGTTTTCGTTCATATATTTGACATTTGTAAGGTACTCAATACACATATGACGTCACATGATTCCCTGATGTGGCATGCATTGCTACTGGTATAAACATATAAGTCGAAATTCACATCGTCATCGATAGCACCGGTAGCACTGCATAATAAAAGATGGAGGCCAGTGCTGTTGCTTTCACTTTGATATGGATTCAGTTATTTTCTTACTAATTGATGTTGCATACAATAGAATAAATATTATGTTTAATTTAGAGTGAACATTATTTACACAACCTCTTTTTGAAACACAAATACACATGTTATTGCTTATGTACAGGTTATCGGTATACCCAGGATGAAATGTTATATGTCGTTATATGTCGTGATAGCTTAGTGGTAGCACGTTCGCTTCACGTGCGAAAGGCCCGGAGTTCGAGCCCCGCTGGAGTCGTTACGATTATGTCCTTAGGCAAGGCATTTAAATTCCACATGCCTCTTCTCTTCCTCGTGGCGATGGATTCCATCAGGAATGAGGTCTCGAGAGTGATTAGTATAAGTTATAAGAACTTGTTTCGCAATCGAGCTAAAATAAATTTGTATAAAATAAACTAAATGTTATATGGATATTGTTTTGTCCATGCGCACTGTACAAGTTTCTCTAAGTCATCAAAGATTTACTCGAAATTAAATGCGCACTGTACAAGTTTCTCTACGTCATCAAAGGTTTACTCGACTTTAAAGGCCATCGTAAAACACCAGGCCAGTATAAATATAATAAACATTGGTACTTGGTAAGAAAGACAGAATCTAGCCTAACATACACCCTTCAATCGTCTGATGACCCAGTTCCAATGAATCACTGTTGAGGTGACGCACCTCTGATAAATTATGTAAACAAATGACCTACGTGTCTATGTCCCTGCGAGGGGTTCGACATTAAAGGAAGATAGATAAATAAACCCTGAAGAGCTTCAAATATTAATGGGAGGCCACTACATTGTATTTGGATCTTTGTTATTGACGTTTAGTTTCCAGGCTGTATTCAATATTGCCGAGGCATAAATCAGGGTTCCCGCTGTCGGTCGCCAATTGCGACAAAAAATAAATATTGGCGAAAATATTTGGCGCAACATTTTTTTGGGCACATGTTTTGTCAAATTCATGGCTTCAAATATTTATTTGTGAACTATATGACTTAGTTGGCTCCAAGTTTTTAAATTGGCTCCAGTGTTTTTCAATTGGCGACAGAAGTGGCGCAGACAAACATTCAGACAGAGATAACCATAACCATGTCCTGATATATGTTTCTTGATGAGATTTTTCAGTTGAGTTGTAAGAACTTTATTGATGAAAACACGATTTACCATTCATCAATTTGTACTGTATTTTGTAGAATGGAGAACTTTTCACTCTCACATATGGAGCACTTGTTGCCCAGTTAATGAGAGACTATGAAGATGATGAAGAAGTCAACAAGCAACTAGAGAAAATGTATGTAATGTCGTCGAGACAGAGAGTTTATTTGTTCCTGTTCACAGGGATCATTCTAGAGGGCGATGTGGGCGAAATTGTCGCCCTAGGGAATAGTAGGGATCCTAACTTCGCCCTCTGTGTTCCTTTTTTTGTTGTGGTTTTTACGATTTTCAAACAAAATTGTGTCTAGTAAGATACACTGGCCCATTATAAAGCACTCCTTCTCTTCAAATGTTGTATTTAATGGTTGTACTGTGCATTTTAACCCTATATTGCAGAAGTATGTTAAAGAACACCATTTAAGGAAGCGATCACGCGCTTTCTCACTTCTCCCAAAAATTCTGACCTAAAATGAACCCTGTGTTCATTAATCATTTACCGTACAGTGTTTCATTATAAAACCCTTTCCTTCATAGAGATTTAGGTTAATATACTATTCTATCTCTATAAAAACGACAGCCATTTAGCTATCATACAGTGGATTATCTATTAAATCAATATCAAGACTACGACAATTAACGTACATGTTTGCTAGTTCCCATTGTATGTCCCATTGTATTGGCGGGAAAGATGAGACGTAGTCAGTTAAAACACGGGTATCAATGTCTTGAGCAAAGTCAATGTTGCTCTAGGCTAGCTACACAGTGCATATACTTTCACAGCATATAATTATTGATTGTAAACCTGTGTATTCCAGATTATAGCATCAGTCTAACACAGGACTGGTGTTTGTTGAGGGATTTCAGGCAATATTGCAAAAAGTTTTATTGAGAATTTAGGCACACAAGGGCAGGCCCAAAAAGGAGCAGGGCCGGCCACCCTCCTATTCCTGCTTAGGGGAAACACTAGTGGATAAGTAGTCGCCATATCTATCCCACCTCCATAGATATCACTGGGACTACACACGATTCTTGCCTTTATTATGAACATTGGTTTGGCTACTACATTGTCAATGTATGTCATATTGGTAATGGCGTCAAGACTCACTCAAGAGGTGCTTCTATGATTATATAATATTATTATTATCAAAACATATCGACATGGACAAAATCCTATGACTTGGTATCCTTAACATTTGTTGTATTAACCCATTCAACACCAAGTATCTGACATGGACTGGTCCATGATATTCATAAACCAATAAATGAATCAGAAAATCACATTTGGATCAGTTCATTTATCAAAATGGGTAAATTATTTTCTAAAAATTCTAATATTACTTGCAAAAAGTGCAGATCCTGATGAGACGGCTCGTCACGAGCCGGCTCATCTGGATCTACACTTTTTTGTAAGCCTATTTAGAGGTCTGTGGTGTTGAAAGGGTTAAATAGAAGTGATATTCCTGTTCAAAATATCTCAAAATGTGCAAAATTTAGAACAGTTGTTATCATGTATAATTCATGGCTCATTCTCGGTCAGAATATTTGGTAGAAAAAATAAGTGGGACTGACCCCTAAGGTCAGTGTCACTAGGTCGACTTATTATTTTCGCCCAAGTCGCCCTCTAGAATGATCCCTGTAATTGTACTCTTATAAAACCAGTACTACAATTGTAAAATATTTAGTTATCGGATTTTGACTAGGATAGTCATTTTCTCACTGTCGCCATAGTGACGCTTCTACGTAGAAACCATATATATAGAAATAATATGTGTAAATCAGTTTTTAGCATGCGTTATTAAAATTATTTGCGTACATGTGCATGTACTGTGCAATGAGAGGCATCGGTCAGTTACTGCCCCTGTATACTCCCTAATAGTGTGTAGGTATGTTGTTTCCTGTTTTTATCGTTGTTTCCTTTGCACATCATGCTATCAATTTTGTTCCACTTTCTCATCTCATAATTATTGTGTTACTATATCTCGATGGATATCCTACAGTATATCCAATGGGTAAAAAATCTGTATATTTGTTTAATCATAACGCAACAGCTTGTTAGGGAACAACTGTAAAAACAAAGGATTCCAACTGAAAGGACCGCTATACATTTATGGATAAATCAGACTTTTTCTGCCAAGGGAGGTAATAGAAAAGCCAGCGAGGTTCCTCATTTCATCTGTAAAAAGTAAAAACAGAAATATGACTTTAAATAACTAATTAAATCCTGTTTTCCATTTAGTGTGTAAAAGTTTTATATTGTGTGACGTGTCCATTCGCTTTGATACATGTACATAGAGATGGTTACTCCACATCACAGGGATTCGGCACGTTTGGGGGGCCTAGTGTATATATTTAAGTACAGGGATTCTACTCTGTGGGATGTCAGATTTCGCATCGATCAGTAAAATGGCCCTATCTGAAACAATTGTGTACACATCTGTCCAAATATAACGCCTATCCCAAGTCTTTATATTGTTCTTCAAATAAAACATAACTTTAAGCTGCGTGCATGTATACTTTGCAAACAATTGCCACAGACATTGGCCATAGCAGGTCACATTTCCATACTAGGACGCGGGTTCTGTCAGCAACAAAATTTTTTTTTCTACGGGAGAGTTTTAACAGTGAATAACATTATCAATAACATGTGTTTCCACTAACGTGTAGGTTTATTCGTCAAAAATGTACGTCAAAAAGAGATTTCGGAGAATTTTTCAATTTGTTTTGAAAATTTCTCAAACAGTGCAGTTCGCGTTGAAACGAGCGTTCTGATTGGATTATGATTATTCTTCATATAAAAAACAAACATCTTGTTACATTCTAATAATCCAATCATTGTCGATTGAATGTGTATTGATTGTGATACATGTTTTTTGTTATTCAGGGGTTATAACATCGGCGTGAGACTGATAGAGGACTTCTTGGCAAGGTCAAATACCAACAGATGTAATGACTTCAGAGAAACAGCTGACATCGTCTCAAAGGTATATGGAAGTCGTGATAGCGCAATGGTTGCGCGTTCGCTTCATGTGCGAAAGGCCTGGAGTTCGAGCCCCGCTGGAGCTGTAACGATTGTGCCCTTAGGCAAGGCATTTAAATTCCACGTTGCCTCTTCTCTCTCCCTCGTGGCGATGGATTCCATCAGGAATGAGGTATCGAGAGTGATTAATATAAGTTATAAGAACTTGTTTCGCAATCGAGCTAAAATAAATTTGTACAAACTAAGGTATATGGACATACAGCCATTCTGAATTAATGTCACCCATGCCTACTATTTCGTATAACTCCTTTAACTATTGTGATGTTATCGGCTTTTACGCATGTGAACACAACGTTTTATTTTGATGAAACCTGTCTCAGGAATGATCATGTTTATTTACTATAATATTTATATGGCATCAAGATTTTTCAAACTTACTAGACTTTCGCAAAGCATAATTTTTATGCTTCCGTCAAATAATTGTTGTCACCTTATGTCTTTATACTTTGGCACATTGCTTTCCATCTTTGGAAGCTACGGTTTCATTGTAGATAATAACAGTATGATGTCCGTGTCATAGATCTGAAATATATTACTTTTATGTTCATTACAAAACTATTGTTCCACCTCCATGGTCGAGTGGTTAAGGTCGCTGACTTGTATACCACTGTAACCTATCATCACTGATGGTCACTGGTTCGAGCCCCGCTTTTCCGATAAATCTGTTCCCTCAACAATATTTATTGTGGTACCGGATCCTACATATACCTCTAGTCCCAGTATGTCAGATCCTACATGTACCTCTAGTCCCTGTATGTGGGATCATACATGTATCTCTAGTCCCAGTATGTCAGATCCTACATGTACCTCTAGTCCCTGTATGTCAGATCCTACATGTACCTCTAGTCCCTGTATGTCAGATCCTACATGTACCTCTAGTCCCTGTATGTCAGATCTTACATGTACCTCTAGTCCCTGTATGTCAGATCCTACATGTACCTCTAGTCCCTGTATGTCAGATCTTACATGTACCTCTAGTCCCTTATGTCAGATCCTACTGTACCTCTAGTCCCTGTATGTCGATCTACATTACCTCTGTCCTGGTCAGATCCTACATGTACCTCTAGTCCCGTATGTCAGATCTTACATGTACCTCTAGTCCCTGTATGTCAGATCCTACATGTACCTCTAGTACAGTATGTCGGATCCTACATGTACCTCTGTACAAGTATGTCGGATCCTCATGTATCTCTAGTCCGTATGCGGATCACATGTACCTCTAGTCCCTGTATGTCAGATCCTACATGTACCTCTAGTCCCAGTATGTCAGATCTTACATGTACCTCTAGTCCCTGTATGTCAGATCCTACATGTACCTCTAGTCCCTGTATGTCAGATCCTACATGTACCTCTAGTACAAGTATGTCGGATCCTACATGTACCTCTAGTCCCTGTATGTCGGATCCTACATGTACCTCTAGTCCCTGTATGTCGGATCCTACATGTACCTCTAGTCCCAGTATGTCAGATCCTACATGTACCTCTAGTCCCTGTATGTCAGATCCTACATGTACCTCTAGTCCCTGTATGTCGGATCCTACATGTACCTCTAGTCCCTGTATGTCGGATCCTACATGTACCTCTAGTCCCTGTATGTCAGATCCTACATGTACCTCTAGTCCCAGTATGTCGGATCCTACATGTACCTCTAGTCCCAGTATGTCAGATCTTACATGTACCTCTAGTCCCTGTATGTCAGATCCTACATGTACCTCTAGTCCCTGTATGTCAGATCCTACATGTACCTCTAGTCCCTGTATGTCAGATCCTACATGTACCTCTAGTCCCTGTATGTCAGATCCTACATGTAGCTCTAGTCCCAGTATGTCGGATCCTACATGTACCTCTAGTCCCTGTATGTCAGATCCTACATGTACCTCTAGTCCCAGTATGTCAGATCCTACATGTACCTCTAGTCCCTGTATGTCAGATCTTACATGTACCTCTAGTCCCTGTATGTCAGATCCTACATGTACCTCTAGTCCCTGTATGTCAGATCTTACATGTAGCTCTAGTCCCAGTATGTCGGATCCTACATGTACCTCTAGTCCCTGTATGTCAGATCCTACATGTACCTCTAGTCCCAGTATGTCAGATCCTACATGTACCTCTAGTCCCTGTATGTCAGATCCTACATGTACCTCTAGTCCCTGTATGTCAGATCCTACATGTACCTCTAGTCCCTGTATGTCAGATCTACATGTACCTCTAGTCCCGTATGTCAGATCTACATGTACCTCTAGTCCCGTATGTCAGATCTACATGTACTCTAGTCCCTGTATGTCGATCTACATGTACCTCTAGTCCCTGTATGTCAGATCCTACATGTACCTCTAGTCCCAGTATGTCAGATCTTACATGTACCTCTAGTCCCTGTATGTCAGATCCTACATGTACCTCTAGTCCCTGTATGTCAGATCCTACATGTACCTCTAGTCGTATGTCGATCTACATGTACTCTAGTCCCTGTATGTGGATCCTACATGTACCTCTAGTCCCTGTATGTCAGATCCTACATGTACCTCTAGTCCCTGTATGTCAGATCCTACATGTACCTCTAGTCCCAGTATGTCAGATCTTACATGTACCTCTAGTCCCTGTATGTCAGATCCTACATGTACCTCTAGTCCCTGTATGTCAGATCCTACATGTACCTCTAGTCCCTGTATGTCAGATCCTACATGTACCTCTAGTCCCTGTATGTCAGATCTTACATGTACCTCTAGTCCCTGTATGTCAGATCCTACATGTACCTCTAGTCCCTGTATGTCAGATCTTACATGTACCTCTAGTCCCTGTATGTCAGATCCTACATGTACCTCTAGTCCCTGTATGTCGGATCCTACATGTACCTCTAGTCCCAAGTTTTTGTTTTATTTATGTATATGGATATGAAAACAGAGGTTCACTGATGCATTGTACGTGTAGCTGGGACTGACTTGTGAAACTGTTCTGTTTATTGCAGGTGGCCTTTAAGATGTACCTTGGCATTACCCCAGTGGTCAGTAATTGGAGTCCAGCTGGAGATGAATTCTCTCTGCTTATAGAAAACAACCCTCTTATAGACTTTGTAGAATTGCCAGACGGTCACAATGCACTCAACTATTCTAGTCTACTCTGTGGGGTCCTCAAAGGGGCTCTAGAAATGGTAAGTATACCAATATATATTTAGATACTTCATGTACGGTATATGATTTTGTTGGGCTACAAGATTTGTTCCAAGCTGTTCTGATCTACATGTACTCTGAGGTCATCCAAGGGGTTCCAGTTTAAACTTATTTATTCATCAATATTTACATCAGGTTATGACATTAATATACAAGAACATATGGATTAAATCAAACTAAAAGCGTATTTAGATTTTCTCCATGAGTAGCTCTAGGACGTATACATGTTTATCAGTAAATATTTAGATTTATCATCATCATGGATAATTGTTCAGCTACAAGATGGTACCTAGCTATTCCGAGCTATAAGATGGTACCTAGCTATTCCAAGCTATAAGATGGTACCTAGCTATTCCAAGCTATAAGATGGTACCTAGCTATTCCAAGCTACAAGATGGTACCTAGCTATTCCAAGCTATAAGATGGTACCAAGCTATTACAAGCTACAAGATGGTACCTAGCTATTCCAAGCTACAAGATGGTACCTAGCTATTCCAAGCTATAAGATGGTACCAAGCTATTCCAAGCTACAAGATGGTACCAAGCTATTCCAAGCTATAAGATGGTACCAAGCTATTCCAAGCTACAAGATGGTACCAAGCTACAAGATGGTACCAAGCTACAAGATGGTACCAAGCTATAAGATGGTACCAAGCTATTCCAAGCTACAAGATGGTACCTAGCTATTCCAAGCTACAAGATGGTACCTAGCTACAAGATGGTACCAAGCTATTCCAAGCTATAAGATGGTACCAAGCTACAAGATGGTACCAAGCTATTCCAAGCTATAAGATGGTACCAAGCTATTCCAAGCTACAAGATGGTACCAAGCTACAAGATGGTACCAAGCTACAAGATGGTACCAAGCTATAAGATGGTACCAAGCTATTCCAAGCTACAAGATGGTACCTAGCTATTCCAAGCTACAAGATGGTACCTAGCTACAAGATGGTACCAAGCTATTCCAAGCTATAAGATGGTACCAAGCTACAAGATAGTACCAAGCTACAAGATGGTACCAAGCTACAAGATGGTACCAAGCTACAAGATGGTACCAATCTTGTCTGGTACCAAGCTACAAGATGGTACCTAGCTATTCTGAGCTACAAGATGGTACCAAGCTACAAGATGGTACCAAGCTACAAGATGGTACCTAGCTATTCTGAGCTACAAGATGGTACCAAGCTACAAGATGGTACCTAGCTATTCTGAGCTACAAGATGGTACCTAGCTATTCTGAGCTACAAGATGGTATCTAGCTATTCTGAGCTACAAGATGGTACCTAGCTATTCTGAGCTACAAGATGGTACCTAGCTATTCTGAGCTACAAGATGGTACCTAGCTATTCTGAGCTACAAGATGGTACCTAGCTATTCTGAGCTACAAGATGGTACCTAGCTATTCTGAGCTACAAGATGGTACCAAGCTATTCCAAGCTACAAGATGGTACCAAGCTACAAGATGGTATCTAGCTATTCTGAGCTACAAGATGGTACCAAGCTACAAGATGGTACCAAGCTACAAGATGTTACCAAGCTACAAGATGGTACCTAGCTATTCTGAGCTACAAGATGGTACCAAGCTACAAGATGGTACCTAGCTATTCCGAGCTACAAGATGGTACCTAGCTATTCCGAGCTACAAGATGGTACCTAGCTATTCTGAGCTACAAGATGGTACCTAGCTATTCCGAGCTACAAGATGGTACCTAGCTATTCCGAGCTACAAGATGGTACCTAGCTATTCCGAGCTACAAGATGGTACCAAGCTATTCAAGCTACAAGATGGTACCAAGCTACAAGATGGTACCAAGCTATTCCAAGCTACAAGATGGTACCAAGCTATTCCAAGCTACAAGATGGTACCAAGCTATTCAAAGCTACAAGATGGTACCAAGCTACAAGATGGTACCAAGCTATTCCAAGCTACAAGATGGTACCAAGCTACAAGATGGTACCAAGCTATTCCAAGCTACAAGATGGTACCTAGCTATTCCGAGCTACACAACGAAAATATCGCACACGTTGCATTTAAGATCTTTTCAGACAAGATTTGCAACTTACCGTGTCACGGAACAGGTAAATAGATCATCCTTGGAACAGTGTAAACTATAAGACATGCCTTTTCTCGTGACGAATGTTGCTTAATAATGCGCATGCATGTAGCTTCGAGTGCGCGTGTCAGCTGCATATCATTAGTTGGAAACCCTCATGTGAAATTGTTGGAGAGGAATTAATATAAGTTTTCTGAAAACTTGTTTTCCAATCCAAACCATTCACAATTTATGTAATTTGTAACATTTTTTTGTGTTAAACATGTAAATTTATTGGAATAAATACTGTTTAAACCAACTTGTATGCAATCAGTGCACATACGTTCATGGAAGGTAATGCAATAGCGATGTAAATATATGTATTTATGATTGTAGCGCGAGTACTGATCCTTGATTGGTAGTAGGACTGTGTTCTGTTCGTTTCTTACATGAATGATTTTCTCATTCTCTAGGTGCAGATGGAAGTGGATGTAAAGTTTGTACAGGATCAATTAAAGGGCGACAGTGTAACAGAACTAAGAATGAAATTTGTGAAACGACTGGAAGATGCGGTGCCTGTAGGAGAGGATTAGATATCTGATCATAATCATTGGAAATAATCCACGACTTTAAAGGGACCTATCCGTACTCTCCAGCCATCTCCATAAAAATAAATAAAAATTAAAAATGAACTATGTCAATGTGAAGTACTGGGTTCCAAACGTCCGTGCACCAATGTATATGATGTTTCAACAGTCAATGAAAATGTGAAGTACTCGGTTCCAAACGTCCGTGCACCAATGTATATGATGTTTCAACAGTCAATGAAAATGTGCATACTTGTCATTAGTTCAGGAGATTTGGAAGACTGGTTTTACCACAATTATGGTATAATGGCATAAAATATGAAATGTCATATAACGGAGTATTTCGTAAGTTATGGTGTATATATACACACATTTATTTTAGCTCGATTGCGAAACAAGTTCTTACAACTTATATTTATCACTCTCGAGACCTCATTCCTGATGGAATCCATCGCCACGAGGGAGAGAGAAGAGGCAACGTGGAATTTAAATGCCTTGCCTAAGGGCACAATCGTAACGGCTCCAGCGTGGGTTTGAACTCCGTACCTTTCGCACCTGAAGTGAACGCGCTACCACAACGCTATCACGACTTCCACTTCCTCCTTTAAAATATATGGCCTATAATTGAAATTTCAAAGTTATAGTAGGAAATGCATAGGTGTAAAAATAGTGAGATTTGGATTAATATTATATTAGTTTATACAAATTTATTTTAGCTCGATTGCGAAACAAGTTCTTATAACTTATATTAATCACTCTCGAGACCTCATATATGATAATTATATGTATGGTACAGTGCTAAGGCACAGAGAATTCTAACTTTCCAAAGATTGACAAATGTCGAAAATATGGATAGATACTAAAAGCTAATGCAATAGTCTCTTTCATTGTATGGTACACTGTATTAAATTATATATTAAAATTAGAAAGAGATAATTGGAAATGAGGTCTTGGGGAGATCACTGTAGAAAATAAGATTCTGTGAGATTTGGAGAAGTTGCCAATCTCGTTAACTTATATATATCTGTTTCATGTCAGTTATATTTCATTTCTTTATACATGTATATCGTTAAGAACAGAAACTAACACTTCTATGTTAGAAATCGTGTTCAAGCTGGATTAATTGTGAAGATTAATTTATGATATGATTGTTAATATGTAATGTCAATTTATAGTCACTAACTTCATAAGATATTAGTCACTAACTTCATAAGATTTTAATCACTAACTTCATAAGATTTTAGTCACTAACTTCATAAGATTTTAGTCACTAACTTCATAAGATTTTAGTCACTAACTTCATAAGATTTTAGTCACTAACTTCATAAGATATTAGTCACTAACTTCATAAGATATTAGTCACTAACTTCATAAGATATTAGTCACTAACTTCATAAGATATTAGTCACTAACTTCATAAGATTGTAGTCACTAACTTCATAAGATTTTAGTCACTAACTTCATAAGCTTTTAGTCACTAACTTCATAAGATTATAGTCACTAACTTCATATGATTTTAGTCACTAACTTCATATGATTTTAGTCACTAACTTCATATGATTTTAGTCACTAACTTCATAAGATTTTAGTTAGCCTGGGAACAGCTGTCGATATATTTTGCCTGGTCAGTCAAATAAATATATATTTAACACCAAGACTATTAATTGGGCCTTATTGAGTTTCTGATCATGTCGATGCCTGGGGAAACTGGATGGATTGTCCGTGTAATTATTGACTCGCATTAATCCTATTAATAGGCCTATTAGCATGTGACTTAATTAATGACATACTTGAATCGAAAGCGAGGCACTGCAATGTTGATAAAACACTATAATTGGCCGCCATTGTTTACAGGTCAACGGAACGATAAATAGTTTTAAAATGTACAATGTGTGTCTGATTTGACATATTTACTCAATATTTAAGTCGTCCTTAGTTCAATTACGCGGAATCGACCCACTACCATCTAAACGTAATATTTAAAATCCGCCATCTCGTCGATATAACACAGAAATGGCACATTATATGTTTGCAATGTAAATGAGTCTACGGGAGCATTTGTGTATATTCAGAAATAATCGTGCCTGTTCGGCGATTTCCTATATAATTCTGTTTCTATATTTAGCGATATTATCTTGTAGAGAAGAGTTGTCGTTCTTCAAATCTACACCCTCATAAAGGTTGATCGGAAATCCAGTTTCCCCAGGCTGTCATTTTGCCAGAAGTTAAGAAGTGAAAAATCAACAGACTGGCACCAAGGCTAGATTTTAGTCACTAACTTCATAAGATTTTAAGAGCTGAGCATATACCAAATACTCTTTCTATTGATAATATAAGTTCATATACTATTTATGACATTCCATAGCGTTGCTATGCTCTGATACCTCAACAAAGAAAAGTGAATGTTGTAGATCCATCTTGCTTCAAGCAACCTTTCTTGTGAAGATGCTAACGTTAAAATCCTCTTATAATTATGTTCCCTGGTTGCATGTAAAATTGCTAGCCAATTTTTGTTCTTGTAAACAATCAATTAAAGCGACATTACATCGCAAAAAGCAAATAAACTGCATTTGTTCACGTATAAATGCATAGCTAATACACATTATTCTGAATACATTCGAACACTAACATTGAATCAATAAATAGTGTTTTTTTGGTATACAAACTTCCAAAAGTGAAAGTAGAATTTCATATAACGGTCATCCGCGTTCCTGAATTGACGCTTGTTTGTCATTGGAGTCAATACTAAACACACAATACTTTCGATTAGAGCTAATTTAACTAAGAATAGTCTACAAATAAATATGCATAGGTACACATGTGAGATATCACGGTAAGTATGTGCCATACCTCGTATTATTCAGGATAAATGCATTGTATAACACATGAATGTCGACCCTATTTACATTATTTTGTCAACAAACCGCATATACAAAGTTTGTTTATTTGTTGAAATACTAAGTTTTTGAGGCAAATATTTGGGAAAAAATTATACCATATAATAGCAAATTACATTCTGTAGACATTTGTGTAATCACCGATGTAGTGTCGCTTTAAATGAATAAGCTGCACACAATGTGTATGATGTAAAGTGAGATGCTCGTGTGGGTGTATTGTGGGATATATTCGTCATAGGCACTCCAGCTAAGAAGAGTTGGGTAATAATTTGATAGTACAATTTAGTTATTTATTGAGGTACAGAGCAAAGTTCATAATTGTTTTTAAGATATTTTGTGTATATGTGCAATATGTGAATAAAATACATACCTGTATGTGAGCTGTTCAGTGTTGGGGTTAATTAATTAAATACTGGATTCATAGTTCCTAGGCCCTACAACATACAGTTTACCTGCTGTAAGATTTGAGTCACAAGCATGTGAGCTGTTCAGTGTTGGGTTAATTAATTAAATACTGGATTGAACATACATGTAGTTCGTAGGCCCTACGACATACACTACCTGCTGTAAGATTTGAGTCACAAGTACACAAGTATGTGAGCTGTTCAGTGTTGGGTTAATTAATTAAATCTGGATTGAGCATAGTTCCTAGGCCCTTCAACATACACTACCTGCTGTAAGATTTGAGTCACAAGTACACAATCACATTAGAAAACTGATCTCAGAAATTACAACATGTTATAATTATGTGTACAGTCAAACCTGTCTTAAGCAGCCAGTCAAGAGAATCACAGAAAGTGGCTGCTTAGCACAGTTTGCTGCTTAATAGAGGTTAAATGTATAATAAAACAACATATTGGGAATCTGGAAACTGGCTGCTTAATACAGGTTGGCTGCTTAATGGAGGTGACCACAAACACAGGTTTTACTGTATATTGATTTCCTTATTTGATGAGTTATGATTTTAATTGTTTGATAACTGTCGCTCCATATATGGATGTCCTTTGGACTAAATACTTATTGGTTTAGTTAGCGTGTAATAATTAATATTCATGTTTTAAACTTTGCCTTGGTAGGAGGGAGGGTTTCCAAAATCAGATTTAGCAATTAGTAGAGCAAGAACAGTTGATACAAAATCCGATCCGTAATTCAAATGACAATCATTTTGACAATCTGGAAAAGTTGCTTGGTCAGTTCTGATGAAACTTTATCTGGATCACCAGTATAACTAGTAAATCAGAAATATGTGATGCTAAAATACTTTTGACCACAAACCAAATCTGTGTTCGACTTCTCTAACACATTTAAGTGATTTAAGCTGAACCTGCTACTGGTGAATTAGGTGCTGAAAATATATATGTTGCTACCCTTGAATCCAAGGTTGACCCATCTCGGTTCATGGAATGGTGAAAGTTATATTAATAATTATAATCATTCTCTACATACAACTTGCAATGTTACATTTTACTTGTCCCTTTGTACTTGTGTTTCCCTGATTTCAGATATAATTCACAAATAATTCCGACTTCTGCCAAACTAACAGTTAAAGCTTGTATTCTATATCCGACTTAGGCCATGTTATCAGTAAACAATTGTGTTCTATATCGGACTTAGGCCATGGTAACAGTTAAAGATTGTATTCTATATCTGACTTAGGCCATGTTATCAGTAAACAATTGTGTTCTATATTCGACTTAGGCCATGGTAACAGTTAACAATTGTGTTCTATATCCGACTTAGGCCATGGTAACAGTTAACAATTGTGTTCTATATCTGACTTAGGCCATGGTAACAGTTAACAATTGTGTTCTATATCTGACTTAGGCCATGGTAACAGTTAACAATTGTGTTCTATATCTGACTTAGGCCATGGTAACAGTTAACAATTGTGTTCTATATCTGACTTAGGCCATGGTAACAGTTAACAATTGTGTTCTATATCTGACTTAGGCCATGGTAACAGTTAACAATTGTGTTCTATATCTGACTTAGGCCATGGTAACAGTTAACAATTGTGTTCTATATCTGACTTAGGCCATGGTAACAGTTGAAGATTGTATTGTACCTGTGCCTTAGACCAGACCTCTCACTTCGACACAGCTTGTTCTCTCTATCTCCGGTTTAGTCCACGTGACAGTTGCATATTACCAGACTGTCTGCTAGACTAATTATACAGAAAGTATTTAATGGAGAATACACCGTATTTTCTCACTTAGTACAAGCACGTTAGAATATGGCCATTGTAGCCTAGTAATTCCACGATCATTGTTCGGGTACGTTTCAACTCATTGGTAGTGCTCGTGTAGGATAGGATTACACACCGTTTCCCAGTGCTGGAAACGTTCCCGGTAATAACCAACCAACACCATATTTATCAATAGACAGCTACACACCGGTTCCCAGTGCTGGAAACGTTCCCGGTAATAACCAACCAACACCATATTTATCAATAGACAGCTACACACCGGTTCCCAGTGCTGGAAACGTTCCCGGTAATAACCAACCAACACCATATTTATCAATAGACAGCTACACACCGGATTCCAGTGCTGGAAACGTTCCCGGTGTCACATGAGATTTTCACCCGCGGGTGAAAAAAATGCCATGAGATTTTCACCCGCCCCCCCAATATTTTTGTCAAATGTTGTTGTTGCTGTGTTGCTTCTATCTTATGGTATGTGAGAGTTATATGACTATTTTATATATGGTGGTGACAACATTGAAAGAGTTGCAGGGGGGTGGGGTGAAAATCTCATAGCCATGATATTTTCACGCGCGGGTGAAGATATCATGGCCATGAGATTTTAACCCCCCCTTAATTGTCTTAAAGCAATACAACAACATATCCATTGAAATAGCACAACTTTCAATTGACTGAGTGTGCAGTAGTGGGGAATTGTACTCATTATATAAAGAATTAATAGACGCACCTACCATTCACCTCAAAATTTGTCGCTTTTTATTTTTAAATTCCTTGTATATCATGGAATATGACTAATGTTGATGCTGTATTGCTTCTATCTCATGGTATTGGAGAGAAATATGACTATTTCAAACATGATGGTGACATAATTGAAAGAGTTGCTGGGGGGGGGGTGAAGATCTCATAGCCATGATATTTTGACCCACGGGTGAATATATCATGGCCATGAGATTTTCACTCCCCACCTCCCCCTCTAATTGTCTTAAAGGAAAACAACAGGTGGGGGGTGGATATCATGACATTTCCACCCGTCATCCCAAAAACATATGGAAAACTTCAGTCATGTAAATCAAACATGATGTTTTTAGTGGGCATAATTATGAAATTAGTCATATTCCATGATATACAAGGAAAAAATCAAAAATAAAAAGCGACAAATTTTAAGGTGAATGGTAGGTGCAACTATTAATTCTTTATATAAATAAATATCATGGCCATGATATCTTCATCCGCGGGTGAAAATATCATTGCTATATTTTCACTCCCCCCCCCCAGCAACTCTTTCAAATTTGCCACCATCATATTTGAAATAGTCATATTTCTCTCCCTTACCATGAGATAGAAGCAATACAGCAACAACATTAGTCATATTCCATGATATACAAGGGAACAATCTAAAATAAAAAGCGACAAATTTTAAGGTGAATGGTAGGTGCAACTATTAATTCTTTATATAATGAGTACAATTCCCCACTACTGCACACTCAGTCAATTGAAAGTTGTGCTATGTCAATGGATATGTTGTTTAAGACAATTAGGGGGGGTGAAAATCCGACCAACACCATATTTATCAATAGACGGCTACACACCGGTTCCCAGTGCTGGAAACGTTCCCGGTAATAACAACCAACACCATATTTATCAATAGACAGCTACACACCGGTTCCCAGTGCTGGAAACGTTCCCGGTAATAACAACCAACACCATATGTATCAATAGACGGCTACACACCGGTTCCCAGTGCTGGAAACGTTCCCGGTAATAACAACCAACACCATATGTATCAATAGACGGCTACACACCGGTTCCCAGTGCTGGAAACGTTCCCGGTAATAACAACCAACACCATATGTATCAATAGACGGCTACACACCGGTTGTTTTGATCGTACTTGATTGTTTTTGTTGCGTTTCTAGTTTCTAAGCGTTCCGGTCATATTAAGTTGGACATATAGTTACATATAGTTACATATAGTTCACCTGTCCTTGTTTTAGGGGACATACAACACGGGCATATAAAATAAGTGAAAACGAGCAACGGTTGTGTAACCACTCGGCATTGGATACTTAAATAATTGTTTATAATCATATAATACCCGTTTTAATAAAGTACACTATTTGTATATGAAAATAATAGGCAACAAGTTTGTATTCGTACCAACTATGCATACAATATCGAGCTTAGAATAGTTCCAGTTACTCGTACATAAAAAAAAGGTAGTATTACGTGACAC
This sequence comes from Archivesica marissinica, assembly GCA_014843695.1. Taxonomy (NCBI): domain Eukaryota; kingdom Metazoa; phylum Mollusca; class Bivalvia; order Venerida; family Vesicomyidae; genus Archivesica; species Archivesica marissinica. Next base: position 14,289,927 of record CM026387.1, read on the forward strand.
CAATAGCATTTTTCTTCAAATCCATTTTTCCGTATGAACATGCTACCAAAAGGTCATAAATTGAACCCACAATGAAATTACAATACAGACACATATGTAGTCCAGTGGTAACACGCTGGACTGGTAATCCAGGGATCGCAGGTTCGATCCCCCGTCTGACCCTAATAAAATTCAGATGGGACAATAAACCGAGGTGTCGTGTCGGTGCTGTACACCGTGCAGGTAAAAGAACCATAAGAGAATCTGGAATGGGGTTCTGTCTGTATCATTGCACTATCATCCAAAAATCTAAAATGAATAATCTCGTCAGGAGGCGTCGCTCATATGGGCAACCGGTAGCGATGATAAATAAACGTAAAACACACATTACAATACAGACTGAGACTGAACATGTCATTCTAGCCAAAGGATGGACGGATTCATTGTTGTCGCCATTGTCTGGCTTGGGAAACTCAAGCATTGTGGTGCCAGTATGTTGTGTATAAACCAATATTTTGCTTGCTGAAGTGGGAACAGATATGCAGTGACACACATCCAGAATCAGTGATGGTTTTCTTATAGATTCTTTTAACTTGCTTAATATACGACAACATTAAAGTCTTATATAGAACAGCGAGGCTGGTTTTAATTTGACTTTAACTCTCAGCGCCGAATCAATTCAGAGCATGTGCAAAAACATAGCTCCAGTTCAGCGCGACGTAACGTAACGCCGCGTCTGATCAGGATCTATGTTGTTTGTTAAATAGCCTGATCAGGCGGCACGTTCTGTTCTGTCTGATCAGGTTCTCTGCATTTTTCAAAGTCGCTTTTATGCGACATTGGCGGTGAAAGAGTTAAATAAATAGTCATAACGTGTGCATTTGGATCAGTTACCTAACTATACCACCCAATAATGCTGTTCACAGCGGAGGATTGGACAGCGAGAAGTGTATTGACACGACTCCTGAGCTCTCCATCCGGCGATCATCATTATATAGCACACCGATCAGAAGATGGGGTTTGCGGGCGCCGACGACCGGCGGCATTGATAGTGATATCATCCAAGTAGCAGGAAGCTACGACCACGTCTGGATAGGTTTCCGAGTGACACCCGGACGTTTGACCTACATTACCCGGATGTAGATCAAACAGAACACCATCTGTGGATCCAAATCACGAACTGCCCATCAGGACCCCTCAAGGGTTTTGTAAGCACCTTCTCAGTGTTGCCTGGACATTATTGGACTGCAATACGTCATGGATGGTCGAGACCGTTTTCTAATGTTGGCAAACCTTGTGGCCTAAACCATTTGTTTTATCATGATGTGATTGTTTTACATGTAGCATCATTGTATGTATTATAGTTATAACTGTTAATAATACATGCATGTGATTAATACAATAAAATAGTATTAAACTAAATACATCACGTTGGCCAGCGAACAGCAGTCCACCGTTGGCTTTAAATTGTTTGGCGAACACAGTGAGAGTAAGCATACCCTTTGACATCAAATAAAATTTGTTATAAATCAGGTGGGCACACACTCTTCTTGGTCAGCCTCTACGGGTGCTTACTTATAGCTCACTGTGCCTTCGGGTGGACACACTGTTATAAACTCGAACACGTCAAACAGGTCTTAAGCAGCCAGTCTAGGGAACCACAGAAAGTGGCTACGTAGGACAGGCGAATGTATAATAAAACAACATATTGAGAATCTGGAAACTGGCTGCTTAATGGAGTGACCATTAACACAGGTTGTAAACAGTTACAGTAAACTATTGACGGTAATCTGTGATTAATCAAAAGAAGGTATCGTATAGGGAGGGATACGCTACTGTCATGTTACTGATCTGATAGCCTGGGTTCATATACCATTAATATTTGATTGCCACATATATGGCATTATTGTTAAATATTACTGTACAGAGTGACTCCTGTGCTGTCCCTATGCATTTTGGTGCTTGTAGCCTAATCTATGGCCAGGCTGAGCATTCAAATCGTATTATTAACGCACACAACTTAATCACCTTAGTTTATAATATAATTATGAGTGTTAACTAAACATCTTAGTACGCTCGCCCACATGGTTCGCCGGAGGCGAGGGTAAATAAACTCAATCATCATCTAGTACTGTCCAATTACGTTCATTGGTCACAGAAGGTCCTAATTTCGTTTCCTTGTCGGGTACTACATTCTTGTATTATCAATAACTGCTTGATATCTCTTTGTATCCACCTTTTCTGGTTTTGTTTGAGTCATGTAAGCTTCGTTAGTGTGGACCTCTTGCTCTGTATCCTGAGGAGCTATCCTGCAATAACGATGACAAGGATGTAATGAATGTTACCCATCGGCGGAATATACGAAGGGGGTCTTTTTTAAGCCTTATTTATTTTACGACGATTGCCAAACAAGTTTTAACAATTTATATTAATCACTATCGTTGGCGCGGATGAAAGCGTAAATGTGGTCATTCGTGTGGGAGGAAACCGGAGTACCCGGGGAAAACCCACCTGTCCGGTCTGGCGACTACCGTAACATCTCACATACTTCCCGGTCCGAGGATCGAACCCAGGTTGTATTGGTGAGTAGTCGTTGACTTCAAATCACTTGTCCCTCACCGCTGTAGGTTCAAATCCTACTCGGGTTATCGAATTGTTTTATGTGAGGACGCAATCCAGCTGTCTTGTGGAAGGTCGATGGTTCTACCGGGTGTCTTTATATTCAGCCACTAGCGTGGGTTCCAGTCTGTTGATTTTTCAACAATTTTATTTCTGGCAAAATGACATTGATATTATCAGAAACTCAATACGGCCCAATTAATGGTCTCGGTATTAACTATATATTTATATGACTGACCAGGCAACATATATCAACGCCTGTTCCCAGGCTAGTCAGCCACTATAATAGATCGATGTTGTGCAGTCACTATGCATATACATGTGCTACGTTAGATAACTATTTAAGCTAGAAAATTACTGAAAAGCAAAGGTCATGTACATAATGACAACAAATATAAATTGACAATCGGCATAGATATGCCTTTATACAGCTGTAATGATGTAGCAATGCAGCATAGAGCACTTCTTAAACGTGCTATCACCCAAACATAATTATGGCTGTCAACCAGAAGGAATGTATTTTTTCTCTGGAACCGAGGGTCGGATAACAAATTAATTTCACTTAATGTATTTGTTTTTATTAATTGAAATGCAAAGTGTGTGTCACTCGATCAAACTTGTTAATTGTTTTGGCTGATCCTCCCCACAAAACATGGCCGCCAATGAACATGGCTTATTTTCCCTATACGGGAAGTAAGTGTATGTTCTGTATGAACTCACAGGTGCAATGTCCTAATCATTTCTTACACATTTTATGTGGATATCCATCTGACAAATGTATCCACATCGGTTCAGAATGTTTGAAAAACATGATCGATAGAGAGCACCACTTGTTTTCAATATGTGACCCCAGATCCCAACCAAAGAACAATCGATGTGTTGGCGACCTTTCTATTGCATTCAAAATATTATAGACATACTTTCCAAAGATTTCGGCATCTTTGATGGTTTCCGGAAGTTGTTTATTCAGCGTTTCCGGTAACATGAGTGCTGCAACACCGGCTACTATACTGGCTGCACCGAATACGACCAGTGATAGGGCACGTCCAAAATCACCAGATACAACTTTATTCTGGAATATATCATCAAGTAGTTCCTCGTATTTGAGATCATTGGGTCAACAGCTTAACAGGTCAACATTTGAACGTGACATGAAACTATCCGAACAGTCACATTAAGATAAGCCAATATATGCGTGAAAGAGTGTCATGTGTATGAAATTAGAATAACCCAGGTCTCTCCTCCACAACGTGCACGTCGTGACCTAGGCAGAGTTCACAGAAGGAATATGGGTCAAGGACTTCGCTGACGGAAGCCGCGCCATTCGGTAAAGTTGCTTGACTCTATACATATAGAGTATAAACTTACTACAAAGTTCCCTACTTGGCGAGACAGCATCACCCGATGCTGGCGACGACGGATAGCTGGTTTTCGTTTAGCCCGGCTCCTTCAATGGGACGGGTCTCCTTCAAGGAAGACGGTGGGATTCAGACTTCGTGATGGCGTGAGGATCCCAGCCAAGAAACCGGAACCATTATTGCTGCTGTAAGCTGACAAATCGTGGAGACTGTGGCCTTACAAGGGACCCCTTCAAAAGATGATACAGGACTTGTCACCCTGAGAAGTACAAAGATGCCTTTCCAGTTGTTTACATAAGCAACTTAGATGACAACGTAATCTACTTAGAGAATCAAGTCGCCCAAATGCCTCGGCGGAGGCGACTATAAAGAAAACTATATCGTTCGTTCGGAAGAATAGCACTGGACTAAACATGTCACCGTGTCTAACTGGTTATTAGTATATAATAGTGGGTATGCACGTAATCGGCTTCGATATACATTCAATCGATACGGAATTATGGGAAGGTTTACAATGTTTCATAGATCTATATAGATTAACTATTTAAAATTAGTGGATATGTACAAAATATACTAGTACATTGTATTCACATATCACCTCTATCCCAACAAAAATGGGACGTTTATGCTACATGGTAGTTTTGAATGTTTACATGTACAGTGAAACCTCTCAAAACCGGAACACCTCTAATCTGGAATTACCTCCTAACCGAACAAATTCCCAGGTCCCGAATGTGTCCCTTCTTTATTGAAAACAATACCCTGTAAACCAGAACCTCTCTTTTACGAATACCGAACAGATTAAAAAAATATATGCGCATTTTCAGCTATAATTTACCCCCGGAACAGCTATTTGTTCAGCATATTGTATTGCACGCTTTTAAAAATTAATCAGTTCTTTTCTAATTTTCTAACTGCCAAATTATAAACATACCTCAGACTACTTCTAAACATTGCAGACGTGAACCGTTAATTTAGGAGAAATCTACCTCACTATGAAATCCCTATAAACCGAACCCCCCCCCCCAAACCGAACCTTACCTCTGGTCCGGTGGCTGTTCTGTTTAGAGTGGTTTCACTACACATGCATATAGTACCAGGTAATGAATCATACCAGATCTGCTATGTAAGGTGCTATCATTCCACCAACACGAGCACAACACGAGCTAGCTCCCATTCCAGCACTGCGTACCACAGTCGGGTAGAGCTCCGCGGAAAATACATATATAACGGCAAAGGCTGCAGCTGCACCCAGTTTCCCAATCATAGCCAGGGCAATTGTTACGCCTTGTAAATCTGCCAATAGCATTCAAGTATAGTAGATACTACTTGTAAATCAGTCAAATCGTAAAAGTATAACACATTTATACTGAATGTAAATCGGTCAAAATAAAGTTGTGCACATAAAACAAATACTGCATGTAAATCAAGCATTCGGAGCAATGCTAGCATTTACTATTACAGCTTATGTCATATGGCGATTCTCCAACTGTTATTGGTGGAGGAAGATCCCAGCGAGCAGTGGCATGGCACCCATGTAGAACCACCGAACTACCACACGCCAGCTGGATACTAGTAGCTTCCTCACACGTACGAAATCTACATCCCCAGTAGGATTCGAACCTGCAACTGTGATACGGCTGATCTGACGAAGTGCAACATAGTCCCATTGAACAACTGTAATAGTCTACCAGAGCATGCGTAACAATTCCTTGCACATCAGTGGAAGAGGCAAAACAAATAGTTGGAGCATATCAGCCAATTAATGTACGTGTAACATGTAGTTGGAGCAAATCAGCCAATCAATGCAAACGTAACATTAAGCTTAAGCAAATCAACCAATCAATGCAAACTTAACATTTAGCTTAAGCAAATCAGTCAATCAATGCAAATGTAACATTTAGCTTAAGCAAATCAACCAATCAATGCAAACGTAACATTTAGCTTAAGCAAATCAACCAATCAATGCAAACGTAACATTTAGCTTAAGCAAATCAGTCAATCAATGCAAACGTAATATTTAGCTTAAGCAAATCAGCCAATCAATGCAAACGTAACATTTAGCTTAAGCAAATCAGCCAATCAATGTAAACGTAACATTTAGCTTAAGCAAATCAACCAATCAATGCAAACGTAACATTTAGCTGAAGCAAATCAACCAATCAATGCAAACGTAACATTTAGCTTAAGCAAATCAGTCAATCAATGCTATGTAACATTTAGCTTTAGGAAATTAGCCAATCAATACAAACGTAACATTTAGCTTTAGCAAATCAACCAATCAATGCAAACGTAACATTTAGCTTAAGCAAATCAACCAATCAATGCAAACGTAACATTTAGCTTAAGCAAATCAGTCAATCATTGCAAGCGTAACATTTAGCTTAAGCAAATCAGTCAATCAATAAAAGTGCAGCATAAGCTACGTGTACATCACCCAACCAGTGTAATATGTAGTTCCCCTCTCCAATAATACAGACATATAAACAAATAAATGTATGCTCATACTTCCTATAAATTGCAGAAAACTGTTCAACTCACCATCACCCCCAAATGTTGTCGAAAATACTGTACACACGCAGGCCACGCCCCCTAAAACCATACACATGAAATGAAGCCATTTTCTACCGATTCTGTCAAGTAACAGTATGCACAATGTATACGCCGGAAACTCCACTAGACCGGATATGGTAAAGTTCAGGTAAAAATTCCCACCAAGGTTTCCGGTATTCAGCGATAATCCGTAATAGACCATACTGACGACCATCCTAACGAAAAGCAAGAAGAAAGAGGTTTGTTATATTAGCTTTCACCTTGAGGTCAATACGATCTCTACAATGCATGTTATATGTTGACTGGTAAGATGATCTTTGTCGGTTGCTTTATAATAGTATGCCTTTAAGCGACATTACATCGCAAAAAGCAAATAAAATGCATTTGTTCACGTATAAATGCATTTCTACTACAAATTCTTCCGAATACATTCGAACACTAATATTGAATCAATAAACAGTGTTTTTGTGGATTGAAAGTATGATTTCATATAACGGTCATCCATGCTCCTGAATTGACGTTTGTTTGTCATCGGAGTCAATACTAAGCGCGATATAATGTCGATTAGAGATAATTTAACTAAGAATAGTCTACAAATAAATAGGCACACATATGAAATATAACGATAAATCTGTACCATAAATCGTGTTATTCAGGATACACTAGTTGTATTACGCATGGATGTTTACATTATTTTGTTATGTCAACAAACCGCGTATACGACGTTTGTTTATTAGATGAAATACTCAGTATTTGAGGCAAATATTTGGACAAATATACCATATAATAGGGAAATTTATTCTGTAGAAATTTGTGTTTTCACTGATGTAGTGTCGCTTTAATGAAGTTGAGAAACACCATTACCATATCTTCTAGTGAATGAAAATAAAACACTTTTTACGAAATGGATGTGGCAGTGTTGTGAAGCTTCCGTGGCCGAGTGGTTAAAGTCGTTGACATCAAATCACTTGCCCCACACCGCTATATGTTCGTATCCAACCGGGGACGAATTATTTCATGTGAGGTAACAGACTCAATCCAGTTAGCCTGCGGAAGGTCAATGGTTCTACCCAGGTGCCCATCCATGCCTGAAATACTTCTCTAAAGAGGGTGGGGTCTTCCTCCACCGATAATAGCTGGGAAGTTGTCATATGACCTAAGCTGATGGTGCGACATTAAACCCAAACTCGAACTAATTTCATTCCTGAATATAGAAACTAGACTATAGCGTCACTCATGATAATATTGCTTTCGATGACCACTCATGATACTATTGATTTCGATGATCACTCATGATAATATTGCTTTCGATGATAACTCATGATAATATTGCTTTCGATGATCACTCATGATAATATTGCTTTCGATGATAACTCATGATAATATTGCTTTCGATGATCACTCAAGATAATATTGTGTTCGATGATAACTCATGATCATATTGCTTTCGATGATAACTCATGATAATATTGCTTTCGATGATCACTCATGATAATATTGATTTCGATGATCACTCAAGATAATATTGTGTTCGATGATAACTCATGATCATATTGCTTTCGATGATAACTCATGATAATATTGCTTTCGATGATAACTCATGATAATATTGCTTTCGATGATAACTCAAGATAATATTGCTTTCGATGATAACTCATGATAATATTGATTTCGATGATCACTCAAGATAATATTGCTTTCGATGATCACTCAAGATAATATTGCTTTCGATGATAACTCATGATAATATTGATTTCGATGATCACTCAAGATAATATTGCTTTCGATGATAACTCATGATAATATTGCTTTCGATGATCACTCAAGATAATATTGTGTTCGATGATAACTCATGATAATATTGCTTTCGATGATAACTCATGATAATATTGATTTCGATGATCACTCAAGATAATATTGCTTTCGATGATAACTCATGATAATATTGATTTCGATGATCACTCAAGATAATATTGTGTTCGATGATAACTCATGATAATATTGCTTTCGATGATAACTCATGATAATATTGATTTCGATGATCACTCAAGATAATATTGCTTTCGATGATAACTCATGATAATATTGATTTCGATGATCACTCAATATAATATTGCTCGAGATGATAACTCATGATAGTATTGTGTTCGATGTTCACTCATGATAATATTGCTTTCGATGATAACTCAAGATAATATTGCTTTCGATGATCATTCGATCGAATATAATTCAAACACTAGATGAAGCACACATGCACCAATTCTCGATTTGATACTTACCAATTAAAGAAAATAACTAGTGTTCGGACTATCATGGTCTTTGAGCTAAATAGATGCCACATTTTCCCTTTTGGAGCATTCATATCAATAGAATCTTCGTCAAATATCTTCTTTGGTAGGGAAACTTTATTAACCTTTGCTGCATTGTGCATAATTGCTTCCGCTTCTTCAAACCTACCCTGGGATAGTAACCATCTAGGGGACTCGGGTATTATCCTACAATAATAAAAGTACGATCATTGCATGTTAGTTAATACATGTAGATATGCATTATTTTCACCACATTATCTTGAAATTGTATCCATAAGCCTCGAAGTGTCTTGTATCTCCAAGTCAAGTCAAGTCAAGTCAAAATCCTTTATTTCTCTCAATTCATGTTAGCATGAACACATGAGGTTATACATGTAAATATGTTACAAGAGGCTCTTTGAACGACATTACAAACAATATATAAAACACACTGATTCACAGTAGCATATTACATCCAGATTATATATAACTTGGCGGCTAAATATAACTGTGTCGCTTATGATTAAATTCCTTCAAGCTCCTTTGATTTCATCATTATCTTTGCGTTATGGTGACACGTGACAGTGCAGGTTTATATTTTACTTCAATTTGCAGACGGATACGTAGTCCAATGGTAACACGCTGGACTGGTAATCTAGGGATCGCAGGTTCGATCCCCTGTCTGACTCTAATAAAATTAACAGTCTTTCAGATGGGACGGTAAACCGAGGTCTCGTGTCGGTGCTTTACATCGTGCACGTAAAAGAACCAGAGGAGACTCTGGAATTGGTATCTATCTGTATCATTGCAATATCCTCAAAAATCTAAAATGACTCTGGCAATGTTCTGCAATGATCTGCAATGTCTGCAATGTTCTGCAGTATAATATCCATACTGTAGGACGCATGTGGAGATTTATAAATTGATAAGATGGGAAAACAGATTCAAACTAATACATGTAGCATAAGGTGCAAATGCAACAACGATAATTTAAACGAACCCAACCGTCTATTATTAAGTCTGTGACGGTACTCGCCTAAATGTAGCGTGTGTTTTACGTTTATTTATCATCGCTACCGGTTGCCCATATGCGCAACGCCTCCTGAAGAGATTAGTCATTTTAGATTGTTGGAGGATAGTGCAATGATACAGACAGAGACCGAGACCCATTCCAGAGTATCCTCTGGTTCTTTTACGTGTAGGCTACAGTGTACAGCACCGACACGAGACCTCGGTTTAAATCCCATCTGAAAGACTGTTAATTTTATTAGGGTCAGACGGGGGATCGAACCTGCGATCGCTCGATTGCCACTGGAGTACAGATCTGTCAAGTAGCGTTGAATCACATTGATTTTATATTGTCTGTTTGTATTTATTACTAACAGATCTATTGGTTATCATCATACATGTAGTTATTAAGTCTTTTATTCTGTATTTACTATTGATTCGCAATAAAATAAGATTAAGCTAAAAAGCAGAGCCTACACAATGCACTTAGGACTTGTTGACAGTTGTACGACACCTGTGAGAATAATTAACGTTCTTACAAAGTCAACGTAATCAGAAGTATCCGAGTTATGGTGTCCTAGAATGTTACGTTGTATCATCTAAGCTTATTTTAAAGATCGTTCCTTTGTTGTGATTGTTATGTTATCGGAGAAAAAACTGAGCTTCGTAGAAAATAGCTGTCTGTCATCATTTTGAACTTATTTATTAATTGTATATGTATGTAGATTCTAAGCCATACGCATACATGATACATGGACATGCCTATATTAGCTTCAACAAAAACACATCTGTTTATCCCAATGCATTTCTGGTAAATCCCATCTTTAACACCAGTTTCACAAATTTCGGATACAACTAGTAACCATACTATGCTATGTCCAATAACGTAGATACCACGTTTGACTCTAGATAAACCCAATTCTGCCACTACTAGTAACATGTCCATTACAGTAGACCCAATTACCAGGCAAACCTCCGCATGGCATGCACGTTACGGTCGGGGCACACATCGCAGTACCTTCAGCGTGTCGCGCTCTCTACCGGTGTGCGTGCGCATCGTATTGATGACTGACCGGCTTGGTGTTACGAGTACTCGCAGCAGTTATCTAAAATAATCCAGCCATCAAGAAAAACAACGTTTGCAGACCGGGAAACAACATACGGAGCATTGCTGTCTACCTACATCGGCTGCTGCAGGATGACCAACCGTGAGGATTGTGATCCTACAAAGGAACCGTCTTTTGGAAGAACCATCTCAAAACTCGTCACCCTGGATAGAAAGAAGAAGCCGCCTGAAGATGTCAGCTAGACCCACATAACCGACGTAGGACGCATACGCACCTTAGAAAACTCAGTCACCCATATGCATCGACTGTTGCGACTATAAATATACCTATATACAAGAATTGAATTGAAATCCAATTATTGACACCCGTTTGGACCCAATGAAGTTACCACGAGTAACCTGAATAAATACTGTGCTTAAGTGTTGTTACTTCCTGTCGAAATTTACCAAAAATAGCCAAGGTATAGGATATTTGGAAACGCCACAACCATCTCAATATATTTCCAATCTCGTACAGCATAAGCCACGCCCGCTAACACAAGCAACCCAATAGCGAAGAAGTATTCTATCACAACTCCGGCCCACATTCTCTTAGATGGCCCAACCAGTTCCATTCCTGCAATATTCAAATAGATGTATGAATGCCTAAAAATATGCATCATCTTCGGTTGTTTCCCTACCGTCCTTAAAGCGATGCACCCACTTTGAAATAGCACCATTCGATAAACAAGAGTCCCCATACCGTGCACGTAAATGAACCAGAGGAGACTCTGGAAGGGGTCTCTGTCTGTATCATTGCACTATCCTCCAAAAATCTAAAATAACTAGTCACATTTTTGAAGTCTAAATATTTGGACTAGTATACTCTCACAACTGTTTAGAAAGTATCGCAAATTCTCATTTCTGAATGTCTTTTAATATACAGATCTATGAACAATGTATTAATCGAATTGTTGAAGCTATTGAAGAAGACATGTTTTCCCATTAAGTTCTATAAACTTCCAGACTGTTTTAAAAACCACCATTCTCGAATGAACCAATAGAATTACTACCGTGACTAAGCATATTGCTCGCTTCTCACCAAGGCAATCCGGGTTCGATCCTCGGATCGGGAAGTATGTGAGATGGTACTGTGGTCACCAGATCGGACAGGTGGGTTTTCTCCGGGTACTCCGGTTCCCCACACACGAATGACCACATTTACGCTTTCATCTGCGCCAAAGAGAGTGATTAATATAAGTTGTTGAAACGTGTTTCTCGTTGTTAAATAAATACAGATTAAATTAAACATGTTACAGTTAAAGCAGCATTACATCGTAATAAAGGATGTTTTGGGTAAAATATAAATACTAATGTGTGTGTGTTTACAAAAATCGAAATAGTCGCTCAGAAACGATAAAATTTCAATAAATTTAAACCGTCGTATACGCGAATTTGTTTGTACACATGAAATGTAAACACGCACAGTGCGCATGCGTGAAACAACAGAGGATGTAGAAAACAGCGTATATATTTTGAACATGAAATACTATCTATTTATCTTCCTCTAATGTCGAACCCCTCGCGGGGATGTAGAAATGTCCCTAAAGACTTAGCTAACAGAGGTATGAATAAGATTAATTAAATCAAGTAGATTAATTCAAAAAAGACAACGTGAGACAAATGGGGACGATGCATTCCGAATGCAAACAAGTGCGGACGGTGCGTTCCTGTTGTAAACAAGTGCGTGACCGATCGACTCGGAAAGTCCTACTTTCGGTATCTAGTTTGTTTTATCGCAAAAAAACACTGTTTACCAAATGAACATAAGCATACAAAGTATAATGTTAAAATATGTAGCAGCATTGCTAACCATACGTAAAAATTGAATTTTTCAAATATCTTTTATTTCATACGATGTAATGCTGCTTTAAGAAACGACTAATGTTCACTTAGAAATATGTTTAGGAATAGTTTATAGGTATATTTAAGAAATAATAAGTATCAACCGTGGTATATCGCAGAATAACCATCGTTTGTCGTTCTTATGCGTAGAAATATATCACGAAGGCAGAATAACCCTCGTTTGTCGTTCTTATGCGTAGAAATATATCACGAAGACCTTCGTGATATATTTCTACGCATAAGAACGACGGCCTTCGTGATATATTTCTACGCATAAGAACGACAAACGATGGTTATTCTGCGATATACCACGGTTGATACTTATTATTTCGATTCTAACACGACTTACTTCTAATAATTTTAAAGGAGTATTTTCTTCAAACGCCGCTGCATTTGGCTTTCGAAATTTCCTCCGGCGTTATTTTTTATGGAAAATATCAATCTAGTGCATGAATGAACAAAAATTGTAACTGATCAATAATTTTATTTATTTTGTCAAACAAAACTGTACAGAATAGTAACTGAAACGTTACTTAGCAGAAAAACAAGACGGACAAGAGATTATCTGATTCTAAAAATAGCTCACTTCCGCGAAATTCCACGGTAGTATTTACAAACATCACGTGACTTTCATTCATAAAACTTTACACGCATTGTATAAATGGAATAGCCAAAACACTGTGCGCGCGCAGCATAGTTCAAGGTAGGTATATCGCAGAATAACCCGAGGTAGATTTTACTCTATAAGTATGTATGTTATTAGCTGGGTCGTGTTAGAATTATATATAGTCAAACCTGTGTCAGTGGTCACCTCTATTAAGCAGCCAGTTTCCAGATTCCTAATATGTTGTTTTATTATACGTTTGACCTCTATTAGGCAGCCACCTGTGTTAAGCAGTTTCTGTGACTGGTTGCTTAAGACAGGTGTGACTGTATTTGAAATGTCCAATCTTTATTACGTTATTGGTCTCTGATAGATCCTTCTTACCTATGACAAAGCCAGTCATGAATATACCAGCGTTGGCGGCACCAATCACAAACCTCAATGAAACAAACATTGGAAAAGAATCCGCCCAGGCTAAGCCAATGCTCGAGCCGATAACAAGAATGAAAGATATAAATAACGTCTTCCTTCGTCCTATCCTACAAATAAAGTGAACACGTGTGGTATTATACTACAGCATGCGCATATCGTGTCCACTCGCTATCTTGAGGTGACGGCGCTGAAACGCCCACGGGTGGAGTATGCACTGCGTCGGAGCGACGTTTTATGCATATTTGGTAAGATATTTACATAGTTTCACTTGGTTTAAGCATATTTATTTTCTAGCATGTACATGGTTATTTACAACAATTGAAATAATGAATTGGACAGAAAGCTATACAGCGTATAAAGTTTCACTTAATCTTTGATCAATACCAGAAAGAAACGTATACTTTTCTAGTACGTGCATGTGAAAATAAGTAGCTATTGGCAAACATTAGGGTTCTTACCATGTGCACAAACACCGTTTACGAGCGTTATGTAAACTAGTCATCGAACGTTTCAGCTCCACTCAACTGTGCACCCCCCCCCCCATACACCCCATATAGGTGGTGCGTTTTTAAAGTCGCTAGGTGTAAATAAATTCTTGCGTTGACCGTATTTGGTCATCGAACGTTTCAGCTCCACTCAACTGTGCACCCCCCCCCCCATACACACACCCCATATAGGTGGTGCGTTTTAAAGTCGCTAGGTGTAAATACTGTGTGAACACAATTATATTCTTGCGTTGACCGTTTTTGGTCATCGAACGTATCAGCTCCGCTTAGCTGCGCACCCCCCCCCCATACACACACCCCATATAGGTGGTGCGTTTTTAAAGTCGCTAGGTGTAATTACTTTGTGAACACAATTATATTCTTGCGTTGACCGTTTTTAGTAGTGAACTGCCCATAGAGATTCGAATGATTTCTTAATACCAATAACCTCTACACAATCGTGTGCAACCCCCAAATATTGCCCGTCACCATATAAAATGTTCCTGTAGTTCATATTACTTCAATTGATACGCTATCGTGTCGGCATGAACGTTTCTAGGTTTTAATCGCTTCACAGCCAACTAATGCACGTATCTAGTGTGATATCTTCTATTTAACAGAAAATGGTATTTTACGCATTGCTATATTTACAGGAACCATTCATGGAAGCCATTACAGGATATTTTCGAATATCCGCTGTGCCATAATATAATCCTATTCCAGACTTAAAACTAGCAAAATATGTTCTTTCATATTAAAAAATCATAACTTACGCATATCTGATTATATAAACCTACTTAACTTGCCACAGCTAAATATGTTTATCATTAAAAGAAAACCGAACATGTCCGAACATTTCCGATTTCGGTAGTTTCCTGTTCTGGTTTAGTGATAAATGACGTTTATCGATGACGCGCAAAATAAAGAAAAGAAAATTAACAACATTATTTAATGGAAAGAATACCTGCCAATCTTACGTACATGTCAGACAAGATACCAAAGACAAAGGCACCAACTAGAACACCTCCGAAGAAGAGCATCTTTGCTAGTGTAGGTAGAATACTATCATCACATACTAAGTCTTTCTGAAATAGCAATAACATTAAATGGAACACGTCAACAAGGGTAACACTGCTTTTATTTGAAGTTATAGACTCATTCAGTATGACTGGCTGTGAAAAATAAGATTTCCTCCCACATGAATGACCACATATACGCTTTCATCCGAGCCAACGAGAGTGATTAATATAAGTTGTTAAAACTTGCTTCGCAATCGTTGTAAAATAAATAAAGTATATATAAAAAAATAATAAGATGGTAAAAACATACAAGGGGATTATAGGATTGTATTGCGATACAATTAGGTCACGGGCGCATCCATTGTGGTAGTAATTCACTCGGATTACTTTTGCTTATATCACCTTTGCAATGTATGTGACGTCATAGCTACTGTTTTCATCGTCGCCGTTTGTTGTGTAACTAAATTGTATCAGCAAAATATGTAATAATACAGAACAATGACTAACTATCACCTCAAGAATTTATCTTAGAAATAAAATTAAATAAATATGCATACTATTCATTATCGGTGATTATACATGTATAGCTGTTGTACAAGTGTTATCATTATACTGTGTGTTATATAGTCGGTTCAAAAGTTCACTCAGAGATTATGTTGTATACTGTTGATATCTTGCTGATTCAAATAAAATGTATCTTATTTTATCTTAAAGTGACATTTCATCGCAAAAAGCACGTATAAATGCATTGCTACTACACATTATTTTGAATACATTCGAATACTAACATTGAATCAATAAACAGTGTTTTGTGAATTGAAAGTCAAAGTCAAGTCAACGTTTTTATTGGCATAAACATGTACATGTCCATCGCCAAGAAACATGATTGGCGGTTACATACAAAGTTACAGAAAAGCATGATAATATATAAGGTGTGTATGTATGTATGTTCCATTAATGTCAAACCCCTTGCGGGGACCTAGACATGTTTTCCTGGGCAGGCTTAGTCGACCTAAGTGGTTAACCAGTACTAAGCAATGTGTGTGAAGTGCCTTGCTCAATGACACTACATACGTGGCCTGACCGAGTATCGAACCCGGGACCGTTCGATACCAAATCCGACGCTCTACCACTGGACCACGGACACCACACACCATGTGAGTAAGCATAGCATTAACATTTACGAAATACATTGTTGTTTAACAATATAGTTGGTATTCAGTGTCTCACAAATCAATATTTTACGAGTAGTAACATTCATTTAGTTAATTAATAGAAAGTAAAAGTAAGTTTATTAGTTTAGTTTATACACATTTATTTTAGCTCGATTGCGAAACAAGTTCTTTCAACTTATATTAATCACTCTCGAGACCTCATTCCTGATGGAATCCATCGCCATGAAGGAGAAAGAAGAGGCAATGTGGAATTTAAATGCCATGCCTAAGGACACAATCGTAACTGCTCCAGCGGGGTACGAACTCCGACCTGTCGCACCTGAAGCGAGCGCGCATCCACTGCGCTATCACGACTTCCATAAAAGTAACGTTATGCGTGCATATCAGTTTACAATTTTTAATGTGAAGTTTTCAAATGAAGCAGCTGAGCTGTTAAATGTCGGACACACAAGCAAAACAATGAAACCTGAACACAAGAATTTCAGACTTTACTTTATGTATTTGCATGGTTGTCGAGCATGTACAGTGTCTCTCATTTTATATGACTTATGATATGATTTATTCTGTCTAATTTACGTTGAGGTACCGATTCAATTAAAAATGTTATACATATATACTAGATGTTCAGCAGATTTATCGTTTTACAAAGCGTTGGGAAAGTCATGTGACGGAAAAGAAGGCCTTTTCATCACTTGCGCATCAAAAGGAAACACTATCATTCACACGGCGCATTTGCGCACTGCGTCCGTACAGTGAGATAGAAGACAACTATAGAACTAAATGTAGCCTACACGATATTTGCTACCAGTACATTGTTGCGTCCGTACATGGGGATAGAAGACAACTATAGAATTAAATGTAGCCTACACGATATTTGCTATCAGTACATTGTTGCTTCCGTACATGCGGATAGAAGACAACTATAGAACTAAATGTAGCCTACACGATATTTGCTACCAGTACATTGTTGCGTCCGTACATGGGGATAGAAGACAACTATAGAATTAAATGTAGCCTACACGATATTTGCTATCAGTGCATTGCTGCGTCCGTACATGCGGATAGAAGACAACTATAGAATTAAATGTAGCCTACACGATATTTGCTATCAGTACATTGCTGCGTCCGTACATGGAGATAGAAGACAACTATAGAATTAAGTGTAGCCTACACGCTATTTGCTATCAGTACAGTGTTGCTTCCGTACATGCGGATAGAAGACAACTATGGAATTAAATGTAGCCTACACGCTATTTGCTATCAGTACATTGTTGCGTCCGTACAGGGGGATATAAGACAACTATAGAACTAAATGTAGCCTACACGATATTTGCTACCAGTACATTGTTGCGTCCGTACAGGGAGATAGAAGACAACTATAGAATTAAGTGTAGCCTACACGCTATTTGCTATCAGTACATTGTTGCGTCCGTACAGGGAGATAGAAGACAACTATATAAATAAATGTAGCCTACACGCTATTTGCTATCAGTACATTGTTGCATCCGTACAGGGGGATAGAAGACAACTATATAAATAAATGTAGCCTACACGATATTTGCTACCAGTACATTGTTGCGTCCGTACAGGGGGATAGAAGACAACTATATAAATAAATGTAGCCTACACGCTATTTGCTATCAGTACATTGTTGCATCCGTACAGGGGGATAGAAGACAACTATAGAATTAAATGTAGCCTACATAATGAGATGGTACAGTAGTCGCCAGATCATGTATCACGAAAGACCACATATACGCTTCCATCCGAGCCAACGCTTGTGATTAATATAAGTTGTTGAAACTTGCTTCGCAATCGTTGTAAAATAAATATAAAGTTTAAGCTTAAACTAGTAAGCTAAGCTAAACGTGACTAAACTTGCACAATACCTCTGACGTAAATGTTGATTTAAAATTCGTGACGTCATACACCCATTTTGTGCACGACATTTCCGTTGCATTGATTGGTTTGTTGAATGCATCATACGCGCTGGCATTCTTGGCGTAGATGCGGCACTCATGGTATATAAACTTATCGTCTGTCGGTGGTGGGATGGACTTGTTTATTAACAGTTGGTGGAATTCACTCTGTACCGCATACGTGTCGTTATCATAACCAAGTATCGCACATCTGAAAGAAAAAATGCTCAATGCAGAGTGAATTTAAATAATCCAATTGTTCATTTACACAGGAACTTGAATTGTATCCGTATGCTACGACAAGCCTTGCAGTTCTATCATACGACCCTCCTCTCCACTCTTTAAAAACGAACGTCGTGATAGCGCAGTGGTAGCGCGTTCGCTTCAGGTGCGAAAGGTCCGGAGTTCGAGCCCCGATGGAGCCGTTACGATCGTGTCCTTATGCAACTTGTCCAATTTGTATGTCTATTATGCTAATAATCAACTGTTAAAGCAGCATTACATCATAATAAAGGATGTTTTGGGTAAATAATAAATACTAATGTTTGTGTGTTTACAACAATCGAAATACTCGCTCCGAAACGAAAAAATACGCGAATTTGTTTATCAACACACGAACTAAACACGCACAGCGCGCATGCGTGAAACAACAGAGGATGTAGAAAACAACGTATATATTTTGAGCATGAAATACTATCTATCTATCTTCTTCTAATGTCGAACCTCTCGCGGGGATGTAGAAATGTCCCTAAAAGACTTAGCTAACAGAGGTATGAATCAACATATCAAGTAATTTAATTAAAAAGACAACATGGGACAAATGGGGACGATGCATTCCGAATGCAAACAAGTGCGTGACCGATCGACTCGGAAAGTCCTACTTTCGATTTCGAGTTTGTTTTATCGCAAAAAAAAACTGTTTACCAAATGAACATAAGCATACAAAGTATAATGTTATAATGTGTAGCAGCATTGCTACCATACGTAAAATTTGAATTTTTCAAATATCTTTTATTTCATACGATGTAATGTTGCTTTAATTGTGGTTAGAAATCAAATGTGTGTTGATCTTGTTAACAAGATTATAAACAGTAAATTATAAACACGACTTTTTAGAATATAAAATATGCTACGCGTAATAGAGGTTTAGCGTGTAGACTTTGAAAAATGCATGGATAGTAAAATGTCACATTTTTCAAGTCTAAATATTTGGACTAATTGTAATGCCATTATGTTGAGAATTGACAGTTATAAAATGAACTATCCAATCGTAAGACCATCTAGGACGTGAATTTAATGTTCATGTCCAGCTCACCTCTACGCTGGCAGAAAATAAATTATGATGTAATTGGTATGTATACAAGAAAAAACACTGTTTATTAATGAAAATATAAATAGAAAGTTAATGTTCGAATAATTTCAGAAGAATTTGTATTAGCAATGCTATTTATACAAAGCATTTTGGAGGCTTTTTGCGATGTAATGTCGCTTTAATAGTTGACACAGATGTAAGATAATTAGAGATCGCGATAGCGATATGTTGATATCGTAATCACGTCAAGTTGTCAATAACATTTACGATTAGGGAACATGTTGATGGTGATTAAGCTGATATACCCTCGTCGCCGGCGAACCATTGGGGAGAGCTATGGACATTGTATGATCCAATGGGCTTGCAACGAGGATTGGGTAAAGTATGGGTACCGGAACTCACGCAACATTTATAGAGTATCGTTAACGGAACTCCGGCCACTTCTTACATTAAAACGGACACTTGCACTGCGCTATATAATTATATAGTTCACAATATACGGGCTCGTATATGGCAACTTCATACCAAACATCACAGACGTGTTGGGGTCTGGGCACGTGGTTTCGGGTTCAAAACGTTCGACCAAGGAGGCCCCCAACCTGTCCTTGGTTGACTATGCATACGTATGATTGGTCTATACATGTTTTATTCGTCGTGATGATAATATATAACAAATAAATATTCACACCATAAATATACGTGGATTGAACCTGAAGCTTGCAGTTTATTGAGATTCTCTCCACATAATTACGAGTGTGTTACTTAACCCATTCAACCAACCCCAAGTAGCTGACATGGACTGGTGCATGATATTTTCAGACCAATACATTAATAAGAACATTACATTTGGACCAGTTCATTTATCAAAATGGGTATTTTTTGTCTAAAAATAGTAATATTACTGGCAAAAAGTGCAGATCCTGATGAGACGGCTCGTCACGAGCCGGCTCATCTGGATCTACACTTTTTGTAAGCATATTGAGAGGCCGGTGGTGTTGAAAGGGTTAAAGATATATTCCTGTTAATACATCGACATTACATTGTATGCGATTGTCCCGATTTTTATGTATGTATCTTCCATTAATGTCAAACCACTTGCGGGGACCTAGACATGTTTTCCTGGACAGGCTTCGCCGACGTAAGTGGTTAACTAGTACTAAGCAAAGTGTGTGAGGTGTCTTATTCAATGCCACTACTTACGTGGCCTGACAGAGTATCGAACCCGGGACCGTTCGAATCCAAATCCGACGCTGAGCCACGTTCGTCACACAATATTAATAACAGTGATGTACACACGTTAATTTCATTGCTGGTATTTGTTATGGATAAATGGAGCTACGAATTGAGGCAAATGAAAAAATCAGGATCGAATCTAGTTAAAATTAGATTATACATTTTTCAACAATTAGTACGTTAAAAGTCCGCCTCCGTGGTCGAGTGGTTAAGGTCGCTGACTTGTATACCACTGTAACCTATCATCACTGATGGTCACGGGTTCGAGCCCCGCTCGGACCGTGTCTCATTTATATGAAAAAGTTGGCAGTTTCTTACGGAGGTTGGTGCACCCAAGTACTGGTTAACCGCTGGAGCCTGCCCATGAAAGGTGTTGTTAGATAAACTGCCCGCCGGCGATATAGCCCAAAATGGTGCTGATGCAGGCGTAAAACCCGAAATCTAACATAACATAACATTAAAAATGTTTAAAATGATGGATTTCTTGACTGCAAAACGTGTGTAATAGAGACATTGTAAGGAATACGATTGTATGATAATGACAGCAACATATTTAGAAATTATGACAATCAGTTTGAACAGTAATATATTTTTAAAATAATAGAAAACGGGTTTTTTCCTAGCGCGAGTCTCGCTCACTGCACACGTGTGTTTGATATTTGTTGAGGAGGTACGTTACGAGGTAACAGTATATTAAAAAAGGAAATTGAATGGAGAAATAAAACGGTGCAAGTGAAACTGCGGGCATTTCCCCCTTACCTGTGGTCAGGAACGCCAAGTATGAAAACCGAAATGACCATGAATATCCCGGCATTGATTGCAGGAAGGCATAGCAAGAAATATATCCTCTTTTGGTATGTCCCAAACTCTCCAATTTCCGCCAATACTTCATCAAACTTCATAGTTAGTTATTCTAACGGCGATTGTACGTAGCACAATTAAACGGAAATGCATTTACATGTTTAATTTCATAACGGTCTGCTTAGACACAAAGCCCAATGTCTTTTGACGTGTACGCTTCACTGGGATGCTAATCTTACAGAGACAACATGCATTCACTTGAACATACTTGAAGAACTTTAATTGTACAATAAAGTTTAATTTATAGTATGCTACTCTGATAACTGGTCGGAGGCAATGCAGCTAATGTAGGTTATCAGGGAAAATAGAGCCGTACTTTGTGTCCCCTCGATACCGTTTATTTATACAAGGTTCATTTGAAATTGTTACTTTACAATAAAGGCCAACATAAAGTCGAGTTATGCTTCACACAAAACTACGGAAGCCCTGGAGGGACATTTTCCTTACTTGTTATTACTTATTTGTTATTACTTATTTGTTATTACTTATTTGTTAAGAGTTACTCATTTGCTCGGCCATTTTGAATGTCGACAGTCAAGACGGATAACTTATGGTCGGACGCAATTAACTAAAATCATGTCAACTAGCATGCTCGTTGTGTTGATGCTACAAACATTCTTATATGTAGAGAGTGTAGCCGTCGGATAGTCCGCGTATCAGAAATGGTTTCACCAGAAATGAATGAATTAAAATATATATTATGGAAGGATTGAAGTATGCTGAAATTGTTCTTTTTTTGTTTTGCCGCCATAATATTAGAATAAGCATTCGTCATTTAAAGCGTATCTTACAAAAGTTAAATCTACAGAGACGTCCTCATCAATACTCACATGTACACGATGTAATAAATATAGTTCGGCAGGAGATAAAGATAAGTGGGGAGTGTGTAGGTTATTGGACAATGTGGAAAAGACTAGTGAGGGATCATGGGCTAGCAGTAAAAAGAAACGAAGTCATGCGAATAATGAAACACATATGCCCCCTTGCAACAGATGAACGAAAATCACATAGGTTAAAGCGAAGGGTGTATGCGCTCAAAGGGCCTAATTACGTATGGCATGTGGACGGTTATGATAAATTAAAACCGTTTGGATTCTGTATTCATGGGTGCATTGACGGCTATAGTCGTAGAATCATGTGGCTTGAAGTAGCATCTAGCAACAACGATCCCGCTATTGTCACGAAATACTATTTGGACTGTTTAAAACACTTTCAATATGCTCCACGAATTTTATGAGCATATAATGGAACAGAAAACAGCAGTGTGAGTTTTCTGCAGCCGTTTTTCATATACACTTCATTTGACCGTATGACCGGCGTGGAAAGTTTCATATATGGAAAGAGCACAGCAAACCAGAGGATAGAATCGTGGTGCTCCGTAAGCTTGGTGTGCATTGGTGGATTAATCTTAGTAGGGATTCAGGAATGTATGATTTTGAAAACCCAGTGACAAAAGAATGTTTAAGATTTTGTTTTATGGGTGCTTTGCAAACAGATCTGGATATAATTGCAAAAGAATGGAATTCTCACAATATTTGACGACAGAAACGTTATACTGAATTGCCCTCGGGAAAACCGGATGTTATGTATTGTGTCCCTGAACTGACGGATGGGTATAACTATAAGACAGCTGTGAATCCCGAAGATGTCGATATCTGTATAAATCTTTATGGTAAAGAAAAAGAAGTTTGCAGTACAGAATTTAAAGAAATTGTAAACATTATAAAACCTAATGTTCGAATCCCAGTCCACCCATACGAAGCATTAATACTATTCAATGAGCTTTATAATAATTTGGAGATATACGTATCATAAAAGTCCTATACATGTATGGTGAATTGTCTCAACGGCTTGGCCAAGATAAAGGTGTTGCAGAATGGTCAACATTTCAAACACTCTAAATCTTAACAAATTTATGTTTTTATCAAGAACAGTGCAAGTGTAAACATTTCTGTATTGGTATATGAGCAATTAAAATGTCACAACATTGTTTGAAGGTCTGCGTCAGTTTCAATGAGATAGACAATTCCTGTCCTATGTACTGTACAATTTGATTGTCGTGTACAATTCATAGTAGTTTTGATTGGCTATAATTGATATATTATGAAAAGGTAATGAGTAACCATGAAAAGGAAATTTTTTACAAATAAATCTGAAGAAAACAAACTAAATTTTTTGTTTTGCAGAAGAAACTTTGTTAAGACCAAACGACGTGTTAAATGGAAATTCTATTATAAAGAGAAGCAGAAATTGTCAAGCTTAAGTAAAAACTCACCACGTAAATTTTGGAAATATTTAAATAAATATAAACAAGCTAGTAATTATGCTAGTGACATTCACTTAGACGATTTTGTAAAACATTTTTCTAATAGTTCAAACGATGCAGAACCTAACACCTATCTTTCTGATGATTTACATAGCAATACGGTCACTGTTGATCAATTAGACAAAACAATCACTGTAGAAGAAGTACAAAAAACGATTTCCATGTTAAATCGTTATAAAAGTTGTGATTATGATAAAAATGTATCTGATTTCTTTATTGACTCGAATAATTTTATATCACCATATTTATGTCTGATTTTTAATCATATATTTGATACATGCACTTATCCCGAGGCATGGACCAAGGGAGTCATTGTTCCATTGTACAAAAAGGGAGATAAAAATAACCCTTCCAATTATAGAGGGATTACGTTAGTTAACAGCATGGGTAAGATATTTTCTTTGATTTTAAGGAATCGCATTAACAAGTGGTGTGAATCTGAGCTTGTTTTTAATGATTTTCAGTTTGGTTTTAGAGATAACCGTTCTACAGCTGATGCTATATTTTTGCTACACTCAATAATTCAAAAGGTATTATCTAAAAATGCCAAGCTTTGGTGCATATTTATAGATTATCAGCGTACTTTTGATACCGTAAATCGGGATGCTTTGTGGGAAAAATTAATCAAATCTGGCGTAAGCTGTAAAATGGTTAACATGGTCAAATGTATTTATAACAGAGTTCAATCGTGCGTGAAAATGCTTAATACTATGACATTTTCAGATTTCTTTGATGTTACAATTGGGTTAAAACAAGGTGAGCCCTTATCACTTTTGTTATTTATTATATTTATTAATGATATTATTGAAAATTTGGATGTTAACTCGTTAACTGAAAAAGATCTGGATTTATTATCCATGTATTTGATATTATTTGCTGACGATATTGTTTTGTTCACGACAGATGCCAGGAGTCTACAATCTCAAATTGATAGTATTTACCAGTATTCTGTGAAATGGGGCTTAACTATAAATGTAAATAAAACAAAAATGTGTATATTTGAAAAGCGTAAACAGAATCATAATGTTATCTTTTATATCAATGGAAAACAAATAGATATTGTTGATAGCTTTACATATCTTGGTATTAAGCTTACATATACGGGAACTTTAACTGGTGCAATAAAATGTTTACAGGATCAAGCATTAAGAGCTTATCACAATTTATTGTCATTATTCGATAGAGTACATATGGATGTTAAAACTAAACTTAAGCTGTTTGATACAATGATTGTACCTATAATTTTATATGGTTCTGAGGTTTGGGGTGTCTACAACCTAAAGGATGTCGATAAATTACATTTGAGATTTTGTAAATATATTTTGGG
This sequence comes from Archivesica marissinica, assembly GCA_014843695.1. Taxonomy (NCBI): domain Eukaryota; kingdom Metazoa; phylum Mollusca; class Bivalvia; order Venerida; family Vesicomyidae; genus Archivesica; species Archivesica marissinica. The sequence continues at coordinate 14,315,375 of CM026387.1, forward strand.
TGTTAAGCTGCAAACACCTACCAATGCTATATATGGTGAATTAGGACGATTTCCATTATCTGTTATATGTAAAGAGAGAGTAATCAAATTTTGGTTTAAAGTAATGAAAAATGTTGATTCTCCAATGTATAATATGTATGCCGATCTGTGTAATAACGTTAACGGTAAATGTTGGGCTAGCCGAGTTAATTCCTTAATTGATCATCTCGGTTTTACAAATGTTCGACTCAATTTTGATGCTAATATTAACTATTTACCTATGTTTAAAATGAGATTACGCGACCAGTTCGTTCAAGACTGGAACACATCAGTAAACACAATGTCGAAACTTGATTATTATTGTAAATTTAAGCTGACATTCCGTTATGAAGACTATATTGATCAAATCTCTAGTGATAGTTTACGTCAATGTTTTACATGTTTAAGATTAACATCCCATAATTTAGAAATTGAATTTGGAAGATTTAATGGTATTGATAGAAACAATAGGTTATGTAAATTATGCAATCAAAATGTAATTGAATCAGAATACCATTTTATATTATGTTGTGAAAAATACAGAGATATAAGATTGAAATATTTGGGCTACATAGCATGGCCATCAATAAATAAATTTATATCTATCATGTCATGCAAAAATAAAAAATATTTGATTAATGTGTGTAAGTACATCAAAGAAGCTATGTCATTACGTAGTAATACCCTGTCAATTACTACTGTTTCTTAAATGTATTGTATTTGTTTATATATGTATATATGTAACATGTTTTGTGATGTCTTTGCCATATTTCTATCATTGTAAATGGCCAAAGGCAATATAGTTGCTGATTATGCCAATAAATTTGAAACTTGAAACTTGATAAAAGCATATATTAGTAACTAAGTTAATGAAAGTATACAGAAAAAAACCATATTTTCTAAGACAAAAAAGGATATTTGACAATTAGTTATTTCTCATTAGTTATCTCTTAATAGTTATTACTTAGCAGTAATTTCTTATTAGTTATCTCTTAATAGTTATTACTTATGTATTATTAGTTATTACTTATCCTCTGGTAAAAAGGCATATAAATAAGTGTTGTCTTGTGGTTCATAATGCATTTACAACAGCGTATGTCATGTTGCTAGCCTCATCTTTTCGTTATAACCTTTATTTATTTTACAACGATTACGAAGCAAGCTTTAACGACTAATTAATCTCTCTTGTTGGCGCATAATTTCTTTTATGTGGTCATCCGTGTGGGAGAAACCCACCTGTCCGATCTGGCGAACCCGGGTTGCATTGGTGAGAAGCGAACATGCTAACGACTGCGCTAAGTCATCTCTTGTATATGCTCTACCAGAGTTACTTAACACAGCCGACTTCAGTTCACCGAAATGCCTCCATGGCGCAGTGGTTACAGGCGTAGTACTTTGAACAACTGTAGCCTCACACCGAGGGTTATGTATATTGAATGTAATCAGACACGGCTGAATGTTACCCGAGTGCTGAGTGGGTGCCAACTAAATGCCATAAAGTTGTAAAGTATGCTTATTATAAATTAAGAATACTATAATATGCTTGGATTAATTCAGATAAGCTTACTATCATTATAAACTTAACAAGTAAATTTGATTTTGCCTGATTTTTGCACCCGAGTTACATTCAGCAAACCTGGGTAACATTAATTTGCGTAGGATATGATTAAATATACATAACCTTACCTCGGGTAACAATCAGTATACTGAATGTTTTAAGAGTTGGTTAAGATTCAGGCTTAGTATGGACAACAACCGTTACTGTGTTGCTCATCCGGTTTGAATATCTACAGTCATCAAGACGGTGGGGGGGGGGTCATGACGGTGTGACATATCATCTGATAACAGCAACCAAATCTAACATACAGTGCAAAATTACCTTCCAATATAAAGTTAAACCTTTGAGCATGAGATATCACCTTGACCGTCTAAGCAAAGGTCTGGGTTTTGTACAAAACATATCGTCTCATTGTGGTGAAAATGTTTGCCAAGTTCTTTCACAATCCCTTGATGCTCATGACGCTAAAACAAAGTTGGGGACCCTTGAGTACTAATAATAACATATAAGTTGATATAACCTAGACTTTTAGGCCTGGGTCTTGGCGCAACAAATCGCACCACTGTGTTGAATGTACGAGTATGTGAGATTCATTTCAAAATTTCTTTAATAAGTAGAACAATTATATGCGACAATAAATAAACAGACAGACATACAAACGGAATCTAGTAAACCTAGTGTCCTAATAATGGTAGGGGACCAATAAAGGCAATTTTAGTGGTAAACTATATTATTATCAATAACTATTGGTAATAACACTGTAAACAAGGATTTATGAAACAGTTTTAAAGACATACACTGAGACTTTATGCCAAATTGTGATGATTCAGAAGGAAGATTCTCGATAGCACATTCATAATTTACCAAATGCACTAATTTTCATAATTTACATAATCGGTTTCACTTGCTTTTATTTTCTAACCACAAAAACGTTATCATTCCGTACTACCATAGTACCCATTGTCACAAATATGGTGTAAAATGTTAAAATGCACATTTATGAGGAATTGTTTTCAACATTAAAGTATCAGGATGACACTGAATAACACAACTACTATGAATTTATTTCCACAACATATACAATCCATTTTCAGGCTGACCACTTTTCTTTCTCCACAAGTTTATAGTAAACCATGACAATAGTCAACTGTTTCAAGTGCCCCAGGCCGAACACCATCAATGTAGTCGAGTGCCGTACACACTATACGGTAGATTTTACTCTCACAGTTGTCATAGTCGGTTTCAAACAACGCAGTATTTCTAAACCATCTGGGTTTGCCTTCTGCTTCATTTTACTAATTATATAATGAACTGGTTCATCTGCACTGTTCCAGGCAGCTCAACCATGACCTCCACTAATGTACATGACTCCAAACGTCTGTCATTCTGTTTGCACTTCGTCTATCAAGCATTACTCCGGTGCCTGGTATGGAGGTGTATCATGCTGTAAACAACTCCCAGCCATAGTCGTCGTTACAGTGTTCATGGTCTTCAGTTTACTTACACCCATATCACATAATTTCACTACATTAAAATTGTTTGCGACAAGAATGAGTTCAGGCGTTATGTCCCTATGAATGATCAATGGGTTTTGTGCATGCAGGTAAGCAACAACTTGATATATCTTCAAAGAAACATTCAACTTCAAGGACATGTTCATTGTTGTCTCATCGACACCAAATATATAGTTGTCCAAAGTAACACCATCAATAAGTTCTGAAACCAAATACAATCGATCACTTTCCATGGCATATGCCATCAACAACACACTATTTGGATGGCTCAGCCTACCATGTACGCAAAGTTCACGATCAACAATAGGCTTTGCGATCTTCATGCGCTTTATAACTATCTCTTTTATTGCAACGTGTGTGCCTATCCAGCATCCTTAATACACAATAACAAATCCTCCCTTTCCAATTTCTTTACCTAGGTTTACATCAGCCAAGTTTACCCTTGGAACTGAATAAGAAGAGCTGGCAAGATTTGTTGACTTTAAATATTTAGGTTTCGTTGGATCAAAGTCAGTTTGTGAATTTCTTGGAAGGCTGTCCAGAGTGTTGATGTTTTGTGTCTGAGTTCTGAGTTACTGTGGCTGTGTACTGAATATCAGTGGTTGAGTGCTAAAGTTCTGTTGTGGATGAGTGCTTAATGTCTCTGACTGAGTACTTATGCCCTGTGGATGGGTGTTTAATGCCTGTGACTGAGTGCTGAATGCATGTGGCTGAGTGATGATATTATGTGGCTGAGTGATGATGTTCTGTGGCTGAGTGAGTGATGTTCTGTGGCTGAGTGATGATGTTCTGTGGCTGAGTGCTGCTGTTCTGTGGCTGAGTGCTGATGTTCTGTGGCTGAGTGCTAATGTTCTGTGGTTGAGTGCTGATGTTCTATGGCTGAGTAATAATATATTGTAGCTGAGTGCTGATGTCTTGTGGATGAGTGCTGACGTTCTGTGACTGTGTACTGAATGTATGTGGCTGGATGCGCCTTGGTAGATCTTTCGATGGTGTGTCGAGTGTATTCAGCTGTTCTGGTTGGTATGTCAGGGACTGTTATGTTACACTGCACTGGGCAGCATATGTGTACACTTGTTTATCTATGCATATCCCTGCAGAATATTCTCCAGGAACTGTTACTTTCAATACTGACGCATTTAGCCCTTCAAAAACAATATTTCTATCCCTAAACCACTGAAACAAGAAAGTGTTGTTATGCAACGGTGTTATCAATCCCAATATTAAATCACCATCGTTCAAACCATTTATTTTGTCCGGACCATGCATGACTATTTTTGGATTCTGAGATGAAGTGAAGCCATCTATCTGAAATGAACCGTCATCTAATTCAGTTAGATACACTTTGTTATCCTTTTCGATACCTGCTATCACAACACCATCAGTGATACAGTTATAGTCTTCATATGCGATGTCCTGTGCTGAAGAATCATAACATTGTCTCATGGAGTGAAATGAAATTGAACTTTCACTGTTGTCATATCTAGACATTGATGTTCTTTTGTACTTTACTTCAATATTTCCTGGGATTCTATTGTTGACTAGAAGTACCTTTTCATCTGTGTCCAAAGCTGGATTGCATGTGATATCTGTTGTTGCCAGTGTTTCTTTGGTTCTAATGTACATGTGATACTGCGAAGAAAACAGCCCATGTGAGTTCATGTACTGCTGAAAATAGCAGTCTTTACCTGCCAAGTCAGTGAATCCATCAAGATTTTCACTTGCAAAACTTGCTAGTGACACATTCATATTGTGTATGTCTCCAAACTGACCTTTTCCTTGAGGAAAAAAATACTGAGTGCCCCTGTGAATAATTGTCTCCACAGATAAGTCTTCATCAGCTTTGTACTCCATCAATCGTGTACATCCCCTTTTTGACAGTCACAACTCTGTACCTTCCATTTGTGAAGTGCTGCCACCCAATATAAAGTTTGTAGACAGTGTGTTTACCCATATCACATCCAGCTTGACTGGTGTCCACTTCCTTCTGAAACTACAGAAACAGGATATATATAACTCCACTGAATGTGTGGATTGTAGTCAAGGCTAAACTTAACCTGTGCTTTAAAATTTATCAGGCCTGTTCCCATAATTATACCAATATACTGCAATACACTGGTTATCTAGGTTCTGCGGACAGTGCGCCTGTAGTAGGGGCGGACGTTAGAAGGATACATACATGTACATGTATACCGGACACAAATTCTATACTGAGATGAGGGCAGAAGGAGAGGGGGGGGGGATGACCGGCGCAAACATAATTATACCAGACAACTCAGTCAAATAATAAATGAATAAATACCGGTTCACTTTCACTTGAGCTGCTCTCCATCATCGTGCTGCTGGTAATTCCCGCGTTTAAACACATATATATATCTTAACTATTAAGAAGTAACAAATAAGTAATAACAAATAAGTAATAACAAATAAGTAATAACAAGTAAGTAAAATGTCCCTTCCGTACAAAACCGCACTATATACGTATTGTATATGTTGTAATACTCACGATATTGAAGATGAGTACCATTTTATCTGCATATGTTCTTGTTTTACTGAGCTCACGAACAAATACATTACAACTTATTTCTATCAAAGTGAATGTACAAGTTTATTGACCTAATGCAATCTACCAATACATCTATTTAAGTTAATCTAGTTAAATTTATCAAAGAATTATTGAATGTTAGAACTTCATTTTTAAATATTATTATGTAACGTGTTCATCCTCTACTATTGATGATATTGCAAACTGTTCTGTATCTGGTGTAGCCTGGGTTCCAGTCTGTCAATTTACTTCTGGCAAAAAGTTGATATTATCAGAAACTCAATACGGCCCAATTAATTATCTCGGTATTAAAATATATATATTTATATGACTGACCAGGCAAAATATATGAACGCCTGTTCCCAGGCTACATCTGGTGTTTTATATAATGGAAGCTCTGTTTACTTGGCTCGACTGTCATTTTGTATACTATTACTTAGCTTTGGTCGCTAGTGTATGACATTATTCCCTAGATCACAGGCCATATATAGCAATGCCTGACTGTAAACCAATTACAAACAGATAAAGTGGCTTATAGCAGCTTGCATATAGATACAACCATACGAACACGAAACATATCAATTTATCTTATCAAATAACTGATGTGTATGTGCAAAGGACGAGTCAATATACATTGGTTATTCAGATATAATGCCTATGTTCTTATCAGTTTAGATTAAACTTAATATAAATCATAGTTATATTGCTACATTCCGTAGCTATGTGGCCAAATGATGTCGCTGTTTCATATCAAGGTTGACCGTTGTCGTGGATGACGTGCTAGCTCAGTGGTGACGTTCGCTTCAGGCGTGAACACCCCGTAGTTCGGCTCCTCTGTAGCCATTGCGATTGTGTACTTAGACAAGCCACTTAAATTCCACATCTCTCTCCCTCGTGGAGATGGATTCCATCAGGAATGAGGTCTCGAGAGCGATTTATCTAATGCTGTAAGAACATGTTTCGCAATCGAGCTAAAATAAAGTTGTATAAACTATAATAATAACTGATAACCACGTGTAGTCCTGGGACAGTCGACTGATGTTTATTGTTTGTGTGTTGTTTTTAATTTATTTCGCTTGATACTAGTACAATAAAATAGCAGAGCTGCACGGAGCCTGTCTGAACCTGCTTCTCTTAAAAGATGGAACTATACTTTTCTATAGCCGAACTAGAGATAAAGAGAGAAGACACTGTAGACTATATTTTAGACCAGTTCAACCTACTTCACAAAACACAAAGTGGTTTTAGCACTGGCCGCTCAACTGAACCAGCTTTATTTTATATGGTAGATAAATGGATTTACTAAATAACTAGATGTGCATCTTCAATATCATGTCGGCAAGCGCATATTATTGTGATTATTTTTAATCCGGTTAGTATTTCTTGACATGGAAGTCGTGATAGCGCAGCGGTAGAGCGTTCGCTTCAGGTGCGAAAGTTCCGGAGTTCGAGCCCCGCTGGAGCCATTACGAGTGTGCCCTTAGGCAAGGCATTTAAATTCCACATTGCCTCTTGCCCATCCCCGCCCCCTATTGTACTTCGTAACAGTGGGGCCTCAACTGCTCCTATACAATGTTCATCTTTGAGAGTATGCATGCAACATAAGCATCATGTGGACAGGAACAGTTTAGGTAGTTCTCTTTTTATGTTTATTTATCGTCTGAGCTTTCCCGTATAAGCGACGCCTCCTGCTGATATTAGTCATTTTAGATTATTGGAGGATAGTGCAATGATACAGACATATACTACTCTGGTTCTTTTACGTGTACAGTGTAAAACACTGAGACAAGATCTCTGTTTAAAGTCCAATCTGAAAGACTGTTAATTTTATTAGGGTCAGCCGGGGAGTTATGTTCCCTTTTAATACTTCACAATACAGCATCGCATGACCTTAAGTCCGCCTCCATTTCTTATCCAACTCCAATGAAACTTGATAATACTCATCAACATTAGGTGGACACGCACATAGTGTCGGTACTTTTACATCAGATAGCTTTCTCCTTGCACGATGCCCTATTGAACAATACTATGTTATTAATTACTCTATAGTACAATCTGCATCATGTGGCCTTTACTCATTCAGTGTTCATCCAATTGAAATTGAAACTTGGCATGCATCTTTGATATCGAGTAACCAGTACATATTACCGGAAGCTAGCTTCTTCTCGAGTTATGCTTCACTGATGTATGTTGCGTAGTCACTTTGGTTGCCCGGTAACGACTTGGTCTCGTTGCCCGGTAACGACTTGGTCTCGTTGCCCGGTAACGACTTGGTCTCGCTGCCCGGTAACGACTTGGTCTCGTTGCCCGGTAACGACTTGGTCTCGCTGCCCGGTAACGACTTGGTCTCGTTGCCCGGTAACGACTTGGTCTCGTTGCCCGGTAACGACTTGGTCTCGTTGCCCGGTAACGACTTGGTCTCGTTGCCCGGTAACGACTTGGTCTCGTTGCCCGGTAACGACTTGGTCTCGTGCCCGGTAACGACTGGTCTCGCTGCCCGTAACGATTGGTCTCGTTGCCCGGTAACGACTTGGTCTCGTTGCCCGGTAACGACTTGGTCTCGTTGCCCGGTAACGACTTGGTCTCGTTGCCCGGTAACGACTTGGTCTCGTTGCCCGGTAACGACTTGGTCTCGTTGCCCGGTAACGACTTGGTCTCGTTGCCCGGTAACGACTTGGTCTCGCTGCCCGGTAACGACTTGGTCTCGTTGCCCGGTAACGACTTGGTCTCGTTGCCCGGTAACGACTTGGTCTCGCTGCCCGGTAACGACTTGGTCTCGTTGCCCGGTAACGACTTGGTCTCGTTGCCCGGTAACGACTTGGTCTCGCTGCCCGGTAACGACTTGGTCTCGTTGCCCGGTAACGACTTGGTCTCGTTGCCCGGTAACGACTTGGTCTCGTTGCCCGGTAACGACTTGGTCTCGTTGCCCGGTAACGACCTGGTCTCATTGACCAGAACTAACATTGGGACAGAGCCGACTGTGCTCGGTTGTAAATGTATGTCCTACGTTATGTAGTCCAATAAACGACAGTGACCCAGCCCTTTTGCTTCTCCATATATGTATACATACTGATAATGTTTGTACCATATATCTTATTTAATTCATCTGTAACATGTTTGTAAATTTGAGTTGTATTGTACATTGAATATAAAGAATACAATAACATATGATTAAACTAAACTAAACTAAATGACAGGAACATGAGATTGTATCCATAAGGCACCAATATTATTCTAATACAGGGGTTCATTGGATAGAAGTATCGTGTTTTTGGTGTATTATGGGTAACATCTCAAGTCATCATCAAGTTCCTGTAAAATAAACTTAGTACCAAGGGTTGATGCATCATTGTCCAAGAAAAGTGAATTCATTGACTAGTGCAACGGTATTAGTATAAACCATATTTATTCAAGAATAGGGTATTATACAGGTAACAATAGTTGAAGCAAAATAGTATATTATGCCAGGTTACATTACATTTATAAATAGCTGGGGTTGGGAATCCCTTTCCTTAATCACATACACACAACTAGTGTGTTATGCCAGGTTACATTACATTTATAAATAGTTGGGAGTGGGAATCCCTTTCTTTAATCACGTACACACAACTAGTGTGTTATGCCAGGTTACATTACATTTATAAATAGTTGGGATTGGGATTCCCTTTCCTTAATTACATACACACACCTAGTGTGTTATGCCAGGTTACATTACATTTATAAATAGTTGGGATTGGGATTCCCTTTCCTTAATTACATACACACAACTAGTGTGCTATGCCAGGTTACATTACATTTATAAATTAAGTACAGTTTTATATAGTTATTAAACGAGTGCAAACGCAAACATTAATAATGAAAACGATATACAGCCAAACCTCCGAATACGCATATGAAAAACCTAAATCTAAAGACCACCATTTTTCTCTCCCGTCGAGCCATTTTCAATGCATTTTAACACTCTATTGAGAGGCCACCTGCCAACAAAGGCCACTTTTTATTTTTACAGGTTTGACTGTACAACTGCTTGCTTGGGGATTATCATCTGTGTGAGTATTGCTATAACTGCCTGGAGATTATTATCTGTGTGAGTATTGCTACAACTGCATGCTTGGAGATTATTATCATCTGTGTGAGTATTGCTATAACTGCTTGGTTAATTATCATCTGTGTGAGTATTGCTACAACTGCCTGCTTGGAGATTATTATCATCTGTGTGAGTATTGCTACAACTGCCTGGAGATTATCATCTGTGTGAGTATTGCTACAACTGCCTGCTTGGAGATTATTATCATCTGTGTGAGTATTGCTACAACTGCCTGGAGATTATCATCTGTGTGAGTATTGCTACAACTGCTTGGAGATTATCATATGTGTGAGTATTGCTATAACTGCCTGGGAGATTATCATCTGTGTGAGTATTGCTATAACTGCCTGGGAGATTATCATCTGTGTGAGTATTGCTACAACTGCCTGGGAGATTATCATCTGTGTGAGTATTGCTACAACTGCCTGGGAGATTATCATATGTGTGAGTATTGCTACAACTGCCTGGGAGATTATCATCTGTGTGAGTATTGCTACAACTGCTTGGAGATTATCTTATGTGTGAGTATTGCTACAACTGCCTGGGAGATTATCATCTGTGTGAGTATTGCTATAACTGCCTGGAGATTATCATCTGTGTGAGTATTGCTACAACTGCTTGGAGATTATCATATGTGTGAGTATTGCTATAACTGCCTGGAGATTATCATCTGTGTGAGTATTGCTATAACTGCCTGGAGATTATCATCTGTGTGAGTATTGCTACAACTGCCTGGGAGATTATCTTATGTGTGAGTATTGCTACAACTGCCTGGGAGATTATCTTATGTGTGAGTATTGCTATAACTGCCTGGGAGATTATCATCTGTGTGAGTATTGCTATAACTGCCTGGAGATTATCATCTGTGTGAGTATTGCTACAACTGCCTGGGAGATTATCATCTGTGTGAGTATTGCTATAACTGCCTGGAGATTATCATATGTGTGAGTATTGCTACAACTGCCTGGGAGATTATCATCTGTGTGAGTATTGCTACAACTGCTTGGAGATTATCATATGTGTGAGTATTGCTACAACTGCCTGGGAGATTATCATATGTGTGAGTATTGCTACAACTGCCTGGGAGATTATCATCCTCGGCATATAATGTAGCCTACTCTATTCTACTTTACCAATTGCAACAACAACAACAACAACAACAACACAACAACAAGACCACCACCAAAACAACAAAGGTATTGCATTACAACATTTTACAAATGATTCGAATATATATTGTGGAATGAAGCTATTTAAATGTCTACGTAAATAAATAAGTGTGGACAGTCTTAACAGTAATGTTTTGGAATCGACTGTTAGGATGTTCTCTATGTAACATACACCAGGAATAGTAGTATCTTTTTAAATACTTAATGAACTGACTTCGTTTCGCTTGAACTAGTACGTGTGTTCATGTTATGCTTCTTTGTTACACGTTCAGTTTTCTGTACGATGCCTCTAACGTATCGGTTTCTGTGTTCAATTTTCGTTTCTTGAGATCTACACCGTACCTGTCGCTTGTCAGTTCCCGTATATAACCTCTGAACTCTGGGCTGTTCATGGTTTTCAGCATGTCATCTACAAATATAATTGAGATTCATTGTCAGCGTCGAGGTAGTTTTAGTTGGCTTCAAATCACTTGCCACTCACAGCTGCTGGTTCGAATCCCATTGGGGGTGTCGAATTATTTCATGCGAGGAAGCTATCCAGCTGGCTTGCGGGTGTTCGGTGGTTCTACCTGGGCGCCCGTTTGCGTCAGAAATACTGCTCGAACCTTCACCTATGATACTGGAAAGTCGCCATCTTACCTAAGGCGTTAGTGTGACGTTAACCCCCCCCCCCCCAACACATTTATACAATCAATACGTCAGAACCGGGAGCAGGCCCGGGGAGTATGAATTAATAATTTTCAGATCCCAAACTCAAAGAAATTTGATTGGCTGAGTCTAAGATTTGCAGTCAGCTCAACCAATGTATTGCATGATAACTTACAGCTTGAGACTGAGTTTGAGATTGGCGAACAGTTTTATAACCCCGGGTCCAGGCTGGATGGATGTAGGGCTGAGGTCGAGGAGCCATTACAAATTACGTCTGTTAATTAATTTGATAGTTCTAGTCCTAATAATTGACTTGGGTTAAAATCGTTAAAAGGAATGTAGTTATGCACTAGACACCGTTCAAGTTGGTATATTTTATACTTTAAATATTATGAATTCAACACACACCATTTAGTTCCAAGTTAATATCTCTGAAGTAGAGTTGTTGAACTAGTTCCAGTCAGCGAGAAACAAACAAATAGACGGTTCCAAATTTATATATCTCCAATGCGATTAAATTAATATTTTAAGAGTTTGTATCGCAATCGAGGTAAAAGAAATGTGTATATATATAAACTTTGATAATAACAGTATGGCACAGACGGATTTGTAGTCCAGTGGTAACACGCTGGACTGGTAATTCAGTGATCGCGGGTTCGATCCCCCGTCTGACCCTAATAAAATTAACAGTCTTTCAGGTGGGACTTTAAACCGAGGTCTCGTCTCGGTGTTGTACACCGTGTACGTAAAAGAACCAGCGGAGACTCTGGAATTTGTCTCTGTCTGTATCATTGCACTATCCTCCAAAAATATAAAATGACTAATCTCTTCAGGAGGCGTCGCTCATATGGGCAACTGGTAGCGACGATAAATAAACGTAAAACACACACAAAACAGTATGGCGCTGCAAGCACTCATGTGAGATATGTCTCTAGGTTTTTCATAAAACTAACTGTAAAAACGTTTTCCACGAAAGAATCAGAACATAGTTCTAAGTAAATATCTCTAAAGTAAGGTTACGGAACTATTTTCAATGCAGGAATATATTTCCAAGTTGTTATCTCTGGAGCAAATTGACATACGTTTGAAAACTCACCTACGACCTCGGAAATAGTTCCAACACAAGGGCCAGTATAATCATCAGGCAGGTATTCTCGTGGTATAACTTCTTGCCCCATATCGTTGTACACCTGCACTAAGCTTTTACCATGTAGTACGAACTTAAAGCAAAAATATAAGTTGGTGTGTCTAATTCTTTCCTGTGATGAAGCCATCAGGCTGGTTTGTGGAAGCCAGTGGTTATATCCGGGTGCCTGCCTATATGACCCATGTTGTTGGTGCGACTTTAAATCCACAAAACAAAGAAACACATATAAAACGAATATAATATACATGGCTATCTTACAATGTTCCCAGTGTTAGTAGCTACCTCAAAGGAACACATTGTCAACATTCCATGGACTATGTATATGCATATATGTGTCTTTATAGAGTTACAATAACATAACAATGGAAGCA
>CM026387.1:14329431-14389891 GCA_014843695.1 Archivesica marissinica
GCACGCACGCACGCACGCACGCACGCACGCACGCACCAGGCGCGCGCACGCACGCACCGCACGCACGCACGCACACACACACACACACACACACCTAAGCACGCACTCATGTTTACCAGTCTGATCGATATGCAGGTACACCGGCGCATGCACACACCCCACCTAAAATGATACACAGCCCACTCCAACTCCCAAGGACCCACACATAACCTCACACGCATCCGCACATCCACTGTACAATTCCAGGCATTGTAATAAAGTAATTACTGATAAACATGAATAATAGCTACTGACATATAGAAAACACAAAAATCACTTAAATTTAGCTACCATTTAGCACATTTTACAAGGATTTGGCAAGTTTATATTATATTGTGGTTATAACAAATTAAATTGACTCTAGTAGTAGCCCAGGGCGTAGCTAGCATATATCAGGTGTAGTCTCGGTACATATAAAGTAGGTTATAGCAATATTATTGACATAAAATTGTGTTTTCTAAAGATATTTTTGGAGAAATTAAATCATTTTCCAAAACGTAAAGTGTAAGGCCGGGCAGTCGTGCACTGTCTACCTGTAGCTACGCCGCTGTTAGTACGCCACATGAATTCATTTTACCACATGTTTATATTATATTTTGATTATAACAATTGACTGGTAGTAGCCCAGGGCGTAGCTAGCATATATCACGGTATAATCTCGGTACATCTAAAGTAGGTTATAACAATATTCTTGACATAAAAGTGTTTTCTAAAGATAGTTTTGGAGAAATTAAGTCATTACATTATATGATATTTCCAAAACGTAAAGTGTAAGGCCGGACAGTCGTGCACTGTCTACATGTAGCTACGCCGCTGTTAGTACGCCACATGAATTCATTTGATCAACACTAGAGTATATATCAATTAAAGTACATGTATCATTTATGGCGTTCGGACTTGTGTATGCCTTGTAACGTCATGGTTCTGCATGTTCTACAAGTACTATGATCATCGGTGGACAAAGTTACACAGTTTAGGAATGTAATATAGGTATATATCAGTGGCGCAGCTGGCCTTAAATTAATGTGCATACCCAGGGTTATGGGGGGGGGTAGAAAGTATTCCCCCTGGCAAAAGCCAGTAAAAACAATAACAAATCCAGGAAAACGTGCAAGCCCGGGCGTTGTGGGTAAAAGACAGCTACGCCACTGTATATATACATAGTATAGCATACAGTACTATGTGGACCACCCACTATAGCATAATTGACAACCAAAAGGTCAAAACAACACCCCCAGCGTTATCACAAAAATAACCAGCATACAATTTAAATATAACAATACATAACTTATAATACAAGTGGTTCATGGCACTAAAAGTTTAGAACGATCGTAGTTTAGGATAATTTGCTCCAGTGAGTGGAGTCTTATGCCCTAAATTGTTCAAGGTCAGATGTGGAGGAGATCATGTGCCGCATTCCTCTGGGATCCGAGGCGAAAATGCGTCCGTTAAACGACCAAGCACTTTCTAGTTTCCTGTCTCTGACAAGTTGCCGTGCAGTGCTCAGCAAATACGCACGGTATTTAGTTAGATCCTCGTTAATATAAACGCCATCCAGGCTGCCTTTCAATGCTGACTTGGCTCTGAATAGAGTATTGCGGGCTCTATACGATGTAAATTTAACTATGATATCGCTTGGTCGAATAGCCGCTCCGGTTTTTTCGGTAGTGTGTGGTTTGCGAGGTCGTATCCTATGTGAACGGTCTATGTCCAGGAGCGAAATATCCACCTTACATGTCTTGGCAATTGTGAGTATGATTTCATCTGTAGATTGGTTGGCTTTCTCGGAGTACCCTGCAATTCTAAGACAGTTTCGTCTCGAATATTGCTCAGCAGTGTCAATCTTTTCGTCGGTTTTTCGTTGTTGCAGCTCAAGAGATTGCACCTTTGTAGAAAGCATAGCTACTTCTGTTGATAAGCGTCGATTCTCCGTTTCGAGGGATGACAGTTTTTCAATGAAAGATGTTGATATGACGTCAGCAACAGACTGAGCCATGGACTTGACGCTAGTATTGACACTTTCACAAATAGTTGACTTTAATTCCATGTTTAGAGATGACAAGACCGTTTTGACAATTTGGTCCATGTCGGATTTACACACTGGGCTTAAAGTAGGACTGATCCCATAACTCTCACTAGGAACCGATATAGCGAATGGATCAGTGAGGTTGTCATCATCAGGTCCTGGAACCTTGACCTTCTTGGATGGATGGACAGAACCTGACACAGGACTCGGTGTGCCGACTGAAAGTTCACGTTTACCAGTAACAGGTGTGGATACAACAGAGTCCATTATGTCCATCATGTACACAAGTAGTGACACTACCGTAGACTACTGTAGACTGAATTACTTCCTCAGAGGTTTGGAATTTTTAATAATATGTTGTAATCAATGCGTCTTACCAGAATGTACAAATATTAGTCCACTTATCACACTATTAATATGTCCAAATGTCCAGATAACACTTTTCATTGAACACAATTTTCCTATTAAAAATCGGTACACGTTGTACACACAGCTATACAGCTACACAGGTAAAGCGCAGGTAAAACACGAGGAAAGTGAGATATGTCTTTGTCTATATAAAATGTCAAATATCTCCAATGTTAACAACGCCAATTACGTTAATTTTGCACAAACAGTTCAAGTAAACATTTGTACACACACATTCTGATTTTTTAACTAACTCAGTTTCAGTTTTACATTACATATTATCAAAATTTACTCCCGAATATTTCTACGCGTTTACTCGGCCATAATCACGTTATTCCGTGTATATACAGTGTTTCTTTAAGCCATTAAGGATACTAAACTGCATGAACAATGTTTCTTTAAGCCATTAAGATACTAAACTGCATGAACAGTGTTTCTTTAAGTCATGAAGGATACTAAACTATATAAGCAGTGTTTCTTTAAGCCATTAAGGATACTAAACTGCATGAACAGTGTTTCTTTGAGTCATTAAGGATACTAAACTATATAAACAGTGTTTCTCTAAGCCATTAAGGATACTAAACTGCATGAACAGTGTTTCTTTAAGTCATTAAGGATACTAAACTATATAAACAGTGTTTCTTTAAGCCATTAAGGATACTAAACTGCATGAACAGTGTTTCTTTACGCCATTAAGGATACTAAACTGCATGAACAGTGTTTCTTTACGCCAGTAAGGATACTAAACTGCATGAACAGTGTTTCTTTAAGCCATTAAGGATACTAAACTGCATGAACAGTGTTTCTTTAAGCCATTAAGGATACTAAACTGCATGAACAGTGTTTCTTTACGCCAGTAAGGATACTAAACTGCATGAACAGTGTTTCTTTAAGCCATTAAGGATACTAATCTGCATGAACAGTGTTTCTTTAAGCCATTAAGGATACTAAACTGCATGAACAGTGTTTCTTTACGCCAGTAAGGATACTAAACTGCATGAACAGTGTTTCTTTAAGCCATTAAGGATACTAAACTGCATGAACAGTGTTTCTTTAAGCCAATACGGATACTAAGCTGCATGAACAGTGTTTCTTTAAGCCATTAAGGATACTAAACTGCATGAACAGTGTTTCTTTAAGCCATTAAGGATACTAAACTGCATGAACAGTGTTTCTTTAAGCCAGTAAGGATACTAAACTGCATGAACAGTGTTTCTTTAAGCCATTAAGGATACTAAACTGCATGAACAGTGTTTCTTTGAGTCATTAAGGATACTAAACTATATAAACAGTGTTTCTTTAAGCCATTAAGGATACTAAACTGCATGAACAGTGTTTCTTTAAGTCATTAAGGATACTAAACTATATAAACAGTGTTTCTTTAAGCCATTAAGGATACTAAACTGCATGAACAGTGTTTCTTTAAGCCATTAAGGATACTAAACTGCATGAACAGTGTTTCTTTACGCCATTAAGGATACTAAACTGCATGAACAGTGTTTCTTTAAGCCATTAAGGATACTAAACTGCATGAACAGTGTTTCTTTAAGCCATTAAGGATACTAAACTGCATGAACAGTGTTTCTTTAAGCCATTAAGGATACTAAACTGCATGAACAGTGTTTCTTTACGCCATTAAGGATACTAAACTGCATGAACAGTGTTTCTTTAAGCCATTAAGGATACTAAACTGCATGAACAGTGTTTCTTTAAGCCATTAAGGATACTAAACTGCATGAACAGTGTTTCTTTACGCCAGTAAGGATACTAAACTGCATGAACAGTGTTTCTTTAAGCCAGTAAGGATACTAAACTGCATGAACAGTGTTTCTTTAAGCCATTAAGGATACTAAACTGCATGAACAGTGTTTCTTTACGCCAGTAAGGATACTAAACTGCATGAACAGTGTTTCTTTAAGCCATTAAGGATACTAAACTGCATGAACAGTGTTTCTTTACGCCAGTAAGGATACTAAACTGCATGAACAGTGTTTCTTTAAGCCATTAAGGATACTAAACTGCATGAACAGTGTTTCTTTAAGCCATTAAGGATACTAAACTGCATGAACAGTGTTTCTTTACGCCAGTAAGGATACTAAACTGCATGAACAGTGTTTCTTTACGCCAGTAAGGATACTAAACTGCATGAACAGTGTTTCTTTAAGCCATTAAGGATACTAAACTGCATGAACAGTGTTTCTTTAAGCCATTAAGGATACTAAACTGCATGAACAGTGTTTCTTTAAGCCATTAAGGATACTAAACTGCATGAACAGTGTTTCTTTAAGCCATTAAGGATACTAAACTGCATGAACAGTGTTTCTTTAAGCCAGTAAGGATACTAAACTGCATGAACAGTGTTTCTTTAAGCCATTAAGGATACTAAACTGCATGAACAGTGTTTCTTTAAGCCATTAAGGATACTAAACTGCATGAACAGTGTTTCTTTACGCCAGTAAGGATACTAAACTGCATGAACAGTGTTTCTTTAAGCCATTAAGGATACTAAACTGCATGAACAGTGTTTCTTTAAGCCATTAAGGATACTAAACTGCATGAACAGTGTTTCTTTAAGCCATTAAGGATACTAAACTGCATGAACAGTGTTTCTTTAAGCCAGTAAGGATACTAAACTGCATGAACAGTGTTTCTTTAAGCCATTAAGGATACTAAACTGCATGAACAGTGTTTCTTTACGCCAGTAAGGATACTAAACTGCATGAACAGTGTTTCTTTAAGCCATTAAGGATACTAAACTGCATGAACAGTGTTTCTTTAAGCCAATAAGGATACTAAACTGCATGAACAGTGTTTCTTTAAGCCATTAAGGATACTAAACTGCATGAACAGTGTTTCTTTACGCCAGTAAGGATACTAAACTGCATGAACAGTGTTTCTTTAAGCCATTAAGGATACTAATCTGCATGAACAGTGTTTCTTTAAGCCATTAAGGATACTAAACTGCATGAACAGTGTTTCTTTAAGCCATTAAGGATACTAAACTGCATGAACAGTGTTTCTTTAAGCCATTAAGGATACTAAACTGCATGAACAGTGTTTCTTTAAGCCAATACGGATACTAAACTGCATGAACAGTGTTTCTTTAAGCCATTAAGGATACTAAACTGCATGAACAGTGTTTCTTTAAGCCATTAAGGATACTAAACTGCATGAACAGTGTTTCTTTAAGCCATTAAGGATACTAAACTGCATGAACAGTGTTTCTTTAAGCCATTACGGATACTAATCTGCATGAACAGTGTTTCTTTGAGTCATTAAGGATACTAAACTGCATGAACAGTGTTTCTTTGAGTCATTAAGGATACTAAACTATATAAACAGTGTTTCTTTAAGCCAGTAAGGATACTAAACTGCATGAACAGTGTTTCTTTGAGTCATTAAGGACACTAAACTATATAAACAGTGTTTCTTTAAGCCATTAAGGATACTAAACTGCATGAACAGTGTTTCTTTAAGCCATTAAGGATACTAAACTGCATGAACAGTGTTTCTTTAAGTCATGAAGGATACTAAACTATATAAACAGTGTTTCATTAAGCCAGTAAGGATACTAAACTGCATGAACAGTGTTTCTTTACGCCAGTAAGGATACCAATCTGCATTAACAGTGTTTCGTTTCGCCATTAAGGATACTAAACTGCATGAACAGTGTTTCTTTAAGTCATTAAGGATACTAAACTGCATGAACAGTGTTTCTTTGAGTCATTAAGGATACTAAACTGCATGAACAGTGTTTCTTTAAGCCATTACGGATACTAATCTGCATGAACAGTGTTTCTTTGAGTCATTAAGGATACTAAACTGCATGAACAGTGTTTCTTTGAGTCATTAAGGATACTAAACTATATAAACAGTGTTTCTTTAAGCCAGTAAGGATACTAAACTGCATGAACAGTGTTTCTTTGAGTCATTAAGGATACTAAACTATATAAACAGTGTTTCTTTACGCCATTAAGGATACTAAACTGCATGAACAGTGTTTCTTTAAGCCATTAAGGATACTAAACTGCATGAACAGTGTTTCTTTAAGCCAATACGGATACTAAACTGCATGAACAGTGTTTCTTTAAGCCATTAAGGATACTAAACTGCATGAACAGTGTTTCTTTAAGCCATTAAGGATACTAAACTGCATGAACAGTGTTTCTTTAAGCCATTACGGATACTAATCTGCATGAACAGTGTTTCTTTAAGTCATTAAGGATACTAAACTGCATGAACAGTGTTTCTTTGAGTCATTAAGGATACTAAACTATATAAACAGTGTTTCTTTAAGCCAGTAAGGATACTAAACTGCATGAACAGTGTTTCTTTGAGTCATTAAGGATACTAAACTATATAAACAGTGTTTCTTTAAGCTATGAAGGATACTAAACTGCATGAACAGTGTTTCTTTAAGCCATTAAGGATACTAAACTGCATGAACAGTGTTTCTTTAAGTCATGAAGGATACTAAACTATATAAACAGTGTTTCATTAAGCCAGTAAGGATACTAAACTGCATGAACAGTGTTTCTTTACGCCAGTAAGGATACTAATCTGCATGAACAGTGTTTCTTTTCGCCATTAAGGATACTAAACTGCATGAACAGTGTTTCTTTAAGTCATCAAGGATACTAAACTGCATGAACAGTGTTTCTTTAAGTCATCAAGGATACTAAACTGCATGAACAGTGTTTCTTTGAGTCATTAAGGATACTAAACTGCATGAACAGTGTTTCTTTAAGCCATTACGGATACTAATCTGCATGAACAGTGTTTCTTTGAGTCATTAAGGATACTAAACTGCATGAACAGTGTTTCTTTGAGTCATTAAGGATACTAAACTATATAAACAGTGTTTCTTTAAGCCAGTAAGGATACTAAACTGCATGAACAGTGTTTCTTTGAGTCATTAAGGATACTAAACTATATAAACAGTGTTTCTTTACGCCAGTAAGGATACTAAACTGCATGAACAGTGTTTCTTTAAGTCATTAAGGATACTAAACTGCATGAACAGTGTTTCTTTAAGTCATGAAGGATACTAAACTATATAAACAGTGTTTCTTTAAGCCAGTAAGGATACTAAACTGCATGAACAGTGTTTCTTTAAGTCATGAAGGATACTAACTATATAAACAGTGTTTCTTTACGCCATTAAGGATACTAAACTGCATGAACAGTGTTTCTTTAAGCCATTAAGGATACTAAACTGCATGAACAGTGTTTCTTTAAGCCAATACGGATACTAAACTGCATGAACAGTGTTTCTTTAAGCCAATACGGATACTAAGCTGCATGAACAGTGTTTCTTTAAGCCAATACGGATACTAAACTGCATGAACAGTGTTTCTTTAAGTCATGAAGGATACTAAACTGCATGAACAGTGTTTCTTTAAGCCATTAAGGATACTAAACTGCATGAACAGTGTTTCTTTAAGTCATGAAGGATACTAAACTATATAAACAGTGTTTCTTTAAGCCAGTAAGGATACTAAACTGCATGAACAGTGTTTCTTTACGCCAGTAAGGATACTAATCTGCATGAACAGTGTTTCTTTAAGCCATTAAGGATACTAAACTGCATGAACAGTGTTTCTTTAAGTCATCAAGGATACTAAACTGCATGAACAGTGTTTCTTTACGCCAGTAAGGATACTAATCTGCATGAACTGTGTTTCTTTAAGCCATTAAGGATACTAAACTGCATGAACAGTGTTTCTTTACGCCAGTAAGGATACTAAGCTGCATGAACAGTGTTTCTTTACGCCAGTAAGGATACTAAACTGCATGAACAGTGTTTCTTTACGCCAGTAATGATACTAAAATGCATGAACAGTGTTTCTTTAAGCCAGTAAGGATACTAAACTGCATGAACAGTGTTTCTTTAAGCCATTAAGGATACTAAACTGCATGAACAGTGTTTCTTTTAGCCAGTAAGGATAATTAACTGCATGAGCAGTGTTTCTTTACACCAGTAAGGATACTAAACTGCATGAACAGTGTTTCTTTACGCCAGTAAGGATACTAAACTGCATGAACAGTGTTTATTTACGCCAGTAAGGATACTAAACTGCATGAACAGTGTTTCTTTTAGCCAGTAAGGATACTAAACTGCATGAACAGTGTTTCTTTAAGTCATCAAGGATACTAAACTGCACGAACAGTGTTTTTTTACGCCAGTAAGGATACTAAACTGCATGAACAGTGTTTCTTTACGCCAGTAAGGATACTAAACTGCATGAACAGTGTTTCTTTACGCCAGTAATGATACTAAACTGCATGAACAGTGTTTCTTTAAGCCAGTAAGGATACTAAACTGCATGAACAGTGTTTCTTTAAGCCATTAAGGATACTAAACTGCATGAACAGTGTTTTTTCTTTTAGCCAGTAAGGATACTAAGCTGCATGAACAGTGTTTCTTTACACCAGTAAGGATACTAAACTGCATGAACAGTGTTTCTTTACGCCAGTAAGGATACTAAACTGCATGAACAGTGTTTCTTTACGCCAGTAAGGATACTAAACTGCATGAACAGTGTTTCTTTACGCCAGTAAGGATACTAAACTGCATGAACAGTGTTTCTTTAAGCTATGAAGGATACTAAACTGCATGAACAGTGTTTCTTTGAGTCATTAAGGATACTAAACTATATAAACAGTGTTTCTTTAAGCTATGAAGGATACTAAACTGCATGAACAGTGTTTCTTTGAGCATTATTTGACATTACAGAACGAAAAACAATTAGTTTGACATGCATGACCTGGTTTGAAGTTTTACAATATGACTGACAGTATAATACATATATCCTACAGCTTAATGGTTAGAATGCAAATTATGTAACTTAAGCAATGACAGATCATTAACTAGTTTTTAAAGCACATATCATATAAACAATTATGAAATAATATTAATAAAATATATATAATAAAATAAAGATATAGAATGCTCAGCGTATTCCTATGCTCGGCGTATTTTTTCCATTTACATCCGTATTTTAAATATTTAAATAGTTTTAACCTATTTTCGCTGACAGAGGTGAAGCATGGTTCAATAACATTCCGTTGTGCGTATAAATAAACTTCCAACTTTGAACGATCAAAGATCGGCCACATCCATTTCAGAGGGGTGGAAGCTTTCGTATAACATGGGGCATTTATTATTATAATAACATTAGTATAATAAAATATAAACATCGCAAAATCAATGAACATGATACGTGGCCGAACGGTAACGAAGGAGGAATACAGATATAATATCTTGTGATATATTTTATAGTTGCGAGTTCAAATCTCACTGGGTGTATTATTACTAGTTTTTTTTCTTCAAATTTATATTTTATATAAAGTGAATTGTATGTATTTTTCTCATATTTTGATTTTTTCTCATAATTTAATTTTCAACTTTATTTCATTTCAAGCAATTACAGTTACAGTTCATTTCACAGTATCAATCAGTATCTTCGCCTTCGCTGGCTGTCTCTGTATCCGAGCCGCTGTCCCCATCACTGTCAGAAGTGAGGTCAATAGTAAATGAATCTATGGCTTGGTTTGATTTAGCGCCACGAATCTATGGCTTGGTTTGATTTAGCGCCACCTGCAATCCAGACTCCTTCTCCTTCGTACAAAATGCATGTACATTTTTAACAATTTCTCTAGCATCACAGCTATTATTATGTCGTGTTTGCTTGCTCATTGTGTACTGAATATGACTGGTATGTGTAAACATGCACTTATATAGCCACATAGCGTGTGTATTTTAAATGTTTCACGACTATTTCGTGCATAAAATAAATATAATTAAATATTTTAATAAAATGTTTTTTCCAAAGTAGGGCTCGAACACACACTCCACAATACCACTAGTTCTTAAACTAAGGTCTAACTGTCACAGCCAAGTATGATGTATATATATACATGACTTGTAATTTTTATAATATAAACCAAATTTCCAATACACTAAAATATTAACCACCCTATTATTGTGTATGAAATGAACTGTCTGATCTTTGATCGTTCAGACATGGTTGTTTGACTGTACCGGTAGCCTAATGCAACTGTCACCTGACTGGTTCAGTAGCCGAATGTAAACGGACAACTTGTTGGGAACTTTTTTTCCACCGAAATGTGAGGTTTATGAGCATTTCAGGTGGCTATCCGGATTGGGGGAAAATGTACAAATAACCAGAAAAAAGTTTCTTATGAGTTATAATATTGTTAGTTATTGATGTTACTAAGTCAAAATAATATATTCAGCATTTACCCATGCATAAATTTAAAAAATCATGTACACCGTGCATAGGTGCCCTAAAGTACCTAGTTCCCCATGGAAACAGGTGCCGTTGCGATAGCTGTATTGAGGCGCATGGTCAAGTAATGAAGCTAACATTTTCAAGAACAATTTTATGAAAGTTGTGTTCACGACTTAAGAAAATAATAATATACGGCAAGTGCATTTAACTTTTGTATAGGCCATGGTATGTAGGATTTACGCCGAGCATAGGTTCCACCACTCTACTACTACTACTACTGAGTACAAATTTATGTTAGCGCGATTACGAAACAAGTTCTTACAACTTATATTAATCACTCTCGAGACCTCATTCCTGGTGGAATCCATCGCCACGAGGGAGAGAGAAGAGGCAACTTGGAATTTAATTCCTTGCCTAGGGGCACAATCGTAACGTCTCCAGCGGGGCTCGAACTCCGGGCCTTTCGCACCTGTAGCGAACACTATCACGACCCACAATATTTAAGTTTGGAAATACAAGGTTGTCAATCGGGGCGTTGGGATTAACTCAACAACTGGACAATATTGAACAATCATGGTGTATTATGAGCCCCTCCCCCCTTCCAATTTATAGCACTTCTTCAATGATAATGCGTTATTTTTTTATTTAGTGATTTTTATTCCTCATAATTTCATAGTATTATTTACATAATATATATATACAGATAGTACATAGCATGACAGTATCAATGTTATGCATTACATATACCCCAACTATAACGTGATTCCCGCGAAAAAGATAGCACGGGCTAATATTATTATAACGGGTAAAAAGAAGTTTATTATCATTTATGTATGCATTACTTGGCACACAGGATTATTTATTACACCCTACGTATTGATTTGGCTTATTCCAAACCTATTTATAGTAATGCTTGTAAATGACACGTTATTCATCACTGATGGTCACGGGTTCGAGCCTCACCCAGACCGTGTATCATTTATATGAATAAGTTGGCAGTTTCTTGCGGAGGTTGGTGCAACAAGTACTGGTTAACCACTGGAGCCTGCCCAGGAAAGATGGTGTTAGGTAAACTGCCCGGCGCTCAAATGGGTAACCGGTAGCGACATTAAATAAACTTAAATAATAACACGTTATCGTTGGGCCATAGTACATATATTATGTGCATAGTCATTATTATAAACAAATGAGGTTTTTATATATGGTGTGGGGGAGAGTATATATATATGTTTACTCCTCCCTTAGTGTATATGTCTACGCTGCGGGCTACGATAAGCTCCCAGAATTACCGGTATGTTATCATTTGGTAAACTGTTCTCGTTTGTTCCATTCCCTCGTTATGTTGACAACGCAAAAGCAATAATGTTCATCTGCATATTGGTGATATTAAAATCTATATCCACTGCTGCACTGTTTTGGTACATTCAAAACACCATTTGGAAGTCGTGATAGCGCAATGAGTGGTGTATTCCTGCAGTGGGAAGTGTAATGCAGCAGTGGGAAGTGTTATCCAGCAGTGGGAAGTGTAATCCAGCAGTGGGAAGTGTAATCCAGCAGTGGGAAGTAATATCCAGCAGTGAGTGGTGTATTCCAGTAGTGAGTGGTGTATTCATACAGTGAGTGGTGTATTCCAGCAGTGAGTGGTGTACTCCAGCAGTGAGTGGTGTATTCCTGCAGTGAGTGGTGTACTCCAGCAGTGAGTGGTGTATTCCTGCAGTGAGTGGTGTATTCCTGCAGTGAGTGGTGTACTCCAGCAGTGAGTGGTGTACTCCAGCAGTGAGTGGTGTATTCCTGCAGTGAGTGGTGTACTCCAGCAGTGAGTGGTGTATGCCTGCAGTGGGTGGTGTATTCATAGAGTGAGTGGTGTGTTCCAGCAGTGAGTGGTGTATTCCTGCAGTGAGTGGTGTATTCCTGCAGTGAGTAGTTTATTCCTGCAGTGAGTGGTGTATTCCTGCAGTGAGTGGTGTATTCCTGCAGTGAGTGGTGTATTCCAGCAGTGAGTGGTGTATTCCTGCAGTGAGCGGTGTATTCCTGCAGTGAGTGGTGTATTCCAGCAGTGAGTGGTGTATTCCTGCAGTGAGTGGTGTATTCCTGCAGTGAGTGGTGTATTCCAGCAGTGAGTGGTGTATTCCTGTAGTGGGTGGTGTATTCCAGCAGTGAGTGGTGTATTCCTGCAGTGAGTGGTGTATTCCTGCAGTGAGTGGTGTATTCCAGCAGCGAGTGGTGTATTCCTGCAGTGAGTGGTGTATTCCAGCAGTGAGTGGTGTATTCCTGCAGTGAGTGGTGTATTCCAGCAGTTAGTGGTGTATTCATAGAGTGAGTGGTGTGTTCCAGCAGTGAGTGGTGTATTCATACAGTGAGTGGTGTATTCCTTCAGTGAGTGGTGTATTCCTGCAGTGAGTGGTTTATTCCTGCAGTGGGTGGTGTATTCCTTCAGTGAGTGGTGTGCTCCAGCAGTGAGTGGTGTATTCCTGTAGTGGGTGGTGTATTCCTGTAGTGAGTGGTGTATTCCTGCAGTGAGTGGTTTATTCTGCAGTGGGTGGTGTGCTACAGCAGTGGGTGGTGTATTCCTGCAGTGAGTTGTGTATTCCTGTAGTGAGTGGCGTATTCCTGCAGTGAGTGGTGTATTCCTGCAGTGAGAAGTGTATTCCTGTAGTGAGTGGTGTATTCCTTCAGTAAGTGGTGTATTCCTGTAGTGGGTGGTGTATTCCTGTAGTGGGTGGTGTGTTACAGCAGTGAGTGGTGTATTCCTGCAGTGAGTGGTGTGTTACAGCAGTGAGTGGTGTATTCCTGCAGTGAGTGGTGTGTTACAGCAGTGAGTGGTGTATTCCTGCAATGAGTGGTGTATTCCTGCAGTGAGTGGTGTATTCCTGCAGAGTGTGGTGTAATCTAGCAGTGAGTGGTGTATTCCTGCAGTGGGTGGTTAATTCCTGCAGTTAGTGGTGTATTCCTGCAATGGGAAGTGTAATCCAGCAGTGAGTGGTGTATTCCTGCAGTGGGAAGAGTAATCCAGCAGTTAGTAGTGTATTCCTGCTGTGAATGGTGTATTCCTGCAGTGAGTGGTGTATTCCAGCAGTGAGTGGTGTATTCCTGCAGTGAGTGGTGTATTCCAGCAGTGAGTGGTGTATTCATAGAGTGAGTGGTGTGTTCCAGCAGTGAGTGGTGTATTCATACAGTGAGTGGTGTATTCCTTCAGTGAGTGGTGTATTCCTGCAGTGAGTGGTTTATTCCTGCAGTGGGTGGTGTATTCCTTCAGTGAGTGGTGTACTCCAGCAGTGAGTGGTGTATTCCTGTAGTGGGTGGTGTATTCCTGTAGTGAGTGGTGTATTCCTGCAGTGAGTGGTTTATTCCTGCAGTGGGTGGTGTGTTACAGCAGTGGGTGGTGTATTCCTGCAGTGAGTTGTGTATTCCTGTAGTGAGTGGCGTATTCCTGTAGTGAGTGGTGTATTCCTGTAGTGAGTGGTGTATTCTTGTAGTGAGTGGTGTATTCCTGCAGTGAGTGGCGTATTCCTGTAGTGAGTGGCGTATTCCTGCAGTGAGTGGTGTATTCCTGCAATGAGTAGTGTATTCCTGCAGTGAGTGGTGTACTCCTGTAGTGAGTGGTGTATTCCTTCAGTAAGTGGTGTATTCCTGTAGTGGTTGGTGTATTCCTGTAGTGGGTGGTGTGTTACAGCAGTGAGTGGTGTATTCCTGCAGTGAGTGGTGTGTTACAGCAGTGAGTGGTGTATTCCTGCAGTGAGTGGTGTGTTACAGCAGTGAGTGGTGTATTCCTGCAGTGAGTGGTGTGTTACAACAGTGAGTGGTGTATTCCTGCAGTGGGTGGCGTATTCCTGCAATGGGTAGTGTATTCCTGCATTGAG
This sequence comes from Archivesica marissinica, assembly GCA_014843695.1. Taxonomy (NCBI): domain Eukaryota; kingdom Metazoa; phylum Mollusca; class Bivalvia; order Venerida; family Vesicomyidae; genus Archivesica; species Archivesica marissinica. The sequence goes on from CM026387.1 coordinate 14,344,020, forward strand.
TGGCGTATTCCTGCAATGAGTGGTGTATTCCTGCAGTGAGTGGTGTATTCCTGCAGTGTGTGGTGTAATCCAGCAGTGCGTGGTGTATTCCTGCAGTGAGCGGTGTATTCCTGCAGTGGGTAGTGTATTCCTGCATTGAGTGGCGTATTCCTGCAATGAGTGGTGTATTCCTGCAGTGTGGTGTATTCCTGCAGTGTGTGGTGTAATCCAGCAGTGAGTGGTGTATTCCTGCAGTGAACGGTGTATTCCTGCAGTGCGTGGTTAATTCCTGCAGTGAGTGGTGTATTCCTGCAGTGGGAAGTGTAATCCAGCAGTGAGTGGTGTATTCCTGCAGTGGGAAGTGTAATCCAACAGTTAGTAGTGTATTCCTGCAGTGAGTGGTGTATTCCTGCAGTGAGTGGTGTATTCCTGCAATGAGTGGCGTATTCCTGCAGTGAGTGGCGTATTCCTGCAATGAGTGGCGTATTCCTGTAGTGAGTGGTGTATTCCTGTAGTGAGTGGTGTATTCCTGCAGTGGGTGGTGTATTCCTGCAGTTAGTGGCGTATTCCTGCAATGAGTGGCGTATTCCTGCAATGAGTGGTGTATTCCTGCAGTGGGTGGTGTATTCCTGCATTGAGTGACGTATTCCTGCAGTGAGTGGTGTATTCCTGTAGTGAGTGGTGTATTCCTTCAGTAAGTGGTGTATTTCTGTAGTGGGTGGTGTATTCCTGTAGTGGGTGGTGTGTTACAGCAGTGAGTGGTGTATTCCTGCAGTGAGTGGTGTGTTACAGCAGTGAGTGGTGTATTCCTGCAGTGAGTGGTGTGTTACAGCAGTGAGTGATGTATTCCTGCAGTGGGTGGTGTATTCCTGCATTGAGTGGCGTATTCCTGCAATGAGTGGTGTATTCCTGCAGTGAGTGGTGTATTCCTGCAGTGTGTGGTGTAATCCAGCAGTGAGTGGTGTATTCCTGCAGTGAGCGGTGTATTCCTGCAGTGGGTGGTTAATTCCTGCAGTGAGTGGTGTATTCCTGCAGTGGGAAGTGTAATCCAGTAGTGAGTGGTGTATTCCTGCAGTGGGAAGTGTAATCCAGCAGTTAGTAGTGTATTCCTGCAGTGAGTGGTGTATTCCTGCAGTGAGTGGTGTATTCCAGCAGTGAGTGGTGTATTCATAGAGTGAGTGGTGTGTTCCAGCAGTGAGTGGTGTATTCATACAGTGAGTGGTGTATTCCTTCAGTGAGTGGTGTATTCCTGCAGTGAGTTGTTTATTCCTGCAGTGGGTGGTGTATTCCTTCAGTGAGTGGTGTACTCCAGCAGTGAGTGGTGTATTCCTGTAGTGGGTGGTGTATTCCTGTAGTGAGTGGTGTATTCCTGCAGTGAGTGGTTTATTCCTGCAGTGGGTGATGTGTTACAGCAGTGGGTGGTGTATTCCTGCAGTGAGTTGTGTATTCCTGTAGTGAGTGGCGTATTCCTGTAGTGAGTGGTGTATTCCAGTAGTGAGTGGTGTATTCCTGTAGTGAGTGGTATATTCCTGCAGTAAGTGGTGTATTCCTGTAGTGGGTGGTGTATTCCTGTAGTGGGTGGTGTGTTACAGCAGTGAGTGGTGTATTCCTGCAGTGAGTGGTGTGTTACAGCAGTGAGTGGTGTATTCCTGCAGTGAGTGGTGTGTTACAGCAGTGAGTGGTGTATTCCTGCAGTGAGTGGTGTGTTACAACAGTGAGTGGTGTATTCCTGCAGTGGGTGGCGTATTCCTGCAATGGGTAGTGTATTCCTGCATTGAGTGGCGTATTCCTGCAATGAGTGGTGTATTCCTGCAGTGAGTGGTGTATTCCTGCAGTGTGTGGTGTAATCCAGCAGTGAGTGGTGTATTCCTGCAGTGAGCGGTGTATTCCTGCAGTGGGTAGTGTATTCCTGCATTGAGTGGCGTATTCCTGCAATGAGTGGTGTATTCCTGCAGTGAGTGGTGTATTCCTGCAGTGTGTGGTGTAATCCAGCAGTGAGTGGTGTATTCCTGCAGTGAGCGGAGTATTCCTGCAGTGGGTGGTTAATTCCTACAGTGAGTGGTGTATTCCTGCAGTGGGAAGTGTAATCCAGCAGTGAGTGGTGTATTCCTGCAGTTGGAAGAGTAATCCAGCAGTGAGTGGTGTATTCCTGCAGTGGGAAGTGTAATCCAGCAGTTAGTAGTGTATTCCTGCAGTGAGTGGTGTATTCCTGTAGTAAGTGGTGTATTCCTGCAGTGGGTGGTGTATTCCTGCAGTGAGTGGCGTATTCCTGCAGTGAATGGCGTATTCCTGCAATGAGTGGTGTATTCCTGCAGTGGGTGGTGTATTCCTGCATTGAGTGACGTATTCCTGCAGTGAGTGGTGTATTCCTGCATTGAGTGGTGTATTCCTGCAGTGAGTGGTGTATTCCTGCAGTGAGTGGTGTATTCCTGCAGTGAGCGGTGTATTGCTGCAGTGAGTGGTGTATTCCTGCAGTCAGTGGTGTATTCCTGCAGTGGGTGGTGTATTCCTGTAGTGGGTGGTGTATTGCTACAGTGAGTGGTGTATTCCTGCAGTGAGTGGCGTATTCCTGCAGTGGGTGGTGTATTCCTGCAGTGGGTGGTGTATTGCTACAGTGACTGGTGTATTCCTGCAGTGAGTGGTGTATTCCAGCAGTGAGTGGTGTATTCCTGCAGTGAGTGGTGTATTGCTACAGTGTGTGGTGTATTCATGCATTGAATAGTACATTCTAGTAATGCATGTTGAGAAAGAACACCCAGTAGCATTCGAACTTATAATGGTGAGGGGCAAGTGATTTGAAATAAACGACATTAACCACTCGCGGCCACGGAGACTCACATGACAGAGTGTTACATAAAATGTTCTTTATGTTACAAAGAAGACTTTGTTTCAGGCTACTACATAAACTAGCAAGATCTTCAACTCTATATCTGGATTATAACTGATTGTAGTCGGTTTGTCTTCATTCATAATTTTTATTGTTACATATAGGTTCAGAAATTATCATAAAGTTATTGATCATTTTTCTCCCCATATATGTTCACGTGGATGCCCAGACACGTTTAGTGTAGATGATTAGTATGTGTGTATGTCTGTGGATGCCCAGACACGTTTAATGTAGATTATTAGTATGTGTGTATGTCTGTGGATGCCCAGACGCGTTTAGTGCAGATGATTATTATGTGTGTATGTCTGTGGATGCCCAGACACGTTTAGTGTAGATGATTATTATGTGTGTATGTATGTGGATGCCCAGACACGTTTAGTGTAGATGATTAGTATGTGTGTATGTCTGTGGATGCCCAGACACGTTTAGTGTAGATGATTATTATGTGTGTATGTCTGTGGATGCCCAGACACGTTTAGTGTAGATATGATTATTATGTGTGTATGTCTGTGGATGCCCAGACACGTTTAGTGTAGATGATTATTATGTGTGTATGTCTGTGGATGCCCAGACACATTTAGTGTAGATGATTATTATTTGTGTATGTCTGTGGATGCCCAGACACGTTTAGTGTTAATGATTATTATGTGTGTATGTCTGTGGATGCCCAGACACGTTTAGTGTAGATGATTATTATGTGTGTATGTCTGTGGATGCCCAGACACGTTTAGTGTAGATGATTATTATTTATGTATTTCTGTGGATGCCCAGACACATTTAGTGTAGATGATTATTATGTGTGTATGTCTGTGGATGCCCAGACACGTTTAGTGTAGATGATTATTATGTGTGTATGTCTGTGGATGCCCAGACACGTTTAGTGTAGATGATTATTATGTGTGTATGTCTGTGGATGCCCAGACACGTTTAGTGTAGATGATTATTATGTGTGTATGTCTGTGGATGCCCAGACACATTTAGTGTAGATGATTATTATGTGTGTATGTCTGTGGATGCCCAGACACGTTTAGTGTAGATATGATTATTATGTGTGTACGCCTGTTTAGTCTGTAGTTTATGATCCTTCTTTTTTAATATAAATATTCTCTCTCCATGGCAATGGATTCCATCAGGAATGAGGTCTCGAGCGTGATTAATATAAGTTGAAATAACTTATTTCGCAATCGAGCTCAAATAAATTTGTATAAATATAATTGTGCTTTTCTTGAAAAAAAAATGAAAGAAAATAAAATGGAACGTGTATTACGAAATGATAAAAATGTCCAAATGAACGTGGACAGCTATTATATAGTATAGCTCGTGGGTGTCGTGATAGCGCAGTGGTAGTGCGTTCACTTCAAGTGAGAACGGTCCCGCTGGAGCCGTTAATAGTGTGCCCTTATGCAAGACATTTAAATTCCACATGTCTCTTCTCTCTCCCTCGTGGCGATGGGTTCCATCGGGAATGAGGTCTCGAGAGTGATTAATATAAGTTGTAGGAATTTGTTTCGCAATCGAGCTAAGATTAATTTGTATAAACTAAGCTAAATATAATTCGATCATACACTGAAACAAATATTCTCCATTCATCGTTTGCGATGCATCTCTTATTCAAATCAAAATGTTTAATTATGTTCCTTCATTTGTTCATTGTTAAAATGCCTCTGTAAACAGGAACCCGCTCTTGTTCCAACTGCCGAACAGATTTATAAAAGCACATGTGCATTATTTCAATTGTAATATATGTAACCATGTAAACCGAACAACAATTTGTTTTGATCAAATAGGATAGTAACTATTCTTTGTAAACAAACAACTTAGTGTACACTTAAAATTAATTCTTCCTTTTTTTCTTTGAACTTTATTTATTTTACAACGATTGCGAAACAAGTTTTAACAACTTATATTAATCACACTCGTTGGCGCAGATGAAAGCGTATATATGTGGTCATTCGTGTGGGAGGAAACAGGAGTACCCGGGAGAAAACCCACCTGTCCGATCTGGCGATCAAAGTACCGTCTCACATACTTCCCGGTCCGAGGATCGAACCCGGGTTGAATTGGTGAGAAGTGAGCGCGTTAACCACTGCGCTAATCGTACATAATTAGTTCATTACAAATGCCAAATAATAAACATGTTTCAGCCTAACTCTTAGCATTGCAGAGTTGACTATGAAACCCATATGAAGCGAAAACCCCTCTTAGCAGGAAACCTATCCAAACATAGCAGGAAACCTATCCAAACTTAGCAGGAAACCTATCCAAACTTAGCAGGAAACCTATCCAAACTTAGCAGGAAACATATCCAAACTTAGCAGGAAACCTATCCAAACTTAGCAGGAAACCTATCCAAACTTAGCAGGAAACCTATCCAAACTTAGCAGGAAACCTATCCAAACTTAACAGGAAACCTATCCAAACTTAGCAGGAAACCTATCCAAACATAGCAGGAAACCTATCCAAACTTAGCAGGAAACCTATCCAAACATAGCAGGAAACCTATCCAAACTTAGCAGGAAACCTATCCAAACTTAACAGGAAACCTATCCAAACATAGCAGGAAACCTATCCAAGCTTAGCAGGAAACCTATCCAAACTTAGCAGGAAACCTATCCAAACTTAGCAGGAAACCTATCCAAGCTTAGCAAGAAACCTAACTTAGCAGGAAACCTATCCAAACTTAGCAGGAAACCTATCCAAACTTAGCAGGAAACCTAACTTAGCAGGAAACCTATCCAAACTTAGCAAGAAACCTAACTTAGCAGGAAACCTATCCAAACATAGCAGGAAACCTAACATAGCAGGAAACCTATCCAAACATAGCAGGAAACCTATCCAAGCTTAGCAGGAAACCTAACTTAGCAGGAAACCTATCCAAGCATAGCAGGAAACCTATCCAAACATAGCAGGAAACCTATCCAAGCTTAGCAGGAAACCTAACATAGCAGGAAACCTATCCAAACTTAACAGGAAACCTATCCAAACTTAGCAGGAAACCTATCCAAACTTAGCATGAAACCTATCCAAACTTAGCAGGAAACCTATCCAAACTTAGCAGGAAACCTATCCAAACTTAGCATGAAACCTATCCAAACTTAGCAGGAAACCTATCCAAGCATAGCAGGAAACCTAACATAGCAGGAAACCTATCCAAACTTAGCAGGAAACCTATCCAAACATAGCAGGAAACCTGTCCAAACTTAGCAGGAAACCTATCCAAACTTAGCAGGAAACCTAACTTAGCAGGAAACCTATCCAAACTTAGCAAGAAACCTACCTTAGCAGGAAACCTATCCAAGCTTAGCAGGAAACCTAACTTAGCAGGAAACCTATCCAAACTTAGCAGGAAACCTATCCAAACTTAGCAGGAAACCTATCCAAACTTAGATCTACCTCTGGTCCGGGGATCGTTCGGTTTAGATGGGTTTACTATATCAAATTAACTGTATCAAAGCACGGAACTTCAAATGAAATGCTATTTATGAATTTGCCACAAAACATTTAATCGTTTCTTTAATACGAGATGGCGTTGAAATTAGATAGCTCGTTCACGTCGCAACATGCTTTGTTCTAAATTAAAGAAATTACAGTTGTATAGAACAAAAAGTGGATAATTATTTCACAAAATGTTCAAAGGGTGATTATCGAATGTATATTAATCACAAAGAACCATGGCTGATTGGAAATCGATACCTCTGTTTTATGTTAGCTGATGTACTTGGTTCCTTCGTTTGTTTCGTTGTTAATAAGAATATATTATGTAACGTGGCCAAATATGTTAAAGCGACACTACATCGGTGAAAACGCAAATGTCTGCAGAATGTAATGTGCTATTATATGGTAAAATTTCCCCCCAAATATTTGCCTCAAAATCTGAGTATATCAACAAATAAACAAAACGTCGCATACGCGGTTTGTTGACATAACAAAATAATGTAAATAGGGTCGACATTTATGCGTAATGCAAAACGTGTATCCTTAATAACACGAGTTATGGTACATATTTACCGTGATATCTCACATGTGTGCCTATATATGCATATTTATTTGTAGACTAATCTTAGTTAAATTATCTCTAATCGAAAGTATCGTGTGTTTAGTATTGACTTCAATGAGAACAAACGTCAATTCATGAGCGTGGATGACCGTTATATGAAATCCTACTTTCACTCATGAGAGTTTTTATACCACCAAAACACTGTTTATTGATTCAATGTTAGTGTTCGAATGTATTCAGAAGAAATTGTAGTAGCAATGCATTTATACGTGAAAACATGCATTTTATTTGCTTTTTGCAATGTAATGTCGCTTTAAAGACTCGTTATCATTAAAGTTATATTCCTGTTCGAAAAACACGGAATAGCGTTGTATACGAGTGTCTCGTATTTTATACCAGCAATATTAATACAACGTGCTAAAAGTGATGTACGCACATTCCTCTCATTGCTGTTATAATTTGTTACGGAGAAATGGAACTATGAAGAGAGTCGAATTAATGTCATACTAACAGAGTCAAAATAATATTATAGCTTCTATTTGTTGAACAATGTTCGAGTACATTAGGATGGATGTCTTCACTGCAACACTTGTTGTGACAATCAGCTTGAACAAGCCTGCATCTTTAAGAAACACGCTGCTGAATAAACAAATGCTTATTTAGAATGCTATGAGTAAGTTCATCCTCTTGGTGAATTTGTGTTCAGTAATATACTGATAGAAACAGTTTGCTATAATGATTGAATTGTATGATTCTATACTGTTGACTAGGGCTATCCGCCATACCTTGTTTATATCACATGACCAATACGTATGCATAATATATTGTATTTTTTTCGACGATGTACGATGTACAAGTTTTGTAAATAAACATCTGTTCTGTATTATATACTTGTCAAACTTATCAAACTATATTATATAAATGTGTCTCGCATTCTATCCGACTTCCGTTTATGGTTACAAATTTAACACTTATAATGCATCGCTTTTGCAAACAGCATATAGCCAGATCAGACAGCACAGCGAGTGCACAGAACGTGCAGTCTGATCAGACTCTATGGTGTTTGCTATTCGGATAATGGAGCCAGAACACATGGCTGAATAGCAAACAACCTAGATCCTGATCAGATACTTCTCCAATTCTAGAAGCATCCCTGGTTCTTTTACATATAGCACCATTTGAAAGCCTGTTATTATTATTCGACCACTCACACGTGTTCATGAATTCAATTATTGCAAAGCTAATAGTATAATAGTAATGACAATCCAACAACAACAACAACAGGAACAGCAACAACAACAGCAACAACAACAGCAACGACAGCAAACAGCAGCATTATTGTTTTCACTGCTGTCAGATTACATATATAAATGTCTTTCATATTTACTAAAAATAAGAACACATAGTGCAGCTTTAAATAAATTTAATGTTCGACCAATGAAAATCTAGAGTCATTGGAAATAGTGTGTGCGAAAACTCGCATAACTTTCACGCTCTCTAACGGGATTCCCGGAAAATGTCTAAACTTAACCCTATGACTTTGATTAAAACGAGTTGGGATATGGTATGAAAAATCAATGGTACACTTAAATATATATAATTAAGTCATTACCTTCCAGGAAGAATTAGCTATTGCAAACAATTTAGCAGAGTCGTTCTCCAAAGGCTCTTGTTCCACAAATTATGATGAACGATTTCAAAAGATTGAAACAAAAGAGGAAAAGAAAGCACTAACTTACAACGCTGATAACTTTGAAAATTATAATCAGATATTTTCTATTGACAAACTCACTGATGTAATAAGTAAATCATACGATATCGCAGTTGGTCCTCACGCAGAAATATACCATCAATTATTTAAAATTCGTCCACAAATTCATTAGTTGCACTAATAAAAGTTTTTAAAAGATGGGGCCTGATATGGAAGTGTGCCCGATTTCTGGAGAGAAGCCACTGTAATCCCAATACCTAAATCAGGAAAAGATAACACTAATCCAAACAAGTATCGCCCTATCGCATTAATGAGTTACATGTGTAAGATTAGACACGTCCCGCACGATTAACTCAAAGACTGCTTTGATATCTACAAGACAAATCTATATTACAACAATTATAACTGCGTGATAGCGCAGTGGATGCGCGTTCGCTTCAGGTGCGAAAGGTCCGGAGTTCGAGCCCCACTGGAGCCGTTACGATTGTACCCTTAGGCAAGGCATTTAAATTCCACATTGCCTCTTCTCTCTCCCTCGTGGCGATGGATTCCATCAGGAATGAGGTCTCGAAAGTGATTTATATAAGTTGAAATAACTTGTTTCGCAATCGAGCTAAAATAAATTTGTATAAATAAATAACTTCCAAAGTGGATTTCTGAACGAATGAAATACCAATTACGAAACAGTTCGATTGGAAACGTTTCTCCTCAATGCTATAATGCTAACAAAAAAGAACAATGACATAGTTTATATGCTTTTCTAACACTCTAACACTTAAATGCTTACGGTAAAACATGGAAATAGTGCATTGTGTCCAACGTTCTCGTGGATGGGCAATTTAAAGTTAGAGTGGGTTCAATCCTATCTGGCAAACAAGAACACGAAATGGGCGTCCGGCAAAGCAGTATTTTATCTATTATACTTTTTATATATTTTAAATAAACACCATTGTGAAATGTCTTGACGAAGACACTGGGTGTTCTTTTTATGTAGCTTATTGTTGTGTTGTTGTATATTATCAGTCAGTGTATGTGGCTACTATTGGATTCAGGTGCGAAATACCCGGAATTCGAGCCCCACTGGAGCCGTTACGATTGTGACCTTAGGCAAGGCATTTAAATTCCACGTTGCCTCTTCTCTCCCTCGTGGCGGTGGATGCCATCAGGAATGAGGTCTCGAGAGTGATTTATATAAGTTGTAAGAACTTGTTTCGCAATCGAGCTAAAATAAATTAGTATAAACTAAATAATTGAAACAATGAATATGTACTAAAACATAAGACTATTTACACGTTTTCATACCATATGTATTCAGCAATACACAGCTGCTCATATATACTAGATATATATAGTAGATTACTATGTTTCAGTTGGCTTATTCCATATATTCCATTCCTATGTTTCTGTTGGCTTATGGAAGTCATGATAGCGCTTTGGTAGCGCTTCGCTTCAGGCGCGAAAGACCTGGAGTTCGCGCCCAGCTGTAGTCGTTTCGATTGTGCCCTTAAACAAGGCATTTAAGTTCCACGTGGCCTCTTCTCTCTCCCTCGTGGCGATGGATTCCATGAGGAATAATAATAATAATAATAATAATAATAAAGACTTTATTTAACGAGAGTACTCATTTAACAAAAGTTAATCTACCATGAGGCCCTCAACATGTATACAATCAAATGCAATCAAAAGATAGCACTATAAGTGAGAACTGCACATTGGAATACTATAGTAATGTAAAAGCTGAAAAATAGAGAAACTATATTTAATATGTAATGGAATATGATGATAATTATATGGAATTGGCTAGCAGAGAGGTCTCGAGAGTGATTAATCTAACGGTGTAATAACTTGTTTCGCAATCGAACTAAAATAAATTTGTATAAACTAAGCTTATTCCATCTTGACTAGAGTTTTATGAATAATAATAATAGTAATAATAATAATAATACATACATACCTTTGTGTTTTATCAACAGTGAACAGAAATGCACGTGAATATTAATAATGAATTTAAATAATAATCCCATTGAATAAATATAGACACACGAAGGCTCACATTTAGACGTACGAACGGTTGATATGTCGATATATTACGTCAATATGCAATATATAAATCCAGTTAGTTTACGTCTCACTGGGCGTTTCCACGCGCATGTTTGTCTGCAATGTTCCAAGCTGTCACCAGGTTCTGTATAGAACGTTTATAATGAGTTTGGATAGGACCAGTATAGACGTCTTGCACTGGGATAAAATGTAAATATTAATGATTCATAGTTATGATAATTGACAAATAAATAATTGACAGCTTGTCAGTCCTCACATACTGGCTTGTCAGTCCTAACATACTGGCTTGTCAGTCCTCACATACTGGCTTGTCAGTCCTCACATACTGGCTTGTCAGTCCTCACATACTGGCTTGTCAGTCCTCACATACTGGCTTGTCAGTCCTCACATACTGGCTTGTCAGTCCTCACATACTGGCTTGTCAGTCCTCACATACTGGCTTGTCAGTCCTCACATACTGGCTTGTCAGTCCTCACATACTGGCTTGTCAGTCCTCACATACTGGCTTGTCAGTCCTCACATACTGACTTGTCAGTCCTCACATACTGGCTTGTCAGTCCTCACATACTGGCTTGTCAGTCCTCACATACTGGCTTGTCAGTCCTCACATACTGGCTTGTCAGTCCTCACATACTGGCTTGTCAGTCCTCACATACTGGCTTGTCAGTCCTCACATACGGGCTTGTCAGTCCTCACATACTGGCTTGTCAGTCCTCACATACTGGCTTGTCAGTCCTCACATACTGTCTACAACACTCTCGCTATGTATTTCATTAAAACTCTCTGGACTTATAATTCAGGGATAGAAGGTTCGATCCCTAGCTATGCTAACATTACTCATATCATAGTCGTTCGGATGATACTAATTTTTAAACCGATGTCTTGTGCATGTAAACGAACTAGATGAGACTCTGGTAGCGATTATAAATAAACGTAAAACAAACACATTGTGCACGTAAGTGATCCCGTGTATACCACGATGGACTGCGTCCCGTGTATACCACGATGGACTGCGTCCCGTGTATACCACGATGGACCGCGTCCCGTGTATACCACGATGGACCGCGTTCCGTGTATACCACGATGGACTGCGTCCCGTGTATACCACGATGGACTGCGTCCCGTGTATACCACGATGGACCGCGTCCCGTGTATACCACGATGGACCGCGTCCCGTGTATACCACGATGGACCGCGTCCCGTGTATACCACGATGGACCGCGTCCCGTGTATACCACGATGGACTGCGTCCCGTGTATACCACGATGGACCGCGTCCCGTGTATACCACGATGGACTGCGTCCCGTGTATACCACGATGGACTGCGTCCCGTGTATACCACGATGGACTGCGTCCCGTGTATACCACGATGGACCGCGTCCCGTGTATACCACGATGGACTGCGTCCCGTGTATACCACGATGGACCGCGTCCCGTGTATACCACGATGGACTGCGTCCCGTGTATACCACGATGGACCGCGTCCCGTGTATACCACGATGGACTGCGTCCCGTGTATACCACGATGGACCGCGTCCCGTGTATACCACGATGGACTGCGTCCCGTGTATACCACGATGGACTGCGTCCCGTGTATACCACGATGGACTGCGTCCCGTGTATACCACGATGGACTGCGAATTCAGGGATCGCATGTTCTACCACAATAATATTAGCAGTATTTCAGATACCTACGGAAGCCCTGGATGGACATTTTCCTTACTTGTTATTACTTATTTGTTATTACTTATTTGTTATTACTTATTTCAAATAAGTCATTTGTTAATAGTTACTCATTTGCTCGGCCATTTTGAATGTCGACAGTCAAGACGGATAACTTATGGTCGGACGCAATTAACTAAAATCATGCCAACTAGCATGCTCATTGTGTTGATGCTACAAACATTCTTGTATGTAGAGAGTGTAGTGCCGTCGGATAGTCCGCGTATCAGAAATGGTTTCACCAGAAATGAATTAATTAAAATATATTTTATGGACGGATTGAAGTATGCTGAAATTGTTCTTTTTTTGTTTTGCCGCCATAATATTAGAATAAGCATTCGTCATTTAAAGCGTATCTTACAAAAGTTAAATCTACAGAGACGTCCTCATCAATACTTACATGTACACGATGTAATACATATAGTTCGGCAGGAGATAAAGATAAGTGGGGAGTGTGTAGGTTATAGGACAATGTGGAAAAGACTAGTGAGGGATCATGGGCTAGCAGTAAAACGAAACGATGTCATGCGAATAATGAAACACATATGCCCCTTTGCAACAGATGAACGAAAATCACATAGGTTAACGCGAAGGGTGTATACGCTCAAAGGGCCTAATTACGTATGGCATGTGGACGGTTATGATAAATTAAAACCGTTTGGATTCTGTATTCATGGGTGCATTGACGGCTATAGTCGTAGAATCATGTGGCTTGAAGTAGCATCTAGCAACAACGATCCCGCTATTGTCGCGAAATACTATTTGGACTGTTTAAAACACTTTCAAAATGCTCCACGAATTTTAAGAGCAGATAATGGAACAGAAAACAGCAGTGTGAGTTTTCTGCAGCCGTTTTTCATATACACTTCATCTGACCGTATGGCCGGCATGGAAAGTTTCATATATGGAAAGAGCACAGCAAACCAGAGGATAGAATCGTGGTGGGGGATACTCCGTAAGCTTGGTGTGCATTCGTGGATTAATCTTTTCAAAGATAGTAGGGATTCAGGAATGTATGATTTTGAAAACCTAGTGACAAAAGAATGTTTAAGATTTTGTTTTATGGGTGCTTTGCAAACAGATCTGGATAGAATTGCAAAAGAATGGAATTCTCACAATAGTCGAAGACAGAAACGTTATACTGAATTGCCCTCGGGAAAACCGGATGATATGTAGTTTGTCCCTGAACTGACGGATGGGTATAACTATAAGACAGCTGTGAATCCCGAAGATGTCGATATCTGTATAAATCTTTATGGTAAAGAAAAAGAAGTTTGCAGTACAGAATTTAAAGAAATTGTAAACATTATAAAACCTAATGTTCGAATCCCAGTCCACCCATACGAAGCATTAATACTATTCAATGAGCTTTATAATCATTTGGAGATATACGTATCATAAAAGTCCTATACATGTATGGTGAATTGTCTCCACGGCTTGGCCAAGATAAAGGTGTTGCAGAATGGTCAACATTTCAAACACTCTAAATCTTAACAAATTTATGTTTTTATCAAGAACACTATATATACTATATTGCGCAAACATTTCTGTATTGGTATATGAGCAATTAAAATGTCACAACATTGTTTGAAGTTCTACGTCAGTTTCAATGAGATAGACAATTCCTGTCCTATGGACTGTACAATTTGATTGTCATGTACAATTCATAGTAGTTTTTATTGGCTATAATTGATATATTATGAAAAGGTAATGAGTAACCATGATAAAAGCATATATTAGTAACTAAGTTAATGAAAGTATACAGAAAAAAACCATATTTTCTAAGACAAAAAAGGATATTTGACAATTAGTTATTTCTCATTAGTTATCTCTTAATAGCTATTACTTATTTATTATTAGTTATTACTTATCCTCTGGTAAACAGGCATATAAATAAGTGTTGTCTTGTGGTTCATAATCCATTTACAACAGCGTATGTCATGTTGCTAGCCTCATCATCTACAACAGCGTATGTCATGTTGCTAGTCTCATCTACAACAGCGTATGTCATGTTGCTAGCCTCATCATCTACAACAGCGTATGTCATGTTGCTAGCCTCATCTACAACAGCGTATGTCATGTTGCTAGTCTCATCTACAACAGCGTATGTCATGTTGTTAGCCTCATCATTTACAACAGCGTATGTCATGTTGCTAGTCTCATCTACAACAGCGTATGTCATGTTGCTAGTCTCATCTACAACAGCGTATGTCATGTTGCTAGTCTCATCTACAACAGCGTATGTCATGTTGCTAGTCTCATCTACAACAGCGTATGTCATGTTGCTAGTCTCATCTACAACAGCGTATGTCATGTTGCTAGTCTCATCATCTACAACAGCGTATGTCATGTTGCTAGTCTCATCATTTACAACAGCGTATGTCATGTTGCTAGTCTCATCTACAACAGCGTATGTCATGTTGCTAGTCTCATCTACAACAGCGTATGTCATGTTGCTAGTCTCATCTACAACAGCGTATGTCATGTTGCTAGTCTCATCATCTACAACAGCGTATGTCATGTTGCTAGTCTCATCTACAACAGCGTATGTCATGTTGCTAGTCTCATCATTTACAACAGCGTGTGTCATGTTGCTAGTCTCATCTACAACAGCGTATGTCATGTTGCTAGTCTCATCTACAACAGCGTATGTCATGTTGCTAGTCTCATCATCTACAACAGCGTATGTCATGTTGCTAGTCTCATCTACAACAGCGTATGTCATGTTGCTAGTCTCATCATTTACAACAGCGTGTGTCATGTTGCTAGTCTCATCTACAACAGCGTATGTCATGTTGCTAGTCTCATCATCTACAACAGCGTATGTCATGTTGCTAGTCTCATCTACAACAGCGTATGTCATGTTGCTAGCCTCATCATCTACAACAGCGTATGTCATGTTGCTAGTCTCATCATCTACAACAGCGTATGTCATGTTGCTAGTCTCATCTACAACAGCGTATGTCATGTTGCTAGCCTCATCATCTACAACAGCGTATGTCATGTTGCTAGCCTCATCATCTACAACAGCGTATGTCATGTTGCTAGCCTCATCATCTACAACAGCGTGTGTCATGTTGCTAGTCTCATCTACAACAGCGTATGTCATGTTGCTAGCCTCATCATCTACAACAGCGTATGTCATGTTGCTAGCCTCATCATCTACAACAGCGTGTGTCATGTTGCTAGCCTCATCATCTACAACAGCGTATGTCATGTTGCTAGCCTCATCGTTTCTTTATAACCTTTATTTATTTTACAACGATTACGAAGCAAGCTTTAACGACTAATTAATCTCTCTTGTTGGCGCATAATTTCTTTTATGTGGTCATCCGTGTGGGAGAAACCCACCTGTCCGATCTGGCGAACCCGTGTTGCATTGGTGAGAAGCGAGCATGCTAACGACTGCGCTAAGTCATCTCTTGTATAGGCTCTACCAGAGTTACTTAACACAGCCGACTTCAGTTCACCGAAATTCCTCCATGGCGCAGTGGTTACAGGCGTGGTACTTTGAACAACTGTAGCCTCACACCGAGGGTTATGTATATTGAATCTAAGCAGACACGGCTGAATGCTACCCGAGTGCTGAGTGGGTGCCAAATGAATGCCATAAAGTTGTAAAGTATGCTTATTATAAATTAAGAATACTATAATATGCTTGGATTAATTAAGATAAGTTTACTATCATTATAAACTTAACAAGTAAATTTGATTTTGCCTGATTTTTGCACCCGAGTTACATTCAGCAAACCTGGGTAACTTTAATTTGCGTAGGATATGATTAAATATACATAACCTTACCTCGGGTAACAATCAGTATACTGAATGTTTTAAGAGTTGGGTACAATTCAGGCTTAGTATGGACAATAACCGTTACTGTGTTGCTCGTCCGGTTTGAATATCTACAGTCATCAAGACGGCGGGGGGGGGGGTCTTGACGGTGTGACATATCATCTGATAACAGCAACCAAATCTAACATACAGTGCAACATTACCTTCCAATATAAATTTAAACCTTTGAGCATGAGATATCACCTTGACCGTCTAAGCAAAAGTCTGGGTTTTGTGCAAATCATATCGTCTCATTGTGGTGAAAATGTTTGCCACGTTCTTTCACAATCCCTTGATGCTCATGAAGCTAAAACAAAGTTGGGGACCCTTGAGTACTAATAATTACATATAAGTTGATATAACCTTGACTTTTAGGCCTGGGTCTTGGCGCCATTGGCGTAGCTATGGGAGGGACACGGGGTGCCCCCCCCCCCACTGAACAGATGTGCCCCCCAGGTGCCCCCCACGAGAACTTTTGTTTTGCGGAAATATAATTGTGTATTTTATAACATTTACTTGGATTACCATGTTCACATTAACTTAATTAAACCATTAACATTGTCTTATGCTTCTGATCATGCAAGTTATCAATGTGAAATTAACGCACGTCCAAACATATTCGAAATAAAAACACTCAACAGAGTTCAAAGCATTATGCATATGAATACTGAACATTCACGCCCATTTCCCACCACCAGTAAGAGCTAAATGTCAATCACTCTTAGACTGGATGGCATTATTTTATCCACCTGTTTTTTTTTTCACGTGCAATTTATAGCATTGACAGATGGATAAAACATATTTGTTTCAATATTGTGTTGATAGGCTGTAACTTTTCAGTGTCACAAGCTTTCAAATTTGGTAGTTGAACTGTTCCATTCTCTTTGAAGTCTACCGTCGTGTGTACATTGGGATAATTCGGCAAATGTACCAACGCATGTTAATTGCAATACTTCGCAAGACGTAATACTTATCATATTATCATAACTATTTGATCTTTGTTATTGATATGTTGCTAAACTTGCTTTTACAACACATTGGTTCACTGGAAAACTGCTTCATTTGATTAGGTGAGTGGAATATATATATTAATTTCTTTATATTTTGTTTTTCCCATGAGTATAATATATATAGGCCTATATTTGCAGGCAGTTATGATTACAACTGATTATAAGTGTTACTGTGGGATTTATGCAATATGCAGTATTATCAACAGGTAATCGGCTGCGCAGAAATCACACATACATGTACACTAATTTCACTAAAAATGTATGTACATTTTTGTATTATGAAGTATGTAATTGATCATTATTTATGTAGCACTGTTACCCCGCTGTACAGTTACAGTACTGGTAACTGGTGATATCATCTGATGCAATAGTGCAGCTATTGTACTACCCATACAGTATTAGTATAGTTATACGACAGTGAAAAAGTAAAGGGAATATGATTAATGTTATACATGTACAGTACTACTGTACTACAGTACATATATAAATGAGCACATATATATACATATTTTTGCGCTCTTTAGATTGTTAAAATAGATCCCAGCTTCGGACACGAATTATCATCTTTTCCACATAGTATTTAAAATAATCTAACATTTATAGGTTCTGAAGTTCCAAGTTCAATTGATTAATGAGTATGCATAATATGCAAGCCAACATCAAAGATTTCTTTGGGAAACGTTCTGCTGATGCAAAAGACTCATGCAGCAAACGTCAACATGTGGATGATCTGCTACAAGCAACCGTTGAAGAGGACGTTTGGTTTGGTTGTTATTCAGACAGTGATTCATCAGATAATGAAAGTGACTCGCAACAACTTGACACATTGACAGTAATCCCCAAACCAGACCATGGAGGAGATACTCAACACAATCCAGGACCATCTGATATTAGTAGTGGAAGGAGAGAAGCACCAACACAGCCCAATGTAGCATTCCCCTCAAGACTATTTGGGACAAAACGGCGTTCATTTCTGTCTGCCTGGTATGATACACACAAATGGTTGGAATATTCTGTGAGCCATGATTCAGCATTCTGCTTCTGTTGCAGAATGTTTCCAGTACCAAACAAAAGGCCACCAGAGAACACATACACATCTACTGGTTATCGCCAATGGAAAAAGGCCACTGAGAAGGATGCAGGGTTCGCTCAACATGAACGGAGTGATTACCACCATATGACATTTTGTGCATGGAGGGAATTCCAAGAAGATGTCAAGGCAGGTGCGACAATATATGTGGCTCTAACATCAGCACATGAGAAGATACTAAATGAGAACAGACATTACGTCAAGCAAGTAGGAAAAGTGTTGTGTCTAACAGCGAGACAGAAAATAGCACAAAGAGGACACAAGGAGGATGTGGACAGTACAAACAAAGGGAACTTTCTTGAGATAGAGGGTCAAGTACACCAGTCCGGAGATACTGAATGAGATGTTGGCTATATTAGCAAGTATGATCCGTGATGAAATCAGTAGAGAGTTGGCTTCAAGCGATCAATACTCAGTCATGATCGATGAGTCAAAAGATATCAGCAAGAAAGAGCAACTATCTATTGTCGTACGATATGTATACAAGAACTCAGTACATGAGGAGTTTCTCGATTTCACCAGGCTTCATGAATTGAATGCGGAATATCTGAAAGACAAGTTAGGTGAGGTACTAAGCACATGTGGAATTAACTGTAAAGACTGCGTTGGTCAGACTTATGATGGTGCCTCTGTTATGAGTGGTGTCAATCGTGGTGTCCAGCAGCTATTCAGAGAAAAGTTTGCGCCATTAGCTATATACATAAACTGCTACAATCACAGGCTCAATCTCGTTATTGTAGATAGTGTAAAGTCTGTGAAAATGGCAGACAACTTCTTCACTTTGTTAGAACAATTATATGTGTTCATATCATCACACACACCTCATGAAATATATCTGCAACAACAGGTAAAACTATTTCCTGGAAAGCAAATGCGCACCCTCAAGAAGCTGAGCGACACTAGATGGTCATGCCAGTATGTGTCCTGCAAGGTATTGCTCGATACACTACCGGCGGTGGTGGCAACACTGCAGAAAATAGCTGAGAGTCACACTGGAAAGAGAGCACATGATGCTAGAAGTCTTTTGGTGCACATTGATGTTGGTATGGTGACATGTCTAGTTATGTTCACACACATTCTGTGTATAACCAAACTGTTATCAGATACGCTGCAGTCACCAGCATTAGATCTAGCAGCAGCTGCAGATTTGGTGGAGGTGGTACAACATGATCTAGTCGATGAGCGATGTGAGGAGGTATGGAATGGTATTTGGGCAACAACAAAGGATTTATGTGAAGTAATTGATGTTGATGTGATCCCGCCTCCACGAAGAGTCAGAAGACAACCGAGGCATCTACAAGACAGCATTGTTATGGCACCAACAGGTGTGCAGGAAGATCTACCTGGAGAGTACTGTCATACACTGTACTATCCCGTGATGGACAGATTAATAGCTGAACTAAGTTCCCGGTTTGATGGTGCAAATCGCGATCTTCTTCGTGCAATCTCAGCCCTAGACCCATGTAATGCCAGATTTCTAGAACTAGGACAGCTTAGTAAGATGACAGTACAATATCACATTGACGATGAGTATCTGGACATAGAATTGCGACAGGCAAAACGGTTAATAGACACCAAACGGGCATCGGGAATTGATATCGGGAGCATTGGCCAATTGGCCACATTTATGTTCCCGTACCGAGACGCTTTTCCAGATCTATGTAAATTGTTGAACATTGCGCTTGTGTTGCCACCAACATCAGCATCATGTGAACGAAGCTTGTCCTCAATGAAACTGACCAAGAGCTACTTAAGGAATACTATGTCTGACAAAAAGCTATCTTCACTCGGAGTGATTGGTATTCATCCCCAAAGAGCAAAACAACTCAATATGGAAGAATTTGTTAATCTATTCGTTAGAAAGCATAACAATAGGAAGATCCAACTATTCTAAATCAGACTGAATGGATACAATATAGATGTGCAAGGAATTAAGTAGGACTTATATAAATATAGTGAATAGGCATGTCTGTTTGTTGTTTTTTTATCTTATATAAATATGAAGTATTATATAAAAATGTAATACTGACATGAACATGTATAATGTATATATAAGAGAAAACATACACAATCACTGTAGTCGAGTGCCGTACACAATATACGGTAGATTTTACTCTCACAGTTGTCATAGTCGGTTTCAAACAAAGCAGTCAGTATTTCTAAACCATCTGGTTTTGCCTTCTGCTTCATTTTACTATTTATATAATGAACTGGTTCAATGATCAATGTGTTTTGTGCATGCAGGTAAGCAACAGCTGGATATATCTTCAAAGAAACATTCAACTTCAAGGACATGTTCATTGTTGTCTCATCGACACCAAATAGACAGTTGTCCAAAGTAACACCATCAATAAGTTCTGAAACCAAATACAATCGATCACTTTCGATGGCATATGCCATCAACAACACACTATTTGGATGTCTCAGCCTACCATGTACGCAAAGTTCACGATCAACAATAGGCTTTGCGATCTTCGTGCGCTTTATAACTATATCTTTTAGTGCAACTTGTGTGCCTATCCAGCATCCTTAATACACAATACCAAATCCTCCCTTTCCAATTCCTTTACATAGGTTTACATCAGCCAAGTTTACCCTTGGAACTGAATAAGAAGAGCTGGCAAGATGTGTTGACTTTAAATATTTAGGTTTCGTTGGATCAAAGTCAGTTTGTGAATTTCTTGGAAGGCTGTCCAGAGTGTTGATGTTTTGTGTCTGAGTTCTGATTTACTGTGGCTGTGTACTGAATATCAGTGGTTGAGTGCTAAAGTTATGTTGTGGATGAGTGCTTAATGTCTCTGACTGAGTACTTATGCCCTGTGGGTGGGTATTTAATGCCTGTGACTGAGTGCTGAATGCATGTGGCTGAGTGATGATATTCTGTGGCTGAGTGATGATGCTTTGTGGCTGAGTGATGATGTTCTATGGCTGAGTGATGATGTTCTGTGGCTGAGTGCTGCTGTTCTGTGGCTGAGTGCTGCTGTTCTGTGGCTGAGTGCTGATGTTCTGTGGCTGAGTAATAATGTATTGTGGCTGAGTAATAATGTATTGTGGCTGAGTGCTGATGTTCTATGGCTGAGTAATAATGTATTGTGGCTGAGTGCTGATGTTCTGCGACTGTGTACTGAATGTATGTGGCTGGATGCGCCGTGGTAGATCTTTCGATGGTGTGTCGAGTGTATTCAGCTGTTCTTGTTGGTATGTCAGGGACTGTTCTGTTACACAGAATATTCTCCAGGAACTGTTACTTTCAACACTGACGCATTTAGCCCTTCAAAAACAATATTTCCATCCCTAAACCACTGAAACAAGATAGTTTTGTTATGCAACGGTGTTATCAATCCCAATATTAAATCACCATCGTTCAAACCATTTATTTTGTTCGGACCATGCATGACTATTTTTGGATTCTGAGATGAAGTGAAGCCATCTATCTGAAATGAACCGTCATCAAATTCAGTTAGATACACTTTGTTATCCTTTTCGATACCTGCTATCACAAAACCATCAATGATACAGTTATAGTCTTCATATGCGATTTCCTGTGCTGACGAATCATAACATTGTCTCATGGAGTGAAATGAAATGGAACTTTCACTGTTGTCATATGTAGACATCGATGTTCTTTTGTACTTTACTTCAATATTTCCTGGGATTCTATTGTTGACTAGAAGTACCTTTACATCTGTGTCCAAAGCTGGATTGCATGTGATATCTGTTGTTGCCAGTGTTTCCTTGGTTCTAATGTACATGTGATACTGCGAAGAAAACAGCCCATGTGATTTCAAGTACTGCTGAAAATAGCAGTCTTTACCTGCCAAGTCAGTGAATCCATCAAGATTTTCACTTGCAAAACTTGCTAGTGACACATTCATATTTTGTAAGTCTCCAAACTGACTTTTTCCTTGAGGAAAAAAATACTGAGTGCCCCTGTGAATAATTGTCTCCGTAGATAAGTCTTCACCAGCTTTGTACTCCATCAATCGTGTACATCCCCTTTTTTGACAGTCACAACTCTGTACCTTCCATTTGTGAAGTGCTGCCACCCAATATAAAGTGTGTAGACTGTGTTTACCCCTACCACATCCAGCTTGACTGGTGTCCACTTCCTTCTGAAACTACAGAAACAGGAGTTAACTTATTAATAGAAACCAATAAATCAAGTCAAGAAGACTTAGAGGCATCACCATATATATATATATATATATATATGTAACTCCACTGAATGTGTGGATTGTAGTCAAGGCTAAACTTAACCTATGCTTTAAAATTTATCAGGCCTGTTCCCATAATTATACCAATATATTGCAATACACTGGTTATCTAGGTTCTACGGACAGTGCGCCTGTAATAGAGGCGGACGTTAGAAGGATACATACATGTACATGTATACCGGACACACATTCTATACTGAGATGAGGGCAGAAGGAGAGAGGGGATGACCGGCGCAAACATAATTATACCACACAACTCAGTCAAATAATAAATGAATAAATACCGGTTCACTTTCACTTGAGCTGATCTCCATCATCGTGCTGCTGGTAATTCCCGCGTTTAAACACATATATATCTTAACTATTAAGAAGTAACAAATAAGTAATAACAAATAAGTAATAACAAATAAGTAAAATGTCCCTCCAGGGCTTCCGTAGATACCGGCAACCACGAGAAATACGGACGAATGTAACAAGATACCGCCAACCACGAGCAATAGGGACGGTTGTAACAATATACCGGCAACCACGAGAAATACGAACGAATGCAACAAGATACCGCCAACCACGAGACATACGAACGAATGCAACAATATACCGGCAACCACGAGAAATACGGACGAATGCAACAATATACCGCCAACCACGAGCAATACGGACGAATGCAACAATATACCGCCAACCACGAGAAATACGGACGAATGAAACAAGATACCGCCAACCACGAGCAATACGGACGGTTGTAACAATATACCGGCAACCACGAGAAATACGGAAGAATGCAACAAGATACCGCCAACCACGAGACATACGAACGAATGCAACAATATACCGGCAACCACGAGAAATACGGACGAATGCAGCAATATACCGCCAACCACGAGCAATACGGACGAATGCAACAATATACCGCCAACCACGAGAAATACGGACGAATGCAACAAGATACCGCCAACCACGAGCAATACGGACGAATGCAACAATATACCGCCAACCACGAGCAATACGGACGGTTGTAACAATATACCGGCAACTACGAGAAATACGGACGAATGCAACAATATACCGCCAACCACGAGACATACGAACGAATGCAACAATATACCGCCAACCACGAGAAATACGGACGAATGTAACAAGATACCGCCAACCACGAGCAATAGGGACGGTTGTAACAATATACCGGCAACCACGAGAAATACGAACGAATGCAACAAGATACCGCCAACCACGAGACATACGAACGAATGCAACAATATACCGGCAACCACGAGAAATACGGACGAATGCAACAATATACCGCCAACCACGAGCAATACGGACGAATGAAACAAGATACCGCCAACCACGAGCAATACGGACGGTTGTAACAATATACCGGCAACCACGAGAAATACGGACGAATGCAACAAGATACCGCCAACCACGAGACATACGAACGAATGCAACAATATACCGGCAACCACGAGAAATACGGACGAATGCAACAATATACCGCCAACCACGAGCAATACGGACGAATGCAACAATATACCGCCAACCACGAGAAATACGGACGAATGCAACAAGATACCGCCAACCACGAGCAATACGGACGAATGCAACAATATACCGCCAACCACGAGCAATACGGACGGTTGTAACAATATACCGGCAACTACGAGAAATACGGACGAATGCAACAATATACCGCCAACCACGAGACATACGAACGAATGCAACAATATACCGCCAACCACGAGAAATACGGACGAATGCAACAATATACCGCCAACCACGAGCAATACGGACGAATGCAACAATATACCGCCAACCACGAGAAATACGGACGAATGCAACAATATACCGCCAACCACGAGACATACGGACGAATGGAACAAGATACCGCCAACCACGAGAAATACGGACGAATGCAACAATATACCGCCAACCACGAGAAATACGGACGAATGCAACAATATACCGCCAACCACGAGCAATACGGACGAATGCAACAATATACCGCCAACCACGAGCAATACGGACGAATGCAACAATATACCGCCAACCACGAGTAATACGGACGAATGCAACAAGATACCGCCAACCACGAGCAATACGGACGAATGCAACAATATACCACCAACCACGAGAAATACGGACGAATGCAACAAGATACCGCCAACCACGAGCAATACGGACGAATGCAACACTATACCGCCAACCACGAGCAATAGGGACGGTTGTAACAATATACCGGCAATCACGAGAAATACGGACGAATGCAACAAGATACCGCCAACCACGAGCAATACGGACGAATGAAACAATATACCGGCAACCACGAGAAATACGGACGAATGTAACAAGATACCGCCAACCACGAGCAATACGGACGAATGCAACAAGATACCGCCAACCACGAGCAATACGGACGGTTGTAACAAGATACTGGCAACTACGAGCAATAAAGACGGTTGCAACAAGATAACGGCAACCACGAGTAGTACGGACGGTTGTAACAAGATACCGGGAACCACGAACAGTAGGGACGGTTGTAACAAGATACCGGAAACCACGAGCAGTACGGACAGTTGTAACAAGATACCGGCAACCACGAGCAATACGGACGGTTGTAACAAGATACCGGCAACCACGAGCAATAGGGACGGTTGTAACAAGATACCGACGACCACGAGAGGTAGGGACGGTTGTTACAAGACACCGGCAACCAGGAGCAGTAGCGGCGGTTGTAACAAGATACCGGCAACCACGAGCAGTAGGGACGGTTGTAACAAGATACCGGCAACCACGAGCAGTAGGGGTGGTTGTAACAAGATACCGGCAACCACGAGCAGTAGGGACGGTTGTAACAAGATACCGGCAACCACGAGCAGTAGGGACGATTGTAACAAGATACCGGCAACCACGAGCAGTAGGGACGGTTGTAACAAGATACCGGCAAACACGAGCAGTAGGGACGGTTGTAACAAAATACCGACGACCACGAGCAGTAGGGACAGTTGTAACAAGATACCGGCAACCACGAGCAGTAGGGACGGTTGTAACAAGATACCGGCAACCACGAGCAGTACGGACGGTTGTAACAAGATACCGGCAACCACGAGCAGTAGGGACGGTTGTAACAAGATACCGACAACCACGAGCAGTAGGGACGGTTGTAACAAGATACCGGCAACCACGAGCAGTAGGGACGGTTGTAACAAGATACCGGCAACCACGAGCAGTAGGGACGGTTGTAACAAGATACCGGCAACCACGAGCAGTAGGGACGGTTGTAACAAGATACCGACGACCACGAGCAGTAGGGACGGTTCTAACGATATACCGACGACCACGAGCAGTAGGGACAGTTGTAACAAGATACCGACGACCACGAGCAGTAGGGACGGTTGTAACAAGATACTGGCAACCACGAGCAGTAGGGACGGTTATAACAAGATACCGACGACCACGAGCAGTAGGGACGGTCGTTACAAGATACCGACAACCACGAGTAGGGACGGTTGTAACAAGATACCGACGACCACGAGCAGTACGGACGGTTGTAACAAGATACCGGCAACCACGAGCAATACCGACGGTTGCAACAATATATCGGCGGCCACGAGCAATACCGACGGTTGCAACAAAATACCGACAACAACGAACAATACGGACGGTTGTAACAAGATACCGACAACCACAGCAATACCGACGATTGCAACAAGATATCGGCGGCAACGAGCAATACCGACGGTTGCAACAAGATACCGGCAACAACGAGCAATACGGACGGTTGTAACAAGATACCGACAACCACGAGCAATACCGACGGTTGCAAAAAGAAACCGAAACCCATGAGCAATACGGATGGTTGTAACAAGATACCGACAACCACAGCAATACCGACGGTTCCAACAAGATACCGGCAACCACGAGCAGTACCGACGGTTGCAACAAGATACCGGCAACCACGAGCAATATGGACGGTTGTAACAAGATACCGGCAACCACGAGCAGTACCGACGGTTGCAACAAGATACAGGCAACCACGAGCAATATAGACGGTTGTAACGAGATACCGGCAACCACGAGCAATATGGACGGTTGTAACAAGATACCGGCAACCACGAGCAATATGGACGGTTGCAATAAAATACCGACAACCATGAGAAATATGGACGGTTGCAACAAGATACCGGCAATCACGAGCAATATGAACGGTTGCAACAGGATACCGACGACCACGAGCAGTAGGGACGGTTGTAACAAGATACCGACAACAACAGCAATACCGACGGTTGCACCAAGATACCGGCAACCACGAGCAATACAGACGGTTGTAACAAGATACCGGCAACCACGAGCAATACAGACGGTTGCAACAAAATACCGGCACCCCACGAGCAATACCGACGGTTGTAACAAGATACTGACAATCACAGCAATACCGACAGCTGCAACAAGATACCGGCAACCACGAGCAGTACGAACGGTTGTAACAAGATACCGGCAACCACGATCAGTACCGACGGTTGTAACAAGATACTGACAATCACAGCAATACCGACAGCCGCAACACGATACCGGCAACCACGTGCAGTACGAACGGTTGTAACAAGATACCGGCAACCACGAGCAGTACGGACGGCTGTAACAAGATACCGGCAACTACGAGCAATACGGACGGTTGTAACAAGATACCGGCAACTACGAGCAATACAGACGGTTGCAACAATATAACGGCAACCACGAGTAGTACGGACGGTTGTAACAAGATACCGGCAACCACGAACAGTAGGGACGGTTGTAACAAGATACCGGAAACCACGAGCAGTGCGGATGGTTGTAACAAGATACCGACAACCACGAGCAATACGGACGGTTGTAACAAGATACCGGTAACTACGAGCAATACAGACGGTTGCAACAAGATAACGGCAACCACGAGTAGTACGGACGGTTGTAACAAGATACCGGCAACCACGAACAGTAGGGACGGTTGTAACAAGATACCGGAAACCACGAGCATTACGGACAGTTGTAACAAGATACCGGCAACCACGAGCAATACGGACGGTTGTAAAAAGATACCGGCAACCACGAGCAATAGGGACGGTTGTAACAAGATACCGACAACCACGATAAGTAGGGACGGTTGTTACAAGACACCGGCAACCAGGAGCAGTAGGGCGGTTGTAACAAGATACCGGCAACCACGAGCAGTAGGGACGGTTGTAACAAGATACCGGCAACCACGAGCAGTAGGGATGGTTGTAACAAGATACCGGCAACCACGAGCAGTAGGGACGGTTGTAACAAGATACCGGCAACCACGAGCAGTAGGGACGATTGTAACAAGATACCGGCAACCACGAGCAGTAGGGACGGTTGTAACAAGATACCGGCAAACACGAGCAGTAGGGACGGTTGTAACAAGATACCGACGACCACGAGCAGTAGGGACAGTTGTACCAAGATACCGGCAACCACGAGCAGTAGGGACGGTTGTATCAAGATACCGGCAACCACGAGCAGTAGGGACGGTTGTAACAAGATACCGGCAACCACGAGCAGTAGGGACGGTTGTAACAAGATACCGACGACCACGAGCAGTAGGGACGGTTGTAACAAGATACCGGCAACCACGAGCAGTAGGGACGGTTGTAACAAGATACCGACGACCACGAGCAGTAGGGACGGTTCTAACAAGATACCGACGACCACGAGCAGTAGGGACGGTTGTAACAAGATACCGACGATCACGAGCAGTAAGGATGGTTGTAACAAGATACCGACGACCACGAGCAGTAGGGACGGTTGTAACAAGATACTGGCAACCACGAGCAGTAGGGACGGTTATAACAAGATACCGACGATCACGAGCAGTAGGGACGGTCGTTACAAGATACCGACAACCACGAGCAGTAGGGACGGTTGTAACAAGATACCGACGACCACGAGCAGTACGGACGGTTGTTACAAGATACCGGCAACCACGAGCAGTAGGGACGGTTGTAACAAGATACCGGCAACCACGAGCAATACCGACGGTTGCAACAATATATCGGCGGCCACGAGCAATACCGACGGTTGCAACAAGATACCGGCAACAACGAACAATACGGACGGTTGTAACAAGATACCGACAACCACAGCAATACCGACGATTGCAACAAGATACCGGCGGCAACGAGCAATACCGACGGTTGCAACAAGATACCGGCAACAACGAGTAATATGGACGGTTGTAACAAGATACCGACAACCACGAGCAATACCGACGGTTGCAAAAAGATACCGGAACCCATGAGCAATACGGATGGTTGTAACAAGATACCGACAACCACAGCAATACCGACGGTTCCAACACGATACCGGCAACCACGAGCAGTACCGACGGTTGCAACAAGATACCGGCAACCACGAGCAATATGGAAGGTTGTAACAAGATACCGGCAACAACGAGCAGTACCGACGGTTGCAACAAGATACAGGCAACCACGAGCAATATAGACGGTTGTAACGAGATACCGGCAACCACGAGCAATATGGACGGTTGTAACAAGATACCGGCAACCACGAGCAATATGGACGGTTGCAACAAAATACCGACAACCACGAGAAATAAGGACGGTTGCAACAAGATACCGGCAATCACGAGCAATATGAACGGTTGCAACAGGATACCGACGACCACGAGCAGTAGTGACGGTTGTAGCAAGATACCGGCAACCACGAGCAGTAGGGACGGTTGTTACAAGATACTGGCAACCACGAGCAGTAGGGACGGTTGTAACAAGATACCGGCAACCAAGAGCAGTAGGGACGGTTGTAACAAGATACCGGCAACCACGAGCAGTAGGGACGGTTGTAACAAGATACCGGCAACCACGAGCAATATCGACGGTTGCATCCAAGATATCGGCGGCCACGAGCAATACCGACGGTTGCAACAAGATACCGGCAACAACGAGCAATACGGACGGTTGTAACAAGATACCGACAACCACGAGCAATACCGACGGTTGCAAATAGATATCGGCGGCCACGAGCAATACCGACGGTTGCAACAAGATACCGGCAACAACGAGCAATACGGACGGTTGTAACAAGATACCGACAACCATGAGCAGTAAGAACGGTTGTAACAAGATACCGGCAACCACGAGCAATACCGACGGTTGCAACAAGATATCGGCGGCCACGAACAATACCGACGGTTGCAACAAGATACCGGCAACAACGAGCAATACGGACGGTTGTAACAAGATACCGACAACCACAGCAATACAGACGGTTGCAACAAGATATCGGCGGCAACGAGCAATACCGACGGTTGCAACAAGATATCGGCAACAACGAGCAATACGAACAGTTGTAACAAGATACCGACAACCACGAGCAATACCGACGGTTGCAAAATGATATCGGCGGCCACGAGCAATACCGACGGTTGCAACAAAATACCGGCAACAACGAGCAATACGAACGGTTGTAACAAGATACCGGCAACCACGAGCAATACCGACGGTTGCAACAAGATATCGGCGGTCACGAGCAATACCGACGGTTTCAACAAGATACCGGCAACAACGAGCAATACGGACGGTTGTAACAAGATACCGACAACCACAGCAATACCGACGGTTGCAACAAGATATCGGCGGCAACGAGCAATACCGACGGTTGAAACAAGATACCGGCAACAACGAGCAGTAGGTACGGTTGTAACAAGATACCGGCAACCACGAGCAGTAAGGACGGTTGTAACAAGATACCGACAACCACGAGCAATACCGACGGTTGCAAAAAGATACCGGAAACCATGAGCAATACGGACGGTTGCAACAAGATACCGGCAACCACGAGCAATACGGACGGTTGTAACAAGATACCGTCGACAACGAGCAATACCGACGGTTGTAACAAGATACCGTCGACAACGAGCAATACGGACGGTTGTAACAAGATACCGGCAACCACGAGCAGGATGGTTGTAACAAGATACCGGCAACCACGAGCAATACGGACGGTTGCAACAAGATACCGGCAACCACGAGCAATACGGATGGTTGTAACAAGATACCGGCAACCACGAGCAGTACGGACGGTTGTAACAAGATACCGACAACCACAGCAATACCGACGGTTGCAACAAGATACCGGCAACCACGCGCAATACAGATGGTTGTAACAAGATACCGGCAAACACGAGCAATACAGACGGTTGCAACAAAATACCGGCACCCCACGAGCAATACCGACGGTTGTAACAAGATACTGACAATCACAGCAATACCGACAGCTGCAACAAGATACCGGCAACCACGAGCAGTACGAACGGTTGTAACAAGATACCGGCAACCACGAGCAGTACCGACGGTTGCAACAAGATACTGACAATCACAGCAATACCGACAGCTGCAACAAGATACCGGCAACCACGAGCAGTACGGACGGCTGTAACAAGATACCGGCAACTACGAGCAATACAGATGGTTGCAACAAGATACCGGCAAACACGAGTAGTACGGACGGTTGTAACAAGATGCCGGCAACCACGAGCAGTACAGATGGTTGTAACAAGATACCGACAACAACGAGCAATACGGACGGTTGTAACAAGATACCGGCAACTACGAGCAATACAGCCGGTTGCAACAAGATAACGGCAACCACGATTAGTACGGACGGTTGTAACAAGATACCGGCAACCACGAGCAGTAGGGACGGTTGTAACAAGATACCGGCAACCACGAGCAGTACGGTTAGTTGTAACAAGATACTGGCAACCACGAGCAATACGTACGGTTGTAACAAGATACCGGCAACCACGAGCAATAGGGACGGTTGTAACAAGATACCGACGACCACGAGCAGTAGGGACGGTTGTTACAAGACACCGGCAACCACGAGCAGTAGGGACGGTTGTAGCAAGATACCGGCAACCACGAGCAGTAGGGACGGTTGTAACAAGATACCGGCAACCATGAGCAGTAGGGACGGTTGTAACAAGATACCGGCAACCACGAGCAGTAGGGACGATTGTAACAAGATACCGGCAACCACGAGCAGTACATATGGTTGTAACAAGATACCGACAACAACGAGCAATACGGACGGTTGTAACAAGATACCGGCAACTACGAGCAATACAGCCGGATGCAACAAGATAACGGCAACAACGAGTAGTACGGACGGTTGTAACAATATACCGGCAACCACGAGCAGTAGGGACGGTTGTAACAAGATACCGGCAACCACGAGCAGTACGGACAGTTGTAACAAGATACCGGCAACCACGAGCAATACGTACGGTTGTAACAAGATACCGGCAACCACGAGCAATAGGGACGGTTGTAACAAGATACCGACGACCACGAGCAGTATGGACGGTTGTTACAAGACACCGGCATCCACGAGCAGTAGGGACGGTTGTTGCAAGATACCGGCAACCACGAGCAGTAGGGACGGTTGTAACAAGATACCGGCAACCACGAGCAGTAGGGACGGTTGTAACAAGATACCGG
This sequence comes from Archivesica marissinica, assembly GCA_014843695.1. Lineage (NCBI taxonomy): Eukaryota > Metazoa > Mollusca > Bivalvia > Venerida > Vesicomyidae > Archivesica > Archivesica marissinica. Next base: position 14,376,037 of record CM026387.1, read on the forward strand.
CAACCACGAGCAGTAGGGACGGTTGTAACCAGATACCGGCAACCACGAGCAGTAGGGACGGTTGTAACAAGATACCGGCAAACACGAGCAGTAGGGACGGTTGTAACAAGAAACCGACGACCACGAGCAGTAGGGACGGTTTACCAAGATACCGGCAACCACGAGCAGTAGGGACGGTTGTAACAAGATACCGGCAACCACGAGCAGTAGGGACGGTTGTAACAAGATACCGGCAACCACGAGCAGTAGGGACGGTTGTAACAAGATACCGACGACCACGAGCAGTAGGGACGGTTGTAACAAGATACCGGCAATCACGAGCAGTAGGGACGGTTGTAACAAGATACCGGCAACCACGAGCAGTAGGGACCGTTGTAACAAGATACTGACGACCACGAGCAGTAGGGACGGTTGTAACAAGATACCGACGACCACGAGCAGTAGGGACGCTTGTAACAAGATACTGGCAACCACGAGCAGTAGGGACGGTTGTAACAAGATACCGACGACCACGAGGAGTAGGGACGGTCGTTACAAGATACCGACAACCACGAGCAGTAGGGACGGTTGTAACAAGATACCGACGACCACGAGCAGTAGGGACGGTTGTAACAAGATACCGGCAACCACGAGCAATACCGACGGTTGCAACAATATATTGGCGGCCACGAGCAATACCGACGGTTGCATCAAGATACCGGCAACCACAGCAATACCGACGATTGCAACAAGATATCGGCGGCAACGAGCAATACCGACGGTTGCAACAAGATACCGGCAACCACGAGCAATACGGACGGTTGTAACAAGATACCGACAACCACAAGCAATACCGACGGTTGCAAACAGATACCGGAAACCATGAGCAATACGGATGGTTGTAACAAGATACCGACAACCACAGCAATACCGACGATTCCAACAAGATACCGGCAACCACGAGCAGTACCGACGGTTGCAACAAGATACCGGCAACCACGAGCAATATGGACGGTTGTAACAAGATACCGGCAACCACGAGCAGTACCGACGGTTGCAACAAGATACCGGCAACCACGAACAATATGGACGGTCGCAACAAAATACCGACAACCACGAGAAATATGGACGGATGCAACAAGATACCGGCAATCACGAGCATTATGGACGGTTGCAACAGGATACCGGCAACCACGAGCAGTAGGGACGGTTGTTACAAGATACCGACAACCACGAGCAGTAGGGACGTTTGTAACAAGATACTGGCAACCACGAGCAGTATGGACGGTTGTAACAAGATACCGACGACCACGAGCAGTAGAGACGGTTGTAACAAAATACTGGCAAATACGAGCAGTAGGGACGGTTGTAACAAGATACCGGCAACCAAGAGCAGTAGGGACGGTTGTAACAATATACCGGCAACCACGAGCAGTAGGGACGGTTGTAACAAGATACCCGCAAGCACAAGCAGTAGGGACGGTTGTTACAAGATACCGGCAACCACGAGCAGTAGGGACGGTTGTAACAAGATACCGGCAACCACGAGCAGTAGGGACGGTTGTAACAAGATACCGGCAACCACGAGCAATATGGACGGTTGTAACAAGATACCTGCAACCACGAGCAGTAGGGACGGTTGTAACAAGATACCGGCAACCACGAGCAGTAGGGACCGTTGTAACAAGATAACGGCAACCACGAGCAATATCGACGATTGCAACAAGATATCGGCGGCCACGAGCAATACCGACGGTTGCAACAAGATACCGGCATCAACGAACAATACGGACGGTTGTAACAAGATACTGACAACCACAGCAATACCGACGATTGCAACAAGATAGCAGAGGCAACGAGCAATACCGACCGTTGCAACAAGATACTGGCAACAACGAGCAATACCGACGGTTGCAACAAGATACCGGCAACCACGAGCAATATGGACGGTTGTAACAAGATACCGGCAACCACGAGCAATATGGACGGTTGCAACAAAATACCGACAACCACGAGAAATATGGACGGTTGCAACAAGATACCGGCAATCACGAGCAACATGGACGGTTGCAACAGGATACCGGCATCCACGAGCAGTAGGGACGGTTGTTACAAGATACCGACAACCACGAGCAGTAGGGACGTTTGTAACAATATACTGGCAACCACGAGCAGTATGGACGGTTGTAACAAGATACCGGCAACCACGAGCAGTAGGGACGGTTGTAACAAGATACCGACGACCACGAGCAGTAGGGACGGTTGTAACAAGATACCGGCAACCACGAGCAGTAGGGACGGTTGTAACAAGATACCGACGACCACGAGCAGTAGGGACGGTTCTAACAAGATACCGACGACCACGAGCAGTAGGGACGGTTGTAACAAGATACCGACGATCACGAGCAGTAAGGACGGTTGTAACAAGATACCGACGACCACGAGCAGTAGGGACGGTTCTAACAAGATACCGACGACCACGAGCAGTAGGGACGGTTGTAACAAGATACCGACGATCACGAGCAGTAAGGACGGTTGTAACAAGATACCGACAACCACAGCAATACCGACGATTGCAACAAGATATCGGCGGCAACGAGCAATACCGACGGTTGCAACAAGATACCGGCAACAACGAGCAATACGGACGGTTGTAACAAGATACCGACAACCACGAGCAATACCGACGGTTGCAAAAAGAAACCGAAACCCATGAGCAATACGGATGGTTGTAACAAGATACCGACAACCACAGCAATACCGACGGTTCCAACAAGATACCGGCAACCACGAGCAGTACCGACGGTTGCAACAAGATACCGGCAACCACGAGCAATATGGACGGTTGTAACAAGATACCGGCAACCACGAGCAGTACCGACGGTTGCAACAAGATACAGGCAACCACGAGCAATATAGACGGTTGTAACGAGATACCGGCAACCACGAGCAATATGGACGGTTGTAACAAGATACCGGCAACCACGAGCAATATGGACGGTTGCAATAAAATACCGACAACCATGAGAAATATGGACGGTTGCAACAAGATACCGGCAATCACGAGCAATATGAACGGTTGCAACAGGATACCGACGACCACGAGCAGTAGGGACGGTTGTAACAAGATACCGACAACAACAGCAATACCGACGGTTGCACCAAGATACCGGCAACCACGAGCAATACAGACGGTTGTAACAAGATACCGGCAACCACGAGCAATACAGACGGTTGCAACAAAATACCGGCACCCCACGAGCAATACCGACGGTTGTAACAAGATACTGACAATCACAGCAATACCGACAGCTGCAACAAGATACCGGCAACCACGAGCAGTACGAACGGTTGTAACAAGATACCGGCAACCACGATCAGTACCGACGGTTGTAACAAGATACTGACAATCACAGCAATACCGACAGCCGCAACACGATACCGGCAACCACGTGCAGTACGAACGGTTGTAACAAGATACCGGCAACCACGAGCAGTACGGACGGCTGTAACAAGATACCGGCAACTACGAGCAATACGGACGGTTGTAACAAGATACCGGCAACTACGAGCAATACAGACGGTTGCAACAATATAACGGCAACCACGAGTAGTACGGACGGTTGTAACAAGATACCGGCAACCACGAACAGTAGGGACGGTTGTAACAAGATACCGGAAACCACGAGCAGTGCGGATGGTTGTAACAAGATACCGACAACCACGAGCAATACGGACGGTTGTAACAAGATACCGGTAACTACGAGCAATACAGACGGTTGCAACAAGATAACGGCAACCACGAGTAGTACGGACGGTTGTAACAATATACCGGCAACCACGAGCAGTAGGGACGGTTGTAACAAGATACCGGCAACCACGAGCAGTACGGACAGTTGTAACAAGATACCGGCAACCACGAGCAATACGTACGGTTGTAACAAGATACCGGCAACCACGAGCAATAGGGACGGTTGTAACAAGATACCGACGACCACGAGCAGTATGGACGGTTGTTACAAGACACCGGCATCCACGAGCAGTAGGGACGGTTGTTGCAAGATACCGGCAACCACGAGCAGTAGGGACGGTTGTAACAAGATACCGGCAACCACGAGCAGTAGGGACGGTTGTAACAAGATACCGGCAACCACGAGCAGTAGGGACGGTTGTAACAAGATACCGGCAACCACGAGCAGTAGGGACGATTGTAACCAGATACCGGCAACCACGAGCAGTAGGGACGGTTGTAACAAGATACCGGCAAACACGAGCAGTAGGGACGGTTGTAACAAGAAACCGACGACCACGAGCAGTAGGGACGGTTTACCAAGATACCGGCAACCACGAGCAGTAGGGACGGTTGTAACAAGATACCGGCAACCACGAGCAGTAGGGACGGTTGTAACAAGATACCGGCAACCACGAGCAGTAGGGACGGTTGTAACAAGATACCGACGACCACGAGCAGTAGGGACGGTTGTAACAAGATACCGGCAATCACGAGCAGTAGGGACGGTTGTAACAAGATACCGGCAACCACGAGCAGTAGGGACCGTTGTAACAAGATACTGACGACCACGAGCAGTAGGGACGGTTGTAACAAGATACCGACGACCACGAGCAGTAGGGACGCTTGTAACAAGATACTGGCAACCACGAGCAGTAGGGACGGTTGTAACAAGATACCGACGACCACGAGGAGTAGGGACGGTCGTTACAAGATACCGACAACCACGAGCAGTAGGGACGGTTGTAACAAGATACCGACGACCACGAGCAGTAGGGACGGTTGTAACAAGATACCGGCAACCACGAGCAATACCGACGGTTGCAACAATATATTGGCGGCCACGAGCAATACCGACGGTTGCATCAAGATACCGGCAACCACAGCAATACCGACGATTGCAACAAGATATCGGCGGCAACGAGCAATACCGACGGTTGCAACAAGATACCGGCAACCACGAGCAATACGGACGGTTGTAACAAGATACCGACAACCACAAGCAATACCGACGGTTGCAAACAGATACCGGAAACCATGAGCAATACGGATGGTTGTAACAAGATACCGACAACCACAGCAATACCGACGATTCCAACAAGATACCGGCAACCACGAGCAGTACCGACGGTTGCAACAAGATACCGGCAACCACGAGCAATATGGACGGTTGTAACAAGATACCGGCAACCACGAGCAGTACCGACGGTTGCAACAAGATACCGGCAACCACGAACAATATGGACGGTCGCAACAAAATACCGACAACCACGAGAAATATGGACGGATGCAACAAGATACCGGCAATCACGAGCATTATGGACGGTTGCAACAGGATACCGGCAACCACGAGCAGTAGGGACGGTTGTTACAAGATACCGACAACCACGAGCAGTAGGGACGTTTGTAACAAGATACTGGCAACCACGAGCAGTATGGACGGTTGTAACAAGATACCGACGACCACGAGCAGTAGAGACGGTTGTAACAAAATACTGGCAAATACGAGCAGTAGGGACGGTTGTAACAAGATACCGGCAACCAAGAGCAGTAGGGACGGTTGTAACAATATACCGGCAACCACGAGCAGTAGGGACGGTTGTAACAAGATACCCGCAAGCACAAGCAGTAGGGACGGTTGTTACAAGATACCGGCAACCACGAGCAGTAGGGACGGTTGTAACAAGATACCGGCAACCACGAGCAGTAGGGACGGTTGTAACAAGATACCGGCAACCACGAGCAATATGGACGGTTGTAACAAGATACCTGCAACCACGAGCAGTAGGGACGGTTGTAACAAGATACCGGCAACCACGAGCAGTAGGGACCGTTGTAACAAGATAACGGCAACCACGAGCAATATCGACGATTGCAACAAGATATCGGCGGCCACGAGCAATACCGACGGTTGCAACAAGATACCGGCATCAACGAACAATACGGACGGTTGTAACAAGATACTGACAACCACAGCAATACCGACGATTGCGACAAGATAGCAGAGGCAACGAGCAATACCGACCGTTGCAACAAGATACTGGCAACAACGAGCAATACCGACGGTTGCAACAAGATACCGGCAACCACGAGCAATATGGACGGTTGTAACAAGATACCGGCAACCACGAGCAATATGGACGGTTGCAACAAAATACCGACAACCACGAGAAATATGGACGGTTGCAACAAGATACCGGCAATCACGAGCAACATGGACGGTTGCAACAGGATACCGGCATCCACGAGCAGTAGGGACGGTTGTTACAAGATACCGACAACCACGAGCAGTAGGGACGTTTGTAACAATATACTGGCAACCACGAGCAGTATGGACGGTTGTAACAAGATACCGACGAACACGAGCAGTAGGGACGGTTGTAACAAGATACCGACGACCACGAGCAGTAGGGACTGTTGTAACAAGATACCGGCAACCACGAGCAGGAGGGACGGTTGTAAGAAGATACCGGCAACCACGAGCAGTAGGGACGGTTGTAACAAGATACCGGCAACCAAGAGCAATATCGACGGTTGCAACAAGATATCGGCGGCCACGAGCAATACCGACGGTTGCAACAACATACCGGCAACAACGAGCAATACGGACGGTTGTAACAAGATACCGACAACCACAGCAATACCGACGGTTGCAACAAGATATCGGCGGCAACGAGCAATACCGACGGTTGCAACAAGATATCGGCAACAACGAGCAATACGAACGGTTGTAACAAGATACCGACAACCATGAGCAATACCGAGGGTTGCAAAATGATATCGGCGGCCACGAGCAATACCGACGGTTGCAACAAGATACCGGCAACAACGAGCAATACGGTCGGTTGTAACAAGATACTGACAACCACGAGCAGTAGGGACGGTTGTAACAAGATACCGGCAACCACGAGCAATACCGACGGTTGCAACAAGATATCGGCGGTCACGAGCAATACCGACGGTTGCAACAAGATACCGGCAACAACGAGCAATACGGACGGTTGTAACAAGATACCGACAACCACAGCAATACCGACGGTTGCAACAAGATATCGGCGGCAACGAGCAATACCGACGGTTGAAACAAGATACCGGCAACAACGAGCAGTAGGGACGGTTGTAGCAAGATACCGGCAACCACGAGCAGTAGGGACGGTTGTAACAAGATACCGACAACCACGAGCAGTAGGGACGGTTGTAACAAGATACCGGCAACCACCAGCAATACCGACGGTTACAAAAAGATACCGGAAACCATGAGCAATACGGACGGTTGCAACAAGATACCGGCAACAACGAGCAATACCGACGGTTGCAACAAGATACTGGCAACAACGAGCAATACGGACGGTTGTAACAAGATACCGACAACCACAGCAATACCGACGGTTGCAACAAGATACCGGCAACCACGAGCAGTACAGACGGTTGCAACAAGATACCGGCACCCAAGAGCAATATGGACGGTTGTAACAAGATTCCGGCAACCACGAGCAGTACCGACGGTTGTAACAAGATACCGGCAACCACGAGCAATATGAACGGTTGTAACAATATACCGGCAACCACGAGCAATATTGACGGTTGCAACAAAATACCGACAACCACGAGCAATATGGACGGTTGCAACAAGATACCGGCAACCACGAGTAATGTGGACGGTTGCAACAGGATACCGGCAACCATGAGCAAAATTTACGGTTGCAACAGGATACCGGCAACCACGAGCAATATGGACGGTTGTAACAAGATACCGGCAACCATGAGCAGTACGAACGGTTGTAACAAGATACCGACAACCACAGCAATACCGACGGTTGCAACAAGATACCGGCAACCACGAGCAATAGACGGTTGCAACAAAATACCGGCAACCACGAGCAATACGGACGGTTGTAACAAGATACTGACGACCACGAGCTGTATGGCTGTAACAAGATACCGGCAACCAGGAATAGTATGGCTTTAACAAGATACCTAACTTTATCAAATATGACATTCATTATACAACTATTGTGTTTACTCTGTTATGGCCTCAGTGTCCTAGTAGTAACGGTTGTTCTCTTCAACCCACTTGCACTTCTCAAATGTAGGTTCGAATCTCACTGTTGGTGCCCAACTCTTTCGTGTAAGTAAGCTATCCTGTTGGCGGAAGCTATCCTGTTGGCGGAAGGTTCCATTGGGGGTGGGGAGATACCCGGGTGTCTACCTCCAACAAATACTGCTCGTGTTGGGGGTGGGGAGATACCCGGGTGTCTACCTCCAACAAATACTGCTCGTGTTGGGGAGATACCCGGGTGTCTACCTCCAACAAATACTGCTCGTGTTGGGGAGATACCCGGGTGTCTACCTCCAACAAATACTGCTCGTGTTGGGGAGATACCCGGGTGTCTACCTCCAACAAATACTGCTCGTGTTGGGGGTGGGGAGATACCCGGGTGTCTACCTCCAACAAATACTGCTCGTGTTGGGGGTGGGGAGATACCCGGGTGTCTACCTCCAACAAATACTGCTCGTGTTGGGGAGATACCCGGGTGTCTACCTCCAACAAATACTGCTCGTGTTGGGGGTGGGGAGATACCCGGGTGTCTACCTCCAACAAATACTGCTCGTGTTGGGGGTGGGGAGATACCCGGGTGTCTACCTCCAACAAATACTGCTCGTGTTGGGGGTGGGGAGATACCCGGGTGTCTACCTCCAACAAATACTGCTTGTGGGGAGATACCCGGTGTCTACCTCCAACAAATACTGCTTGTGTTGGGGAGATACCCGGGTGTCTACCTCCAACAAATACTGCTCGTGTTGGGGAGATACCCGGGTGTCTACCTCCAACAAATACTGCTCGTGTTGGGAGATACCGGGTGTCTACCTCCAACAATACTGCTTGTTGGGGGAGATACCCGGGTGTCTACCTCCAACAAATACTGCTCGTGTTGGGGAGATACCCGGGTGTCTACCTCCAACAAATACTGCTCGTGTTGGGGGAGATACCCGGGTGTCTACCTCCAACAAATACTGCTCGTGTTGGGGGTGGGATACCCGGGTGTCTACCTCCAACAAATACTGCTTGTGTTGGGGGTGGGGAGATACCCGGGTGTCTACCTCCAACAAATACTGCTCGTGTTGGGGGTGGGGAGATACCCGGGTGTCTACCTCCAACAAATACTGCTCGTGTTGGGGGTGGGGAGATACCCGGGTGTCTACCTCCAACAAATACTGCTCGTGTTGGGGAGATACCCGGGTGTCTACCTCCAACAAATACTGCTCGTGTTGGGGAGATACCCGGGTGTCTACCTCCAACAAATACTGCTCGTGTTGGGGGAGATACCCGGGTGTCTACCTCCAACAAATACTGCTCGTGTTGGGGAGATACCCGGGTGTCTACCTCCAACAAATACTGCTCGTGTTGGGGAGATACCCGGGTGTCTACCTCCAACAAATACTGCTCGTGTTGGGGGTGGGGAGATACCCGGGTGTCTACCTCCAACAAATACTGCTTGTGTTGGGGGTGGGGAGATACCCGGGTGTCTACCTCCAACAAATACTGCTCGTGTTGGGGAGATACCCGGGTGTCTACCTCCAACAAATACTGCTCGTGTTGGGGGAGATACCCGGGTGTCTACCTCCAACAAATACTGCTCGTTTTGGGGAGATACCCGGGTGTCTACCTCCAACAAATACTGCTCGTGTTGGGGAGATACCGGGTGTCTACCTCCAACAAATACTGCTCGTGTTGGGGAGATACCCGGGTGTCTACCTCCAACAAATACTGCTCGTGTTGGGGAGATACCCGGGTGTCTACCTCCAACAAATACTGCTTGTGTTGGGGGAGATACCCGGGTGTCTACCTCCAACAAATACTGCTCGTGTTGGGGAGATACCCGGGTGTCTACCTCCAACAAATACTGCTCGTGTTGGGGGTGGGGAGATACCCGGGTGTCTACCTCCAACAAATACTGCTCGTGTTGGGGGTGGGGAGATACCCGGGTGTCTACCTCCAACAAATACTGCTCGTGTTGGGGGTGGGGAGATACCCGGGTGTCTACCTCCAACAAATACTGCTCGTGTTGGGGGTGGGGAGATACCCGGGTGTCTACCTCCAACAAATACTGCTCGTGTTGGGGGTGGGGAGATACCCGGGTGTCTACCTCCAACAAATACTGCTTGTGTTGGGGAGATACCCGGGTGTCTACCTCCAACAAATACTGCTTGTGTTGGGGAGATACCCGGGTGTCTACCTCCAACAAATACTGCTCGGGGTGGGGAGATACCCGGGTGTCTACCTCCAACAAATACTGCTCGTGTTGGGGAGATACCCGGGTGTCTACCTCCAACAAATACTGCTCGTGTTGGGGAGATACCGGGTGTCTACCTCCAACAAATACTGCTCTGTTGGGGAGATACCCGGGTGTCTACCTCCAACAAATACTGCTCGTGTTGGGGAGATACCCGGGTGTCTACCTCCAACAAATACTGCTCGTGTTGGGGAGATACCCGGGTGTCTACCTCCAACAAATACTGCTCGTGTTGGGGGAGATACCCGGGTGTCTACCTCCAACAAATACTGCTCGTGTTGGGGAGATACCCGGGTGTCTACCTCCAACAAATACTGCTCGTGTTGGGGGTGGGGAGATACCCGGGTGTCTACCTCCAACAAATACTGCTTGTGTTGGGGGTGGGGAGATACCCGGGTGTCTACCTCCAACAAATACTGCTCGTGTTGGGGGTGGGGAGATACCCGGGTGTCTACCTCCAACAAATACTGCTCGTGTTGGGGGTGGGGAGATACCCGGGTGTCTACCTCCAACAAATACTGCTCGTGTTGGGGTGTCTACCTCACAAATACTGCTGTGTTGGGGAGATACCCGGGTGTCTACCTCCAACAAATACTGCTCGTGTTGGGGAGATACCCGGGTGTCTACCTCCAACAAATACTGCTCGTGTTGGGGGAGATACCCGGGTGTCTACCTCCAACAAATACTGCTCGTGTTGGGAGATACCCGGGTGTCTACCTCCAACAAATACTGCTCGTGTTGGGAGATACCCGGTGTCTACCTCCAACAAATACTGCTCGTGTTGGGGGTGGGGAGATACCCGGGTGTCTACCTCCAACAAATACTGCTTGTGTTGGGGGTGGGGAGATACCCGGTGTCTACCTCCAACAAATACTGCTCTGTTGGGGAGATACCCGGGTGTCTACCTCCAACAAATACTGCTTGTGTTGGGGGTGGGGAGATACCCGGGTGTCTACCTCCAACAAATACTGCTCGTGTTGGGGAGATACCCGGGTGTCTACCTCCAACAAATACTGCTCGTGTTGGGGAGATACCGGGTCTACCTCCACAAATACTGCTGTTTGGGAGATACCCGGGTGTCTACCTCCAACAAATACTGCTCGTGTTGGGGAGATACCCGGTGTCTACCTCCAACAAATACTGCTCGTGTTGGGGAGTACGGCTACCTCCAACATACTGCTGTGTTGGGGAGATACCCGGGTGTCTACCTCCAACAAATACTGCTCGTGTTGGGGGTGGGGAGATACCCGGGTGTCTACCTCCAACAAATACTGCTTGTGTTGGGGGTGGGGAGATACCCGGGTGTCTACCTCCAACAAATACTGCTCGTGTTGGGGGTGGGGAGATACCCGGGTGTCTACCTCCAACAAATACTGCTCGTGTTGGGGGTGGGGAGATACCCGGGTGTCTACCTCCAACAAATACTGCTCGTGTTGGGGGTGGGGAGATACCCGGGTGTCTACCTCCAACAAATACTGCTCGTGTTGGGGAGATACCCGTGTCTACCTCCAACAAATACTGCTGTGTTGGGGGTGGGGAGATACCCGGGTTCTACCTCCAACAAATACTGCTCGTGTTGGGGGTGGGGAGATACCCGGGTGTCTACCTCCAACAAATACTGCTTGTGTTGGGGGTGGGGAGATACCCGGGTGTCTACCTCCAACAAATACTGCTTGTGTTGGGGGTGGGGAGATACCCGGGTGTCTACCTCCAACAAATACTGCTCGTGTTGGGGGTGGGGAGATACCCGGGTGTCTACCTCCAACAAATACTGCTCGTGTTGTGGAGATACCCGGGTGTCTACCTCCAACAAATACTGCTCGTGTTGGGGGTGGGGAGATACCCGGGTGTCTACCTCCAACAAATACTGCTCGTGTTGGGGGTGGGGAGATACCCGGGTGTCTACCTCCAACAAATACTGCTCGTGTTGGGGGTGGGGAGATACCCGGGTGTCTACCTCCAACAAATACTGCTCGTGTTGGGGGTGGGGAGATACCCGGGTGTCTACCTCCAACAAATACTGCTCGTGTTGGGGGTGGGGAGATACCCGGGTGTCTACCTCCAACAAATACTGCTCGTGTTGGGGTGGGGAGATACCCGGGTGTCTACCTCCAACAAATACTGCTCGTGTTGGGGGTGGGGAGATACCCGGGTGTCTACCTCCAACAAATACTGCTCGTGTTGGGGGTGGGGAGATACCCGGGTGTCTACCTCCAACAAATACTGCTCGTGTTGGGGGTGGGGAGATACCCGGGTGTCTACCTCCAACAAATACTGCTCGTGTTGGGGGTGGGGAGATACCCGGGTGTCTACCTCCAACAAATACTGCTCGTGTTGTGGGAGATACCCGGGTGTCTACCTCCAACAAATACTGCTCGTGTTGGGGAGATACCCGGTGTCTACCTCCAATAATACTCTTGTGTTGGGGGTGGGGAGATACCCGGGTGTCTACCTCCAACAAATACTGCTCGTGTTGGGGGTGGGGAGATACCCGGGTGTCTACCTCCAACAAATACTGCTTGTGTTGGGGAGATACCCGGGTGTCTACCTCCAACAAATACTGCTTGTGTTGGGGAGATACCGGGTGTCTACCTCCAACAAATACTGCTCGTGTTGGGGAGATACCCGGGTGTCTACCTCCAACAAATACTGCTCGTGTTGGGGAGATACCCGGGTGTCTACCTCCAACAAATACTGCTCGTGTTGGGGGAGATACCCGGGTGTCTACCTCCAACAAATACTGCTCTTGTTGGGGAGATACCGGGTGCTACCTCAACAATACTGCTTTGGGGAGATACCCGGGTGTCTACCTCCAACAAATACTGCTCGTGTTGGGGAGATACCCGGGTGTCTACCTCCAACAAATACTGCTCGTGTTGGGGAGATACCCGGGTGTCTACCTCCAACAAATACTGCTCGTGTTGGGGAGATACCCGGGTGTCTACCTCCAACAAATACTGCTCGTGTTGGGGGTGGGGAGATACCCGGGTGTCTACCTCCAACAAATACTGCTCGTGTTGGGGGTGGGGAGATACCCGGGTGTCTACCTCCAACAAATACTGCTTGTGTTGGGGAGATACCCGGGTGTCTACCTCCAACAAATACTGCTCGTGTTGGGGAGATACCCGGGTGTCTACCTCCAACAAATACTGCTCGTGTTGGTGAGATACCCGGGTGTCTACCTCCAACAAATACTGCTCGTGTTGGGGAGATACCCGGGTGTCTACCTCCAACAAATACTGCTCGTTGTGGGGAGATACCCGGGTGTCTACCTCCAACAAATACTGCTCGTGTTGGGGAGATACCCGGGTGTCTACCTCCAACAAATACTGCTCGTGTTGGGGAGATACCCGGGTGTCTACCTCCAACAAATACTGCTCGTGTTGGGGGTGGGGAGATACCCGGGTGTCTACCTCCAACAAATACTGCTCGTGTTGGGGGTGGGGAGATACCCGGGTGTCTACCTCCAACAAATACTGCTCGTGTTGGGGAGATACCCGGGTGTCTACCTCCAACAAATACTGCTCGTGTTGGGGGAGATACCCGGGTGTCTACCTCCAACAAATACTGC
>CM026387.1:14390891-14496964 GCA_014843695.1 Archivesica marissinica
ACACACACGCGCGCACCATCGCACATGTACACATACGCGCGCACACAAAGCGGTATACTATGACATGCTGAATTCAAATAACAAGGTCAATATATGAATTCATTTAATTAATGACACTTGTATTAACTGACTAGGCCTATAGAATATTTTCAAGGGTAATAACAGGTAACACATATTAAGCTGATTATTTTAATGATTCAAGTTATAAAATGATCCGAGTTATTGTTCCAAGATGGCGGCTGCAATAGAATTTGGTCAGGCTATCTCATACACGTTGAGCTCCAACAACCAATCACATTTCGACACCAGTCTCATACAGGCCGGGTAAATCCCATTTTGGCCGTGTCCATATTAGTGGAACTAAGCATCGATATTGGCTAGCTTACGTTGTATTGGACTAGCAAATGACGACGTCAAGTTACAGACAATATACTATAGTAATGAATTAATATTCTAACACGACCCAGCTAATAACATACATACTTGTAGAGTAAATCTACTTCGGGTTATTCTGCGATATACCTACCTTGAACTATGCTGGGCGCGCACCGTGTTTTGGCTACTCCATTTATACAATGCGTGTAAAGTTTTATGAATGAAAGTCACGTGATGTTTGTAAATACAACCGTGGGAATTCGCGGAAGACACACATCGGGGAAGACAAACATCGGGGGAGACACACATCGGGGGAGACAAACATCGGGGAAGACACACATCGGGGAAGACAAACATCGGGGGAGACAAATATCGGGGGTACAAACATCGGGGGAGACAAACATCGGGGGTACAAAATCGGGGGAGACAAACATCGGGGGAGACAAACATCGGGGAAGACAAACATCGGGGAGACACACATCGGGGAAGACAAACATCGGGGGAGATAAACATCGGGGAGACAAACATCGGGGAAGACAAACATCGGGGGAGACAAACATCGGGGATACAAATATCGGGAGAGACAAACATCGGGGGAGACAAACATCGGGGGAGACAAACATCGGGGAAGACAAACATCGGGGGAGACAAAACATCGGGGATACAAATATCGGGAGAGACAAACATCGGGGGAGACAACCATCGGGGGTACAAACATCGGGGGAGACAAACATCGGGGGAGACAAGCATCGGGGAAGACAAACATCGGGGGAGACAAACATCGGGGATACAAATATCGGGAGAGACACACATCAAGGGAGACAAACATCGGGGGAGACAAACATCGGGGGCATCACATAGCATCACGCACGCACACACACGCGCGCACCATCGCACATGTACACATACGCGCGCACACAAAGCGGTATACTATGACATGCTGAATTCAAATAACAAGGTCAATATATGAATTCATTTAATTAATGACACTTGTATTAACTGACTAGGCCTATAGAATATTTTCAAGGGTAATAACAGGTAACACATATTAAGCTGATTATTTTAATGATTCAAGTTATAAAATGATCCGAGTTATTGTTCCAAGATGGCGGCTGCAATAGAATTTGGTCAGGCTATCTCATACACGTTGAGCTCCAACAACCAATCACATTTCGACACCAGTCTCATACAGGCCGGGTAAATCCCATTTTGGCCGTGTCCATATTAGTGGAACTAAGCATCGATATTGGCTAGCTTACGTTGTATTGGACTAGCAAATGACGACGTCAAGTTACAGACAATATACTATAGTAATGAATTAATATTCTAACACGACCCAGCTAATAACATACATACTTGTAGAGTAAATCTACTTCGGGTTATTCTGCGATATACCTACCTTGAACTATGCTGGGCGCGCACCGTGTTTTGGCTACTCCATTTATACAATGCGTGTAAAGTTTTATGAATGAAAGTCACGTGATGTTTGTAAATACAACCGTGGGAATTCGCGGAAGTGAGCTATATTTAGAATCAGATAATCTCGTGTCCGTCTTGTTTTTCTGTTAAGTAACGTTTCAGTTACTATTCTGTACAGTTTTATTTGACAAAATAAATAAAATTATTGATCAGTTACAACTGTTGATCATTTATGCACTAGATTGATATTTTCCATAAAAAATAACGTCATCACTCCTTACGCGGGAGGAAATTTCGAAAGCCAAATGCACGGCGTTTGAAGAAAATACTCCTTTGATTCTAGTCTAAAATTATTAGAAGTAAGTCGTGTTAGAATCGAAATAATAAGTATCAACCGTGGTATATCGCAGAATAACCCGAGTTTGTCGTTCTTATGCGTAGAAATATCTCATACCACGGTTGATACTTATTATTTCTTAAATAAACAATATGAACAACTCATACCAGGTCTAACCTCCACAACGTGCACGTCGTGACATAGACACAGCTCACAGCATAAACATGGGTCAAGGACTTCGTTGGTGTCAGCCTCGCTATAGGAACAGAAGAAACTGTGTGACTCAGTATATGAGTCTGGTAACGGATCATCCGATATCGCATGCGGAACACCAATTTCATGATAACGAATATCAGACACCGATATCGCACGTCACCCTCCGTATTGCGTCGTATTGTGACTAGCACATACAGTCCACGAATGCATTAGGCTTGTATAACCGCTTGGGTCGACTAAGCCTGCCCAGGAAGACATGTACGTAGGCCCTACATAGATAAGACTAAAGAAACATAATAAAACAATTTATGTTCCAACAACCTGTCTGAACTCCCGTACCTTATTAACGAACTCATGTCCACATCCCCGCGACGTTTGACATTATAGGAAGATAGATAGAACAAGTTCTCATCATCATTATCATTATCATTATCATCATCATCATCATCATAATCATCATCATCGAGTAGGCTATATTTGCAATGAACAAATAATGTACATGGCAGCAGACAGGGGAACCAAGTAAAAGAATCGCTGTACATCTAAAAGTTTCTCTGTACAAAAGGTAAGGAGAATAAAAACATTTAACGGCTGGTGGTCTATGTCGTGGTGATGACCAGAACCCACCGGAAGACATCCAAAGTGTCGACTGTGGCAGGGTTTCCAGTGAAGAAAATAAAAATGTTGCCACTTTTTAGCCCGTGGTTTGGACGAGGTTGCTCCACGAGATGAAGGGGTATGGGATGTAACTGGGTTGGTAGACATCATGATCAGTGCGTGTCCTAATATGTCTCTGTATTGCATACGTTACTATAAATAGTAACAAATTTAAAGGTAGAAAAGTCAAATATCTGGTCGACGCGGGCAATATATTTCAATTTTCGGCTTTGCCGGGCCAATATTCGTATATTCGGCAAGCGCCGAGAACGAATCACGACCACGTGTCACAGGTAGCAACAACATAGTAACTACATTGTGTAAACATGGCCGCCTGGGGCCGCTAAGGTATGCAATAAAGAAGTTATTAAACGGCTGCGGTGGGCCATTTGTGGATATTGGCGCACCTATCCGATATTGGCCATAGGGTGCGCCAATATCCACAAATGGCCCACCTCCGCGGTTTAATAATCTCTAAATCTTTAATACCTCTTGAACTTTCAAGAGCCAATATGCACACATTCGGTTATAAGTAATACGTTGGACAAAGCCTAATAACTCCATTAAAATTATTGGAATGCCTTAATTTCTCGCCATTCAGGCTAGCCTGTGTGCCAGTCTGTCGATTTTTCACTTTTTAACTTCTGGCAAAATGACATGATCAGAAACTCAATACGGTCCAATTAATAGTCTCGGTGCTAAAATGTATTTATTTGACTGACCAGGCAAAATATATCAACGCATGTTCCCAGGCTACATTTAGGTAATCCAAGGATCGCAGGTTCGATCCTCCGTCTGACCCTAATCAAAGTAACAGTCTTTCAGATGAGACGTTAAACCGATGTCTCGTGTCGGTGCTTTACACCGTGCACGTAAAAGAACCAGAGGAGACTCTGGAATGGGTCTCTGTCTGTATCATTGCACTATCCTCCAAAAATCTAAAATGACTAATCTTTTCAGGAGGCGTCGCTCATATGGGCAACCGGTAGCGACGATAAATAAACTTAAAACACATGCTTACATTAGGCGAGTACCGTCACAGACTTAATAATAGACGGTGATGATTTTTGCATATTATTCAGTCGGCAGAAAATAAAAGATGGCGGTTCCTGGAGAGAGAATGATTTTGCAAAGTGATTTTGATGAAGTTTTGAGGTAACACCACATTATTTGTGATTTTATGTTTTCTTTGAGTCTTACAATATCTGTATTTACTGTTAGAGTTCTTCTTTTACAGGGAACGTGACGGTAAAGCCTGGATTAGCTACAAATGTCACGGTATGTAAATTCGGATATATAATTATCGGACAGTTTTGTTTAGAGGAAAAGTATCATTGAAGGTCCTCATTCCGTGACTGTCCTAATTCCGAGTTGAAACAGAATATATGTGTTCACACCCTAAGGCTATGTTAATACTAATCCCCTAACTTGACAAATTCATGATTACCCTAAGTACGGAATCAATGTTCATAACCCTTTCCCTCATAGAAGCCCCTCTTGACGTCATTACCAATACGGACATACATTGACAATGTAGTAGCCAAACCAATGTTCATAACCCTTTCCCTCATAGATGCACCTCTTGACGCCATTACCAATACGGACATACATTGACAATGTAGTAGCCAAACCAATGTTCATAATAAACCCTTTCCCTCATAGAAGCACCTCTTGATGCCATTACCAATACGTCATACATTGACAATGTAGTAGCCAAACCAATGTTCATAACCCTTCCCTCATAGAAGCACCTCTTGATGCCATTACCAATACGACATACATTGACAATGTAGTAGCCAAACCAATGTTCATAATAAAGGCCAGAATCTCATGTAGTCCCAGTAATATCTATTGAAGTGGGATAGATATGGTGAGTTGGTGACTACTTATCCACTGCATGATAGCTAAATGGCTGTCGTTTATATGGATATATATTAGTATATATTAACCTAAATCTCATGTAGTCCCAGTAATATCTATGGAGGTGGGATAGATATGGCGACTACTTATCCACTGCATGATGGCTAAATGGCTGTCGTTTGTATGGATATATAATAGTATATTAACCTAAATCTCTATGAAGTCCCAGTAATATCTATGAAGGTGGGATAGATATGGCGACTACTTATCCACTGCATGATAGCTAAATGGCTGTCGTTTGTATGGAAATATAATAGTATATTAACCTAAATCTTTATGAGGGAATGGGTTAATTAGCTATAGCAAATAGAGGTGACCACTAACATAGGTTTGACTGTATAAAGAATGTGGTTATGATGTAATACATGGTGTGCTACAGGTAGAGAAACAGTGCATGGGCAGCTGCAATCACAAGGCGTGTCTGTCGAGGGAGTACCATACGTAACTGCCTCTCATGAGTTTAATGTACAGAAAGTATCACAGGTGAGCTATCGCATTATTTATATTTTATGTTTATACAGGTTTTGAGCTAGACTGCGATTTGAAGAAATATTTTCCTTAAAGCTGCCTCAATCATTTCTCCCTATTTTGAAATCCGGGGGGGGGTATATAGTGGTCCCTCTTATCCCTATTTTGAAGGTATACATGGGAGAAGTTTGTTTGTTAACAGTGCCTAGAGGTTAACCAGTGAGTTTTATATATTCTACATGTGTATAAAGAGACTTCTCTGAGCTAAGAATATGGAGGCGTGAGGCATTTCTAGGGTAAGAATTTGTCCCAAATCACCCTCTAGCTCATTGGCTTAAAGTTTCATATTCAAAGGTCTATAATTATTCATTTCAGTTCTGGTAGGATTAGGGATTTCTTACCAATTTGCTAATTGACTTGATTATAATACTTGCTTTCTGTTTGTGTCATTGATCATACAGTTAAGCTTGCTGCATTTTCTGATGAGTGAAGCAACCATATATGTTAGTTAGCTAGACATAGCCATATTTCAAACCCGCACCGTCACGACAATATCCTCTAGTAATAATGTCTCACCACTCTATAACTCTGCCACCACAACAGTGAACCCACCAAAACAAAAACTGGCTGTGCAAATACTGCTCATAAACTTAATTTATTTTGACGACTTACACTGCACACATAGTGATGTTGTCGTCAGGGTTCCCTCTGTCTGAATGTTTGTCTGCGCCACTTCTGTCACCAATTGAAAAACACTGGAGCCAATTAAAACAACTTGGAGCCAACCAAGAGCCATATAGTTCACAAATAAATATAAATTGAAGCCATGAATTTGACAAAACATGTGCCCAAAAAAAAGGTTGCTCCAAATATCACAAAATTTAGCGCCAAATATTATTTTTTGTCGCAATTGGTGACATTGGCGACCGACAGCGGGAACCCTGGTTGTGAATTATATACAATGGAGGCATGAGCAAGCTTGCATACCCGTGCCACTATCCTGGTTTATTTGGTTTCAGAGAACGATAGAGATCAGCTACACGGGGGAAGACGTTTGCTGCACTCGGCGGTTTGTTGCCCCATTGACCACCTTCAAGAATGTGCACAGTGAACGCAAATCTGTATGTTTTGTTTTAACAATATTTGTGTCTCCTACCCCCCTCCTCCCCCATTTATGAGGGAGATATATTTAGTGTGGATGTCTGTCCGTCAGAAATGAATCGTTGGAGGGACTTTGAAATAACTTGATACAAATGTTACATCATAACAAGGTTTCAGACATGATCATTTGTTGGGTCACGTTCACATTTGTTGGGTCACGTTCACATTTGTTGGGTCACGTTCACATTTGTTGGGTCACGTTCACATTTGGATGGCATATGCTTATATTTTGAGTCGTCCGTTACATGTACCGGTATATAGCAACAGTCCTTTATGTACTGTATATAGCAACAGTCCTTTATGTACTGTATATAGCAACAGTCCTTTATGTACCGGTATATAGCAACAGTCCTTTATGTACCGGTATATAGCAACAGTCCTTTATGTACCGGTATATAGCAACAGTCCTTTATGTACTGTATATAGCAACAGTCCTTTATGTACCGGTATATAGCAACAGTCCTTTATGTACCGGTATATAGCAACAGTCCTTTATGTACCGGTATATAGCAACAGTCCTTTATGTACCGGTATATAGCAACAGTCCTTTATGTACCGGTATATAGCAACAGTCCTTTATGTACCGGTATATAGCAACAGTCCTTTATGTACCGGTATATAGCAACAGTCCTTTATGTACCGGTATATAGCAACAGTCCTTTATGTACCGGTATATAGCAACAGTCCTTTATGTACCGGTATATAGCAACAGTCCTTTATGTACCGGTATATAGCAACAGTCCTTTATGTACTGTATATAGCAACAGTCCTTTATGTACCGGTATATAGCAACAGTCCTTTATGTACCGATATATAGCAACAGTCGTTTATTTTTATGATCTACATTTTTGTAACTTTCCCAATTGTCATTGCTTACAATATGGCCGGATAACAAGCATGCCAGTTTTCAAGACGTATACAGCTTACTTGTAAATTGTAGCATATTTCCCAATTTATTAGGCTTAGTTTATACAAATTTATTTTAGCTCAATTGCGAAACAAGGTCTTACAACTTATATTGATCCCTCTCGAGACCTCATTCCTGATGGAATCCATCGCCATGAGGGAGAGAAAAGAGGCATGTGGAATTTAAATGGCACAATCGTAATGGCTCCAGTGGGTCTCGAACTCTGGGCCTTTTGCACCTGAAGCGAACGCGGATACAATTAATTAACCAAGGGAAATTTGGCAGGTCCTGACCGGGTTTGAACTCACCTATTATTACAAGTGATAAACAAAGATAGTTTTTATGTTTTAATGCTAAAGGATTAAGTTTGATTGGCATGACATGAGAATATAAGATAGCTGCCAGTGTAAATGGGGGGTGGGGCATATGTTTTTGTTACAAAATCAACCATCTAGTTACAACATTTGAATTAGTGTTTATTTTATATTAACCCTTTCAACCCCACAGGCCTCTAAATAGGCTTATGAAAAGTGTAGATCCAGATGAGCCGGCTCGTAACGAGCCGTCTCATCAGGATCTGCACTTTTTTGCCAGTAATAATTATTACTATTTTTAGATAAAATTACCCATTTTGATAAATGAACTGATCCAAATGTAATTTTGTTATTAATTTATTGGTCTAAAAATATCATGGACCAGTCCATGTCAGTTACTTGGGGTTGAAAGGGTTAATGTACATGTATTTATAGAATGGTACCACACATGTAGACTTTTGTACATTTTCTTTAGCAAGAATTGACTGTCACATACGGATATAGAAGTTTCATGACTGCTGCCCCAAAACTTTCTTTCAAAAAGGCTTTGAAGACACACCTTTTTAAATGTTCATATGGTACATAAATATCGAACTGTGTCTGTGCTCAATCAGGATTAAGACTGCAAATGAACATATTTTATTTAATTATTACCTATATTTTAATTTGTTATAATTTTAGATCCGAATATTTTATAGCATATTTAGAATCCATTGTAATTATGTTTGCTATTTTGTCTTGTTTTATCTCATTGTATGTGGAAGTTTTGATCACTATTTGTGATATTTAGGCTGTAAAGCGCTTTTGAATGTTTTATTTTTAGATGAAAAGAACGCTATATAAGTTTGGTATATAATAATAATAATAATTGTTTATGCATTCAATGTTGCTCATACATGTACAGTCCCACCTCCTCAAACGTCACCTCCCAGGAGCGACACCCTCTTTATAACGTCACTTTTATTCCCTCCCGTTGGATTTTAATGTAATTTCACCTCTCACGAACGACACCTCCCTACAACGCACAACGACAGTCAATTTCCCACCCATCGATGCATAAAATCTCCCAAGAACAGACAATAATCCCAAAATACCAAAATATCTTGTACCTGTATTTCCCAATTCTAAAAATAGCTAACAATAGAATCACACTACCGGTATGTATACGTCTGGTTTCCTAACAGTTATGTGTTTGAATATACAATTGTCGATGGGAACCAGGTTATTCGGAAGCCATATAAAAAGGCCGACCATATTTTGAAAACAAACTTACAATTAGCGCTATTTATGGAGCTTTTATGAAATTTAGCATGGAAGTAATAATTGCCGTGATGCGACTGATCTATGTTTTATGTTGTTTGTTTTTTATACAATTGAAATGCGTAATTTATCAGATGTTTTGACTTTGATGTATTGAAAACATAAATCGTTTAAATGTACACAATTGTCTAGATTTGTATAATCTGGGGGATTTTAACACATTGTGTCCTCAGCTGGACCTCAGAGTAAAATCAGTGACTTTTTTAAGCAAACATAAAATCTGTGTTTAGTTTCAGACTGATATATGTATATTGTATAGTTATATGTATTAAAAAGAAGTTGAATTTTCAATGCTTTGAGTCAGTTTTAGAATGTTTTTGAATATTTACCGAAAGTACAATTGTACATAGGACCTCATTCTGTATACTCTATATTCAAATCAGTATGAGCCACCGACTATAAACTGACTATTCGCGCATTTCCAGACTTCAAAAAGTTGAACCTCCCTAGAACAACAACCTCTACAACAACCAATCTCGATGTATCCGGATGGTGTTTGCTCTAGAGAGGTTTGACTGTACATCCAATGTTTGGTGTGTTTTATGTTGCGTTTATTGCTGAGTCATTTGCTTTAACTCTTTCGCCACCAATGTCGCATACAAACGACTTTGCAAACCGCAGAGAATCCGATCAGAAGAAGAGACTGTGCTGTCTGATCAGGCTATATGCTGATTGATCTTCAGAGCTGAAACACCTGTCCGAATAGCAAACAACATAATCATGGTCAGACGCGGCTTTGCACATGCTCTGAATTTATTCGTCTGGGATCTTCTGCGAACAATAATAGCTGGAGAGTTGCCATGTGACCTAATTTGTTGGTGCGACAATTAAACCTCAAAACCAAACGTTCCATTCAGCACAAAACTGATGGTACCCCCATTTCGACCTAAAATTTAAAAACTATTCAATAATTTGTGAACAATTGGTTAGGGAACATTGTAGGAAATTAAACATGGTCAGTTGGTGACCCCATATCAAATTTGTGATTAAATGTCAAGGTCACTGGAATCGTACATAGAAAAACATTTGTAAATCAATGTTTTGTGGAGAACATTGGCTTACAGTTAATCTGTATGAACACATTCATCTTCGTAAGTTTATGAATTATATTGTATTTAGGTCAGCAGTAAGAACGGTCAATGTCAAATGACATGGATAAGTTGACCTGGCAAGGATCTTGTCATCAATTTTAGCTCATAAATTGCGAACCATTAGGTGTACAGTTTTCAGAATTGTTATGCAGGGCTCAAGTTAGACCCGAAATTTCGGGAGAAGTGAGAAAGCGTGTGTTTGTGTCATCTAATGATATTATTTAATAAATTTCAACAGAATAGGGTTAAAATACACAATATGACATTTAAATACAATATTTGAATAGAAGGAGTGCTTTACAATGGCCAGTGTATCTTACTGGACAATATTTTATCTGAAAATTGTAGAAAAGCAAAGTTAAATTGTTTTTGTGTTTTTAGGGAGAAGTGGTGCCCCCAGAGAGCGAGGTCAGAGTCCCAAGGGCGACCACTTCATCCATGTTGCCCTCTAGAATGAGCCCTGTGTATGTACATGTAAATTGTTCACAATCAATAGATGGTTTGAGGTCAAGGTCAGGACCAATTTATGTTTACCAAACCTTATCTTTGCATCATGCACTCTGATTCATTTGAATGAAAAATGGGGGGGGGGGCATCTATAAATAAAAGCTATACAGTTTAAATATATGTTTTTCAGATACATTGTTTAGATGTTACTCCAGGGGGACTGGGAGTATCCAGTGACTCGGAAGGAAAACTCAAGATTTGGGAGACCGAAACTGCTGATATACGGGTATGTATATAATGTTGTAAATGGTGATGATGCAAACAGCATAGAGCCTGATCAGATGTTCCGTCTGATCTGGCTCTATGCTGTTTACAAAAGTGACTTTAGAAGTGATTGGCAGATTAAAGGTTAACGTAACTGCAAGCGTATCATGTGTCACTAGGATGTTAGTAATACAATGTATTGTTAAAAAGGAAGCTGTCCTCAGATTATAAATACGACAATTGGCTGCTTTCTTATTTTAACACTTGTATTTTGAAAAAATCTGCTTATGTATGTGAGTTTATTTAACGTCGCTATCGGTTTCCCAATTGAGCGACGGGCAGTTTACCTAACAACACCTTTTCCGGGCAGGCTCTAGCGGTTAACCAGTACTTGGTGCACCAACCTCCGTAAGAAACTGTCAACTTTTTCATATAAATGAGACACGGCCTGATTGGGGCTCGAACCCGTGACCATCAGTCATGATCGGTTACAGTGGTATACAAGTCAGTGACCTTGACCACAGAAGCGGACATTTTGGCGCCATTGGCGATCGACAGCGGGAACCTGGCCAATCATTTGTAATTTGAATAGAATTAGATCAGCTTAGTGGTTACAGTGGTATACAACCACTCGACCACTGAGGCGGTCATGTATGTGAGTGTCTTGTAGGGATAAAGATATACACACACATATAATGCCTTCTCTTTCAGAGGATACTAGATGGCCATATTGGTGATGTATATACCTGTCAATTCTTCCCATCAGGCCTTGTGATATTGAGTGGTGGGGCCGATATGCAACTGAAGATTTGGTCTGCTGAAACGGGACAATGCGCTGCAACACTTCGTGGGCATGTCGCTGGTAGGTAGGGTACTTCTACTAGGGTTATACCAGTTACAGTAGTTACATGTACCTGTATTTGTGATCTTTTCTTCTAGGGTTATACCAGCTACAGTAGTTACATGTACCTGTATTTGTGATCTTTTCTTCTAGCCCATATGAGCGACGCCTCCTGAACTTGAAAATTTGGCTCAAATATGCACTTACAGTGTCCACTTAATTATTCTTAAAGTGTTAGTAGTGTGTTGTAGTTTATTTTCTTATATAGTAAATCATAAAATATTGATCATTGAATGTTTTTTAGTGAATATTGTTAAATATAATTAAATACTTTTTAGTGAATAGCAATATTATAGCATATACCAATTACCATATACTTATTTGTTCAGTGGTCAATACTTGTGCACATGGTCATAACTATGCCTAAGATGCTAGTTAATATACTCCCAAGGTATGTGAAATAGCTATACAAGCAGTGGGACCCTTTCAACAACATCTCAACAAAATTAATTTAATTACACACACTTATTACATTGGGGTATACATGAGGCAGTCAAACATGAAACGAAACAAGACATACTTACAAAGTACAAACAGGTTTAGAAATAGAATATTCCCTTTGCAGAAGTGTTATTCACACACAGGCTGCCCTAGCTCGATTGTGAAAGAAGTTCTAAGATTAATCAAGCTCAAGTCTCAACGCTTGCTTCACTTGCTTGAGTTGCTTCTGCATGACACATTTAATGATTTTAGTAATGATCAGCAATCGACCACCTGAATCGACCAGCAAATATATGCCACTTTGTGAGTATTGACCATACCCAATAGGGTATTACAATCACATGAACAGCCCAAAGGTAGCAACACACATTATTGCACAATGCAGAGTATAATGATTGACTAAAATCATAAATTCTTTGTTGAATTTAGTATTGACCACCAATTGACCAGTATTTACCACTTTGTGAGTATAATATTATTGACCACTTCGTGAGTATTGACCCTATAGAGTACAATAATCACATAAATATATTCTCAATACAACCCAAAGTTAGTAACACACATTATAGCACAATGCAGAGTATATAAAACCATTAAATAATGTTTTATTTAATATTGACCACCAATCGACCAGTATTGACCACTTTGGGAGTATTGACCGGGGCGGTTTTAACCGGTTAAAACTGGCGGTTTAAACCGCCCCTCGAATCGACCGGCCAACGTTGTCCTGAAGAGATTAGTCATTTTACATATTTGGAGGATAGTGCATGATACAGACAGAGATGCATTCCAGATTCTCCTCAGGTTCTTTTTTACGTGCACGGTGTAAAGCACCGACACAAGACCTTGGTTTAAAGTCCCATCTGAAAGACTTCATTTTATTAGGGCCAGACGCGGATCGAACCGTTTCAATATTCATACGGTTTTCTCCATTTCAATATTATGTGAGATTTTCTCTGCTTGTCTAATTCATAAGGTTTTCTCCATTTCAGTGGTTTTTTTATACATTTTCTCCATTTCAATATTTGTAAAGTTTTCTCTGTTTCAATAATTTACGAGGTTTTCTCCATTCAAGTGTTCTAGACACAGCACTAATTGACCGTGGTCATAACTTTGTAAGGTTTTCTCTGTTTTAATAATTTACGAGGTTTTCTCCATTCGGGTGTTCTAGACAAGTCACATGGCACTAATTGACCGTGGTCGTAACTTTATACGGTTTTCTCTGTTTCAATAATTTACGAGGTTTTCTCCATTCAGGTATTCTAGATACAGCACTAATTGACCGTGGTCGTAACTTTGTGTCCTGTGGTAGAGATGGTACAGCTAGACTATGGGACTGTGGGACGCAGGCCTGTTTGGGCACGATAGAGGGTTGCAGTGGTAACATCAACTGCTGTTCCATACAGAATACTGGCAGCAATATAGACCTGGGCACACCCGCCCACACATCAAGTTTGTACCTTTCTTTCTAGCATTATCGGGACATGTCAGATTTGTAATTGCTAGTTGATAGCAGTTCGAACATGGGTCTCCGTGGCTGAGTGATTATGGTCGTTGACTTCAAATCACTTGCCCTCTCCTCTGTAGGTTTGAATCCATCTGGAGCTGTCGAATTATTTTGTGTGAGGAAGCTTTCCAGCTGGCTTGTGGAAGGTCAATGGTTCTACCCGGGTGCCTGAACTACTGTTCGAGGGGCAATCAATGATGGAGAGTGTCAACTTCTTTCGTATGAGAAGCTGTCCCGCTGTCAGTCGTCAATAGCACCAATAACTATAAAAAATTAATAAAAATTAAAAATAATAAACTATGCTATAAAAATACTGGCTCTAAATTTTGTGAATTGGCGAAATATTTGGTGCAACTTGTTTTGGTTTTTTTTTTTTTTACCCCTTGTTGTATTTTCACCAAACTTGACTGGAAGCATCGGTATGATTTCTAAGTTTTGCATATTGTAACGCCATTCTGATTGTATGAATTTTTTGCGGATTTACGGATACATGAATTTGAACATTTTTGTAACGATGCTTGTCCGTGCTTTGACCCTGCATTGATGTTTTGTGTGCATGCTATACTTTTCTGGTTTTATGTTTTCAAGCATGGCAATGGGTAAATGCAAATGTGTTAAAAGATAGTGGGAGGGGGGGGTACTTAGAAAAGTATGGAAGCCCTGCCAATAACCGTTGTATGTTGCCTATTGTGAATTCTTATTATTGTGTGTTTTACGTTTATTTATCGTTGCTACCGGTTGCCCATATGAGCGACGCCTCCTGAAGAGGTTAGTCATTTTAGATTTTTGGAAGATAGTGCAATGATACAGAGAGAGACCCATTCCAGAGTCTCCTCTGGTTCTTTTACGCGCACGGTGTAAAGCACCGACACGAGACCTCGGTTTAACGTCCCATCTGAAAGACTGTTAATTTTATTAGGGTCAGACGGGGGATCGAACCTGCGATCCCTGGATTACAATTCTTATTATTATATGACCAATAACCGTTTTATAGTGCCTATTGTGAATGTTTCAGATGAGATGGAAGTAGGAACAGACGGAAAACTGCTTGTGATTGGATGTGAGAACGGAACATTGCAAGGTTACAGTCTACATAGTAAAGTTAAGGTATGGTCTATCAACCTTACCGTAACTTATGAAACCACATGATATATCCTACTCTTTAAATGATAGTGTAGTGATGTTTATATTCACGTGTTAGTTTAGTTTATACAAATTAATTTTATTTTCGGGTTGCGAAACAAGTTCTTTCAACTTATATTAATCATAATACATCACCATGAAGGAGAGAGAAGCGGCAACGTGGAATTTAAATGCCTTGCCTAAGGGCACAATCGTAACAGCTCCAGCAGGGCTTCAGGTGTTGGCTTGGTGGATGATTTACATTCAGGTGTTTGACACGGTTGATGATTTACATTCGGGTGTTTGACATGGTTGATGATTTACATTCGGGTGTTTGACATGGTGGATGATTTACATTCAGGTGTTTGACACGGTTGATGATTTACATTCGGGTGTTTGACATGGTTGATGATTTACAATCGGCTGTTTGACATGGTGGATGATTTATATTCGGGTGTTTGACACGGTGGATGATTTACATTCGGCTGTTTGACACGGTGGATGATTTACATTCGGCTGTTTGACACGGTGGATGATTTACATTCGGCTGTTTGGCACGGTGGATGATTTACATTCGGCTGTTTGACACGGTGGATGATTTACATTCGGCTGTTTGACACGGTGGATGATTTACATTCGGCTGTTTGACACAGTGGATGATTTACATTTGTTTATATTCAGGTTTTTGACTTAGATTGTCATGATGCGGTGAACTGCTGTTGTTTCTTGTCCGACACGTGCATTGCCTGCGGAACACAAGACGGCCATATAACAATTACAGATATCAGAAATATAAGGTAAAACACTCTTAAACTGGACAGTAAAGAGGTACTGTGTTGGATATTGATTGTTGGGACTAGTGTGATGATAGGTCAGTTTGATGTAGCAATATATAGAGATATGACCCCTGAATGCGTGAAAACATTATGAACACGACATAAGCTGTTTCTTGGGTGTTCTTCTTCAAACTTACACATAATGCATAGAATTCTTGAATGAGTTTTAGTATAAACATATTTATTCCACTATGTAAAAGTTTCAACTTTATATATTTTACAATGATTGCCTAGCAAGTTCTAACAACTTATATTAATCACTTCTATTAATCACTCTCATTGGCGCGGATGAAAGCATATATATGGTCATTCATGTGGGAGGAAACCGGAGTACCCGGAGAAAACCCACCTGTCCGATCTGGCGACCACCGTTCCATCTCATATACTTCCCGGTCTGAGGATCGAACCCGGGTTGCATTGGTGAGAAGCGAGCGCGCTAACCACTGCGCTAATCGGACAGCCGCTATGTACATTCACAAAACGATGCATGTACACGGACTTGAAGAAGTATGATAGTGGACAACATTTTTGTCCAATAATGCCCATTATGACCTCTTCCTTGGCAAGAAAGCCATGTTTGATTGGTTGCAGGTTATATACCACATATCTTGAGCTAACATAACCAACTGGTATACAGCAATGTATAAGCAAGTTATGGGCCCTTAAAGTAGCCACAATGAGAGACATCGATCAATTACTGCCCCTGAATACTCACTAAAAGCAGATAGGTTCTATTAAGTGTTTTCCTCTGTTTTTATCGTTGTTTCCTTTGCACAGCATGCTAGCAATTTTATTCCACTATCTCCTCTTATGAGTAATAAATTAATATATCTCGACAGATCTCCTATCTTATATACATAATATAACTGTTCTATTTCTAAACGAACTAAAGTATAAGTAAGATTTACATTGCCACATTCTGCGTATTAACTGAGAAAAATGCAACTCAATTTATTTTATTTTTTTACCTTGACCCGAGTAATTGTCCATAAATAGCTTTGGGACATTCCAATTTACAGCTGGCAATTTACAGCTGGGACATTCCAATTTACAGCAAATTGATTTTTTATTAGTCAATTTTCGTACTTGCCTGTATTTCAACACTGATTGTTACAAGTTGGTATCTTGTCAATGTGTCATACAACATTTAGAGAAAGATCATCCGGCTATTTATGTTAATTAGGCTGGGAATTATGTAAAATGTTTGCTTCGTTGTCACTGATTGGCTATGCGTATTAATGGTATTAAGTTGATTGGATTACGGCAAGTATCCGGATGTCGGGGTGGAGATTAGCTTAATATGCCTCGTGGCGTGAATTTCCAGGCTGTCAAATGACGAAACGTATTACCATTAATTAGCAATTATCGAAATGAATGTCGCCCTGATGTCTATTGTCGGCGAAGTGGCGGGAAATAAAGCGACCACTTCGCCCGAATCGCCCTCTAGAGTGTGAGCCCTGTACAATGGGTACTTATTTGTTTAAGAATGTTATCAGTTAATGAACACGGTTTGGATAAAATCATATTTATCAAACCGCAACATCTGCTTAGGGAACAGGATTCTAACTAAAGGAACCTATTCACATTTTGGAATAAATCAAGACTTTATCTGCCAAGGGAGGTAATAAGTAAATTAGAGCTGTCGCTCATTACTATACTTTGTCTTGCTATAAAACTCCAAGGGGAACTATTCACATTTAGTCTGAAGTTTATATTATCTATAAACTATACAGAGTTCTCTCCCTTGGATGTATTTTATGTTAAACAGCTGATTTCTTTCAAGTTTATTTAGCTTTGTGTTGTTTTTAGACAATAATCACGAGGTGCAAGTCATTTTCAGTAATGTAAATACGGACATCTTGAAAAGTGTCCCTGCGGGGCACTGAATAGAATTTAATATGTAGTAGGAAATGTCCAATAGGTGTACGACACATATCCAATGAGCCATCATGGAGTGTCAGTGGTCCAGAACCATCATGGAGTGTCAGTGGTCCAGAACCATCATGGAGTGTCAGTGGTCCAGAACCATCATGGAGTGTCAGTGGTCCAGAGCCATCATGGAGTGTCAGTGGTCCAGAACCATCATGGAGTGTCAGTGGTCCAGAACCATCATGGAGTGTCAGTGGTCCAGAACCATCATGGAGTGTCAGTGGTCCAGAACCATCATGGAGTGTCAGTGGTCCAGAACCATCATGGAGTGTCAGTGGTCCAGAGCCATCATGGAGTGTCAGTGGTCCAGAACCATCATGGAGTGTCAGTGGTCCAGAGCCATCATGGAGTGTCAGTGGTCCAGAACCATCATGGAGTGTCAGTGGTCCAGAGCCATCATGGAGTGTCAGTGGTCCAGAACCATCATGGAGTGTCAGTGGTCCAGAACCATCATGGAGTGTCAGTGGTCCAGAACCATCATGGAGTGTCAGTGGTCCAGAACCATCATGGAGTGTCAGTGGTCCAGAACCATCATGGAGTGTCAGTGGTCCAGAGCCATCATGGAGTGTCAGTGGTCCAGAGCCATCATGTTTATGATCATTTTATACTGTGATGTGGTCCATTCAATCGATATATGACGATATACTGCTACCTCCATTGTTTAATGGATGTTTGCCTCATAGTCCAGGGATTGGGAGTTCTATCAGAATATGGTGGCGATGTCCTTAAACAAGACACGTAATTCCACATTTCTTCTCTCCCTCGCAATGAAGCTATAAGGCTGTCCGATTAGATCAGTGGTTAGCGTGCTCGCTTCTCACCTATGCAACCTGCGTTCGATCCTCGGACCGGGAAGTATGTGAGATGGTACGGTGGTCGCCAGTTCGGACATGTGGGTTTTCTCCGGGTATTCCGATTTCCTCCCACACGAATTACCACATTTACGCTTTCATCCGCACCAACGAAAGTGATTAATATAAGTTGTTAAAACTTGCTTCGCAATCGTTTTGTATTTGTATAGACTAACCATAACTCCTACATTATATTTAGGGTCCCACTGCAGGAATGGAAGGAAAGTCGTAATACCGCGCTGTCCATGTTACCTCATAAAGGGGGCGTGTTTACAAATACAGGTATGACATTTGTGCATATTTCTGTTCTACTAATTACGTTATTATATTTGAGGAAGTTTTATTATGCTATTAACTGTATGTCATGCTACACACCATGCTACACACACACCATGCTGTGGCTTAATGGCTTGGCTATGTGATCTTCTGTGGCTTAATGGCTTGGTTATGTGGTCTTCTGTGGCTTAATGGCATGGCTATGTGATATTCTGTGGCTTAATGGCTTGGCTACATGATCATCTGTGGCTTAATGGCTTGGCTACGTGATCATCTGTGGCTTAATGGCTTGGCTATGTGATCTTCTGTGGCTTAATGGCTTCGCTACATGATCGTCTGTGGCTTAATGGCTTGGCTACGTGATCATCTGTGGCTTGGCTATGTGATCATCTGTGGCTTAATGGCTTGGCTATGTGATCTTCTGTGGCTTAATGGCTTGGCTACATGATCGTCTGTGGCTTAATGGCTTGGTTATGTGGTCTTATGTGGCTTAATGGCTTGGCTATGTGATATTATGTGGCTTAATGGCTTGGCTATGTGATCTTCTGTGGCTTAATGGCTTGGCTATGGTCTTCTGTGGCTTAATGATCGTCTGTGGCTTAATGGCTTGGCTATGGTCTTCTGTGGCTTAATGGCTTGGCTACATGATCGTCTGTGGCTTAATGGCTTGGCTATGTGATCTTCTGTGGCTTAATGGCTTGGCTATGGTCTTCTGTGGCTTAATGGCTTGGCTATGGTCTTCTGTGGCTTAATGGCTTGGCTACATGATCGTCTGTGGCTTAATGGCTTGGCTATGTGATCTTCTGTGGCTTAATGGCTTGGCTACATGATCGTCTGTTGTTTAATGGCTTGGCTATGTGATCTTCTGTGGCTTAATGGCTTGGTTATGTGGTCTTCTGTGGATTAATGGCTTGGCTACGTGATATTCTGTGGCTTAATGGCTTGGCTATGTGATCTTCTGTGGCTTAATGGCTTGGCTACATGATCAGCTGTGGCTTAATGGCTTGGCTACGTGATCGTCTGTGGCTTAATGATCTTCTGTGGCTTAATGGCTTGGCTACAAGATATTCTGTGGCTTAATGACTTGGCTATGTGATCTGTGGCTTAATGGCTTGGCTACGTGATCGTCTGTGGCTTAATGGCTTGGCTACATGATCATATGTGGCTTAATGGCTTGGCTATGTGATCTTCTGTGGCTTGGCTACATGATCATATGTGGCTTAATGGCTTGGCTATGTGTTCTTCTGTGTCTTAATGGCTTGGCTACATGATCTTCTGTGGCTTAATGACTTGGCTACATGATCTTCTGTGGCTTAATGGCTTGGCTACATGATATGTGGCTTAATGGCCTGGCTACATGATGTTCTGTGGCTTAATAGCTTGGCTATGTGATCTTCTGTGGCTTAATGGCTTGGCTATGATCTTCTGTGGCTTAATGGCTTGGCTACATGAACTTCTGTGGCTTAATGGCTTAGTTACATGATCTTCTGTGGCTTAATGGCTTAGCTACAGGCTATTGCGTGAGTGACTTGGCTACATGATCTTCTGTGGCTTAATGGCTTAGCTACATGATCTGTGGCTTAATGGCTTGGCTTTAGGATATTGCGTGAGTGACTTGGCTACATGATCTTCTGCTGTTGAAACCCCTAAGTCAATATGATTAGGAGCTTTTTATAAGCATAGCCTTGACACATGCTTTAGCTCATATACCTTGATTGTTGTCTGTCCTTCCGTCACAAAGTTTGTCAGGACAAGATCTGCTAAACCCGTGGTTGGATTTTTGCGAAACTTCACAAGTGATCAGTAACACGACCACTTGTCAGTAACAGGACCACATGTCATCTTTGTGTTCCATTGACTCAGTTTTGACTCTATGTGCATTTCATAAATTGATAGTAAAAAAAATACCAACATCATAAGCGACAGAAATTACAGATTTACATAACGTCATTAATGACCCGAAAAACCAATTCTTTTTTATTAATTATGTCCCTAGTTACCCGTTTCATGTGTTGGCTGCCAAATCATTTTCGTATTTCGCTGCAGTCATTTTTCTCAGAGTTATGACCCTTTACTCCACTGATGCAACACTGTGTTTTACGTTTATTTTATCATCGCTACCAGTTGCCCATATGAGCGATGCCTCCTGAAGAGATTAGTCATTTTAGATTTTGGAGGATAGTGCATGATACAGACAGGGTCTACATTCCAAAGTCCCCTCTGGTTCATTTACGTGCACGGTGTAAAGCACCGACACAAGACCTCGGTTTAACGTCCCATCTGAAAGACTGTTCATTTTATTAGGGTCAGATGGGGATCAAACCTGTGATCCTGGATTACCAGTCCACTGTGTTACCACTGGACTACAGATCCGTCTGTGATGCAACACTGCTGTGGAGACATGCTTTTTTTCAAAAACGATTTCTAGTTATATTAATAATTTAGTATAGGGGCTATTGTTCTACACGACTCCTGCAGCCCCTGCTCATGTTGTGATCATATACTGGTACACTTCTTGTTTTACGGGCAAGTTTAGCCACCTAAGCAATGTGTGTGTGGTGTGTTTGATTAAGGACAGCACAGTTTGACAAAGGCTCAAACCTGGGACCCAATCAATCTATAGCTGTAGCACATGACACCATACAATAACCAGTGTATTCTAAGCGCTACATTCTCTATACGTTGTAACCACATTGACTTTCATTGAAAAGTTGATACAACTAACACAGGAAACACACTGATTTCAGGGCACAAGCTACGGGGTGATTTGGGCACAGAAGTCGCTTCGTTGTTTGTAGCTACATCATCGCTAGACATCTGCCCGATATAATCCGATTTTGCCTTATTTTGGGGTGCATTATTGCTCTTATTTTGGAGTGCATTCTTGCTCTTATTTTGGAGTGCATTCTTGCTCTTATTTTGGAGTGCATTATTGCTCTTATTTTGGAGTGCATTATTGCTCTTATTTTGGAGTGCATTCTTGCTCTTATTTTGGAGTGCATTATTGCTCTTATTTTGGAGTGCATTCTTGCTCTTATTTTGGAGTGCATTCTTGCTCTTATTTTGGAGTG
Source organism: Archivesica marissinica (assembly GCA_014843695.1). Classification (NCBI taxonomy): domain Eukaryota; kingdom Metazoa; phylum Mollusca; class Bivalvia; order Venerida; family Vesicomyidae; genus Archivesica; species Archivesica marissinica. The sequence continues at coordinate 14,412,722 of CM026387.1, forward strand.
CATTATTGCTCTTATTTTGGGGTGTATTATTGCTAATTAATCATAATCCATAACAGTTGCCCCCAGGTATATGGCTAGCTCCACCTACTGGAGATATCCCAACCGTAGTCCAATAAAATAACTGCTATAAAAAAAATATGCAATATGCATAGCCAATTGTCTCCACTGGTTTAAAATCATTGCATAGTTATATTACACTGCCTAATAAACAGAATTGAAGCCATATAAGCAAGCAGGATGTGACAGAGATACTAAATTGGCAACAAATGCTCTCGATTGGCTCCATAACCTGAAGCATAGTTGTTGCACGAAGTTGCTTTACTTCAAGATATGTTAGCATAAAATGAAAACTTTTCCATTTTGCAGTAAATAGGTTAACGTAGTAATTCTCTACCCAGAAAAATTATTTTATGGGGTCTCTGTGGTCCAGTGGTTACGGTCACAATTCACTTGCCCCTAACCACTGCTGGTTCGAATCCTACTGGGAAGTCAGACTATTTCATGTGAGGAAGCTGGCTTGCTGAGGGTTCTACCTGGGAAAATCGCCATGACTTGGTTGTTGGTACGACGTTAAAACCCCAATAACAAACAAACTAGTTTCGAGCATGTCGAGCAAAATGTTACAAAATAACATTTCCGGATGTTTTTAAAATTAATTTAACCAATGATTTGAACACCTATAACTCCCCACTAACTCCCCACGCTTCTCACTAAATCGTCTGGATGGCTTAGATTTTATTTCAAGTTCCATCAACCTTTCCGTCTTGTGTTCAGTTTCATAGAGTTACCTGCACGGCCCATGATTTTACATATAGTTTTATATTAATTGCAGGTGATGGCTCGTGTTTTTACATAAACCAGAACTATGAGACCATGGTGGAGCTTACAGGATCAGACTGTGACCCTTTATATAAAACAGTGACTGATGGCAAATATGTTTACACTGCATGTAGAGATAGCCACATCAGGAAGTATAGCATAACAGATATGCTGTTGTAAGTCCTTGGCATATATGGATAGAGACATCTGGACAGCATGATAGATATGAAGTTGTAAGTCCTTGGCATATATGGATATGGACAGCATGATATATGAAGTTGTAAGTCCTTGGCATATATGGATATGGACAGCATGATATATGAAGTTGTAAGTCCTTGGCATATATGGATAGAGACATCTGGACAGCATGATAGATATGAAGTTGTAAGTCATTGGCATATATGGATAGAGACATCTGGACAGCATGATAGATATGAAGTTGTAAGTCATTGGCATATATGGATAGAGACATCTGGACAGATATGAAGTCCTTGGCATTTATGGATAGAGACATCTGGACAGCATGATAGATATGAAGTTGTAAGTCCTTGGCATATATGGATAGAGACATCTGGACAGATATGAAGTCCTTGGCATTTATGGATAGAGACATCTGGACAGCATGATAGATATGAAGTTGTAAGTCCTTGGCATATATGGATAGATACATCTGGACAGCATGATAGATATGAAGTTGTAAGTCCTTGGCATTTATGCATTACATACATCTGGACAGCATGATAGATATGAAGTTGTAAGTCCTTGGCATATATGGATAGAGACATCTGGACAGCATGATAGATATGAAGTTGTAAGTCCCAAAAAAACACAAAAAAAAACCTGCATTATGCATTACATACATCTGGACAGCATGATAGAAGAATTTAACCCAAAAAACAGACAGCATGATAGATATGAAGTTGTAAGTCCTTGGCATTTATGCATTACATACATCTGGACAGCATGATAGATATGAAGTTGTAAGTCCTTGGCATATATGGATAGAGACATCTGGACAGCATGATAGATATGAAGTTGTAAGTCCTTGGCATATATGGATAGAGACATCTGGACAGCATGATAGATATGAAGTTGTAAGTCCTTGGCATTTATGCATTACATACATCTGGACAGCATGATAGATATGAAGTTGTAAGTCCTTGGCATATATGGATAGAGACATCTGGACAGCATGATAGATATGAACAAGTCCTTGGCATATATGGATAGAGACATCTGGACAGCATGACATATATGAAGTTGTAAGTCCTCTGCATATATGGATAGAGACATCACAGCATGACATATATAAAGTCCTCGGCATATAAAACACCAACACATGGATAGAGACATCTGGTCATACAGCATGACATATATGAAGTTGTAAGTCCTCTGCATATATGGATAGAGACATACAGCATGACATATATGAAGTCCTCGGCATATATGGATAGAGACATCTGGTCATACAGCATGGCATGAGTGGGTGGCCTGTACAGATAGTCATGTCACTGGACTATGTCTGTACATAAATTCCCATAACATGTGGCTGACTAATGTTATTTCCTGTGTACAGTATGCAATAGCAAACATACCATGTCATGTTTTGATATCTGTGAGCAAAAGATCATTCAGTATCAGTGATCTATTGCGTATGTGGGGGGTGAATTATAAATGCTAAAATACAAATTGATGTGTTACATTTGTATTTTAAATTTGTGACCGTTATCTTTCGACAGACATTGGCGTAGGTATTTCCAGCCGCTCTATTATATACAAATCAACGAATTCGCTTAGCTCTTAGGAACGACAGTTTATCAATACGAAAAAGATGTTTGAATAGGGATTTGTTTGTAAACATGTATTGTAAAAGGCCTCGGATAATTCAAAATTAGCACTTAATGGCAATTTCAAACAAGGGTTGGTAACTCATATCTTATATTTATTTTTGCCTCCCCACTCACTGTTGCTTCGGTAGTCATATTGGATTTTAATATAGATCGCATTTCTGAAAAGGTTTGACGTTATGGTTTCTAAGAAATAGGCGTTATGGCGGGATGCACCTTTCTTTTCCAAATAACATATACAGGGGCACAGTCATCTGAAAGTGTCTGATTTTGACATTTGTGTGTTATGTTGCGTCGGAAGTTTGCATTATTGTTTAAGGTCGTACAATGGAAAATAATCTTAGTTGCCACTGAAGACTTACAACCGTCTTCAACAATACACTGCTGGGTAGTTCTAAAACCATCAACAATACATTGTTGGGTAGTTCTAAAACCATCAACAATACACTGCTGGGTAGTTCTAAAACCATCAACAATACACTGCTGGATAGTTCTAAAACCATCAACAATACACTGCTGGGTAGTTCTAAAACCATCAACAATACATTGTTGGATAGTTCTAAAACCATTAACAATCAATCAACAATCGATAGTTCTCAAATTATAATAACTGTGTCTACATTTCACCATGTGTCCATTTTGATTACACCAAATAGAACAGTACATAAATTTAGAGATGATTTATCTTTTGGTCCGATTTATAGATGACACATTAAAGCGACACTACATCAATGAAAATGCAGATTTCTACACAAGTGTATAACTTTTCCCCAAATATTTGCCTCAAAAACTGAGTATTTCAACTAATAAACAAACATCGTATACGCAAAATAATGTAAATAGTGTCGAAATCCATGCGTAATACATTGCTTGTATCTTGAATAACCTGAATTATGGTACAGATTTACCATTATATGTCACATGTGTGCCTAAGCATATTTATTTGTAGATTTATCTTAGTTGAATTATCTCTAGATGACAGTATCACGGGTTAAGTATTGGCTCCAATGACTAACAAATGTCAATTCAGGAGCATTTTAGTTTAACCATACTTTATTGCTCGATTCGTTTTACATATACATGTGAATACAAAACATGACAAATTAAATAAAGGCAAACAGGTCAGGCCACAAGTTCTAGCAACATTAGTTAAGGCCCTTCCCGAAAATTCAGGAGCATGGATGACATGTTATATGAAATCCTACTTTCACTTTTGAAAGTTTGTAGACCACAAAAACACTGTTTATTGATTCAATGTTAGTGTTCGAATGTAATTCAGAAGAATTTGTAGTACCAACGCATTCATACGTGAACAAATTAATTTTAGTTGCTTTTTGCGATGTAGTGTCGCTTTAATTAAAAACCCACTACTGCCCGATTTAGCTTACTCCACAATGAGAGAGCAAATAGTGGATCATCATAGACTACTAACCTGTGGCCTCGAGGTTATAACTTTTCTCCAATCTCAAAACTCAGTCTCAAGCTTCTGATTGGTTCAGCTGGCAGTAAAACTCAGAATCAACCAATCAAATCATTTGAGCTCGAGTTTGAGATCTGAGAAAAGTTTTATAACCTCGGGGGGCCTGGAGTTGGAAGGGCTACATGTATAAAACACAAATTTAAAGTTCAATATTTACAACATACAATAAACACTTCAAGGGCGAGGCATTTGTAATTCTATGCTTAACATCATTAGTGATCTACGTTTAATGTCATTAGGTTTAACATAATTACTTATGCTTAATATATCAGTATTTATGTTTAACCCTTTCAACCCCACAGGCCTCTAAATAGGCTTATGAAAAGTGTAGATCCAGATGAGCCGTCTCATCAGGATCTGCACTTTTTTGCCAGTAATAATTATTACTATTTTTAGATAAAATTACCCATTTTGATAAATGAACTGGTCCAAATGTAATTTTCTTATTAATTTATTGGTCTAAAAATAGCATGCACCAGTCCATGTCAGTTACTTGGGGTTGAAAGGCTGTCAATTCCTTCAGTTTTACATAACGGACAGTTAGAGTAACACTCCAAGAACCGACGGACAAAGTTGTATCAATCTACGACCACTAACGTACCCCCGTTAAGCCATGTTTACTAACTTGTTTCGTTCGTTTATTTGAAATTCCCCGCATACATGCTATCTAAATACAAATTGTGATCGCGTAGAAATCCTGCAACGCCAAAATAATCGCATGGAATCAAAGCGAGAAATCTGTGATTTTAGTGTAAGCAGGACAAACGTAAGTGATATATTCTCTATATATCTACACATTGAATTATAACTCAGGTCTGTCTGTTGTGACATAGAGACCACCCACCATTCAGCCAACACTAGTGCTATTGTTTCGGGGTCCCATGTACTCAGTAGGCACGAGCGTATAAAAGTGCACGAGTTGTACATTTTAGAAATACATTTACATCATGTGGATCTATTCTAGGTCAACATTTTGTGCAGCACTAATTCCAATATCATAGGAGTGCAGTAATTTTCACAACGATTTTCATCGGGTTTTTGAAGTACTCTTCAAACGGAGGCCTTCCCGGCTTACTTATGCTATAAAAATATCATCTCCATATAATTCAACAGGGGGGCACAGACGGATCTGTAGTCCAGTGGTAACACGCTGGACTGGTAATCCAGGGATCGCAGGTTCGATCCCCCGTCTGACCCTAATAAAATTAACAGTCTTTCAGATGGGACGTTAAACCGAGGTCTCGTGTCGGTGCTTTACACCGTGCACGTAAAAGAACCAGAGGAGACTCTGGAATGGGTCTCTTTTTGTATCATGCACTATCCTCCAAAATCTAAAATGACTAATATCTTCAGGAGGCGTCGCTCATATGGGCAACTGGTAGCAACGATAAATAAACGTAAAAACACAATTCAACAGGTAAATGGAAACAAAGGCGAGTCTTTAATATTATTAAAATTTATGTTTAATATCATTAAGCGTTATTAAAATGATTATAGGCTTGATTTCTCCTTCAATCTTGAGTTGGTTCTATATCCTGAAAAATGGTGAAAAGCTACTCTTGTTTATAAATAGGTGAATAATTTCAATACTTCTCTATATTTTACAAAATTGCTATTTCTCCATCTATTACTGATAATTTCTGTAGAAGAGCAAGGACCGAAGTTGTTCAGAACTGTAACTTTGGCGGGGAAAAAAGAATAAATTTATTTTAATGAACTTACGGATAGGGCAAATCGCTAGTTGTGGATTTCACTAAAAAGGGCAACGGTAATTTTGCGCAAGTTGGCGGGAAACGTTATAAATATATCCTTTTAATTCCAATAAATAGAGATCTGAATTTGACCAATTCATTAGCTTAACCCTTTCAACACCACAGACCTCTCAATAGGCTTACAAAAAAGTGTAGATCCAGATGAGCCGGCTCGTGACGAGCCATCTCATCAGGATCTGCACTTTTTGCCAGTAATATTACTATTCTTAAACAAAAATTACCACTTTTGATAAATGAACTGGTCCAAATGTAATTTTCTTATTCATTTATTGGTCTGAAAATATCATGCACCAGTCCATGTCAGTTACTTGGTGTTGAATGGGTTAATTGACGTTCAAATGTAAGTTAAAAATAATTGTCAATTAACCCACATTTCCCACTGTAATTAATTAAATTACATGTAATTAAACATTTAGTCAATTACACATTACATTCAATTACTTAAAAAATGTAACATTTGAATTACCCCAGGTCTGATTTGACCAGCTGTTAACGTTTCAAACAATTGGCCCTCTACATTTATTTGTCAAATGTTCATTCTCTGTTACTCTCTTGTTAAAGGTCTTGTCATGAATGTGATGTTAAATATAGAATTAGATGACCTCAATTCAACACAATATCAACACTGTCCTGGCCACCAAGTAACAATCTTCCTGCACACTTCTCTATTGTCGATCTGTAACGGCAGTTGTTAATGACCATACCTACAAGAATCAAAGTCATCCAGTTATGTTATATTTCGGGTTTTACGCCTGCATCAGCACCATTTTGGGCTATATCGCCGGCGGGCAGTTTACCTAACAACACCTTTCTTGGGCAGGCTCCAGCGGTTAACCAGTACTTGGGTGCACCAACCTCCGTAAGAAACTGCCAACTTTTTCATATAAATGAGACACGCCCTGAGCGGGGCTCGAACCCGTGACCATCAGTGATGATAGGTTACAGTGGTATACAAGTTGGCGACCGTAACCACTCGACCACGGAGGCGCACTCCTATAAACAGATCTACTTAATTGTCTCCAATGATGAATACTAAGTTGGTTATTTGTCTCTCCCAATATTACCGTACATGCTTCACTTTGTAATGTTTTGCATTGATGCTTTGGTCATCGGCCAGTAATGGCTTAATATGAAATAAAGAGATATCTATATAAAAGATTTTAACCTTGAAAAGGATCGCGGACATCCTCAAAAGTGGCGGACATGTTACTGGGAATATCTCATCAATTATTTATCGGCCGTCGTGATATATTTCTACGCATAAGAACAACAAACGAGGGTTATTCTGCAATATACCACAGTTGATACTTATTATTTCGATTCTAACACGACTTACTTCTAATAATTTTACACGAGAAAGGAGTATTTTCTTCAAACGCCGTGCATTTGGCTTTCGAAATGTCCTCCCGTGCAAGGGGTGATGACGTTAATTTTTATGGAAAATATCAATCTAGTGCATAAATGAACAAAAGTTGTAACCGATCAATAATTTTATTTATTTTGTCAAATAAAACCGTACAGAATAGTAACTGAAACGTTACTTAACAGAAAAACAAGACGAACAAGAGATTATCTGATTCTAAAAATAGCTCACTTCCGCGAATTCCCACGGTTGTATTTACAAACATCACGTGACTTTCATTCATAAAACTTTACACGCATTGTATAAATGGAATAGCTAAAACACGGTACGCGCGCAGCATAGTTCAAGGTAGGTAGATTTTACTCTACAAGTATGTATGTTATTAGCTGGGTCGTGTTAAAATAAGAGATACAAAATTAACGTTTTGAGATGCCGGAAGACTACCGCAGATAAAGCCACAATAATACTCCCAAGAAAACAGTACAAATAACACGCGTTACTATAATCTGGTATGCCAGTGTGAGCAAACAGAATGTGTATGTAACCTGAAATGTGCTGTACAATTCTGTGTACACAGCTTGAAATGCATACATAGTTACTTACTTTTGAAATTCCCACTCCCTGTTATCTAGGGGACAGACCTGTCTGGTCTTCAACCAGCGGGAGATACAGTGGAAGTGGAACGCATGCTGCAAAAATAACGCAGTTAATCAAACACATATAAACATCTGTGGCACATTAGTATTTAAAAATCCCTCCATAGCCGAAAAAGTTATAGTCCGGACCTGAAATATTGTACTTATATTTCACCATTAACCTCCAAGTCTGAAATTACAGACCTTAGCCATGTGTACAATACATCACCTATATATGATGAACATTTGTGGCACAGTAGTTTTTGAAATCCCTCCGTAGCAATAGAAATTACAGCCCGGATCTGAAATATTGTACATATATATTTTACCTATAACTTCCCAGTGTGACCTTGAACCTACAGACCTGGGTCTTGTGTACGATACATCACCTATACATGTCTAGCCAACATTTCCAAGAAGTTTTTACATATGACTTCTAGTGTCTAGTGTGAGCTTGACCGTGAAGCTACAGACCGTGGCCTTGTACGATACATCACCTCTATAAGGCGAACATTTGTGGCACATTAGCTTTGAAATCTTTCCATAACCAATGAATTTACAGCCTGAATCAGTAGTATATTAACCCTTTCCTTCATAGAAGCACCTCTTGACACCAATACCACATACATTGACAATGTAGTAGCCAAACCAATGTTCATAATAAAGGCCAGAATCTCATGTAGTCCCAGTAATATAAGTTGTTATAACTTGCTTCGCATTCGTAAAATAAATAAAGTTTAAACTTAAACTTTGGACTAAATGAAGCCAGAAATGTCATAAACATTTGTGCCAAGGGGATTGGGAGAATATTTGTTAGGATGCAGGCCGGTCTGAAGGCACACACTTCTTGAATTTCGATGTTTTTTATTCAAACAATTGTACATATTACATAGTTATATACACAAACAACAATTGTACACAATGGTATAATACAAAAGTTTGCTTTTTAATAAATAAGCTTGAGACTAACAATAAAGCGTTGTTCAACGAGACTGAATTTGGATTATAACAATTGTCAAATGAATTTTTTTTTTGTGTTACGGAAACGATTCCTAATTAAAACAACAACATATGTTAAAACTAGGCATGCTCACTAACTAGTAGTGTTATTGGAGTTGAGAAATTCTCTCCATTGCACACACTTCTACCTAATATAATTATGGAAGATTGACCTTGTCAAATAAGCTTCCTCGTTAAATAAAGTCTTTATTACTATTACAGTCAAACCTGTCTTGAGCAGCCTGCCAAGGGAGTCAGAGAAAGTGGCTGTTTAGCACAGGTGGTTGCTTAATAGCGGTCAAATGTATAGCAAAACAACATATAGGGAATCTTGAAACTGGCTGCTTAATACAGATTGGCTGCTTAATGGAGGTGACCACTAACACAAGTTTGACTGTATTAGTATTATTCTTAACCGTAATGCATGACATCATTATTTTGGAAATTTATGGATGAGTGCGAACTTCGAATATCCTACAATTACATGTAAGTCCAATGTACAGCTGTCATTGAGATTTATGTAAGCAGCATCTCAGGTGCTTACTGGTGTATAGCCTTCAATAGAACAAGTATTGGTCCGGAGTTCGAGCCCCACTGGAGCCGTTACGATTGTGCCCTTAGGCAAGGCATTTAAATTCCACATGCCTCTTCTCTCTCCCTCGTGGCGATGGATTCCATCAGGAATGAGGTCTCGAGAGTGATTAATATAAGTTGAAAGAACTTGTTTCGTAATCGAGCTAAAATAAATTTGTATAAGCTAGAACAAGTAGCTTTATACACGAAGCAAGACTACAGTCAAACTTGTGTTAGTGGTCACCTCCATTAAGCAGCCAATCTGTATTAAGCAGCCAGTTTCAAGATTCCCTATATGTTGTTTTGCTATACATTTGACCTCTATTAAGCAACCACCTATGCTAAGCAGCCATTTTCTCTGACTCCCTTGGCTGGCTGCTTAAGACAGGTTTGACTGTACTTCCACGGTGCAATGCACAACGTGTAAACTGATCCGTGTTGTGTATTAGGCAAAGATCTGTAAACGAGGCAGCCCTAACTACAGATACAAGATTAGTGTAAGACTGTGCATTGGATACTCACATTGCAAACACCCCAGGCTACCGTACACTCCTCACTTGTGGCAGAGGCTTGATTTGCCTGGCACTCGATACCTACAAATAAATACAATACAGGGATTGAGGTTAGCTGTTCTACTGGTGACAGAGGCTTGATTTGCCTGACACTCGATACCTACAAATAAATACAATACAGGGATTGAGGTTAGCTGCTCTACTGGCGACAGAGGCTGGATTTACCTGGCACTCGATACCTACAAATAAATACAATACAGGGATTGAGGTTTGCTGCTCTACTGGTGATAGAGGCTGGGTTTACCTGGCAGTTTGTATCAGACATCAGACACCGGCTCATCTGGATCTACACATTTTGTTAGACTATTTAGAGACCTGTAGTGTTGAAAGGGTTAATCACATAAAAAACTAACCCTAGAACGGCTAGTCTGTGTTCAAATTGTTCTAGACACACATATAGCCGCTTGCATGCACAGATAGACAGGACATGCAAACACCACCAATGCAGCATCCCTCTGCCTCGGGGATAAAGATCAAAGTACTCATGATTTCTAGCCACCTGCTACCAAGAGTATCTCAGTGTTCAGCACTGTGATGCATTTATGTCTAACTGTGCAACACATTCAAGGTAAACACATAGTGCTGCATTTATATCTAACTGTGCAGCACATTCTGGGTAAGCACATAGTGCTGCATTTATGTCTAACTGTGCAGCACATTCAAGGTAAACACATAGTGATGCATTTATGTCTAACTGTTCAGCACATTCAATGTAAACACATAGTGCTGCATTTATGTCTAACTGTGCAGCACATTCAAGGTAAACACATAGTGATGCATTTATGTCTAACAGCTCAGCACATTCAAGGTAAGCACATAGTGATGCATTTATGTCTAACTGTGCAGCACATTCAAGGTAAACACATAGTAATGCATTTATATCTAACTGTGCAGCACCTTCTGGGTAAGCACATAGTGATGCATTTATGTCTAACTTTGCAGCACATTCTGGGTAAGCACATAGTACTGCATTTATGTCTAACTGTGCAGCACATTCTGGGTAAGCACACAGTGATGCATTTATGTCTAATTTTGCAGCACATTCTGGTTAGCACATAGTGATGAATTATGTCTTACTGTGCAGCACATTTAATGCAGACATAATAGTTTTCACATATTTATGTCTAACTGTGCAGCCCATTCACGGTAAACACATAACTGCAGTCATGTCTAATCGTGCAGAACAGTTCAAGTAAACACATAGTAATGCATTTATGTCTAACCGTGCAGCACATTCACGGTAAAATCATAGCCAATGCATCTATGTATTGTCTAACATTGGGAGACAACACAGTAAAATTTGATTTCTTACATGAATTGGTCTTCTATATAACACAGATATAACTTACACAAGTCCATGATGTGATTTCTGCAGATAGCACAGTTGTCCACCACAATATCTGCATAATAGAGGAGTTTCGCATTGGTTATTTAGTAACTACATTCATTGGCAACACATTGTCTTAATGTTCACAGCTTTTTCAAATCTTACTTTGTACAAAAGATGAATTAGACTGTGCATAAATCCATTCACTTAACCAACGTTGTTAGTTCAATCTTTGAAGAAGAGTGTAAAACGTCTCAGAGGGTAAATGTCACAGACTGAGCAGGATTCGTACCTGTGACCATCGGTGATGATAAGCTACAATAAGCAACCAGTACTTGGTGCACCAACATCCGTAATAAACTGCCAATTTTATCATATAATTTAGGCACAGACTGAGCACGATTCGAACATGTGACCATCAGTGATGATAAGCTACAATAAGCATACAAGACAGGCAGTCAATTCTAAAACAGTAAATATATTTAACGATATTCATAATCAACTGATAACAATGTAACTATGGTAATTTTATGAAATATTGTTAGCATTCTTACCCCATGCCCATAAAGCCACTGCATTCCACTGAAACAGAAACGTAATGTCAAAAATACAAACTGCAGGATAGCATTTCATAACCATCTAATTCCATTGAAGAATTTTCTTTGGAATATAGGTTGAGACATAGGTCGAGATGTCTTGGGGGCCAGATGTCTTGGATTCAACATGTTTTGGGGTCGACATGTCCTGTACCCTACAGTACCATCAGCTAATATTCTCAATTTCTCACCTTACATTTTACAGTATCCGGTAGGTCATTTATGTAGACAAGAAATATGCAATGTCGTAAAACAGAACCGTGTGGTACTCCAGTAAGTTGTTTGATATTTGAGAATTGTATGTATGTTCCATATGATCTATGTCAAACACCTTGGGGGACCTAGACATGTTTTCCTGGGCAGGCTTAGCCGACTTAAGCGGTTAACCAGTACTTAGCAGTGTGTGTGAGGTGCAGCTTTGCTCAACTTACAAGGACACTAAATATGTGACATGTTGCCTCTTCTCCCTCCCTCATGGAGAATGAGGTCTCAAGAGTGATTAATATAAGTTAACATTAATTGTATAAACTAAATCCGACACTGGATGCCACACATGAGTGGAGCTAGTTAGTAGTGTGATTATTTATGCGTAACCTATGTGATTATCTACACATAACCTATGTGATTATTTACGTGTGTAGTTGAAGTATAAGTAATGGAGACATAATACAATGGGGTTTTGTTGATGCTCCAGGAAGCTAAAATAAGATTTTATAAACAACTACAATGTGCTGACCCCTATGGCCATGGTGGCTTGTCCAGTGTCCCTAATATCAGTGAATACTAATGAGCAGTGATATCAGAATATATCCATATGAACCGCACATGCTCATTTTGTGCTTACAATTGACAATTTCTATTGGATATCTGCCCCTGTACAAAAACAAGCTGAAATGTATTTCTACGGTTAAATTACCATTCATTTATTCAAAACTTGCTTTTTTTCATTTAATACACTCGTATGTTTTCATTCATTTGTCAATATTTATGTGAATTTCCATGAATTTGTTATCTATCTGCTGCATTTGACATTTTATGATTTTAAGGTGCCTGCTTGTCATGTGATGTCACACGATTTGACTTATCCTGGCGTGAAGAGTTTTTGCCCAACTGTAGAAATAGCAAGTCGCGAGAGATCACGCAATATTTCACGCTCCAGTTACCGGAATTATAAATAAACATACCTTGTGCACTTCCAATCTATTTCTAACCGATCATAGAGATCAGACAGGTAAATTAGCAATGACAATTTTAAACCTACCCCAGTTTTTTCACTAATTTCACTATATCCGTTTTATGTCACCATATAAATATCATTTTTTAAAGAAATTAGCAATTTTTCCTCCAAAATGACATATTCATCGTCTGCCACGCCAATATATTTACGAATAGAAATGTCATTATAGTCTCACTGCTCCGTGTTTACGAGTTTTGTCTGTTATTACACACAAGGGGTCCTTATTAATAATATCGATTTTCACCGTGTTTCACCTTCAGGTCCACAGGTTGTCGCAGAGGTTCTCCAACTGATATATATGGTTGTGTAAACCTAGTTTTTCTTTGTTGGGCAACGTGTGATGTGTTCGATGGATGGGTCCATTTACGGTTCTGCATTTATTCAGAGTAATTAGGAGGGATGACGACTTCTTATGCCCCGTGTGTTTGACCAAGTTAAATTAAATGTTAGTGTTGTAGATACAGTATATAGACAAAATGCTGTCCAACAAATGAATTTTGAGTGAAAATGATAAATTAAGCCTCTTATTAAAGTAAGTCTTCCTTAGTTTATTGTTTTGTTAAAAAAGAACTGTTGCTTACATACTAATGGTGGCGCTGTAGACAATTTCCACAGTTAGGCGAAAACATATGACGTCATTCCGGATTACTGAGAATGAGGTACCGCTATTTTGTCAACTTTTCTCAAAAAGTAAACATTCGATTTTCTTCGAGATTTTTGTGGATGAATGGTAAAATATTGTTTATTTGGTGACATAAAATTGTTTGCAGTGTATGACCATTCTAAACCTATAGGAGTCCGTTATGTACTACATCGTCGGAAACCAATAATACCGGGATATATAAATAAATTACATCGTCAACGAACATTGGTATCACCGAGTAAATAAAAGATAGAGGGCAGTGCTTTTGCTTTCACTTTGATATTGATTCAGTTATGATTTATTTCGTATTAACTGATATTGCATACAATAAAATAAATACAACCTCTTTTTGAAACACAAATACACAACGATTTGCTTAGGTCATCGATTATGAATCGGTATACCAAGGATACTTCGAAGTACTACCAGTTACTGGCCACATTCAATAGACTGAAAAGTGTGTACTACTGATGTAAGGTACGTCGGTTAGTCAATAACAACAAACACATATGGCGATATTTATTCTGAAAATTAGTCATTTCTTTCTGTTCTCGTACAATACGTCGCGAAAACATGTTATAAAATAGTTGAATTAACAGTATGTTATCATAGAACAAATTGGATAAAAATGTCCATATTCTTTACTTTAAATACGGCTTAATGTGTCACCTTTTTAACTTCAAAACGCTTCTTCCCTGCTCTATCACCAGATACGCCAGCTTGAACATCTTCGTCCACATCCATAGCAGCAGCCATTATTTTTATGTTGTTGGTGTTGTTGTTGTCGTCGTTCTCCCTTATTCTTCTTCCGAATTCTTTTAGACCTAAAGCGCCTGACTACTGTGCTGTCCAGAGTGTACATTGTCATTCCGTATCAATGTTTGGAATGCATCCTTTGGATATTAGCTTACGATTCATACTACTATCCCCGCGAGGGATTCGAGGAAGATAGAACTAGATCTGTATCCAGTGAAGTGTTTGACCCAGACCTAGGTTACTCCATTTTCCGTCGTGACCGTATCAATCAGGCAGGCGGAGGTATATTTATTGCTATAAGGGACTGCTTAACAGCCCAGGAAATGCCCGACCTACAGTCAGAATGTGAGGACCTATGGGTAAAATTAGACCTTGTAGGAAATAAGTCTCTTGTTATTGGAGCTTATTACAAACCTCATGAGCTTGATATAGACAGTTTCAATCAATTATGTAAGTCTATTGAACAGGTTAATAAACGTTTCTCCAACATCTGGGTGGCTGGGGACTTAAATCTACCAAAGATGGACTGGGACACTACCAGCCCATCCACCGACTGCAAACACCCATCCTTCTATAGGCAGGTCATTGAAACGTTTAATGATACAAACCTCACCCAAATGGTTAACCTCCCCACCCGTGAAAACAACATCCTGGATTTATTCCTTACAACTAACCCCAGTTTAGTAAACCAGGTCAATATTCTACCTGGCATCAGTGATCATAATGTAGTCGAAATAAAAGTCAACACATCCGCAAGGATATGTTATCAAAAGCCTCGCAGGATTCCACTCTATAAGAAAGCAAACTGGCAGGCCATTAAACAGTCATTATGTGACTATCACCAGGTTATGACCAACGAAATAAACCGTAAATATATCGCACTAAACACTGAAGAGCTATGGGAACATTTCTCTCATGCTCTAAACACCCTTACAAATAAATGGATTCCATCCAAACAGTCATCGTTAAGAGATCACCTACCCTGGGTCAATCAGAGTGTTAAGCGAATGATTAGAAGGCGAAATAGGGCCTTTAAAAATACTAGGAAGTCAAGTACGCCTTCAAATCGCAAGAAATTCCTGGATCTAAAACATTTAGTGCGGAAAGAGGTCAAAGAGGCTTATCATCAATACCTAGAAAACATCCTAAATCTAAACAGTGCTGATGCCTCCCATCCTTACAGACCAAACACCAAGACACTTTATTCCATCCTTAAGCATTCCAAGCAAGATTCCAAATCAATGCCACCCCTAAAGCATGAAAACAAATTCCATCATGAAGAAGCTGCTAAAGCCACAGCACTGAACAAACAGTTTCAGTCTGTCTTCAGCTCCAAATCCCCACTAAGACTTACCTCCATTTGTAAAATGAAAATTTAGGACACATATGGAAACCTGAATGGTCAATCCACGCCAAACATGAATGAGATCACAGTAAGCTCAAATGGCATAGAGAAACTTCTCAATAACCTGAATCCCCACAAGGCTAGTGGTCCTGACCTAATTAAGCCAATCATACTTAAAACCCTGTCTAAAGAACTCTCACCTATCCTTGAAGTCTTATTCCAAAAATCCCTCAACGAAGGATCACTGCCTGTCCAGTGGAAGTCAGCAAATGTTGCTCCCATTTACAAAAAAGGGGACAAGTCAAACCCCGCCAACTATAGGCCTATCTCACTGACATGTGTTCTATGCAAGGTACTAGAACATATAGTTTCCTCCTCGATAGCACAACACTTCACTAACAACAGTATTCTGTACCATTTGCAGCATGGTTTTAGAGAAAAACGGTCATGCGTGACCCAACTAGTAATGATAGTCAATGACTTGGTTACCTATGTCTACAATAAGCATCAGGTAGATCTCATCCTATTAGACTTCAGTAAGGCTTTCGATAAGGTCAATCACGAGAAAGTACTACTAAAAATGCATGAATATGGAGTCAGAGGTCAAACATTAAGGTGGATTAAGAGTTTTCTAGATAATATACTCCAGTCAGTTGTCCTTAATGGTATTAGTTCAGAGGCCATTCCGGTGTCCTCTGGAGTCCCACAGGGATCCTTACTTGGACCCCTGCTTTTCCTAGCCTACATAAACGACCTCCCACAAAACATCAGTTCCAAAGTCCGCATCTTTGCAGATGATACTGCAGTATATCTATCACTGACATCTGCAAATGAATCGGTCACACTCCAAAATGATCCTAAGAGATTAGAAGAGTGGGAGTTGGAGTGGGACATGGAATTTAACCCCTCCAAATGTCAAGTTATCCACGTCACCAGAAGGAAACATCCTATTCCCAGCAAATATAAACTCCATGGAGTCCTACTTGAGTCGGTCACCTCAGCCAAATACCTTGGCGTGGATATCTCAAATAACCTGTCGTGGGACACCCACATAAAAATGTCAACAAAGAAAGCAAACCAAACATTAGGATTTCTACGTAGAAACCTCCAGGTCAAATCTGAACCCCTTAAGACCATGGCTTACCAGACACTAGTGAGACCCCAGCTTGAATATGGCTCCGAGATCTGGTCGCCCCATACCCAAACATTGATATACCAAATTGAAGGTGTCCAGTGAAGAGCAGCCCGTTGGATAAAGGCTGACTTCTATCGTACCTCTAGTGTTACAGACATGCTACATTCCCTAAATCTACGCAGACTAGATCAACGGCGTATTGACAATAGGTTATCCCTTATGTATAAAATTCATAATGATCTTGTTGCTATTCCCATTGAAAATTACCTAGTTCCTCTCTCCCGTCCTACTCGCCATTGCCATTCCTTAAGTTATAGGTTAATTACAGCAACTACAGACTACTACAAGTTTTCCTTCTTTCCAAGAACAATCTATCATTGGAACCACCTCCCTCCTGACATTGTCCATCTCCCTACCATAGAGCAATTCAATACGGCAGTTTGCCATATTGAACATGCCAGTCCCTAGTTGTTCTGCGTAGCTGCTTTTAAACTTTTACCACAAATTATTTTCATACCTTCTTAAATTATACTTTTAACTACTCATACTTTTAACTTCTTTGCGGTTTTTGACGCGCAACATGTCTACGTCCCCGCGAGGGGTTCGACATTAAAGGAAGATAGATAGATAGATTAGATAGATAGATAGATAGATAGATAGATAGATAGATAGATAGATAGATAGATAGATCTATGTATATCCACCAGTGTAGTTTGTGCACCCTATACCTATATCAGGTAGTATCTATCTATCGTCCCATGATGCCAAACCCTTTACTGGGATGTAGACATGTTAGAAGTTGAGTTAATAGGTTAGGTATACGTGTTAAAATTAACACAAACGTCTTTACTAATACTGGAATATTTATAGATCAAAATGACCGAATTTAGATGGTAACCAGTATAAATTTAAGTGTATTGTACAGTAAGTATAGGGATTGTTTTTGCTTGATGCAGCCGACTGACGTGCAGTTTGTGACAGAGTGTTCTGTATGTATGGATGTATTCGTTGTTTGACAACACTTTCAGTTTCACCAGGCTAGTACAGTCTGTGATGAGAGACGTCAAAACGTGCCTTGATGAGAGTTTTTTTCGATACAATATTGTGTGACGAATGTCTTTGGACTTAGCCTACGTTTGATGTGTCTCGTTCTGAAGATGC
Organism: Archivesica marissinica; assembly: GCA_014843695.1. Lineage (NCBI taxonomy): Eukaryota > Metazoa > Mollusca > Bivalvia > Venerida > Vesicomyidae > Archivesica > Archivesica marissinica. The sequence goes on from CM026387.1 coordinate 14,430,982, forward strand.
CAAGGTCCGCATATCTGTGACCATGTGTTCCAAGCTATCTGGTTCAATTCTGAGTGGACATGTGGTATCTACTTCGTTGCCGTTAAATTTTAGTTTATTTGTTTGGAGAATATATGTCCCAGTGAGGTGGACCCTTGTAATGCCTTTTTTGATGTCAGTTGCCAGGCGCGTAGCTGGGCGTACGCACGTACGCACGTACGCACGTAAATTTTGACAGGTCGGAAAAATGAAAATGCGAAAAATGCAATAAAAAATGAAGCCTAAGGGGGGTGAGGGGTCAAATGTTTATTATCTTCAACAGTTATAAAATATATCTACAATTATGTGACACGACTGTTCGATATCTAGAGCCGCCCAAAAGCAACACGTGGTTACGGTACTCGAAGTCTGCCGGAGGAGTATACTGCGCCCCCTGTCACATGTTCGCACATGTAGAGAAGAAAGCCTTCGTATCGGTAGCAGCGACCGACCCCAGCAACCTCGGCAAAATGATTGCTAACTACGGAAAGAGTGATATGCATATCAGCTCTACGGAGGCTGCGGAAAACTTCAAATATGTAATGACGGGTGACAAAAAGGATATCATGAATTCAATCTCCACATCATACAACACGCTAGTGGAAAAAAATCGCAAAATTCTCAAAGCTATTGTAGACACGATCGTACTGTGTGGAAAGCAAAACGTTGCCTTACGAGGTCACGACGACAAAGATAGCAACTTCATAACTTTACTAGAGTATCAATCGAAATATAACACAGTCCTACGTGTTCACTTGGAAACTGGGGACCCAAAAACCAAATATACTTCGCCCGAAATCCAGAACGAACTGATCGATATATGTGGTGAACAAATCAAATAATCTATTGTAAAAAAGTGTAACAGTGCCCCATTCTTTGGCTTCATAGCAGACGAGGCCACCGACTCTTCCACAATTGAGCAGATGGCTCTGTTTGCGATATTTCGACTACGATACACTAGCCGTACGTGAAGATTTCATTACGTTCGCCGAATGCGACGCCACGACTGGTGAATCACTTTCCGATGCATTTCTGAAGAACTTGAGACTTGCAGGCGTAGACGTAGACACAATGAGGGGCCAGGGATGGCGCTTCGAACATGTCCGGGAAGTTCCGTGGGGTACAAGCACGAATTAGACAGTCGCTGCCCAAAGCAGTGTACACTCATTGCAAAGCGCATTGCTTAAATTTAGCTATAGTACATGCGTCGGAAGAGCCGTTGGCCAGGAATATGATGAACACAGTTCAAGAAATTGCGTTTTCCTTTAATTATTCCGCGACTATTGCGATACAAGGAAACGCTAGCGAATGATGCCGGAAGTAAAATTGCCATGGAGCATAGAACAAAATTACAATCCCTGTGCGAAACAAGATGGGCAGCAAGAGCGGACGCGCTGAACACCTTCCAGTCTTCATACATAAAGGTCGTGGAGGCACTGGCTGACCTCTGTCTACACTATGGCGATAGCAAGGCCGGTGCATACAGAATAGCCATCATGCAGTTCGGGTTCATCGTATGTCTTGTAGCTATAGAACATGTGCTCTCGGGATTAATGCCACTGTCCAAAATGTTACAAAACAAGTCATGTGATCTTATTGAAGCTGTCAAAGAAGCTAACGTCATCACTCGCCAAGTTACGGATGAGCGAAATGATCCAGCTGTGTGGGATGTCCTGTACGCGGAGGCTGTTGAAATGGCAGAGGCTGTTGATGTGCAACCATCACGACCTAGAGCCCCGAATAATCGGCGTCAGCAACATCGTCAAAATGCTCCGGCAGATACCGTTTCTGACTACTGGAAGAGAAACATGTACTTACCTTTCGTCGATCATTTGGTAACAGAACTATCTGATCGTCTTATTGAGGATGGCGACAGATTCAATGCCCAATTCCTGATACCAGGCGATATAGGTAATCTTACCGAGGATATAATTGCGTCCATATATAAAACATTTGAGGAGGATATCCCCGCGGTTGATTTTGAAGACTTCAAACGGGAAGTGTCTCGCTGGAAAGTTAGGTGCGCTGGTGACACCGAAGTTCACGCCACCGTAGGTGACACGCTGGCACACACGCCTAGGGAGCTGTACCGCAACGTTTCAACATGTCTGCATATTTTGCTGGCGATGCCTGTTTCAACTGCCACCGCAGAAAGATCGTTCAGCAGCATGCGCCGCTTGAAAACGTACCTTCGGTCAACCATGACAACAGGCAGATTGTCGTGCCTAGGACTGATGAACATTCACAGGGACAAAGAGATAAACACTGACATGGTTATCGATGTCTTCGCTAGACGGAAGGAGCGGCGCCTTGCCTTTGTGTTTCGTGTCTAAGTAATAGTTAGAGCGCTGTACGTCAGTCTGTACGAAGAGATAATTCCCGAGATTTAGCGAGAGGATTATCGATCGTACAGGCTGAAAACAGTGCTCTAACTATTTTGTGTCACCCCCATGCCCGTACCATGTCTCTACTTGTAATAACACATCTTGGTTAAAGTCACTTGGTGTTGGTTTTCATTGTAAAAAAATCTCGTAAAACACATTAATTTAAACTATTTCCAGCAGTATTTTGTGTACATATAAGTTGTGAAATACACTCTAAAACTCACCTACGGCTGTATAGCAAAAAAACAAATTCCGGGGGAGCATGCCCCCGGACCCCCATAGCGTCGGTGCGTATCCACATTTTAGTCCCAGCTACGCGCCTGGTTGCATTTTTAAAATACATGCTGGGTGAGTTTTCCATGTGTAGAGCTGATACGTTACAGTAACTAAATTAGTGCTAGTTAATTACTGAGTCCTCCGAGTGGTCAGATTCAACATGGTCTGTAGTTCTACTGGGTCCTCTGTGTGTGTGTAGGATGAGGTGTGTGCGTGCGTGTGATGAGGCCAGGTTAAGCATGGTAGGTAGTTATACTGGGTCCTCTGTCATCAGAAGAATGTCACTAGCACAGGTTGGACAGTGAGTGTGTGTACTGTACACATATACACGGGGTAGTAGTCTAACTGAGTTAAAAAGTGTTTCCCCTTTCATATACATGTATATATTGTCTTCATATTGCAGTAATTTCTAGAAAATTGTATGCCTAATCCAATGGTGAAATAAAGACATCACTGTGCTCGTTTTTTTTAAAATATCTTCCGTTGTACCCGCATCTTCATGTTTTCAGAAAGAATGAACAATTTCAATTATTCACGTTTTGTTTTTAAAAAACATCCCGCAAAAAGCTTAGAGTGGTGGAAACGGTAAAGCGTCATCTCGGCCCCACGACACGTCGGCCCCCTTCATTACGTGAACATGCGCCTCAATACACCTATCGCAACGGCACCTGTTTCCATGGGGAACTCGAGACTTTAGGGCACCGATGCACGGCGTACATGAAATGTTTTATTTATGCACGTGTAATTGTTGAATATATTATTTTGATTTAGTAACATCAATAACTAACAATATTACAACTCATAAGAAACTTTTTTGTCTGGTTATTTGTACATCTTTTTCCAATTCGGATAGCTACCTGAAATGCTCATAAACCTCATCATTTCGGAGGAAAAAATTCTCCCACAAGTTGTCTGTTTATATTCGGCTACTGAACCAGTCAGGTGACAGTTGCATTAGGCTACCGGTACGCACATCGGATTGTTATTGAACCATGCTTCACCTCTGTCAGCGAAAATAGGTTAAAACTATTTGAATATTTTAAATACGGATGTAAATGGAAAAAATACGCTGAGCATAGGTTCCATCCACCACTCAATGCAATTTGCCTAACCTCTTAATCTATATAGTTATAATGAATGAACATTATAAAACATTTATTATTATAAAAACTATTTGCAAATCAGCATCTGTGACAGACTAGACTAGAAAATGGCGCAATAATTCAGTTATATATACACAATTGATCAACATTTTAAAAATCTGTTCCAATAAAATTTAGTAATATTCATTAGTATTTTACAGAAAGATGTATGTCTATTCTAACGGTGCCATAATGTTCTCTTTCCAACCTTGCCAAAATGGGAACAAAAAACCTTATATTAAATCTAATCCGTCAATGCCATACGACACGTAATTGGTCTATATTCAGGTGAACAGTACACCCAGCTTTTTCAACAAACGGACCGTATACAAATGGTTGTTTTATGGTCTATGCTCTGCATCTTGTAGTGTTGGCCACTGGAGTTGGTGTAGCATGGTGGTCACACAGCTGGTCCTCTGGTAGTTGGAGAACACCATTCATGCCGATCTACGCTGCACCATCTCCAGATGTTGGTTTCGGTGAAGGAATCGCAGATGACAGTGGCGTATTCCGTAAAGGTTTGACCAGGGTTATGCATCAGGCAATGTGTGTACTTCTCATGAAGAGCAAGATAAAACCAAGTACATAATGACTTGGGCACGTATGAAACGAGTCCTAACAACATTCATTTTGTAATGAAGCATAAAGACATGGTCCGGGGTTCGCGCCCTGCTAAAACCGTTGCGAGTGTGCCCTTAGCCAAGGCATTTAAAGTGGAAGTCGTGATAGCGCAGTGGATGCACGTTCGCTTCAGGTGCGAAAGGTCCGGAGTTCGAGCCCCACTGGAGCCGTTACGATAGTGCCCTTAGGCAAGGCATTTAAATTCCACGTTGTCTCTTCTCTCTCCCTCGTGGCGATGTGTTCCATCATAGTGATTAACCATTTTAACACCACAGACTTAATAGACTTACAAAGGGTGTAGATCCAGATGAGCTGTCTCATCAGGATCTGCACTATTTGCTAGTAATATTACTATATTCAAACAAAATTACCCATTTTGATAAATGAACTGGTTCAAATGTAATTTTCTTATTAATTTATTGGTCTAAAAATATCATGCACCAGTCCATGTCAGTTACTTGGTGTTGAATGGGTTAATATAAGTTGTAGGAACTGAACTCGCTTGGCAATCAAGCTAAAATAAATTTGTATAAACTAAACAGGTTGTCCAGCTTCCAAGCTGCAACTAGATTCTACCAGTGCAATATCCTTGTAATCACACAGACAGGTTTAGTATAATGACAATGCTATCTATCTATCCATCTTCCTGTAATGTCGAACCCCTCGCGGGGATGTAGACTAGTTATGGCTGTTACTTTTTACGCCTGTCTGCATAAATAGCGGTCGAGAATTAAATTGTAACGGATTCAAGCACAAAAATAAAACCAAAGCAGTTTTAGTGACATTTAATAGACATATCACAACCTTATCTGCAAGGTACACTTAGTACAAGTACATTCAACACTATAATAGTGTACAAATCATACCATTTATGCTTACAAAGAATGTACTACACACCATGTTTGGCGACATTTTTATTGGTATTTTGAGAATTTTATTTACGAAATCCTTGATGACCTTCTAAAGTTGCTTTCTGCTCACCGACAGCAAATAGTAAATGTTTGGTAATTTATTTACTGGAAATATTACGATTCTCGAGTGTGCAGCACATTCTAAGAAAACACAGGGGGTTATAAAACTCAATATTGCCGATTCCATAAGTGATTATTATGTTGGCTGAAAATCTTGTAAGATAATGAATTACTGCTTGAAGAGAATGAATTACTGCTTGAAGAGAATGAATTACTGCTTGTAAGATAAGGAATTACTGCTTGTAAGAGAATGAATTACTGCTTGTAAGAGAATGAATTACTGCTTGTAAGATAAGGAATTACTGCTTGTAAGAGAATGAATTACTGCTTGTAAGAGAATGAATTACTGCTTGTAAGATAAGGAATTACTGCTTGTAAGAGAATGAATTACTGCTTGTAAGAGAATGAATTACTGCTTGTAAGATAATGAATTACTGCTTGGAAGAGAATAAATCGAGTGACAAAAACATATCTTAGTCACAATTGGAAAGACAAATATTTTGTTACACTCATATAATGACTATATGTTGCCATTTGCCAAATAAATAGAACAAAGTAGACCTTAAAATCTGATTACCGTATATTTCCTGCCATAAGTCGACCGTTTCCTCATCCACTAGGTCGACTTGTGGATGAGAAACAAGTAAACCAAAACATTGGGAAAAGTGTTAAAATTATTTTTTATTTGTTGGAAACGTTATTTATGCCGGTTTGTTTAACCCATTCAACCCCAAGTAACTGACATGGACTGGTGCGTGATATTTTCAGACCAATAAATTAATAAGAAAATTACCTTTGGACCAGTTCATTTATCAAAATGGGTAATTTTATCTAAAAATAGTAATAATTATTACTGGCAAAAAAGTGCAGATCCTGATGAGACGGCTCGTTACGAGCCGGCTCATCTGGATCTACACTTTTCATAGGCCTATTTAGAGGCCTGTGGGGTTGAAAGGGTTAATATAACAATATGCGTAGAGACAATTATTTACATTATAAACCATAAAAAAGCTGATAAACAAACTTCATAAATTATTGTTGTGCATCGGTGTATTTTTTATGATTTGTAATGGAATAAAGTCAACATATCTCAAATTTCTGTCAAGAGAAAAAACCATTGTCGTAACAAATTTCATAAGTGCACAACGTACCCTCAACTTATGGAAGGATCAAGCTTAAAATCAACATTTTCAATCCAAAATTTGAACCCTCGACTTATGGTCGAGATCGACATATGGCCGGGAAATATACGGTATTGAAAACTGGAAATGAAAGATTCTAATCTACTACATGTTGGGATCGCATGTTCCAAGTAAGCTGCATAGCGAGGCTTTAACATGGCAAGTATTATCGTGCATGATGCACACACACAATGTAAGATATCGTAACGGTCGATACGCGGGTAAAATGATGATAAACAATCTTGGGGACAGGTGTTTGTTTGTTTTATTTGGGGTTCAAAGTTGCAGGGCTCCAGTATTAATGGCATAGCAAAGACATCTGGGCAGCATTTCAGATAGAAGTTGGCCCTCTTGTATAAACAACTTAGCAAGACATCTTTGAACGTAAAGCGGTTAGAGGCTCGTGTAGGAATTCTGTTATAGTGAAGGCGAACGTAAATTCTACAGGTCAATGAAAGCAGATATGCTAACAAAATGAAAAGACATCATTTCAAATAAACTCGTATCACAACTTGCATAATATTTATGTTATACTAAAGGGATGTTCCAATTACATATTTGCACCTTATAATACTAGAACGGCAATATAAAACTGGTAAAATCATACACTGTGACGAATGCTCACACTTGCACGTGACCACGAGTGTGTGACGAATGCTCACACTTGCACGTGACCACGAGCGTGTGATGAATGCTCACACGTGCACGTGACCACGAGTGTGTGACGAAATGCTCACTTGCACGTGACCACGTGTGTGTGACGAATGCTCACACTTGCACGTGACCCCGAGTGTGTGACGAATGCTCACACTTGCAAGTGACCATGAGTGTGTGACGAATGCGCACACTTGCACGTGACCACGAGCGTGTGACGAATGCTCACACTTGCACGTGACCATGAGTGTGTGACGAATGCTCACACTTGCACGTGACCACAAGTGTGTGACGAATGCTCACACTTGCACGTGGCCACGAGTGTGTGACGAATGCTCACACTTGCATGTGACCACGCGTGTGTGACGAATGCTCACACTTGCATGTGACCAAGAGTGTGTGACGAATGCTCACACTTGCACATGACCACGAGTGTGTGACGAATGCTCACACTTGCATGTGACCAATAATGTGTGACGAATGCTCACACTTGCACGTGGCCACAAGTGTGTGACGAATGCTCACACTTGCACGTGGCCACGGGTGTGTGACGAATGCTCACACTTGCACGTGACCAAGAGTGTGTGACGAATGCTCACACTTGCACGTGACCACGAGCGTGATTACATCAATATGCACGAGAATTTCATGGTGGGTGCAGATAAAAATCGACATGTGTGTTAATTTCAATGTTCTATTACGGAAACCACACCAAAAACACACGGTTGTTTCAGTTATTTTTACTATGCCATATATGAATAACCAAGGTGCCGCTCGAGCAATTAACATATTATTGGCCGGCTATTGCCGGGGACATGTATGTGCTATAATAAACAGGTATTTCAGCAGTACGTACACACAACTTTAAATACAAACATTTATGCGGCCTTCGTGACGTAGTGGTTAAGGTTTCCGACTGTCAAATCACCTGCCTCTCACCACTGTGGATTCGAGTGTTAGTTCTCCCTGGGCCTCGTACTTTCAAGAAAGAAGCTATCCAGCATCCTTACGGTAGTCTGGTGATTCTACCCGGGTGGTCAGCACTAAATAACGCATGGGCGGGCACCTGGGGTCTTCCTACATTGCTTAAATTTTATTTGATCTGATCTCGTCGCCATTTTGTGAATTTCATTTTAATAGTAATGTTTTTTATTTGTGAAGTTTTATAATATATTGAAGATCAATTGAAAATAAAATTTCACAGAAATACGTATTACATGAACATTTATATACCGGTAGTTTCCAAGTTTCAAACAAATCAATGACTAAATGGTGGCAGAATCGCTGACTAAATGGTGGCAGAATCGATGACTAACTTGTCGATGACTAAATGGTGGCAGAATCGCTGACTAAATGGTGGCAGAATCGATGACTAACTTGTCGATGACTAAATGGTGGCAGAATCGATGACTAAATGGTGGCAGAATCGATGACTAAATGGTGGCAGAATCGACAATGGTCTAGTTAGTATAATCTAGACCATTCAGTGTAGTTGGCGTATAGTCATGCACATAGATTTCAGTCTCTATTGAACCTACAAGCATTCTAAAATGAGTTCCCAGCAAACAAACAGAAAGTTTCAAATATATACAGAATAAATGACTAGAAAGTGCATAAAAAGCCATGTCCCCACCTTGTGCAATACCATACAACAAAACCTCCTTATGCAGTTAAGTCAAACCTGTGTTAGTGGTCACCTCTATTAAGCAGCCAACCTGTATTAAGCAGCCGGTTTCCAGATTCCCAATATGTAGTACTATTATACATTTGACCTCTATTAAGCAGCCACTTTCTGTGATTCCTTGGCTGGCTGCTTAACACATGATTGACTGTCTATCAATGATTCACAGTAGTGTTGATTTCTTGTATCCAGTTGTTAGGGTATCCCTCTGTTTCCTAGGGTATCCCTCTATGTTTCCTAGGGTATCCCTCTATGTTTCCTAGGGTATCCCTCTATGTTTCCTAGGGTATCCCTCTATGTTTCCTAGGGTATCCCTCTATGTTTCCTAGGGTATCCCTCTATGTTTCCTAGGGTATCCCTCTATGTTTCCTAGGGTATCCCTCTATGTTTCCTAGGGTATCCCTCTATGTTTCCTAGGGAATCCCTCTATGTTTCCTAGGGTATCCCTCTATGTTTCCTAGGGAATCCCTCTATGTTTCCTAGGGTATCCCTCTATGTTTCCCTGGGTATCCCTCTATTTTTCCTATACCCTCTATGTTTCCTAGGGTATCCCTCTATGTTTCCTAGGAATCCCTCTATGTTCCTATACCCTCTATGTTTCCTAGGGTATCCCTCTATGTTTCCTAGGGAATCCCTCTATGTTCCTAGGGTATCCCTCTATGTTTCCTAGGAATCCCTCTATGTTTCCTATACCCTCTATGTTTCCTAGGGAATCCCTCTATGTTTCCTATACCCTCTATGTTTCCTAGGGAATCCCTCTATGTTTCCTATACCCTCTATGTTTCCTAGGGTATCCCTCTATGTTTCCTAGGGTATCCCTCTATGTTTCCTAGGGAATCCCTCTATGATTCCTATACCCTCTATGTTTCCTAGGGTATCCCTCTATGTTTCCTAGGGAATCCCTCTATATTTCCTCCCTTAGAGACATAGGTTAATATGCTACTGTATCTCCATACATACGGATGCAATTTAAATCATAATCTGTCAACATCTCTACCTCACCTCCATATATGTTAATGGGAATGATTAAGCGGTGTATTCACTATGTTATATACAGTAAGAGAAGGGTTGTTTGCCCCGGATAACAACATCCAGTACTAACCCCGACTTTATTTATTAGATAAAATTCATAATTAGATCGCATAATTTGTGATAAGTTTGAAAATTTAAGAAATTTGGGTCAAACACACTCCCCTAAATGTTAATGCCTCATGGAAATTGCCGATATACTTCTTTGAAATGATTTGTAAAAGCAAAATCTAATTGCAACAAAAGAAAATGCCCACAGATTCTAATAATTATATAAGCACATATATAATAACTAAGTTACAGATTTATTATTTTATACAAAACTTGTTAACAAGTACAAACATTATTAAACACAAACACAATGGCTGTAACATCTCTATAACAAAATAATAATCTAAAACATGGAAAAGGCACTAATAAAAAACATAACCCACTGCCGATTCATTCAAACGTAGGATCTAAAGCAACCAATCTCTAACCACATTGCAACTTATGAAACTTGTGATAGCGCAGTTGTAGCACGTTCGCTTCAGGTGCGAAAGGCCCGGAGTTCGAGCCCAGCTGGAGCCGTTACGATCGTGCCATTAGGTTAAGGCATTTAAATTCCACATTGCCTCTTCTCTCCCTCGTGGCAATGGATTCCATCAGCAACGAGATCTCGAGAGTGATTAATACAAGTTGTAAGAACTTGTTTCGCAATGGACCTAAAATAAATTTGTATAAACTAACCTTATGAACAAGTTTGAACAAACTGGAGTCAAAAATCTCCTTTAATAATAGTGTTTATAAGGATTTTCATTAACTTGACCTACTGACCTAGTTTTTTATGGAAACGGATTTTTTTAAAAATAGCGTTGCTACAATGAGTCATAAAAATAATAAGCAAGAGCGCGCCTAGGAACATATATAACCTTACACGTGACCAATATGTAACCTTACACGTGACCAATATGTAATCTTACACGTGACCAATATGTAACCTTACACGTGACCAATATGTAACCTTACACGTGACCAATATCTAACCTTACAAGTGACCAATATCTAACCTTACAAGTGACCAATATCTAACCTTACAAGTGACCAATATCTAACCTTACAAGTGACCAATATCTAACTAACAGTTTATCCCAGTTATGGTCATTTCTCAATAAAATATACACAGCACAATAATAGCAAATAACATTGCGGTTTATTGATAGACAAAATACTTGCGCTCGATTGGTTTAGAAACGGAAGGAGATTATAGGTACCAATTGAGCACATTCTACTCCTGAGAATATCTCGGTGTGGAGCGCATTCTACTCATTCGCTTTCGAGAATATCTCGGTGTGGAGCGCATTCTACTCATTCGCTTTCGAGAATATCTCGGTGTGGAGTGCATTCTGCTCATCCGCTTCTGAGAATATCTCAGTGTGGAGCGAATTCTGCTCATCTGCTTTCGAGATTATCTCGGTGTGGAGCGCATTCTACTCATCCGCTTCCGAGAATATCTTGGTGTGGAGCGCATTCTACTCATCCGCTTCCGAGAATATCTCGTTCAGTTCTAAGGGTGAAAAACAATCGCCAGAACTTACATGGTCAGATTCATCCCTCACAAACAACCTATTTACCATACAACTAGTCAACAACTGTCATCCATTTATAATACTCTCGGTAAATACAACAAAACGTCAACCATTGTGGAGATTGTTATTGAGGTTGTAGGGTTTATGACGAGCCAATACATTTCTGGATACACTGGTGCCCGATGCATTAACAATGTTATTGTACAGAGTAGGTATTTACACTCAATTGTTCAACAACCGACATTTAACAGAATCAGTAAGTAATAAATAGCAGATTTATGTACATTTCATATAATATAACTGGTGTTACCTACGAATGGTTTTGCATGACGACAGGAAAAACTTATGTATTAACCCTTTGACTGCTGAGTAAATAAAATCACGTTTGCAAACATAGATCCAGATCATGGCTGCGTCTGATCAGGATCTATGTTGTTTGCTATTCAGCCAAGTGTATTAGCTCCACTATCCGAATAGCAAACAGTATAGAGCCTGATCAGACGGAACGTTCTGTGTCGGCACGTTCTGTGCAGTCTGACCTGGCTCTGTACTGTTTGCAAACGTGATTATATCTGCCGCTAGAGTGCAAAGTGTTAAAATATATAAGCAACATTTCACTCGGAATAAATAAAAGAATTGCTTGGTAAGGGCTTGAAACACATTTTTTCTACACAATGACCTACTTTAAATAATAGAGCATGATGGTATTCATTAACAGCCATTATACGTTCATTATACGTTCATTATACGTTCATTATACGTTCATTTGGCAGGTAGACATTTGTTACTGATACACTGCACGAGATACTCAGATATCTCGCTATATTAGAGCAAGTCCAGGGTTCCCTCGCTGTCGGTCGCCAATGGCGCAAAACAACAAATAGTGGCACTAAATGTTGTGAAATGTTGCTTTTTGGCGCAACATGTTTTGTGAAATGCATGGTTTCAAATATTTATCTGTGAACTATATGGCTCTTAGTTGGCTCAAATTTTTTCAAATTGGGTCCGGTTTTTTTCTTCAATTGGCGACAGAAGTGGCGCAGACAAAAATTCAGACAGAGGGAACCCTGCAAGTCACGCACAATTTCCTCCCCGCAAACATTTAGGTAACTGTAGGTCTCTAGTAAACTTACAGGGCACAAATATCATATTCATGTACAATGTCATGACAGTTCAATTGTCTGGTTAAATGGAGTATTGCCTTGGTACCTTCACAACACATAGAACACATTATGTGACATACCATCACATAGTCCTTGTACAACCTCCTCACAGTTCAATCGTCTGGTTGGTTAAATGGAGTATTGCCTTGGTACCTTCACAACACATAGAACACATTATGTGACATACCATCACATAGTCCTTGTACAACCTCCTCACAGTTCAATCGTCTGGTTGGTTAAATGGAGTATTGCCTTGGTACCTTCACAACACATAGAACACATTATGTGACATACCATCACATAGTCCTTGTACAACCTCCTCACAGTTCAATCGTCTGGTTGGTTAAATGTAGTATTGTCATATTCCTTTTTTCTCTTATACCTCTATTGCCCATTTATCATTTTATGATTATTATTGGACGGTCAGTCTGTAGTGGCGGAGAGTAGACCACCCGCATTTCCTGGGTAAGAACCAGTACTCAACTCTCCAACCTCCAAAAGCGACTAACAACGTTATCACAAATCATCATTTATCATTTGTCCAAGATATGGAGCGAGCATCCAGCCCTGATGATAGCGGCGAAAGGCGAGTTCTAACGACGGTGCGCTAGACCACTTGGCCACGGAGGCTCTGCTACCTTCAAACCACATAGTAGTAGTATATATAACTTATCTTTCATGGAAATAACCAAAATCTGACCGTGTATCTGTTGGGAACAGGTAACTATAAAATCAAAGATCCAAATATATTGTGACTGTTACACACAGTTGGTTGATAGAGTAATTCAGATGACGTTATGTCAGTATATTATGGTTTTGTGACGATTATATTGGGTTGGTTGATTCTAGTTCTTCATATAATGGTCTCTTGTAAATGATTACATGACCTCAGTAAATCATGTCATGATGGCTTCACAGGCCTCTCTTTACGGAGTATTTTAGATCCAGATGTCGGTGACAGAGAAAATCCCTTAGCTCGCATTACATTCTCTAAGTCTTTATCTTCTTCTCTTTCTCTGTAAGAAACAAAGACAACTAAGTGATATGAACTAAATGCTTGTTACTAAATGATGACTACTTAACTAGTAATAAACTACTCACTGATGATGAACAAAATGACAAAGTATATGGTGATGAACTAAATGACAACAAATTAAATGATGATGGTGTAAATGAAGATGAAACTATCTATGATGATGGTGTAAATGAGGATGAAACTATCTATGATGATGGTGTAAATGAGGATGAAACTATCTATGATGATGGTGTAAATGAGGATGAAACTATCTATGATGATGGTGTAAATGAGGATGAAACTATCTATGATGATGGTGTAAATGAGGATGAAACTATCTATGATGATGGTGTAAATGAGGATGAAACTATCTATGATGATGGTGTAAATGAGGATGAAACTATCTATGATGATGGTGTAAATGAGGATGAAACTATCTATGATGATGGTGTAAATGAGGATGAAACTATCTATGATGATGGTGTAAATAAACATGAAACTATCTATGATGATGGTGTAAATGAGGATGAAACTATCTATGATGATGGTGTAAATAAACATGAAACTATCTATGATGATGGTGTAAATGAAGATGAAACTATCTATGATGATGGTGTAAATGAGGATGAAACTATCTATGATGATGGTGTAAATGAGGATGAAACTATCTATGATGATGGTGTAAATGAAGATGATTAATTGAATTATGATGAACTGAATGACAAGCTAATTAATGATGAACTGAATGATGACAAACAATATGGCGATGAACTAAATGTTGATAAACTGACTGCCAATGATATTGAATGGCGACAAATTAATTGAGGACAAAATAAATAATGATGAACTAAATGATAATGGACTAATGATGATGAACAAACAGACAAAAGTACTAATTAATTGACAAATTGTATTACAGTTATATGGCATTTTTGTGAGTTTTGTTTGTCAATAATTTGTTCAAAATATGCATCTTTAAATGCAATGATGGAATGACCTGAATGGATGTGCATGCACAAAAAGAGGTGGGTAGAACACCAACTTCATTCATCGGGACTCAAGTCAGTAAATATTTCAGCAAGAAACACACAATTAGGCTCAATATTGAGGTAATGAGAGATATCTCTAATTTTCTATTACCTCCCTTGGCAGATAGAGTCTGATTTATCCCAAAATGTAAATAGGTCATTTTAGTTGGAATCCTTTGTTTTAACTGTTGTTCCCTAACCAAGATGTTGCGGCATGATGAATGTGATTATATCATAATCGTGTTAATTAACTGATAACATTGTTTTACAAATAAGTACCCATTGCATATACTGCAGTATAGACAGAGCGTGCTTAGTTCCTACAACTTATATTAATCACTCTCGTTCCATTGCCAGAGGCAATGTGGAATTAAATTGCCTTGCCTAATGGCACAATCGTAACGGCTCCAGCTGGGCGCAAACTCCAGGCCTTTCGCACCTGAAGCGAATGCGCTACCACTGTGCTATCACGACATCCACTATTAGAGGCTGCTGAGCACAGGTAGCTGCTTAATAGAGGTCAAACATTACGTGTAATGGGATTCAACCTAGGGAAAATGGGAGGCTGGTTACTTAACAGAGGTGTCTGCCAACAAAGGTTTGTATGCAGCTGTTAATGCAGGTTTTGTACGTTCTTTCGAAATAAAACTTTCTTTGATTATTGACACAAGTACGGTATCTACAATTTTAACCCAAATTTCCTTTGTATTCTAAGACTACAGAATTAACTGATCTAAAGTATAAGAGGGTATGTGCTTTGTTTCAGTGCATGATCAAATTATATTTCACCGAATGAACATTGTGTGTTTTACGTTTATTTATTGTCGCTACCGCTTCCCCATATGAACAACGCCTTCTGAAGAGATTAGTCATTTTAGATTTTTGGAGAATAGTGCAAGGATACAGACAGAGACCCATTCCAGAGTCTCCTCTGGTTCTTTTACATGCACAGTATACAGCACCGACATGAGACCTCGGTTTAAAGTCCCATCTGAAAGACTGTTAATTTTATTAGGGTCAGACGGGGGATCGAACCTGCGATCCCTGGATACCACTGGACTACAGATCCGTCTGTGAACGAACATTGAAAGCTTTCTATGGTATTATATGATCATTCACTTAAACAAACTAATTTTCTTTTTATTTTAAGCTGAAAAAGAGTTTTTGTGATAGAAAACGATGCCCTAAATGGCGCTTGTATGTCCTGTATAGACGAACATAGATTATGTCAAAAGAGACGTTAAATGATCTCGTAAGAGCTGTCATACATGATGTCATAAGAGCTGTCACTGACAACGTTCAAGCTAACAACATATCAACATGCAGCGGCTAGGTACCGCACGTGCAAAGCAACGAGAAATAAAATGTGTTATTCCACTGCTGTTATCTAGTGGAATACTTAGTAGCACATTTTATTTCACTGATAAATTTCTATATTTCACTGGAAAGCATCCAATAATTCAGCTTATTAATCAAACAGTGGCCCTGCCCTGCAAGCGTAAAATACATGCAGGAGGTTTTCTAAACTTTAATTATTTTACAATGATTGCGAAGCAAGTTTTAACAACTTATATTAATCACTCTCGTTGGCGCGGATGAAAGCGTAAATGTGGTCATTCGTGTGGGAGGAAACCGGAGTACCCGGAGAAAACCCACCTGTCCGATCTGGCGACCACCGTACCAGGAGGTTTCACACACAGATTGAATTGTTAAATCATAGTGAACAGTTTTAGAGATGTCCAAGGAGGTTTCACACACAGAATGAATTGTTAAATCATAGTGAACAGTTTTAGAGATGTCCAAGGAGGTTTCACACACAGAATGAATTGTTAAATCATAGTGAACAGTTTTAGAGATGTCCAAGGAGGCTTCACACACAGATTGAATTGTTAAATTACAGTGAACAGTTTTAGAGATGTCCATATTCTTTACATTTTATTCACCTCTAAATAAACAGTCAGTACCGATAACTGTCGGTCAGTAATGGCAACTGTTGGTCAGTATCAGTAACCGATGATCTGTACCTGTCAGTCGTTACCCATATTGGTAACTGTCTGTCAGTATCGGTAACTGTCAATCAACACCTGAAACTGTCGGTCAGTGCCTGTAACAGTCAGTCATCATCCGCAACTGTTGATCAGTACAAGTAATGGTCAGTCAGCATCAGCAACTGTCGGTCAGTACAAGTAATGGTCAGTCAGTAACTGTCGGTCAGTACAAGTAATGGTCAGTCAGTAACTGTCGGTCAGTACAAGTAATGGTCAGTCAGCATCAGCAACTGTTGGTCAGTACAAGTAACGGTCAGTCAGCATCAGCAACTGTTGGTCAGTACAAGTAACGGTCAGTTAGCATCAGCAACTGTCGGTAAGTACAAGTAACGGTCATTCAGCATCAGCAACTGTTGGTCAGTACAAGTAACGGTCAGTCAGCAACTGTCGGTCAGTACAAGTAATGGTCAGTCAGCAACTGTCGGTCAGTACAAGTAATGGTCAGTCAGCATCAGCAACTGTCGGTCAGTACAAGTAACGGTCAGTCAGCATCAGCAACTGTCGGTCAGTACAAGTAACGGTCAGTCAGCATCAGCAACTGTTGGTCAGTACAAGTAATGGTCAGTCAGCATCAGCAACTGTTGGTCAGTACAAGTAATGGTCAGTTAGCATCAGCAACTGTCGGTCAGTACAAGTAACGGTCAGTCAGCATCAGCAACTGTCGGTCAGTACAAGTAACGGTCAGTCAGCATCAGCAACTGTCGGTAAGTACAAGTAACGGTCAGTCAGCATCAGCAACTGTCGGTCAGTACAAGTAACGGTCAGTCAGCATCAGCAACTGTCGGTCAGTACAAGTAACGGTCAGTCAGCATCAGCAACTGTCGGTTAGTACAAGTAATGGTCAGTCAGCAACTGTCAGTCAGTCAGTCAGCATCAGCAACTGTCAGTCAGTACAAGTAACTGTTACAAGATTTGACATAATTGATAGTCTCATCCAAATATTATCCAAAATACGGGGCGGGGGTTTAACTTTAACTTCTACTTCATCGCAATCAGCTCTACTATGCATTTGTAACACAGCATTGTGATAAAAGCCTTTCATCAACCAAAATACATACCATAATCGCCCCATTTAGCACCCATGCCCAAACAAGTCTCACCGATATGTTATTCTGAACATAATTCAATAACCATCCTGTTACACCTTCCTGTTCAATTCCAATTTGTATTGTTGCATATAATCATATTACCGAGCTGGCGACCACCGTACCATCTCACATACTTCCCGGTCCGAGGATCGAACCCGGGTTGCATTGGTGAGAAGCGAGCGAGCGAGCTAACCACTGTGCTAATCGGACAGCACGTCTTTAGATCTTTCGATTTGAAATCAAAATTACCATTAATTAAATAAAACATAATTTTGTAGCTTTGGCATTGCACTGATAAATGTGATACAATACATGTATATGAACATATACTGGACCCTAAAAAGTGCACCCCTTTCCTGAAATTGCCAAGCACGATATAAAGCACTAAAATGGGCAAATACGGTATATTTGGTTTGCCCTACCTGACTCTTTCCTCTTCAAGCATCGCAACTAACTTATCTCTTTCCTCGACCACTTCGATTAACTCGCCATAGATTTTCTGCTCGCGGTCTCGTTGAAGCGGAGATTTGAGTGAGTCTGGAAACAACAAGCCAGTTAGTCAACATGCAGGGAATTAGTGCATACAAAATAAAAAACTCTCTACATATAATATATATACTAGTATACAAACTGAACACAAACAGAAATAAACCAAAGGATGCATGGACCGAATACTTCATCACTCTATACAACGCGATACAAACAAATTGTCTGAATACACTCTATACAACGCGATACAAACAAATTGTCTGAATACTTGATCACTCTATACAACGCAATACAAACAAATTGTCTGAATACCTGATCACTCTATACAACGCGATACAAACAAATTGTCTGAATACCTGATCACTCTATACAACGCGATACAACAACATGTCTGAATACATCATCACTCTATACAACGCGATACAAACAAATTGTCTGAATACCTGATCACTCTATACAACGCGATACAACAAATTGTCTGAATATTTTATCACTCTTTACAACGCGATACAACAAATTGTCTGAATATTTTATCACTCTTTACAACGCGATACAACAACATGTCTGAATACTTGATCACTCTATACAACAAATTGTTGGAATATTTGATCACACTATTCAACGAGATAGAACAAATTGTCTGAATATTTGATCACACTATTCAACGCGATACAACAAATTGTTGGAATATTTGATCACACTATTCAACGCGATACAACAAATTGTTGGAATATTTGATCACACTATTCAACGCGATACAACAAATTGAATGTAATTGTTTCAAAATGATATATAACGATATATGAAAATGTATTAAAATAACTGACTGCGAGTTGCTTCAAGAGATTTTCACAGTAAAGACGATCTATTGCATTGGAATAAATAGGGTGTTTATACAGCTTTAGTTTTTGTCATAAACTGTAGGCAATGGCAAATAGCAGTCAGTTGTCGTTCTTAACTAGATGGCGCCACCTGACCCGGTCCCGATACATTTGGAGTGATTCGGATTTTATCGTACTTTCCTTAGAAAACAATGTAAACACGCTCATACATAATAACACAAAATAATAGATAATTATGCCTTCAACCTGCTGCTGTGTACCCCAGTGTCATTTAAGAGGACATGAGTTTCCGAAAGATTATGATAGGCGTTCCAAGTGGGTGAACCCGATTAGAAGGATAGACGAATCTTTCAAAGATTGGCAGCCTTCGAAGATGTAAGCCTTTTTTCTCAACCACCCAACTGAATAATGACATCAACCACGCGTTTTGACCCTAACCCTGGGCGGAGCAAGTGATGAAGGCGTTCTTTATGCGTGGTTGATACTATATTCTGATCGGCTGGTTGAGATAAAGATTTTACGCTTCGACGACTGCAGTCCATTTCAGAGCTGATGATTACGTTCAACAGACCATCGATGGTATGTTTAAGCGCTTGTTGAGTTTTTAAGAAAAGCTTGAGAATGAAAAAGAGTAGCATTGAGCAGAACTAGAGTCCTGCTTCATTGTCATTACACCGTCGTAGAGGCGTTAGTACGGGCGAAATACTGATTTCGGTATCAGTCATAATCAATTAGATTGTTCTGAAAAAGACAAAACAAAAAAACATAATTAGGATATGATTCGAACCCGGGTCTCCCGTGTCACAGATCAACGCTCTAACCACACGGCCATTTCGACATTTATGTATTTATGGACACAGTTATCGTATATAATAGCGTATGCTAGCCGTAAAGTTGTTTATTTTTCCCGGTTATACAATTTTAATTCTGTTAGGTGTTGCAATTCGGGTGGAATACATATTCTTGACCATTTTTAACGTCAACTACAAGGATTTTTTTTACATATCATCGTTTTATCGACCATTGCATTAACTTAGCACTGTCGGACCTGACCCGTGTTTACGGTTCACAGGATCGCCGCATTTCTCGGTCTTTATTGCTTATTACGCTAAAATCTGAAGCAAAATTAATACCTTTCAACCAAATCCATTTTCCTTCCTGTCTGCTTTGCATTTCTCTTCTTTAATTCCGATTTTAACTGTGGTATTGTCATAAGACCGAACTTCGATGCCATGTTAATGATGTTTATTCTGCGAGAATTCCAGGACCGGGTACAGTGGCGCCCCTAGCGGCTGCCAAGAAAGATAACTGACTGCTATTTGCCATTGGATGCATCATAACCTATACACTGGTGTTGATGTTTGATGTACATATTGAAGTTATTTTGGAACTATGGCCCAGTATTTGAATGTTGGATTATTTAGTTTATACACATTTAGTTTAGCTCGATTGCGAAACAAGTTCTTACAACTTATATTAATCACTCTCGAGACCTCATTCCTGATGGAATCCATCACCACGAGGGAGAGAGAAGAGGCAACGTGGAATTTAAATGCCTTGCCTAAGGACACAATCGTAATGGCTCCAGCGGGGCTCGAACTCCAGACCTTTCGCACCTGAAGCACGACATCCATCGTGGATGTTGGATTATATTTTGGTGTTTAAACTCGCACCAACAACCGGAATCTTGTTTATTTATTCTGATATAACAGTACAAGCTGTAATCTGTAGGAAACAGATGGATCTGTAGTACAGTGGTAACACGCTGGACTGGTAATCCAGGGATCGCAGGTTCGATCCCCCATCTGACTCTAATAAAATTAACAGTCTTTCAGATGGGACGTTAAACCGAGGTCTCATGTCGGTGCTTTACACCGTACACGTAAAAGAACCAGAGGAGACTCTGGAATGGGTCTCTGTCTCTATCATTGCACTATCCTCCAAAAATCTAAAATGACTAATCTCTTCAGGAGGCGTCGCTCATATGGGCAACCGGTAGCGACGATAAATAAACGTAAAACACACACAGGTAGGAAATACCAAAATTTAAATCTACAGTGATTATTGAATGTACCATGTCAACACTTCATTTCCAAGTAAATCAGCGAATTTGATGCAGTATTCAGTACAAAAGCATCCTTTGATTAACAAGAAAACAACAAAAATCTACACTTAGTTTAAAATAGGAAAGTTTGTAACAAATAAATCTAACTAATCAACAGATTTTTCTTATACAAGCGTCTAGAACGTCGTATCCTTTTAGAAGTAAGAGTGTTGAAAATGTAATAACATTTGACAATGTCATATTGAGAAAAAAAACACTGTGTGCAACGCGATACAACAATATGTTTTCATTGCAAGGTTGATGCAACAACACAAGGAAATCAATGGAACCCACTCTGATGTTCCTTCAGTTATTTCGATTGAACCAACTGTTACACCTTCAGTTATTTCGATTGAACCAACTGTAAGTAAGTACACCTACAGTTAATTCGATTGAACCAACTGTAAGTAAGTACACCTTCAGTTATTTCGATTGAACCAACTGTAAGCACACCTTCAGTTATTTCGATTGAACCAACTGTAAGCAAACCTTCAGTTATTTCGATTGAACCAACTAAAAACCCACAACAAGTAAGTAAACCTTCAGTTATTTCAATCTATTTTCATGAATCGGCTCTGCATAGTAACAAATAAGGATATGTACCGGGTTGCACAAGGTGGTATGGAAAGGAAAGATCACAAATCTTGCATTCATTAATGTGTTATTGGTATAGTACATGTAACAAAGTTAATTGTTTTAATCGGAAAATATGTATAGGGTAAATAACATAAATCTTATTAGCAACTTCAATGACTAGAACCCAGGACGTAAGCTTCAGGGAGACTTGTGAGAAATATTCTTTACACAATATACCGCGAACATTTGGTTTCTTTGTTTGTTTGGGTTTTACACCTACATCAGCACCATTTTGCGATATATCGCCCGCGGGCAGTTTATCTAACAGCAACTTTCCTGGGCAGGCTCCAATGGTTAACAAGTACTTGCACCAACCTCCGTAAGAAATTGCAAACTTTTTCATATAAATGAGCGGGTCTCGAACTCATTATCGCCAGTGATGATAGATTACAGTGGCAAACAAGTCAGCAACCGTGTTTGTGATTTACGTTTATTTATCATCGCTACTGGTTGCCCATATGAGCGACGCCTCCTGAAGAAATTAGTCATTTTTAAATTTATGGAGGATAGTGCAATGATACTGACAGAGACCCATTCCAGAATCTCCTCCGGTTCTTTTATGTGCACGGTGTAAAGCACCGACACGAGACCTCGGATTAACGTCCCATCTAAATGACTGTTAATTTTATTAGGGTCAGACGAGGGATCGAACCTGCGATCCCTGGATTACCAGCAGACATGGAGTGGGCCACCAAACTGCTTATATACTAGAAACCTCTCCATACTTTGAAAGGTAAGCTTATGCCCTGGAAACACCTCTATTGTTATTGTATTATGTAATTCTGTATAATTTAGCATGTTTAATTAATTGCAATGTATTATATAACATGTGATGATTTATTACTTGTGCAATCTGAAATGTTAATCTAAATGATATATATGTTAATTATAACCAAACCCATTATATTGAAACTATTTAGAATCTAGCCACTAAAATATTTGTTTTCGACTGAACTAAATGATGAGAGTAACTGATAATGTCAAAATGAACACAAATCAGATGTTTTTAACCCTTTCCCCCATCAAACACACACAATGCATCCATAGAGTAGGTGATACTGTCAAAATGAACACAAATCGGATGTTTTTAACCCTTTCCCCCATCAAACACACACAATGCAACCATAAACACAGAGTTACTATCGTTTTATACCCAGGTCAATGTTATCTGCTCATTTTGCCTACAGTGTACTAAAGGTTGAATGTCCATCAAACACATAATGCAACCATAGACACAGAGTTACTATCGTTTTATAATCAGGTCAAGCAATACACTGCCATATTACACTGTGTACATCAGAGTTATCTATCTTCAATTACTGACAATTAGTGCATTACAATACTCATCAATTTGAACAAAATGGCCTCAACTTTCAAGCTTATTTAACCCTTTCCCCATAGAGATGTATTTTATATTTCATACATTTGGCTGTAATTTACCATTTGTACGCAATGGATAAGCTGTGAACTTGCCTAATCCACCTTCATGGAGGTTACTAGGAATTATTAAGTGTTGTATACACTACGTTGCCCGATCTTTATTATAGCTTGCTTGACTACTAATGTATCGGTCTATGTTAATAGGCATTGGCGTCGAGAGGCGCTTCTAAGGGGGAAAGGGTTAAGATGTGCATAACGATACTACACAACCTACTGTTGCGTACACAGTAGAGACACAATTATCTGTTGTTTTTTCCCCCCGAGATAGCTTAACCCATTCAACACCAAGTAACTGACATGGACTCGTACATGATATTTTTAGACAAATAGATTAATCAAAAAATTACATTTGGACAAGTTCATTTTTCAAAATGGGTAATTTTGTCTAAAGATAGTATTACTGGCGAAACGTGTAGATCCTGATGAGACGGCTCATCTGGATCTACACTTTTTGTAAGCCTATTTAGAGGTATGGGATGTTGAAAGGGTTAACAGTCTTCTCAAACAATTGAAACTGGTTCACGTATCGTTTTTAATTGCTTAACCCTTTCAACACCACAGACCTCTAAATTGGCTTACAAAAAAGTGTAGATCCAGATGAGCCGGCTCGTGACGAGCCGTCTCATCAGGATCTGCACTTTTTGCCAGTGATATGACTATTTTTAGACATAATTACCCATTTTGATAAATGAACTTGTCCAAATGTGATTTTCTGATTCATTTATTGGTTTATGAATATCATGGACCAGTCCATGTGAGTTACTTAGTGTTGAATGGGTTAATTGCTTCTCGTATAAAAGACTTACAGTACTGGCGATATATTAATTTTATTTTTAATAAAGTCAATTTTTTTTATTTAACTGATAACATTTTCAAACTACTGTACCCAAAATTAAGTTTCATGTTAATAATTTATCAACAGTTTATGTACTTTCAAAGCAAAACATTAAAATAAACAAAAACTGAAAGGTTTCACCAAATAGTAACATAACTGAATAACACATGGTATTAGTTACTGCCCTTGGTTAAGAGGATTGGCTCTGTTGAAGAAAGTTAAAACATACAAGATCTTTTATCAAGGGGACATAACTCAAACACTACTTTGATGAGAGTTACTGCCCTTGGTTAAGAGGATTGGCTCTGTTGAAGAAAGTTAAAACATGCAAGATCTTTTATCAAGGGGACATAACTCAAACACTACTTTGATGAGAGTTACTGCCCTTGGTTAAGAGAATTGGCTCTGTTGAAAAAAGTTTTACAGCTCTGGTATAAATATTTTCAACGTTATATGCACGAGAAATCACATTCATTAAGTTTCAAGTTAAAACATGCAAGATCATTTATCAAGGGGACATAACTCAAACACTACTTTGATGAGAGTTAATGACCTTGGTACAAGTAATGGTGTTGATGGAAGTGTTGTAAGTTAATAGAGGTAAAGAGAAGAGACGTCATCATTAACACCACCAGACAACAGACAAGCATCCTGACAATGTGTCTGCTATACAAAGCATGGTGGCGCAAAATCCTTTTTTTGGCGTCTGCTCTGGATACGTTATTTATCGCCGCCCACTGGGTAATATGGTATTTTTGGAGGCTTGTACAAGATATAGAAGATACTCCCAATTCCACAAGCATCCCTGGTTCATTCACATGCGACCTCGGTGTATAGTCACGCCTGATTGACTGTTAATATTATTACGGTCAGACGGGAGATCAAACGTGTAATATCTGGTTTCGCAGTCCAACATGTTATCCACTGGACAACTCATCTTGTCTAGAAAACTAGGTAAAAGTTCAAATTTCATAAAAACCTTGGTCTTTCTAGCTAAGCTTTTTCTAGCTAAATTTTGTTCAAATTGGATACCACTTGTTTTATGATTACCGTAACCCATTTCATTCTGGATACCGTTCAAACAGTATTTGCAAAGAACATAGAACCAGATCAGCCGCCACGGAATGTGCCGTCTGATCAGGCTGTACGCTGTTTGCTATTCAGATCATCTTGCTAAGGCACTTGGCTATGTAGCAAACAACATAGATCCTGATCAGCACGCAGCGTTACGCTGCGGCTGATCTGGATCTATGTTGTTTGCAAAAGCCTTCAAATGTATCCAGAATGAAATGGGTTAAAGCTCCATGTGATAACTAGCCACGGGCATCAGTGTTAACACCTAGTTGTTGATCGTGACCGTCACATTTTACACATGATGGCGAGTGTTTCAACGTAAACGCATCTCAAACCAACCATAACAAACCAGTTACACACTTGAAATGTGTCACACTTTTAGAGTTAGGCATGCGTATTAAAATGTCTCTTAAATGATGTGGAATGATTGAGCTCCTCGGAAAATATATGATCCAACGATAAATTTAACTGAAAATGGTTGAGGGTTCGAAACTGGAATGGAAATGTTTTAAAATTAGGGGCCACACTAACAGCAATGTGTAATTTTCCATGGAATGAAGAGGTTTAAATCACTGTGCATGAGACGAGCAATGGTGTAGAATTTGTCTACAGGGTTGTGTGTCCCATACAAGGGATATCTGTAGAACATATGTTCACGATCATGGTCTACTATTTCAGTTCACAAGAAGCATGCAATATCATGCTATTATATAACGTTAGCAATATTGGACAGACAGGTAGACATTTATATAGCAATCTTGAGATAAAACTGCAATCGTGAAGGAGATACTATACTTGTGAGAAGCATGTATAATTGGTCCCAAGAAATAGAGCCGAAACCTGGAGGTGTTAAAGGCTTTATGTACTTGTTGTTGGGGAATTGAGGACGAGATATTTGATTCAAAAATATCCGTTGCAGCTCCGGTAGCGACATTAAAATTTCCTGTCTTTTATTAACCCTTTGCCTGCTGAGTAAATAAAATCACATTTGCAAACAAAATAGATCCAGATCACTGATCAGGATCTATGTTGTTTGCTATTCAGCCAAGTGTTTTATTAAAAAAAAGTGTTTTAGCTCCACTATCCGAATAGCAAACAAACAGCATAGATCCTGATCAGACGGAACGTTTTGTGCCGTCTGATCTGGCTCTATGCTGTTTGCAAGTGATTTTATCTGCCGCTAGCATGCAAAGGGTTAGTTAACCCATTAGTATATTTACCTAACAAATCCTAAACATAACTTTTGGACTTAAAACCAAGCAGAAATGTGTTCCTTTACTCCACAACATAAGAGGTCAATTACTAATCTTATCTCCTTACTGTTACTAAGCAATAGGCACACTGTACTACAAACACATTGAGATAGACGGTGCTGAGGAATGGTGCAGGACTCGGTAATGGTGGTGTAGAGCGTTTATGTGGAGTAACGGCTTAAAGCATGTTAACGACCCAGGTTAACTCTTTGCATGCTGGGTAAAATAAAGGCTATAAATAGGTAAAATTATTGTTGCAGACGACAATTCATTAATTAAATATATATTGATGTATAAAAAAAACCCACATCAATGTTGTGGGTTTTTTATATACATCAATATATATTGAATGAATTGTCGGCTGCAACAATAATTTTACCTATATATATATTGATGTGTTTTTTTATATTTGTAACTGAAAATTCATGAAATTGCATGGCTTTTTCACAGCAAAGAGTTACGTGTATTTTTGGATTTGGCTTTGCACACAAAGCTAAAATCAGACACGACTTTCTAGCTGTAATGGTGATGTGATGGAAGACTCTGCGCATCGATTCTGGTACACGCGACACAAACCAACCCTACATCTTCAAGCCAACTGGATAGCCTCCTCACACCAATGAATCTCCCCCCAGTAGGTTTTACACCCGCAGGGTAAAGTGGTAAGTGTCAGACAATGGAGGTCCGAATCTGACCTCAGTAGGATTCACATCGCGGTAGGCAGTAGCAGCTGACAGAGTCAATAACACTACCAACTCGGCCATGTATGTAGGACCCCCCCCCAATACCATGGTAAAATAAGTAGGTGACACACATTGGGTAGCAGTTTATATGTTTTGATCAAGCTTTGATTTTACGGCACACCAACAGTTTCGGATAATGCACTGCAAACAGCACTGAAAACTTTCATATCGGTATAAAAATATGAGATACGCAACAAAAACTACGGTACACAGTACTCCTTATGGAATTGCAGAAATACAGCAAAACCAAGCCTTCACATCCTACCAGACGCCTCTCAAAACCATGCAACGGTAAGGACAAAGAACAAAATATTGCAGTGAATGATGGATGATATGTTAAAGCAACGTGCAATCAAAGTGCAGACTCTCCATATAATATTATATGGTGCAAACCATTAAGAGTTAAATGTACATAAATATAGACGAAAAAAACCCAACAAAGATAGAACATGAAATTAAAACTCTAGTTATTATGTGTTAACAATCATCACCCTATGCAATCTGATACAACAATCAGCTTTACTGTGAAACGTTGATACAACGCAAAATGAAAATTGATTGAAATCATTTTGAGATGAAGTCGTGATAGCACAGTGGTAGCGCGTTCGCTTCAGGTGCAAAAGGCCCGGGGTTCGAGCCCCGCTGGAGCCGTTACCATTGTGTCCTTAGGCAAGGCATTTAAATTCCACATGCCTATTCTCTCTCCCTCGTGGCGATGGATTCCATCAGGAATAAGGTCTCGAGAGGGATTAATATAAGTTGTAAGAACTTGTTTCACAATCGAGCTAAAATAAATTTAGTATAAACTAAATAATTCGAGAGTGATTAATATAAGTTGTAAGAACTTGTTTCGCAATCGAGCTATAATAAATTTAGAATAAAGTAAATAATTTGAGGACTATTTACAATTGTTTCAATCAATAATTGCATTTTGTTGTATCAACTTTTCACAGTAAATATGAGTTGATGTATTTGGTTGCATAGCGTGACTATATAACATTTAATGATTTTAAAGATTGACAATATGGAAATATATTCTGGGTGACAGTGACATACGAGGGACAGTAAAACTAGAAAGCATAGCACCAAAATTGGAAGTACAAGCGGTAGGTATAGTATATGCAAATATACCACTTCTGCACATGACGTTCCATAAGTTAGCTATTTTGACATTGTTGGTTTCCTCGAAGACCTCATCATCATCGAGGTCCCAATCTACACCTGTATAATAATAGAGTTGCATAGAAGCCGAGCTTCAATCTACACCTGCATAATAATATAGGCACATAAAAGCTGGGATCCAGTCTACACATGCATAACAATATAGACACATAGAAGCCGGGGTCCAGTCTACACCTGCATAATAATATAAGACACATAGAAGCCGGGCTCCAGTCTACACCTGCATAATAATACAATGCATAGACACACAGACGCCGGGCTCCACTCTACACCTGTATAATAATATAAGACACATAGAAGCCGGGCTGCCGGGCTCCAGTCTACACCTGCATAACAATATAGACACACAGAACCAGGGCCCAATCACCTGCATAATAATATAGGCACATAGAAGACGAGGTCCAGTCTACACCTGCATAATAATATAGGCACATAGAAGCCGGGGTCCAGTCTACACCTGCATAATAATATAGGCACATAGAAGCCGGGGTCCAGTCTACACCTGCATAATAATATAAGACACATAGAAGCCTGGCTCCAGTCTACACCTGCATAATAATATAGGCACATAGAAGCTGGGGTCCAGTCTACACCTGCATAATAATATAGACACATAGAAGCCGGGCTCCAATCCACACATGCACAATAATACAATGCATAGACACACAGAAGCCGGGCTCCAATCTACACCTGCAGAATAATAAATATAAACACATAGACGCCAGGCTCTAATCTACACATTCATGAAAATAAGAGATGTATAGAGGCAGCGGTGAGACCTACATAGAAGCCGAGGCAATGCCATATTCACCTGTATCAAATTGTTTACCTGTATAAAGTTGTTTCCTACCTCATTCTCTCTCCATCAATACCATCAGCCTACGACGTCACAAAATACCACATTATACAGTGTATCGAGCGTGGTAGCACCACACAGATATTGCATAATGTGATATTCATCGAGCAAAGTAGAAAGAGTGATAAACTACCAAGCTACCGAGACATATTTTTCTGGGACCTATTACACAGATCATCCAGCATATATTGGCCATAAAACAACCCCAATTCACATACAATTCGTCTATTTACATGTACAGTCAAACCTGTGTTAAGCAGCCATCCAAGAGAATCACAGAAAGTGGCTGCTTAGCACAGGTGGTTGCTTAATAGAGGTCAAATGTATAACAAAGTAAAGTAATGGGAATCTGGCTGCTTAATGCAGGTTGGCTGCTTAATACAGGTTGGCTGCTTAATGCAGGTTGGCTGCTTAATGCAGGTTGGCTGCTTAATACAGGTTGGCTGCTTAATTGTTGGCTGCTTAATTGTTGGCTGCTTAATGCAGGATGGCTGCATAATACAGGTTGGCTGCTTAATACAGGTTGGCTGCTTAATGCAGGTTGGCTGCTTAATACAGGTTGGCTGCTTAATGCAGGTTGGCTGCTTAATTGTTGGCTGCTTAATTGTTGGCTGCTTAGCTTAATTGTTGGCTGCTTAATGCAGGATGGCTGCTTAATACAGGTTGGCTGCATAATACAGGTTGGCTGCTTAATACAGTTTGGCTGCTTAATACAGGTTGGCTGCTTAATGCAGGTTGGCTGCTTAATACAGGTTGGCTGCTTAATACAGGTTGGCTGCATAATACAGGTTGGCTGCTTAATACAGTTTGGCTGCTTAATACAGGTTGGCTGCTTAATGCAGGTTGGCTGCTTAATACAGGTTGGCTGCTTAATACAGGTTGGCTGCTTAATGCAGGTGACCACTAACACAGGTTTGACTGTATTTCTCTCGTACATTATTTCATATTTGTGCATTCTCCTTCGGTGTGCTTGTAGCTAAAGTTACAACAAGAGTCATTTCATCTCTATAAAATAAAACCAAACAAAACAAAAACTACATGTAAAAGCATGCAACTATTATAATGAGAAGGTAAATACATGGGAAAATACAAAAACACTAGATCGTGCAGCATCTAACTAACTATCCCCCTCGAAATAATTCCACACTCTCTCATTTCTTAGCATATTTTAAACATTTATATTTGGTCAGATGGAGTCCATTGTACCACGCCTTGAGGTTATAAAACATTTCTCACACATCAAACTCGAGCTACAATGGTTCGATTCTAACATCTTTATTAATTTCAACCAATCAGACAGCTTGAGACACAGAGTTACAGATTTGAAGAATATATAATACATCCAATTTCTGGTAAACACCAATATGATGACTTGTTGTTCGTTAATAAAGGTATGGCAGTGCAGACCGGTTGTTGAAACTTGAAACATATTTTTCTTAAATCTTATCTATGTATGTTCCATTTGATTTTATTTCAAACCTTTTTCGGGGACCTAGACATGTCTTCCTGGGCAGGCTTAGCCGACCTAAGCGGTTAACCAGTACAAAGCAATACGAGCCTGCCTCGGTGGTCGAGTGGTTAAGATCGCTGACTTGTATATATACCATTGTAACCTATCATCACTGATGGCAGGGCTGACGCTAGAGGGCGATTCGGGCGAAGTGGTCACTTTATTTTTCGCCACTTCGCCGACAATACACATCAGGGCGACATCCATTTCGCCTTATTTCTGGAGGATATAATTGCTAATTAATGGTAATACGTTTCGTCATTTGACAGCTTGGAAATTCACGCCGCCAGGCATATCAACCCTTTCAACACCACAGACCTCTAAATTGGCTTACAAAAAAGTGTAGATCCAGATGAGCCGGCTCGTGACGAGCCGTCTCATCAGGATCTGCACTTTTTGCCAGTAATATTACTATTTTTAGACAAAAATTACCCATTTTCATAAATGAACTGATCCAAATGTAATTTTGTTATTAATTTATTGGTCTAAAATATCATGGACCAGTCCATGTCAGTTACTTGGTGTTGAAAGGGTTAAGCTAATCTCCCCCCCCCCGACATCCGGATACTTGCCGTAATCCAATCAACTTAATACCATCATGGTCATGGATCAGTGATGATAGGTTACAGTGGTATACAAGTACAGTGGTATACAAGTCAGCAATCGTAACCACTCCACCACGGAGGCGAGGTTACAGTGGTATACAAGTCAGCAATCGTAACCACTCCACCACGGAGGCGAGGTTACAGTGGTATACAAGTCAGCAATCGTAACCACTCCACCACGGAGGCGAGGTTACAGTGGTATACAAGTCAGCAATCGTAACCACTCCACCACGGAGGCGAGGTTACAGTGGTATACAAGTCAGCAATCGTAACCACTCCACCACCTAGGCGAGGATACAGTGGTATACAAGTCAGCAATCGTAACCACTCCACCACCTAGGCAAGGTTACAGTGGTATACAAGTCAGCAATCGTAACCACTCCACCACGGAGGCGAGGTTAGTGGTATACAAGTCAGCAATCGTAACCACTCCACCACGGAGGCGAGGTTAGTGGTATACAAGTCAGCAATCGTAACCACTCCACCACGGAGGAGGTCGACTAACAAATTTAGTTTCAATATTTATTTCAGTATTTATACATGTAATCAAGAAATGAACATTTTACATATAATTTAACAACTGTAGACTGAAATTTGAAAATAAATTTGAGATCGGAGAAACGTTTCATAACCTCTGTTCCAGGTAATGAAGCCCAGTAAAGTACAGTCTACATCCGCTATGTCAAATTCCATCGGACTGAACAAAATACTTCGACATAACCCAAGTTTGACTTTACGAAATTCTATATAAACGGAGCCAGTTATATGTAAAATGATAGTGTCTGAAAAGGGACTTTGATCCAACTTCGCGATAACCAGGGAATTGGATATAACTGACTTTGACATATCGGATGTAGACTGTATATGTGGTTCTGCTCCTGTCACTGCCTACTATTCACCCTATGTAATCTGATACAACAAATAATCTTTACACTGAACAGCTGATACAACATGCATTGAAATAAGTGAAGATGAGGTGCAGTTTGATACAGATATCGACTCATGTCGCTGTATCAAAGTATCTTGTTCTGTAATACTTTTTGTGCCAAACTTTCAACAATCTTTGTCCATTTATCGTCTATTAAACATAATATGATATATTAATCAAGAAGAGAATCTATAATATTTATAACAATTTAAAGAATAACATTAAATTCTGTAACCTTTGAGCATGTTCCGACAAGATAAAGAACTATTAACCCTTTCAACACCACAGACCTCTAAATAGGCTTACAAAAAGTGTAGATCCAGATGAGCCGGCTCGTGACGAGCCGTCTCATCAGGATCTGCACTTTTTGCCAGTGATATGACTATTTTTAGACATAATTACCCATTTTGATAAATGAACTTGTCCAAATGTGATTTTCTGATTCATTTATTGGTTTATGAATATCATGGATCAGTCCATGTGAGTTACTTGGTGTTGAAAGGGTTAACTGACAATGACAAATTGTTAAAATAGCTACTACCAATAAGATCCATACTCGCCTACAAGACGTTTTTCTCTCACCACTTTGGGTTTTAAACATGGGCCATTCTTGGCCACGTGAGTGTTTAACCCTTTCAACACTACAGGCCTCTAAATAGACTTACAAAAAGTGTAGATCATGACAAGCCGTCTCATCAGGATCTGCACTTTTTGCCAGTAATAATTATTACTATTTTTAGATAAAATTACCCATTTTGATAAATGAACTGGTCCAAAGGTAATCTTCTTATTAATTTATTGGTCTAAAATATCATGCACCAGTCCAAGTCAGTTACTTGGGGTTGAATGGGTTAAAAAACACATTTTACCCCCATACAACGATTAATATGTAAAGAATGTGTTGGCAAACCACCCATTTTAGAACCAAAGTCGGTGGTCATCTCGTAGGCGAGTAGCGACACAATGACACAAGCAACACACGCAAATGCAAAGTGCATTTTCACGATAAATTCACACCAGGGCAACATTCATAATCATACATGTACATCTACGAGTCATGCATGTTTCGCCGAAAGTTTAACTTACCATCGAATGCCATACTTTCTCTCAGCTGGTGCTGTAGTCTACCCTGTCGGTCTTCCAACTCCAACTCTCTGGCGCTGAAAATGATCCAAATATGTACTACTTAGTTGGTGTAAGTGAATAAAATGTCGAGCAGCTTCAGAAGTCCTAGGATATGAGGAAACAATTGGAATCCAATTTCATCATGGTTTACAAGTGAAGGAGTGAAGGAGTGCTGTATAAACAAAGAAGACAATAAGCTTTCTTAATTCAACTATTCAGGGTTCTCTCTGTCTGAATATTTGTCTGCACCACAATTGAAAAAATACTGGAGCCAATTTGAAAAAATACTGGAGCCAATTTTGGCCTCCACACACTTTAACAATGCCCAATGTAATTCATACCCCGATGGAAACTATTAACCCGCGATTCATTCCTTAATTAGATAAGCTTGCCCAGCAAAGCAATTTCTGATGATTCAAATCTCAAGTGTAGCAAATCTCTCTAACATGACATTCTGAGGCTACATACATCCCGAGTTATGGACATTATCAGTTAGTCTTCACAGAGTGCATGTCTGTCTCACCACACAGATGGACCACAGGCGTTTCAAGTATCAATAATGCATG
The DNA here is from genome assembly GCA_014843695.1 of Archivesica marissinica. NCBI lineage: Eukaryota > Metazoa > Mollusca > Bivalvia > Venerida > Vesicomyidae > Archivesica > Archivesica marissinica. The sequence goes on from CM026387.1 coordinate 14,465,037, forward strand.
GTGTCTGTCTCACCACACAGATGGACCACAGGCGTTTCAAGTATCAATAATGCATGGTGTCTGTCTCACCAGACAGATGGACCACAGGCGTTTCAAGTATCAATAATGCATGGTGTCTGTCTCACCACACAGATGGACCACAGGCGTTTCAAGTATCAATAATGTATGGTGTCTGTCTCACCACACAGATGGACCACAGGCGTTTCAAGTATCAATAATGCATGGTGTCTGTCTCACCACACAGATGGACCACAGGTGTTTCAAGTATCAATAATGCATGGTGTCTGTCTCACCAGACAGATGGACCACAGGCGTTTCAAATATCAATAATGCATAGTGTCTGTCTCACCACACAGATGGACCACAGGCGTTTCAAGTATCAATAATGCATAGTGTCTGTCTCACCACACAGATGGACCACAGGCGTTTCAAATATCAATAATCCTTTTTCATGTAAATTGTACATTTGTATATGTTACAGGGTTCATTCTAGGTCAGAATTTTTGGGAGAAGTGAGAAAGCACATGATCGCTTCCTTAAATGGTGTTCTTTAATATAACTCTGCAAAATAGGGTTAAAATGCACAGTACAACCATTAAATACAACATTTTAATAGAAGGAGTGCTTTATAATGGGCCAGTGTATCTTACTAGACAAAATTTTGTTTGAAAATCGTAAAAACCAAAATAATTTTCGCCCTCTAGAATGATCCCTGTGTTATACTATTGTTTGAAATAAACTATGTTTAACCCTTTCCCTCATAGAAGCACCTCTTGATGCCATTACCAATACGACATACATTGACAATGTAGCAGTCAAACCAATGTTCATAATAAAGGCCAGAATCTCATATAGTCTCAGTAATATCTATGGAGGTGGGATAGATATGGTGACTACTTATCCACTGCATGATAGCTAAATGGCTGTCATTTGTATGGAGATATAATAGTATATTAACCTAAATCTCTATGTAGTCCCAGTAATATCAATGGAGGTGGGATAAATATGGTGACTACTTATCCACTGCATGATAGCTAAATGGCTGTCATTTGTATGGAGATATAATAGTATATTAACCTAAATCTCTATGTAGTCCCAGTAATATCAATGGAGGTGGCATTGATATGGCGACTACTTATCCATTGCATGATAGCTAAATGGCTGTCGTTTGTATGGAGATATAATAGTATATTAACCTAAATCTCTATGAAGGAAATGTTTTAAAATAAGTATCAATAATCAATTAAAAGAGTTGTTTAACCATCCCCACACACTTCTCTCAACAGTGACAGTTCAGCCAATTACCCTCAAATGACACTAGATCTACATTGCTTTTATTTCTTTACCTTAATCAATGAAAGGGTTAAACACATTTGGTGTGGTTGGACAGACAATCACACAGATTAAATTGTCCAATCTCCAAATGGGGAAACAGATTACAAGGATATCGAAAATTGATCACTACCGTATTTAGCTATGTATAGTGCGCACATTTCTTACTGAAATCCTCATCAATTTTATCTACTGCGCATTATACACCAGTACAGACATCAGGACATTTTTTTCCGGACCAAAATTGACCAATATTTCGTGAAATTCGACCCGAACGGCCCGGCCCCACAGTCATTCTATAATTTGTTACATTCGACAAACGTTATAAACTAGCTATTAAAACCAGTTGCCGATAGTCTATATAAATAAATGAAATGAATAAGACCACAAAATTAGCATATATATTGCGTTTATTTTGGCAAACTTTGAAGAATTTAATTGAAATTAGTAAATGCATAAAAAAATGGCGATTTGATAACATCACGTGATTTTATCGTATGTAATATTTCCCGTACTTTTCGCGTACTTCGCCGTACAATGTACAATGCATTGCATAAAAAAAAACTACTGGCTGCAGTATTTCAATTGTTTGTAGCGATAATTAATTTCGACAAACATTTCACAATGGGTCCCAGTTAATTAGGTAGGCTACACGTGTTGAGAAGTTTGAGCATCTGCTGACATGTTTGAGAACGTGTTGAGATGTTTGAGAACGTGTCGAGAAATTTGAGCAGGTGTGCCTGAGTGCGTTACCGTTACTGATGAGGTATCTCGAGTGATTAATATAAGTTGTAAAAATCACGGAACACAATTTTTAGCGATTCTTGAGAAATGTTAAATTTTGACTTGGAAAATTGCGTTTTTCACGTGCGCAGTATACATCGGAACTCAGTTTTTCCCTCGATTTTCGTGCCAAATCGTGGGTGCGCATTATACACGATAGCACACTATACATAGCTAAATACGGTACATCTTTTGTCAAACTGGTTTTTTCAAATTTGAGACAAAATGGAATGTTTATCAATTTCTATGTGCTAACTGAAAGATTAAATTTGTGTGCTGTGTAACTATTCCTACCTGACCATGAGTTCAGACTCGAGCCGCACAAGAGCGTTTTTATCGTGTACTAGATTAAACCACTCCTGCATGAGATCAGTCTCCGACCTGCCACCCTCAGCACCATCACCACGCAGCGCCCTCTCTACAGACACACCACACTCCTCCAGTTCACGCTGTTTCACATCTACCTCCTGTAATTTACGTTGGATTTCCTGCGCCTGTCGCAGTCGTTTCTGCTCTTGTTGTTTTTGCTGTTTTCTAGCAGCATGCTGGATTTTGCGCGTTATTCTAGCATTTAACTCTTCTTCCGAAAGCGGTCCAAGGTCCTTTTTAATAAAATTGTATACAAAAATATGAAAACCACACTCTTCAAATGATATTTGCTATATTGTTTACCGGAACTAATTTAAATAAATAGAGAATATTAGGTTACTGTCTTATCAATTTTAATTGCCTCGCCTTGTATTTTTTCGCACACGAGCCTACAATTAAAATTTAAGACAGTAACCAAATATTCTTTTTATCCTATCTTCATGACATATATCGTACCATCTGTGAACATACCGATTATTCATGAAGTATATCGTACCATCTGTGAACATATCGATTATTCATGACATATATCGTACCATCTGTGAACATACCGATTATTCATGAAGTATATCGTACCATCTGTGAACATATCGATTATTCATGAAGTATATCGTACCATCTGTGAACATATCGATTATTCATGACGTATATCGTACCATCTGTGAACATATCGATTATTCATGAAGTATATTGTACCATCTGTGAACATACCGATTATTCATGAAGTATATCGTAACATCTGTGAACATATGACGTCATACATGCAGCATTATGACGTCAAGAAATGTTTATTAGGTACCTTTTGACCATTATTAAGCACGAAGGCAGGATAAAAAAATAATTTTGTGTGCTAAGACTACATTAAGAATAACAATAAATAAACAAAAGATATATTTGCTAATACCAGTCAAATGCAGACTTTTAAACGAAATTTCTACAAAAGTTACTAATTATCATAAGACTATTTGTACATTGGGAAAGAGAAAGCAACACTACTATTTGATTGCCACAATATGTGTTATAATGCTTTACAGACGGATCTGTAGTCCAGTGGTAACACGCTGGACTGGTAATCCAGGGATCGCAGGTTCGATCCCCCGTCTGACCCTAATAAAATTAACAGTCTTTCAGTTGGGACTTTAAACCGTCGCGTGTTGGTGCTTTACACTGTGCACATAAAAGAACCAGAGGAGACTCTGGAATGGGTCTCTGTCTGTATCATTGTACTATCCTCCAAAAATCTAAAATGACTAATCTCTTCAGGAGGCGTCGCTCATATGGGCAACCGGTAGCGACAATAAATAATAACATATCATGTGCTTAAGTTTATACGACAGTTTGCAAAAGTATTATATGAAATGTATTATGACATTGACCATGTATCACACAGTGGATTTTATTTAAGTTTATTTAACATCGCTACTGGTTGCCCATTTGAGCGATGGGCAGTTTACCTAACAACACCTTTCCTGGGCAGGCTCCAGCGGTTAACCAGTATTCGGTGCACCAACCTCCGTAAAAAACTGCCAACTTTTTCATATAAAGAGTGGGACTCGAACCCGTGACCGTCAGTGATGATAGGTTACAGTAGTATACAGGTCAGCGACTGTAAACAACTCAACCACGGAGGTTGACCAAAATTGGATACACCAGATGTGACCTTAAAACTTTCTATCAATCTATAAATAGATCGAGGAAGCTTATAAGAGAGGACATCGTTATAAAATGTGTGTATGAATCGCACACAGATTGACAGGATTGTATGTTCAGTGAAACATGTGTTAGTGGTCACCTCCATTAAGCAGAACACCTGCATTAAGCAGTCAGTTTCCAGATTCCCAATATCTTGTTGCATTATACACCTGCGAGAGGAGCTGATCTAACTAAGGGAGATACGGTTAAAGATTTGATTCTGCGAGAGTGGCTGGTGTAACTACTGGAAGCAAGAGCTTACACATTCGAATATGGATGGTCTATCTAAGGGAGGTAACAGCTAACAGATTAGATTCTGCAAAAGTGGCTGGTCTAATAAAGGTAGGTAAGCTACAGATTAGATTATGCGAGAATGGCTGATCTAATAAAGGTAGGTAAGCTACAGATTAGATTATGCGAGAATGGCTGATCTAATAAAGGTAGGTAAGCTACAGATTAGATTATGCGAGAATGGCTGATCTAATAAAGGGAGGTAAGCGAAAAGACTTGATTCTGCGAGAGTGGCTGGTCTACTAAAGAGAGAGGTAAGCTAACAGACAGAGTGGCTGATTTAATAAAGGGAGATAAGCTAACAGATTTGATGTTGAGAGAGTGCATGGTCTACTAAAGGGAGGTAAGCTAACAGACAGAGTGGCTGATTTAATAAAGGGAGGTAAGCTAACAGATTTGATGTTGAGAGAGTGCATGGTCTACTAAAAAGAGGTAAGCTAACATATTTGATGTTGAGAGAGTGCATGGTCTACTAAAGAGAGGTAAGCTAACAGATTTGATGTTGAGAGAGTGCATGGTCTACTAAAGAGAGGTAAGCTAACAGATTTGATGTTGAGAGAGTGGATGGTCTACTAAAGGGAGGTAAGCTAACAGATTTGATGTTGAGAGAGTGCATGGTCTACTAAAGAGAGGTAAGCTAACAGATTTGATGTTGAGAGAGTGGATGGTCTACTAAAGGGAGGTAAGCTAACAGATTTGATGTTGAGAGAGTGCATGGTCTACTAAAAAGAGATAAGCTAACAGATTTGATGTTGAGAGAGTGCATGGTCTACTAAAGAGAGGTAAGCTAACAGATTTGATGTTGAGAGAGTGGATGGTCTACTAAAGGGAGGTAAGCTAACAGATTTGATGTTGAGAGAGTGGATGGTCTACGGTAGGTAAGCTAACAGATTTGATGTTGAGAGAGTGGATGGTCTACGGTAGGTAAGCTAACAGATTTGATGTTGAGAGAGTGCATGGTCTACTAAAGAGAGGTAAGCTAACAGATTTGATGTTGAGAGAGTGGATGGTCTACGGTAGGTAAGCTAACAGATTTGATGTTGAGAGAGTGCATGGTCTACTAAAGAGAGGTAAGCTAACAGATTTGATGTTGAGAGAGTGGATGGTCTACGGTAGGTAAGCTAACAGATTTGATGTTGAGAGAGTGGATGGTCTACTAAAAAGAGGTAAGCTAACAGATTTGATGTTGAGAGAGTGGATGGTCTACGGTAGGTAAGCTAACAGATTTGATGTTGAGAGAGTGGATGGTCTACTAAAAAAGATAAGATAACAGATTTGATGTTAGAGAGTGCATGGTCTACTAAAAAGAGATAAGATAACAGATTTGATGTTGAGAGAGTGCATGGTCTACTAAAAAGAGATAAGCTAACAGATTTGATGTTGAGAGAGTGCATGGTCTACTAAAAAGAGATAAGCTAACAGATTTGATGTTGAGAGAGTGGATGGTCTACGGTAGGTAAGCTAACAGATTTGATGTTGAGAGAGTGGATGGTCTACGGTAGGTAAGCTAACAGATTTGATGTTGAGAGAGTGGATGGTCTACGGTAGGTAAGCTAACATATTTGATGTTGAGAGAGTGGATGGTCTACTAAAAAGAGATAAGCTAACAGATTTGATGTTGAGAGAGTGCATGGTCTACTAAAAGAGATAAGCTAACAGATTTGATGTTGAGAGAGTGGATGGTCTACTAAAAAGAGATAAGCTAACAGATTTGATGTTGAGAGAGTGGATGGTCTACGGTAGGTAAGCTAACAGATTTGATGTTGAGAGAGTGGATGGTCTACGGTAGGTAAGCTAACAGATTTGATGTTGAGAGAGTGGATGGTCTACGGTAGGTAAGCTAACAGATTTGATGTTGAGAGAGTGGATGGTCTACGGTAGGTAAGCTAACAGATTTGATGTTGAGAGAGTGGATGGTCTACGGTAGGTAAGCTAACAGATTTGATGTTGAGAGAGTGCATGGTCTACTAAAAAGAGATAAGATAACAGATTTGATGTTGAGAGAGTGCATGGTCTACTAAAAAGAGATAAGCTAACAGATTTGATGTTGAGAGAGTGCATGGTCTACTAAAAAGAGATAAGCTAACAGATTTGAATGTGAGAGAGTGGATGGTCTACGGTAGGTAAGCTAACAGATTTGATGTTGAGAGAGTGGATGGTCTACGGTAGGTAAGCTAACAGATTTGATGTTGAGAGAGTGGATGGTCTACGGTAGGTAAGCTAACAGATTTGATGTTGAGAGAGTGGATGGTCTACGGGAGGTAAGCTTACAGATTTGATTCTGCGAGAATGGCTGTCATTCAGAGATGTCATACTCGTGCCCATGCTGGCTATCTCATCCTCAGAATCGGTGAAGTCATCAACTATAACATGCAAAATCAACAAGTTCTAGACAATAGCATTAACATAACACTTTTATTACTATAATCTCGTTAATGTCTTGAAAAGATTGAACCAATCTAATTGCAAATGTGTGGATTACAATATAAGATATGTCCCTTTGACAACGAAAAATTGGGGCGCTTAACATAACTGTGACAATTTGGAATACTTTTAGCTTCCTACCTGATCCTTTGCATTATGTATGTTTGTTATATGTGATTTATGTTTTGCAATAAATACTGTTTAACCCATTTCATTCTGGATACCGTTCAAACGGTATTTGCAAAGAACATAGAGCCAGATTAACCGCCATGGAACGTTCCGTCCGATTAGGCTCTATGCTGTTTGCTATTCAGATGATCTTGCTAAGACACTTGGCTATGCAGCAAACAACATAGATCCTGATCAGCACGCAGCGTCACGCTGCAGCTGATCTGGATCTATGTTGTTTGCAAAAGCCTTTAAATATATCCAGAATGAAATGGGTTAAACCAATTTGGGATACGCTGTAGGACATACATGTACCTGTACCCTTTGGACTAGAAGTTCCTTGTCATATGACATTTCACATACAGTATGGATGACTGAAACACTGGCACTGGCCACGGATAGTTCAATCAGGGGTGAATACATTATATCGAAAAGTATCCCGTCAGATTTAAATTCTAAAAATTAAAGCAACTAGAACGAATATACCTGAAGCCTTTGGTGGAACTATCCTCCCTCGTAATGCTGGACGTTTACCGGATCGTTCTGAAAACACAGCCCCAATCTTCAGTTGATTCATATTTTCTGACAGTAAACTTTCTTCACCCATTGATGCAGTCTTTCTCTTCTTTTTCTCCTTCTTTTTGTCCATCTTTGGTGTTTTCGATTTTTTCTTTTTGGCAGACTTGTCATCTAAAGTGTCATTTGATGATGACTTCTCGCGATCTTTCCAATCTTTTGGTTTATCAGTTGGGGTTTTCACCCCAGATAAAATGGATGCCAATAGCGATTTTCTCTTTTTCTCTTTTTTAACTTCCGTTTCTAAATTCTCTGCTGATGAATGACTGTCTTCCCTCGACTTACTTTTCTTCTTTTTCTTACTCTTGTTTTGTTTTGGTGTAGCATTTGATGGGGGTATTTCTGGAGTAAAAGTCACAGAGATTCTCTGTAAAGGTGTTCTTAACTCATCACTATCAGAGATTTTCTCTGCTGCACTAGTAGAGTTACTACCAGTGGTTGATGATGTCGACGTCGTACGTTTATATTTTGACACAGAGGGAGTATCCGGAACACCTAATTCCTCGTCACTTTTCAATCGCGCTCTCTCGCGAGCTTCTTCCCGTGCCTTTTCAATTTCAGCATTCCGAATATCACGAATACGATCTGGACTAAGCATAGCAGGTTCAGATGATTTTGGTGGTGTAGGTAGAATTCGTTTCCTAGCATCTATAATTTCTCCCTCTTTGCGAATGGCTCTCCGTTTTGGCTTTATCGAAGTAACAGGAGTAAAGAATTTATCTTCGAGCACATCATTCTCACTATCATCAGCAAATGGAATATCATCCGATTGTTCCCCGACACTATTTCCTGAATGACTTGGTTTCAAAGACTGTTTCAGGGCACTAGACACAGGTATCCGTTTCTTCTTTGTTTCAGATTCATTCACACTATCTTTATCAGAACTTAATTTGCTGTAATCCACTGCGATCTTAGTCCGTAATCTACTATCATCAGTGGATTCATCCAAACCCTTACTACGAATTGTATCTGGTTCACTAGATTTTGTTCCTTCTGGTTTTGGTGGTAATGGTCTGGGTTGATTAGATATCACAGATTTTCTCAATTCATGTGGTGATGGGGTATTAGTGCTCGAGTCATTTGAGTCCGTATTTGACGAGTATGCTTTTTTCATAAACTTACTTTGAAACACAAGTGGTGATTTAGAGTTCATCGAGCCAGTGTCTGGGAGTTTTCTACCAATACTGTGCTTGACAGATTTCGACTGTTTCGGTGAGGTTTGAGATACAATAGGTACCGGCGGCAGAGGTCGCCATGATTTCTGCGAGGCCTCGGTGGAGTTGATAGAGTTCAAACTACTCGTCGAACTAGAACTTCCCCATGCATCTTTCTCAAGATGATTGGATTCGACAGATCCTTCCCTACTGCCATGTCGAAACGCACGGATGATTGTTTTTGTGGAATTTTTCACAGGATCAATGTCGTCCAACTCTTGGGTAATTTTCTTTGGAGGTTTCATGCTACCAGATTTCTTTTTTTTCTTAGTATCAGCTGCCTGAACACATTTAGATATTTCTGGTTTTGAACTAATTTTTTTAACGAAACTTGGCAGAATCGATTTTTTGGAAGATTCCATCTTAGTTGCAATATTTACATTGTCATAAACATTCTCAGTAATTTGTTGCAACTGTGATGTCGACTTATCATTAAAACTTGTTTCCGGAGTTTCATACACACTGCTATTCCTCTCAGATCTTGGAGAAACATAGCTACTTTTATCAGACATCGGAGAAAGATAGTCACTTTTATCAGATGTCGGGGAAACATAGTCACTTTTATCAGACACATCGACCATCTCCAAGCTTGGAGACAAGTATTCCGATTCCGGATTCAATGGAGAAGCTACTATGGTCTCTTCTGCATTTAAAGTTTGATCTAAATCCTCATGGTCTTTCGGTGCGTTCTCAATCAATTCCACATCGTCGTCCTCAAGAGCTTGACTCAAGGTCAGGTGATAGTCTAGTAACATATCCGAGTCCGGCCGCTCATCCTCACTGGCCGGAGTCAGAACATTTTTATTATATTCAAATTCTTCCGAGAGTGAACTTGTCGACGTGTGACGGGATGAATGACTAGGCGTTGATAGCGTGAAACTATCAGAACTTGCAGACTTATTTAGCCCTGAATTGGATTTAATCGATCTGTTACTGCGAGAACTGCCTCTTGTACGTCGTGTAATGAACCTATCATCAAGATACTGAATACAGTGCTCTATTTCATCGTCATTCCCATAATTAAGTTCACTAACACTTCGTAAAACTTGTAGAGTAGTTTCGCCCGATCCTGCAGTTGAACCTGCAGAGTTTTCGCTCATCTGCTGAATGCTTCGCAACACTGACTTCTCTGTTGTTCCCAGCTCATTTGATGAGCTAGATTTAGTTTTGTCCGACAGAGATACAGATTTCGACTTCTCAAGCTCCTCATCTGATTTCAGTAGTCTATCAAAACTAGAACTTGAATTGGATATTGATCTGACATTCTTATCCATATCACTACTAGACACAGAAGTTTTGGATTTTGATTTACTTGTGCTATGCACACTTCCCGATCGTGACCCTGTTGAATCTCTCGAATCTAACTGGCGTCGATATTGACAAAAAACTTCATCATCATCACTAGAAGCATCTAAATCATCATTAGAGCTACTCAATGATACAGATCGATGATCCATATCAACCAGAAGCTGTTCCATTGCAAGGCTCACTGCCACTTTTTCGCAATCGTCAAACAGTGGTTCGTGCTCAGCAGTAACAAATGCATCATCATCTAAGTCATCATCAGTGTTGTTACTCTCACTGAACTGTGCCTTGCTGTCCAACACATGTGATCCAACCTTGAATTAAACTTCCAAGAATTAAAGGAAACCCAAGAACAAGATTCGTGTTAATCTAGAAAAATAAAGTTCACTACAATATAAAATGTAGTGAATTTTTTTTTTGAAAATTGCACTCCAAGTAAGAAATTATGACAGGTCGTTTCCCTCAAATAAAAAATTATGGGGGGGGGGGGGTGGTGGCCATCTTCGATTAACCAAAAATCAAATTATATTCATTTTATCAACACAAATATTGAATTTAACATTTCTATTAAAAGCTGCTTAGTTTAAACAATATTTTATTCAATGAATATACATAGTATAATGATCACAATAAGAAAATACATGTAGGATTGAGGAGAAAGCAACTTGCTTATATGGTTACCTCTTTCCTAAAAGCTGCTTGCGTAGCTACATATATATATTATTTAACAAGTTTAGTTATTTTTGTGACTGCTGCATATGTTTCATTATTTTGGCCAACAGGAAGTCAATTTTTATGTAGCTATGACGTCATAACTTCCCACACAAATTCAAAATGGCAGCCATTTTTAACAATGTTCCAAATTTTAAAAATTCCCATAACTGCTTAATTTGAAGTGCGATTTTCATAATTGTTCCAGCATTTGCAATTACAGTCTGCAGATGTTTTTCCATTTTTTTAATTTAAGTTTATTTAACGTCGCTACTGGTTGCCCATTTGAGCGACTGGCAGTTTACCAACACTTTCCTGGTCAGGCACCAGCAGTTAATTGGTACTTGGTGCACCAACCTCCGAAGACACAGCCAACCGTTTCATATGAAGAGACACACGTGACAATGTGACAATCAGTGATGATAGGTTACAGTGGTATACAAGTCAGCGACAGTAACCACTCGACCATGGAGGCGGACAATGTTTTTCCTTTAAATATAGACACCAAGTCAACAGATCAAGTTGTTGCACAACCCTGTCACCATTTCTTTCATACTTTCATTTTAAGCCAGCATGAATATATTATTTAACTCTTTCAACACCAAGTAACTGACATGGACTGGTCCATGATATTCATTTATTTCATTTATCAAGATGGGTAATTTTGTCTAAAATTAGTAATACTACTTGCAAAAAGTGCAGATCCTGATGAGACGGCTCGTCACGAGCCGGCTCATCTGGATCTACACTTTTTGTAAGCCTATATAGAGGTATGTGGTGTTGAAAGGGTTAACAGTCCATTTATGATACTATTAAGTGGTGTTTTTATCTACAAATTTCAGTAATGACGCAAACTGACAATCATGTGCTCATCATCTCTGTGGGTTCTCGTTCAGGAGTCAATTTCTTTGTAGTGGATTGGACATCTGGGGGAAAATACCAGCTGCATTTTACTGACTTGTATAAGGTTGGTGGTTCTATGCAGTTGCATGGTGGCATCTGAAACTAGAGCAAGCGAGCAGGGGCTCCCCCCCCCCCGATGCCACCTGGATTAACAAACTGAAAACATATCACTGCAATGGTTCTATCAACATTTGGTTATGTTATGTTATATTTCGGGTTTTACGCCTGCATCAGCACCATTTTGGGCTATATCGCCGGCAGGCAGTTTATTTAACAACACCTTTCCTGGGTAGGCTCCAGCGGTTAACCAGTACTTGGGTGCACAAACCTCTGTAAGAAACTGCCAACTTTTTCATATAAATGAGAGGGACTCGAACCCGTGACCATCAGTGATGATAGGTTACAGTGGCATACAAGTCAGTGACCGTAACCACTCGACCACGGAGGCGGACTTAAATTAGTTGTGAAATAAAGTAATGATATGTACAAGAAACATACACCTATCACTTAATTGTGACATCAGCTGAACGTAATAATATATCAACTTAATAGTGCAGTAGTAAGGTGCGAAAGGCCCGGAGTTCACGCCCCGCTGGAGCCGTTACTATTGTGCCCGTAGGCAAGGCATTAAATTCCACGTTGCCTCTTCTCTTCCTCGTGGCGATGGATTCCATCAGGAATGAGGTCTCGAGAGTGATTAATTAAGTTGTGAGAACTTGTTTCGCAATCACGCTAAAATAAATTTGTATAAACTAAACTAAGAAATATACCCCTGTGACATCAAGAGAAAGTAATAAATTAATGATTTGTTTGTTTGGGTTTTTGAAATTTAAAGTCGCACCACCAGCTCCAGCTATTACTGGTGGAGGAAGACCCAGGTTGCAGGCATGGTTGGCCACCCGGGTAGAATCAACAAGCCAGCTCGATAGCTTCCTTACATGAAACAATTCGGCAACCCAAGTGGGATTTGAACCTACAGCGGTGAGGGGCAAGTGATTTGAAGTCAACGACTGTAACCATTTGGCCACAGAGGCCCCAATAAATGAATGAACAATATGCATCCAGCTTGTTCGGGTTTTACGCCTTCATCAGTACAATTTTGGACTATATCGCCGTCGGGTAGTTTACCTAATAACACCATGGCGGCAGTCATATGGATCCAGTACAATGTATATTATATTCTAGATAAACAATTATCATAATAGGTAATTAAAGGCTTGAGATTGAAGAGAAGCTTTATAACCCCCAGGCCTGACTAACCTGGCTATCGGTAGCCTCATCGGACTCCACCTCGATCTGTCCATCGACTGGTGACTTCACCTCACCATTAACACTAGTCTGGCACACCGGTTCTTCCTTCTGTGGATTCTTTCTCTCCATTCCAAACATCTTGAATGGGTCCAGTCTGAGAGGTTCTGGTGGAGTAGTGAAAAAGTCGGCGCGAGCAGCTCGGGAGACGACAGCTGCTCCAGGACTTTTAGCTCCTGTTGATTGTTTCGAGGTGCTTTGCGATGCGCTAGAAGCCGCTTGTGAGCGCGAGATTTTGTTCGTTGACTTTGGCTCAGTACAGGATGAATTCTTGCCTCGGGTTGATGATACAGGCTCAGACTTGGACTCGCCAGCAGTGGGCTCGGGCTTGCATCTGGTTGGGTCTGCAGCGTCGTCTTCCATCTCGGTATCCGTATCATCTGTTTCGGATTCTTCATCATATTCTGTAAGGCAAATGTTCTTGTGACAAATCTACTAGTGATACGAAATAAAAATTTAGGTTTTGTAGGTCAATATTGAGGGTCGGTGACTTACAGCGGGTGAAGAGATTTAGTCCTCGGATGTGTACGCACGCATAAATAAGTTCTGAAATCAGACTCTTTTTGGTCAAAGTTCAAGGTCATTTTTTTTTTTTTTTTAGAATTAGTGCTCGGATGTATTTGCGAAGTTTCAGACTGATAATGTTCGAGTTTTGTTTGAAATAAATATAAATATTTTTTGGAATCGGACATTTTCGACCAAAATTCAAGTTAAGTGTCAATTTGGGGCGGGAGGGGTTGCAGGGAACAGCCCAAAGAAACAGTATGCAAGTAGGTTATCCAAGCATTATATTTGATTTTTAATTATATGCAAATTATTCTGCCAGAAAAGTGACTACTTGTCTCGCTTTCAACCAGAGTGGGGGGGGGGGGGGACAATAAATTATGTATATTATGTTATTTCGGGTTTTTACGCCTGCATCAGCACCATTTCGGGCTATATCGCCGGCGGGCAGTTTACTTAACAACACCTTTCCTGGGCAGGCTCCAGCGGTTAACCAGTACTTGGGTGCACCAACCTCCGTAAGGCGGGGCTCGAACCCGTGACCATCAGTGATGATAGGTTACAGTGGTAAGGGGGGAGACAATAAAACAGTCACAATATCACGGAGGCTTCAAATAAATGTCGTAGCGAAGACATAAGTCGGGTGTACATGTGTATATCGGTCGATAGATTGGTCCGTAGCCTCCAATTTACCCGTCCAGGTTAAGGCAGCTTTGTGAAAGTGACCTCAGTTGTACAGTATAATAATTAATTTGTGCCAACTGACCTTCAACCTCTGTATCGTCATCACCCTCCTGACCTTCGAAGATATTTTCTCGTGAGTGACGTAGGCTCTCCTTGGCTAGACTAAGGGATTCCTCGAGGCGGCCCGACTTATAGAGATCCACTGCCTCCTGGAATTCCTCATCCTCGGACCTGAAACAATACATACCACTCGTGTATACATACACCCAAAAATGCAAACTGTGCAAGGTTTTTCTTACATTTTTACAATAATATTTCATAAAAACAAAAACATAACTAAAACGTCACTCCACAGTTTGAATAATATTAGGATGAGAAATGATCAATTACGGTAATTTATTATAACTTTATGGTAACAACCTCCTACACACCTACACCTCAACAACATTCTTAAAACGTTTAAGCACAATGCTTAATTCTTCTTCTAGTTGCTTCAAGAAATTTTCACAGTAAAGACGATTTATTGCATTGGAATAAATTGGGTGTTTATACAGCTTTAGTTTTTGTCATAAACTGTAGGCAATTGGATGCATCATAACCTATGATCACTGGTGTTGATGTTTGATGTACATATTGAAGTTATTTTGGAACTATGGCCCAGTATTTGAATGTTGGATTATTTAGTTTCTACAAATTTAGTTTAGCTCGATTGCGAAACAAGTTCTTACAACTTATATTAATCACTCTTGAGACCTCATTCCTGATGGAATTTCCTGATGGAATCCATCGCCACGAGGGAGAGAGAAGAGGCAACGTGGAATTTAAATGCCTTGCCTAAGGGCACAATCGTAACGGCTCCAGCATATTACAGTCCATATACAGTTTTATTTGGTGCTTGACTTTTGGATTATTAGCAGGTTAGTACACAATGGCATGGTAAGGTTATAAGTTATTAGAACAAAGGCGTGTAATGAGTATACGATGCATAATTCACCTACGATCATTACAAATCACTCCACAAAAATACAGCATCAATGTAGAGGAATGACTGCATCCGCTTGTCCATTTTTGAAACTTCTAACACTACATTGGTATCACATAACTTTGCTTGTATGTGTAATACAGCCATCACATATTTTCTTATATGTACACATGTGTAATAGCATCTGGGGTGATTCTGATTGGTCGCGGCATGACATCGACAGCATGTAATACACAATCAACATATACATGTAGTTTGTGTTCATGCTTTATTTGTTGAAAATAAACTGCTTAGATCAATAAAATGGTAAATATGCACTAGCGGGATATAGCGATTAAAAATATTGTGTCAACTATTTGCGTGTAGTTGTTTGATTATCAGGGACTATTTACTACGGCGCACGGATGCATCTTAATGTAATAAGGCTCTAAATTATACTGGCAAACAGAAAAGCTTTATTTCTTCAAATTTATGGTTGTTTTTACTGAGGTAATGTGATAAAAATGATCTTACAGTCGTGATGATTTCATACCATATTTTATGAAACTTGTGTGGGAAATTTGCTATTAAGCTTACAAAAAGGCTCGCTTAAAGCAGCATTAGGTACATCGTAATAAACGATGTTTTTGGTAAAAGATAAGTACTAATGTGTGTGTATTTACAAAATTCAAAATAGTTGCTCAGAAATAAATATAAACCGTCGTATACGCGAACTTGTTTATCAACAAACAAAATGTAAACACGCACAGCGCGCATGAGTGAAACAACAGCGGATATGCCATGCTTGTTTTCATCATTGCCGAAGGAGGACGATGCAGTCCGAATGTAAATCAGGTTCCGATTGTAAACAAATGCGCGTGACCGACCGACTCGGAAATTCCTACTTTCGGTTTCAAGTTTGTTTTATCGCAAAAAACATTGTTTACTAATTGAAAATAATTATACAAATCATAATGTAAGAATGCGTAGCAGCATTGCTACCTATACGTAAAATTTGAATTTTTCAATTATCTTTTATTTCATACGACATAGGGCTGCTTTAATAGCAAAATTCCAAAACTTGTTTCATAACATATGGTATGAAACCACCACTCGTGTAAGATCCTATACATATAAGAACATGGGAGTCAAACTGGGCATTCAAGTTGACACATGCACTATTTCGCACTATCTACCCGGGTATGAACTCGATCACACAAATGAACAGGCTTGCCAACAAATCAAACCATTGCCCGAGGTTATAAAACTTTTCTCAGATCTCAAACTCAAGCGCTCTGATTGGTTGATTCTGAGCTTTACCGTAAGCTGAACCAATCAGCAGATTGAGACTGAGTTTGAGATTGGAGAAATATTTTATAACCTCCAGGCCATGTGCTTATCACAAAACCTTAAGAAAATTTAACATTCAGCAATTAGTTATGTTATATTTATATATTTCGGGTTTTACGCCTGCATCAGCACCATTTTGGGCTATATCGCCGGCGGGCAGTTTACCTAACAACACATTTCCTGGGCAGGCTCCAGCGGTTAACCAGTACTTGGTGCACTAACGTCCATAAGAAACTGCCAACTTTTTCATATAAATGAGACACGGCCTGAGCGGGGCTCGAACCAATGACCATCAATGATGATAGGTTACAGTGGTATACAAGTCAGCGACCGTAACCACTCGACCACGGAGGCGGTTGCATTCAGCAATTAGAGGGTCTCCAATCAGTGTACGGCAAGCTTTTAGTACACATGCACTCAGTTATCACATATCCTCTGTTCCTCTGTTCCTCAGTAATATGCAAAGTGAGGCAGCAACTTCTGTTGCCATGGAGATGACAAATGACAAACAATACATGCATGACAGACACAGTTTACCGGTATGTAGTCTTCATATCCGGATTATACGACATATTGTGTGTACTTAGCACAAGTACAATACACATTTATAATGGCAAACGGAACCTAATGCATTCACACGTATACGGAAACAACAATATCAGGATCAACATTCCTATACCCATTAGAATCTGAGCAACATGCTTAATCGTGCATTTTTGAACACTACAAGTCGTATTTACCATTAATGTTGCCTTTTACGAGCACCCTGATCCTTAATGTTGCCCCTTACATGCTGATCCTTAATGTTGCCCCTTACATCCTGACCCTTAATGTTGCCCCTTAAATCCTAACCCTTAATGTTGCCCCTTACATCCTGATCCTTAATGTTGCCCCTTACATCCTAACCCTTAATGTTGCCCCTTACATCCTGACCCTTAATGATGCCCCTTACATCCTGATCCTTAATGTTGCCCCTTACATCCTGACCCTTAATGTTGCCCCTTACATCTGACCCTTACATCCTGACCCTTACATCCTGACCCTTAATGTTGCCCCTTACATCCTAACCCTTAATGTTGCCCCTTAAATCCTGACCCTTAATTTTCCTCTTACAATCTCTGGATTGTTTCCATGTACAATCATACTAACCCTTAATGTTGCCCCTTTCATCAAGTATGACCCTCAATGTTGTCCCTTACAACCACCCTGACCATTACAATGACAACCAAATTTAACTAAACATTACAATCACGACCGATTGTTGCTCAGTCAGGTTGTATGGAGCACCAACACACACCAGACTTTGCGTAGCCAAAGCAAACTTTGTTTTTAGCTTCCTATCTCTTTTGCATAGCAATAAAAACACAAGCAATGAATCAAAAACACATGACAAGAATCACAGACAGAGATGCTACAAAACCATCTGTTCAGACCATACCAGTTGCCTCTTGAGATCATGCACGGGCAAGGCAGCAGTCACAGTTCTACATTACTTGGATGCAATGGAGCAACCCAGGGTGCGTTCATGCCATACGCTACGCCAAAACAATAATCTACAACACCTTCCGATCAAACATGTCGACTAACATCTCAGAAAATAAAAGAACAACATCTATAGTGCCGTTCTACTAACGAATTCTATGGAAAATAGGAGGGAGGTGGAGAACCCAATTGCAAGCATTAAGCATTCTCCAACACGTGTCATACCAGACATGTAACAGCTCCGTGACTTCTTCAAAGTCCAACTCATCCATTTCCGATAAAAGCTCTCTGAAAAAGTCTATCTCGTGTAAAACGTAAAAAGTCTCTTATCGTGTAAAATGTAAAAAAATGACTAAAATTGAAAAGATTTATTCAACTCAATGCTACAATAATATTCAAACAATATTTATGAAGTTCCAGCTTCGAGTATTGCATTACTGTTTTCACTAAGTGGCATATAATTGCGCTAGGCAAAAAAATAATAATATAGTTTTCACTCATAAACCCATTTCCCACAATACTATGAATATTTTCGCATGAGATCGGAGTAATCCTACGATATACATACTTGAGATCGGAGTAATCCTACGATATACATACTTGAGATCGGAGTAATCCTACGATATACATACTTGAGATCGGAGTAAGCCTACGATATACATACTTGAGATCTGAGTCTATGATATACATACTTGAGATCGGAGCCTATGATATACATACTTGAGATCGGAGTAAGCCTATGATATACATACTTGAGATCGGAGCCTATGATATACATACTTGAGATCGGAGCCTATGATATACATACTTGAGATCGGAGTAGCCTACGATATACATACTTGAGATCGGAGTAAGCCTACGATATACATACTTGAGATCGGAGCCTATGATATACATACTTGAGATCGGAGTAAGCCTATGATATACATACTTGAGATCGGAGCCTATGATATACATACTTGAGATCGGAGCCTATGATATACATACTTGAGATCGGAGTAAGCCTACGATATACATACTTGAGATCGGAGCCTATGATATACATACTTGAGATCGGAGTAACCTACGATATACATACTTGAGATCGGAGCCTATGATATACATACTTGAGATCGGAGCCTATGATATACATACTTGAGATCGGAGTCTACGATATACATACTTGAGATCGGAGCCTATGATATACATACTTGAGATCGGAGCCTATGATATACATACTTGAGATCGGAGTAAGCCTACGATATACATACTTGAGATCGGAGTAAGCCTACGATATACATACTTGAGATCGGAGCCTATGATATACATACTTGAGATCGGAGCCTATGATATACATACTTGAGATCGGAGCCTATGATATACATACTTGAGATCGGAGTAAGCCTACGATATACATACTTGAGATCGGAGCCTATGATATACATACTTGAGATCGGAGTAAGCCTACGATATACATACTTGAGATCGGAGCCTATGATATACATACTTGAGATCGGAGTAGCCTATGATATACATACTTGAGATCGGAGTAAGCCTACGATATACATACTTGAGATCGGAGCCTACGATATACATACTTGAGATCGGAGTCTAGATATACATACTGAGATGGAGCTAGATATACATACTTGAGATCGGAGTCAGATAACATACTTGAGACGGAGTCTACGATATACATACTTGAGATCGGAGTCTACGATAACATACTTGAGATCGGAGTCTACGATATACATACTTGAGATGGAGTCAAAACAACAAACAAACAACAACACAAACAACAACACAAAAAACAACAAAAAAAACGACAAAACAAAACAACAACGAGCTACGATAACATACTTGAGATCGGAGTCTACGATATACATACTTGAGATCGGAGTCTACGATATACATACTTGAGATCGGAGCCTATGATATACATACTTGAGATCGGAGTAAGCCTACGATATACATACTTGAGATCGGAGTAAGCCTACGATATACATACTTGAGATCGGAGCCTACGATATACATACTTGAGATCGGAGCCTACGATATACATACTTGAGATCGGAGCCTATGATATACATACTTGAGATCGGAGTAAGCCTACGATATACATACTTGAGATCGGAGCCTATGATATACATACTTGAGATCGGAGTAAGCCTATGATATACATACTTGAGATCGGAGCCTATGATATACATACTTGAGATCGGAGTAAGCCTACGATATACATACTTGAGATCGGAGTAAGCCTACGATATACATACTTGAGATCGGAGCCTACGATATACATACTTGAGATCGGAGCCTATGATATACATACTTGAGATCGGAGCCTATGATATACATACTTGAGATCGGAGTAAGCCTACGATATACATACTTGAGATCGGAGTCTACGATATACATACTTGAGATCGGAGTCTATGATATACATACTTGAGATCGGAGTCTACGATAGACATACTTGAGATCGGAGTCTACGATATACATACTTGAGATCGGAGTCTACGATATACATACTTGAGATCGGAGTCTACGATATACATACTTGAGATCGGAGTAGCCTATGATATACATACTTGAGATCGGAGTCTACGATATACATACTTGAGACGGAGTAAGCCTATGATATACATACTTGAGATCGGAGCCTATGATATACATACTTGAGACGGACTAGATAACATACTTGAGATCGGAGCCTATGATATACATACTTGAGATCGGAGTAAGCCTACGATATACATACTTGAGATCGGAGCCTATGATATACATACTTGAGATCGGAGCCTATGATATACATACTTGAGATCGGAGTAAGCCTATGATATACATACTTGAGATCGGAGCCTATGATATACATACTTGAGATCGGAGCCTATGATATACATACTTGAGATCGGAGTCTACGATATACATACTTGAGATCGGAGTAAGCCTACGATATACATACTTGAGATCGGAGCCTATGATATACATACTTGAGATCGGAGCCTATGATATACATACTTGAGATCGGAGCCTATGATATACATACTTGAGATCGGAGCCTATGATATACATACTTGAGATCGGAGCCTACGATATACATACTTGAGATCGGAGCCTATGATATACATACTTGAGATCGGAGTAACCTACGATATACATACTTGAGATGGAGCCTATGATATACATACTTGAGATCGGAGCCTATGATATACATACTTGAGATCGGAGAAGCCTATGATATACATACTTGAGATCGGAGCCTACGATATACATACTTGAGAGCGGAGTAAGCCTACGATATACATACTTGAGATCGGAGTAAGCCTACGATATACATACTTGAGAGCGGAGTAAGTCTACGATATACATACTTGAGATCGGAGTAAGCCTACGATATACATACTTGAGATCGGAGTAAGTCTACGATATACATACTTGAGATCGGAGCCTACGATATACATACTTGAGATCGGAGTAAGTCTACGATATACATACTTGAGATCGGAGCCTATGATATACATACTTGAGATCGGAGTAAGCCTACGATATACATACTTGAGATCGGAGTAAGTCTACGATATACATACTTGAGATCGGAGCCTACGATATACATACTTGAGATCGGAGCCTATGATATACATACTTGAGATCGGAGCCTATGATATACATACTTGAGATCGGAGTAAGCCTACGATATACATACTTGAGATCGGAGTCTAC
Source organism: Archivesica marissinica (assembly GCA_014843695.1). Taxonomy (NCBI): domain Eukaryota; kingdom Metazoa; phylum Mollusca; class Bivalvia; order Venerida; family Vesicomyidae; genus Archivesica; species Archivesica marissinica. Next base: position 14,486,796 of record CM026387.1, read on the forward strand.
GATATACATACTTGAGATCGGAGTCTATGATATACATACTTGAGATCGGAGTCTACGATAGACATACTTGAGATCGGAGTCTACGATATACATACTTGAGATCGGAGTCTACGATAGACATACTTGAGATCGGAGTAAGCCTACGATATACATACTTGAGATCGGAGTAAGTCTACGATATACATACTTGAGATCGGAGCCTACGATATACATACTTGAGATCGGAGTAAGCCTATGATATACATACTTGAGATCGGAGCCTATGATATACATACTTGAGATCGGAGCCTATGATATACATACTTGAGATCTGAGTAAGCCTACGATATACATACTTGAGATCGGAGCCTATGATATACATACTTGAGATCGGAGTAATCCTACGATATACATACTTGAGATTGGAGCCTATGATATACATACTTGAGATCGGAGCCTACGATATACATACTTGAGAGCGGAGTAAGCCTATGATATACATACTTGAGATCGGAGCCTACGATATACATACTTGAGAGCGGAGTAAGCCTACGATATACATACTTGAGATCGGAGTCTACGATATACATACTTGAGATCGGAGTCTACGATATACATACTTGAGATCGGAGCCTACGATATACATACTTGAGATCGGAGCCTACGATATACATACTTGAGATCGGAGCCTAGATATTACTTGAGATCGGAGTCTACGATAACATACTTGAGATCGGACTAGATATAATACATACTTGAGATCGGAGTAAGCCTACGATATACATACTTGAGATCGGAGCCTATGATATACATACTTGAGATCGGAGTAAGCCTACGATATACATACTTGAGATCGGAGCCTATTATACATACTTGAGATCGGAGTAAGCCTACGATATACATACTTGAGATCGGAGTAGCCTATGATATACATACTTGAGATCGGAGCCTATGATATACATACTTGAGATCGGAGCCTATGATATACATACTTGAGATCGGAGTAAGCCTACGATATACATACTTGAGATCGGAGCCTATGATATACATACTTGAGATCGGAGTAACCTACGATATACATACTTGAGATTGGAGCCTATGATATACATACTTGAGATCGGAGCCTACGATATACATACTTGAGAGCGGAGTAAGCCTATGATATACATACTTGAGATCGGAGCCTACGATATACATACTTGAGAGCGGAGTAAGCCTACGATATACATACTTGAGATCGGAGTAAGCCTACGATATACATACTTGAGAGCGGAGTAAGTCTACGATATACATACTTGAGATCGGAGTAAGCCTACGATATACATACTTGAGATCGGAGTAAGTCTACGATATACATACTTGAGATCGGAGCCTACGATATACATACTTGAGATCGGAGTAAGTCTACGATATACATACTTGAGATCGGAGCCTATGATATACATACTTGAGATCGGAGTAAGCCTACGATATACATACTTGAGATCGGAGTAAGTCTACGATATACATACTTGAGATCGGAGCCTACGATATACATACTTGAGATCGGAGCCTATGATATACATACTTGAGATCGGAGCCTATGATATACATACTTGAGATCGGAGTAAGCCTACGATATACATACTTGAGATCGGAGTCTACGATATACATACTTGAGATCGGAGTCTATGATATACATACTTGAGATCGGAGTCTACGATAGACATACTTGAGATCGGAGTCTACGATATACATACTTGAGATCGGAGTCTACGATAGACATACTTGAGATCGGAGTAAGCCTACGATATACATACTTGAGATCGGAGTAAGCCTACGATATACATACTTGAGATCGGAGCCTACGATATACATACTTGAGATCGGAGTAAGCCTATGATATACATACTTGAGATCGGAGCCTATGATATACATACTTGAGATCGGAGCCTATGATATACATACTTGAGATCGGAGTAAGCCTACGATATACATACTTGAGATCGGAGCCTATGATATACATACTTGAGATCGGAGTAAGCCTACGATATACATACTTGAGATCGGAGCCTATGATATACATACTTGAGATCGGAGCCTACGATATACATACTTGAGAGCGGAGTAAGCCTACGATATACATACTTGAGATCGGAGCCTACGATATACATACTTGAGATCGGAGTAAGCCTACGATATACATACTTGAGATCGGAGTAAGCCTACGATATACATACTTGAGATCGGAGTCTATGATATACATACTTGAGATCGGAGTCTACGATATACATACTTGAGATCGGAGTCTACGATATACATACTTGAGCGAGTAAGCCTACGATATACATACTTGAGATCGGAGTCTACGATATACATACTCGAGATTGGAGTCTACGATATACATACTTGAGATCGGAGTCTACGATATACATACTCGAGATTGGAATCTACGATATACATACTTGAGATCGGAGTCTACGATAGACATACTTGAGATCGGAGTCTACGATATACATACTTGAGATCGGAGTCTACGATAGACATACTTGAGATCGGAGTCTACGATATACATACTTGAGATTGGAGTCTACGATATACATACTCGAGATCGGAGTCTACGATATACATACTTGAGATCGGAGTCTACGATAGACATACTTGAGATCGGAGTCTACGATATACATACTTGAGATCGGAGTCTACAATATACATACTCGAGATTGGAGTCTACGATATACATACTTGAGATCGGAGTCTACGATAGACATACTCGAGATTGGAGTCTACGATATACATACTTGAGATCGGAGTCTACGATATACATACTCGAGAGTGGAGTCTACGATATACATACTTGAGATCGGAGTCTACGATAGACATACTTGAGATCGGAGTCTACGATATACCTACTCGAGATTGGAGTCTACGATATATATACTCGAGATCGGAGTCTACGATAGACATACTTGATGTCAGAGTCTACGATATACATACTCGAGGTCGGAGTCATCTGAGTCTTCTTCTTCCTCTTCCTCGTACAACATCTCCACTTTGAGATCGCCGTCACGAGACAGCGACATGCTCATGTTGTGTTCCCATTGTTCCTCCTCCGTTTCTTCCTGCAGCCCCTCGATCGTGTTCTCAAACTCTATACGCTCCGGCGTCTTGAGGCTCGAACCGAGATCCTCTGTGTTGGTCACTGGTGAGAGTAATGCTGCAGTAAAACATTGTAGAATCACAATGCGAGTACATACTAGGTTCAAAAGCTCAACCGGAGCACCTGCCACTCAACCACGGAGGCGCACTTTGTCTTATCGTGGTCGGTCAAAATCTATATATACGTAATGTTTTGATGTTGCATATGCATACAGACTCTAAATAAAATTTGTACCTATAGTTTCAATGCTAGGCCTTAAAGCGACACTACATCAGTGAAAATGTATTTTCCTATTGTATGGTATTGTTTTCCAAATATTTGCCTCAAATATTTCAACTAATAAACAAACGTTGTACATGCGGAATGTTGACATAACAAAATAATGTAAACAGGGTCGACACCCATGCGTGATGCAACTCGTGTATCCTGAATAACACGCTTTATGGTACAGATTTACCGTTATATCTAATATTTGTGCCTGTGCATATTTATTTGTAGACTAATCTTAGTTAAGTTATCTCTAAATGACATTACCTTACGTTTAGTATTCTACAAACATTATAATAAACTATTAAAATAATAATTAGTATCATCATTTCTCAATTTGAATGCATTAAATATATATTTCGAAACAGCATCTATTACTTTAGTCGAGTTTGAAGACATTAAGATTTGAACTACAACATTACGGATCAGGATGTAAGGGGCAACATTAAGGGTCATGGGAATTAAGGGGCAACATTAAGGATCAGAATGTAAGGGGCAACATTATGGGTCAGGATGTAAGGGGTAACATTAAGGGTCAGGATGTAAGAGGCAACATTAAGGGTCAGGATGTTAGGGGCAACATTAAGGATTTTTTGGCCAACGACAGTAATACAGTTTGAAGTATTTGTGTCGCAAGACGGTATATTTCAGACAGACTTAAGAGAAAGCAAAAACATGAAACCCGCATATTTGAAGATTCAAAGCCTGAAATAAACTTTTTGAACTAAAACCATAGTAAGTGTATATATGAAAGGAAGGGAAGGCAACACAATACTCCAGGGATCGCAACCCCCGTCTGACCCTAATAAAATTAACAGTCTTTCAGATGGGACGTTAAACCGAGGTCTTGTGTTGGTGTACACCGTGCACGTAAAAGAACCAGAGGAGACTCAGGAATGGGTCTCTGTCTGTATCATTGCACTATCCTCCAAAAATCTAAAATGACTAATCTCTTCAGGAGGCGTCGCTCATATGGGCAACCGGTAGCGACGATAAATAAACGTAAAAACACACATGGACTGGTCCAAAATTCAAATACTGATGATGTCATTAACAATCCAAGAAGTGGGATTCATAAAATGATCCTTTCTTTATTAATAGGAGGAAGGCGAGACAGAGCCTGAAGAGGATGCCGGCGAGATGGCAAAGGAGGAGTCTGAATCTGTGGCAGTAAGCGAACCAGAAAAGGAAGTACCAAGCATTAAAATATGATAAATAAACATAAAACCTCCCCCAAAAAAAACAATACCTTTGCGATTAACCATCAAATATTTTACCTGGAATTTTCTTTGGAGATCTAGATGGTGCGGAAACTTTGGTTGGCGTTGGTCCCAGGTCACCCGGTTCACACGGAATGTTTTTCTTGGCACTGTCTGGTAAATCCTCAGCAGTACGTTTGCGAGCTGGAATACCAAACCGACTCTGTGGCAGGGCATGGCGGCAACAGAAGAATCTGTACGCTGAAAGAATAATGTTCAGTTACAATTGTTTGTCCGCTGTTTTTAATCAAGCATAGTTGCACCAGCTAGAGATAAATCAATGAGCAGACAGCCCTATGAGCATCAGGCAGGTAGAACCACCAACCTTCCACAACCCAACTAGATAGCTTCCGCATATGATAGAATATACTACACCCGGTGGAACTCGCACCTACAGAAAGGAAGTACAATTGCTATGAAGCTACAGTACATTTCAGTTATAGGCATAACCTATTAGTCAAGTCAAAAATATGGAAAAGTGGAAGTCATGATAGCGCAGTGAATGTGCGTTCGTTTCAGGTGAGAAAGGTCCAGAGTTCGAGCCCCACTGGAGCCGTTGCGATTGTGCCCTTAGGCAAGGTATTTAAATTCCACGTTGCCTCCTCTCTCTCTCGCGTGGCGATGGATTCCATCAGGAATGAGATCTCGAGAGTGATTAATATAAGTTGAAAGAACTTGTTTCGCAATCGAGCTAAAATAACTTTGTATAAACTACTAAGTCAAAATATGCAATTAACCAGGGCACGCGTATAAAAGAAAACGAAACATTTCTCGATTGTTTTTGCATCATTTAAAAGTTTGAGAATGTCTGCTACCATTATAACCTATTAATGCTACATGATTTAACCCTTATCCTGCCGAATAAATTGGACGGAATGTGCAAACAACATAGATCAAGATCAGCCACAGAGTAACGCTGCATCTGATCAGGATCTATGTTGTTTGCTATTCAGACAAGTGTTTTATCTCCACTACTCGAATAACAAACTGCATAGAGCCTGATCAGATGGCACGTTCTGTTCCGTCCGATCTGGCTCTATGCTGTTTGCAAAAGCGACTTTAGTCGTGATTGGCAGGTTATGGGTTAAGACTACTACATGTTGATGGCTTGTGTTTTCATTTAGACACAACTATGACTTGATAAGACACACAACCATGACTTGGTAGACACAACTATGACTTGGTAGACACACAACTATGACTTGGTAGACACACAACCATGACTTGGTAGACACAACTATGACTTGGTAGACACACAACTATGACTTGGTAGACACACAACTATGACTTGGTAGACACACAACTATGACTTGGTAGACACAACTATGACTTGGTAGACACAACTATGACTTGGTAGACACAACCATGACTTGGTAGACACAACTATGACTTGGTAGACACAACCATGACTTGGTAGACACAACTATGACTTGGTAGACACACAACTATGACTTGACAACTGATTGGTAGACACAACCATGACTTGGTAGACACAACCATGACTTGGTAGACACCAACTATGACTTGGTAGACACAACCATGACTTGGTAAACACAACATGACTTGGTAGACACACAACTATGACTTGGTAGACACAACCATGACTTGGTAGACACACATGACTTGGTAGACACACAACTATGACTTGGTAGACACAACTATGACTTGGTAGACACAACCATGACTTGGTAAACACAACTATGACTTGGTAGACACAACTATGACTTGGTAGACACAACCATGACTTGGTAGACACAACAATGACTTGGTAGACACACAACTATGACTTGGTAGACACAACCATGACTTGGTAGACACAACCATGACTTGGTAGACACAACAATGACTTGGTAGACACAATCATGACTTGGTAAACACAACAATGACTTGGTAGACACAACCATGACTTGGTAGACACACAACTATGACTTGGTAGACACAACCATGACTTGGTAGACACAACAATGACTTGGTAGACACAACCATGACTTGATAGACACAACCATGACTTGGTAGACACAACAATGACTTGGTAGACACAACCATGACTTGGTAGACACAACAATGACTTGGTAGACACAACCATGACTTGGTAGACACAACCATGACTTGGTAGACACAACAATGACTTGGCGGCAATACATTCAGAGAGCAACAAATGCTTACCATCTCCATAACTGTTTTTATCAACAGAGTAGGTGTTATTCCTCAGAAGAACGTTGCAGAACTCGCATTTGAAACACTGACTGTGGAAGAACACGTTCTCCACTGACATACGTTCCATCAGGTATACGCGTTTACCACAGAAGAAACAGAACTCACTGGCCGGCTGGGCTGCCACCATCATCGGTTGACCTTTCTGTAACGACACAATCAGCAAATAATTTTGTGTGCAACTAAATGAAAGACACGAACGGACGGACGGATGAATTTCATGGATTGTCATGGAGATTCAAAGGTGTAATGGGTATACTGTTACAAGAAAGTTTTGCGAGATAGATGTCCATTAGAACTACAGAGGTGGTGTCCTTGAGCATCACGTTTATAAATCCATATTCCCCCCTCTCTCTCCCTCCTTCATGGCGATGCATTTCCATCATTGATAAGGCTTCGAGAACAATTGGGTATAAGCGTGTAAGAACTTCTTTCGCAATTGAGATAAAGTTTGTGTAAGAACAGCATTCATTTTCAATACACGACATTTACCAAATCCCTCAAATCTCACTGAATCTGAAATGAAAGCATATTAAAGACCTACTATTATCATGACCAGCTATATTTACGGGGGGGGGGGGGGGGGGGGGGGGGGGGCAGGGGCGTGTGCAGACTCAGAAGCTGAAATATCATGTGTTCAATCAAGTTACTCTAATAACTCTTTGTATATTCCACTATTGAATAAATAAAAATGTGTTTGTGGTCTACAAACTTTCTAAAGTGAATGTAGGATTTGATATACCAGTCATACACGCTCCTGAATTGACATTTCTTGTCATTGTAGTCAATACTTAACTCTTGATACTGTCGCTTAGAGATAATAAATTTAACTAAGATTAGTCTACAAATAAATATGCATAGGCACAAATGAGAGATATAATGGTAAATCTGTACCATAAATCTTGTTATTCGGGATACACAGGTTGTATTACGCATGTATGTCGACCCTGTTTACATTATTTGGTTATGTCAACAAACAGCGTATATACGAACGACGCTTATTTATTAGTTGAAATACTCAGTTTTTGATGCAAATATTTGGAAAAAAATTCTACCATATAATAGGAAATTACATTCTGTAGAAATTTGCATTTTCACTAATGTAGTGTCACTTTAATAACAGTTTCACGAGGACTGTTCGACAGTTGTACCGAATACGATTCATTCCATGTTGTATATTTAGCAATGCAAGGGCAATAACTTGTGTGGAGATTCGAAAAATAGTTGGTGTACCAAATGTGATTAATCCTTTCAACACCACATACCTCTAAATTGGCTTACAAAAAAGTGTAGATCCAGATGAGCCGGCTCATGACGAGCCGTCTCATCAGGATCTGCACTTTTTTCAAGTAATATAACTATTTTTAGAAAAAAAATTACCCATTTTGATAAATGAACTGATCCAAAATGTAATTTTGTTATTAATTTATTGGTCTAAAAATATCATGGACCAGTCCATGTCAGTTACTTGGTGTTGAATGGGTTAAGTTCTATGCAACAATTTTTCGAGATTTTAGCTTGGACATATTTCAGCACTTCCATGAGAATAATTGTGTGAGTATTGTGAAGGATTTGGACAAGATTTGATTTGGTTGATCGTAAGTCAGTATTTGTACTATTTATAAATTCCATCTCTCAATTATCAAGATATTGGCCTGGAATGGATATTTTAACTGATGGCCGTGGGGCAGGATGTGCATCGACACTAGCATGTATCTGGACACATATTTGTAGAAAGAAAAAAATTTAAATTCATCCATCCATTTTCAATGGACAGTTTTAAGGAGGTAGGAATGGGCAACAACACTGGGGTCACTGTGGGGATCGGTTGGACGCAAGCCAGTATCGGGATATATATCTGTAGCAAATTTAATTGAATTCAATCCATTCATTTTCAAGGTACTGCTCCGGAAGAACAAAGTTAAAACAACATCCTTCTCCACCCTCAGCAGGGGACCTCCGGAAGATCAAAGTTAAACCAACAATCCCTCTCCACCCTCAGCAGGGGACCTCCGGAAGATCAAAGTTAAACCAACAATCCCTCTCCACCCTCAGCAGGGGACCTCCGGAAGATCAAAGTTAAACCAAAAATCCCTCTCCACCCTCAGCAGGGGACCTCCGGAAGAACAAAGTTAAACCAACAATCCCTCTCCACCCTCAGCAGGGGACCTCCGGAAGAACAAAGTTAAACCAACATCCCTCTCCACCCTCAGCAGGGGACCTCCGGAAGAACAAAGTTAAAACAACATCCTTCTCCACCCTCAGCAGGGGACCTCCGGAAGTACAAAGTTAAAACCATCCTTCTCCACCCTCAGCAGGGGACCTCCGGAAGTACAAAGTTAAACCAACATCCCTCTCCACCCTCAGCAGGGGACCTCCGGAAGAACAAAGTTAAACCAACAATCCCTCTCCACCCTCAGCAGGGGACCTCCGGAAGAACAAAGTTAAACAACATCCCTCTCCACCCTCAGCAGGGGACCTCCGGAAGAACAAAGTTAAACCAACAATCCCTCTCCACCCTCAGCAGTGGACCTCCGGAAGACCAAAGTTATAACAACAACCCTCTCCACCCTCAGCAGGGGACCTCCGGAAGAACAAAGTTAAAACAACAATGCCTCTCCACCCTCAGCAGGGGATCCCCCGGAAGTACAAAGTTAAAACAACAATCCCCCTCCACCCTCAGCAGGGGACATGAACAGTATTGCAATAATGCATTCCTTATTTGTGAAGATAATAGTGAAGATATAGTATGTAATGACCAAGACAATAAGTGTTTAACACACAGTCTCTAAGTGAACTTACAATTTTTCTGGACACCGGTTCAGGAGGTGGCTGGTCACTGTTCTTCTTGAACTTGGATACCAGCAGCTCTGCCATCTTGCTTACTATAGAAACAAACAACAACTTAATTAGGCCATTACAACATACATGGTAGGCTGGAGCAAGAGGGTGATTTGGAGGAAGTCTGCCTCACTTCTCCCTACGTGCAAGGCTGGAGCAAGTGGGTGATCTGTGAGGAATTGTCTCCCAGCTTGCCTCACTTCTCCCTATGTGCTAGGCTGGAGCAAGTGGGTGATCTGTGAGGAATTGTCTCCCAGCTTGCCTCACTTCTCCCTATGTGCAAGGCTGGAGCAAGTGGGTGATCTGTGAGGAATTGTCTCCCAGCTTGCCTCACTTCTCCCTATGTGCAAGGCTGGAGCAAGTGGGTGATCTGTGAGGAATTGTCTCCCAGCTTGCCTCACTTCTCCCTATGTGCAAGGCTGGAGCAAGTGGGTGATCTGCGAGGAATTGTCTCCCAGCTTGCCTCACTT
>CM026387.1:14497964-14517459 GCA_014843695.1 Archivesica marissinica
AGCAGGGGACCTCCGGAAGAACAAAGTTAAACCAACAATCCCTCTCCACCCTCAGCAGTGGACCTCCGGAAGACCAAAGTTATAACAACAACCCTCTCCACCCTCAGCAGGGGACCTCCGGAAGAACAAAGTTAAAACAACAATGCCTCTCCACCCTCAGCAGGGGATCCCCCGGAAGTACAAAGTTAAAACAACAATCCCCCTCCACCCTCAGCAGGGGACATGAACAGTATTGCAATAATGCATTCCTTATTTGTGAAGATAATAGTGAAGATATAGTATGTAATGACCAAGACAATAAGTGTTTAACACACAGTCTCTAAGTGAACTTACAATTTTTCTGGACACCGGTTCAGGAGGTGGCTGGTCACTGTTCTTCTTGAACTTGGATACCAGCAGCTCTGCCATCTTGCTTACTATAGAAACAAACAACAACTTAATTAGGCCATTACAACATACATGGTAGGCTGGAGCAAGAGGGTGATTTGGAGGAAGTCTGCCTCACTTCTCCCTACGTGCAAGGCTGGAGCAAGTGGGTGATCTGTGAGGAATTGTCTCCCAGCTTGCCTCACTTCTCCTTACATGCAAGGCTGTAGCAAGTGGGTGATCTGTGAGGAATTGTCTCCCAGCTTGCCTCACTTCTTCCTATGTGCTAGGCTGGAGCAAGTGGGTGATCTGCGAGGAATTGTCTCCCAGCTTGCCTCACTTCTCCCTATGTGCAAGACTGGAGCAAGTGGGTGATCTGTGAGGAATTGTCTCCCAGCTTGCCTCACTTCTCCCTATGTGCAAGGCTGGAGCAAGTGGGTGATCTGCGAGGAATTGTCTCCCAGCTTGCCTCACTTCTCCCTATGTGCAAGGCTGGAGCAAGTGGGTGATCTGTGAGGAATTGTCTCCCAGCTTGCCTCACTTCTCCCTATGTGTAAGGCTGGAGCAAGTGGGTGATCTGTGAGGAATTGTCTCCCAGCTTGCCTCACTTCTCCCTATGTGCTAGGCTGGAGCATGACGAGATATGGGAGGAAGTGAATCCCAGCTTGCCCACTTCTTCCTATGTGCAAGGCTGGAGCAGTGGGTGATCTGTGAGGAATTGTCTCCCAGCTTGCCTCACTTCTCCCTATGTGCAAGGCTGGAGCAAGTGGGTGATCTGCGAGGAATTGTCTCCCAGCTTGCCTCACTTCTCCCTATGTGCAAGACTGGAGCAAGTGGGTGATCTGTGAGGAATTGTCTCCCAGCTTGCCTCACTTCTCCCTATGTGCAAGGCTGGAGCAAGTGGGTGATCTGCGAGGAATTGTCTCCCAGCTTGCCTCACTTCTCCCTATGTGCAAGACTGGAGCAAGTGGGTGATCTGTGAGGAATTGTCTCCCAGCTTGCCTCACTTCTCCCTATGTGCAAGGCTGGAGCAAGTGGGTGATCTGCGAGGAATTGTCTCCCAGCTTGCCTCACTTCTCCCTATGTGCAAGACTGGAGCAAGTGGGTGATCTGTGAGGAATTGTCTCCCAGCTTGCCTCACTTCTCCCTATGTGCAAGGCTGGAGCAAGTGGGTGATCTGCGAGGAATTGTCTCCCAGCTTGCCTCACTTCTCCCTATGTGCAAGACTGGAGCAAGTGGGTGATCTGTGAGGAATTGTCTCCCAGCTTGCCTCACTTCTCCCTATGTGCAAGGCTGGAGCAAGTGGGTGATCTGCGAGGAATTGTCTCCCAGCTTGCCTCACTTCTCCCTATGTGCATGACTGGAGCAAGTGGGTGATCTGTGAGGAATTGTCTCCCAGCTTGCCTCACTTCTCCCTACATACAACGTTGGAGCAAATGGATGATTTGGGGGGAATTCTCCCTCAGCTTATTTTACTTCTCCCTACATACAAGGTTAGAGCAAAAACATGAGTAGGGAGGAACTGTCTCCCTCAACTTTCCTCACTTCTCCCTATTTTAAGGTAGAGACAAAGCCCTTGGTACAATCAAGACGAGTCCAAAGTCTAGGCAGTGGTAACAAGTTACTTTACTCTTTGAAATATCAGCATTAAATAGATTTAAGAACAATAAAACTATCTATCACTGAATGAATGAACTTTAGTTCCCAAAATATTATATTTGTTCATAAGTTTAAACTTTATTTATTTTACAACGATTGCGAAGCAAGTTCTAAAAACGCTGGCGCGGATGAAAGCGTATATGTGGTCATTCGTGTGGGAGGAAACCGGAGAAAACCCACCTGTCCGATCTGGCGACCAACCACCACACCATCTCACATACTTCCCGGGTTGCATTGGTGAGAAGCAGGCGCTAACCATTATGCTAATCGGACAGCTAATCGCCCTGTTGTTAATTTGCATTAGAACGTTGGCCCATGTGCGTCATAATGGAGTTTGCGATATGTGCGACCGCAAGTACGAGTGTATTTACCTTTAATTACCGGCATCATTTCTTCCTTCATTTTGATACCCTTCAGCTCATCTGGCCTCTCTGTGGTCAGCCTGTTGGTTATTTCATCCATGGGAAGTTTCGGACAGCTATCTCGCGTCCTGTGTTTCGTTATCACACTTTTCACAATACTTTCCCCGAGCCGACTTGTTATTTTTTCCATAGGAAGTTTGCTGAGTCTCGTTAACTCCACGTTACCATTCTGAAAAGCACAGGTGGCTGCTTAATAGAGGGTGAATGTATAATAAAACAACATATTGGGAATCTGAAAACTGGCTGCTTAATACAGGTTGGCAACTAACACAGCTTTCGCGTTCGCTTTAGGTGCGAAAGCTCCGGAGTTCGAGCTCGCTGGAGCCATTACGATTGTGCCCATAGGCAAGGCATTTAAATTCCACATTGCTTCATGGCAATGGATTCCATCAGGAATGAGATCTCGAGAGTGATTAATATAAGTTGAAAGAACTTTTTTCGCAATCAAGCTAAACTAAATTTGTATAAACTAACACAGGCTTGACTGTATACAAATTTATTTTAGCTCAATTGAGAAACAAGTACCTACAACTTATCACTCTCGAGACCTCATTTCTGTGCCAAATTCGAAAAATAAATATGTTTAAACAAAGTGTCTGACATAATAATTTCACCTTATAACAAATATATGTCAGTCGCTGGTGTAGATTATTGCTTCATCATTCTATTTATAACTGTGATGCAAACAAGGATAATTTTCAAGTCAGTGAACACAGCCTACATTCTGATAATGGACATTTAATACCAGTTTTAACACGAAGAGACGAGCCAACTATATTTCTTTCAATTTTGTTATTACGGCATAATAAACAGAAAATGGACAGTGAAAAGATGATTCTGTAGGCATTTATTGTTAAAGTTTATAGTTTATATCAATTCAATTTAGCTTGATTGCCAAACAAATTCTTGCGAAATTAGTTTCGTCATTCTTGAGACCTTATTCCTAGAGAAGAGGCAATGTGGAATTAGAGTATTTTGGTTAGTGGTTTGTGTGGGGCTCAAACTTACAACCTCTTGTTTACAAGTGGGCCGCAATATCCTTTGCACCAGGGAGGCTCCAATATTAATGCACCACAGCTTCATGTAATCGGGGTCTGTTACATTAAGTATAAGATTTTGTGAAACCTTAGCTTGCTTCATACAAATTTATTTTAGCTTCATTGCGAAACATGTTCTTACAACTTATATTAATCACTCTCGAGACCTCATTCCTGATGGAATCCATCGCAACGAGGGAGAGAGAAGAGGCAATTTGGAATTTAAATGCCTTGCTTAAGAGCATAATTGTCACGGCTACAGCTGGGCGCAAACATCGGACCTTTCGCACCGGACGTGAACACGATACCACTGCGCCTTCATGACTTCCACAATGTGGAAACTTAGTGGAGCACTAGTTTACACAGTACAACAATCTTAACATGAACCAACTTCAACCTAAAAAAAAAGGCCGACACATCCAAGGATATACACTTATAATTAATATATAAAAAACAACAGGACTTGGTATCTAACCTCTCCCTAATACTGTTCGAACCCCATCAGGGGTTCGTTCTGATATGGCCGGTTGGTGAGCTGCAAGCTAGTTAAATAATAGTTACCGATTGCCTGGCACCTGGCCTACAAGAATAGGATTCGGGAAGTACTGATGTTCATAAAACCGGTTGTAAGTCCGTAATGGCTGGCCCTTTCAATAAGGGTGGACACTATAATATTAATAAACAAACACGTAACTTTACTTTTACATACAAAAAACGAGATTTGGCTGAACTCCGAGTATGTGACAGTTTCATAATACTCGGTTACTCACTGGTATATCTTTGTTCTGCGATTGCCAGTTAGAAGCGAGTGCGCTCGTTAGTTTAGCAACATTGTCTCGACTGTAGTTGTTGTTGTTCGGATTGACTCTGTATTTCTCATCCTCGTACAAGTCTTTCTCTTTCTTCATCGATTTCTTCATCTTGGACATGCTGACACGTGACGAGCGCAGCTTCTGCAGGATTCGATGACTCGGTGATCTGTGCTTGCGATTCTCATCAAAACTATGGTTGAGATAATCATCTGAAACAGGTGAGAAATTATGCATTACTTTGCTCAATTCTGATTGGTTATTCGGTCCAGCAATACTAGTCTGGCTATACATGTACTGCAAACCTAACAGACGGATCTGTAGTCCAGTGGTAACATGCTGGACTGGTAATCCAGGGATCGCAGGTTCGATCCCCTTTCAGATGGGACGTTAAACAGAGGTCTTGTGTCAGTGCTTTACACCATGCACGTAAAAGAACCAGAGATAGGTTTGTTCTGACTGCCGACAAATAGGTTTGTAGTGACTGCCGACATATAGGTTTATTCTGACTGCCGACATATAGGTTTGTTGTGACTGCCGACATATAGGTTTATTCTGACTGCCGACAGATAGGTTTGTTGTGACTGCCGACATATAGGTTTATTCTGACTGCCGACATATAGGTTTATTCTGACTGCCGACATATAGGTTTATTCTGACTGCCGACACATAGCTATGCCTTCCGAATGTACACAGGGTGTGGCAAATCAATTGAGGCAAGTTGTACTTTCACTTAGTTATATTGCAAAAAACACACTGTTTTCTAGCATGTCCGGCACATGCTAAGTCGCAAATCTGAACTAAATACATTTTAAATGCAAAGTGTGCTGTATATTTGCTTGTGTCATTGAAAAGAATAATTAATGAAAACATAAGTATTGAATCGCTGGTTAATAGTTTCCATCAGGGTATGGACTACATTCAGCTTCCACACACTTTAACCAAACACAATATAGTTCATACCCCGATGGAAATTATTAACCCGCGATTCATTCCTTAAGAGGGAGAGAGAAGCGGTAAAGTGGATTTAAGTGTCTTGTCTAAGGACACAACTGGTTCTGGCTGGGTTCAAATTCGCAACCTCCAAGTTGTGAGGGGGACAAAACATACATTACACGACAGTATTCCAATACAATAGCATTATCTGCCTTGCATACTCACCACTAGAAGGTCTCTGTTTCTTGAAGAGATCGTAGAATTGTGAGATATATGAGACTACTGTAAGCTTGTCAGGCTTATCACAGGCTGCCATGTCCTCTCCAGTCAGCACGGGGTTAATACCGAACTCCCGCTGAGCAACGTCAAACGCCAACTGGTTGTTCTTTACAATATCCGCTTCATTCAAGCTGTCGTATTCACTGCGGAAGAGAGAAATAAACATGTAGGGGCAACAGCATTTCTTTTCTTCTTGGTTTTCTTCTTTTTAATTTTTTTAAATTTTTTAAATTTTTTTTATTATTTACTCATTTATTTACAAATATTTACAAGAATAATACATAATTATCGATGATAAATACATAATGAATGAATGAATGGTGTTTTACGGCGCATCGACATCTAAGGTCATGTAGCGCGCATTAAAGTTATGTTTATTGTCGAGTGTATGAAATAAATTACGTAAAAATTAATACTAAGAAGTTATAAAGACGTAAGATTAATTACAGGTAATATATGAATGAATGATAGGCATGATTAACAATTGATATCACAGCTTATTATAAATTCCTATTGCCTTGATAAATGATATGATGGACTCTACTCTGATAAATACATACATAACATGAAACACTACTAGGATTTAGTTACAAACTTAGCAACAGCATTTTAAATACCACTGGATATAATCAATAACACAGTTAGTTTATACAAATTTATTTTAGCTCGATTGCGAAACAAGTTCTTTCAACTTATATTAATCACTCTCGAGACCTCATTCCTGATGGAATCCATCGCCATGAAGGAGAGAGAAGAGGCAATGTGGAATTTAAATGCCTTGCCTAAGGGCACAATCGTAACGGCTCCAGCGTGGCACAAACTCCGGACCTTTCGCACCTGAAGCGAACGCGCATCCACTGCGCTATTACGAATAACACAAACCTGTCTTAACTCTTTCAACACCAAGTAACTGATATTTTTAGACCAATAAATGAATAAGAAAATTACATTTGGACCAGTTCATTTATCAAGATGGGTAATTTTGTCTAAAATTAGTAATACTACTTGCAAAAAGTGCAGATCCTGATGAGACGCTCGTCACGAGCCGGCTCATCTGGATCTACACTTTTTGTAAGCCTATATAGAGGTCTGTGGTGTTGAAAGGGTTAAGCAGCCAGTGAAGGGAGTGAAAAGGCTGCTTAGCCCGCGGTGGCTGCTTAAAATAGCTTATTTCTTAAACAAAATTGGCATTGTTAATCTGGTATATGACTGCTTATTGCAGCATGGCTGCTTAGATGCTACCACTAACACAGGTTTGACTGCATATCCGTACATTTGTATATCAAACTGTAATAACTGATAGATTTCTGAAAATCGTAAAACTTGCCTACGGGTACAATCATAATGGCTAGCTGGGCGCAAACTCCGGGCTTATCATACCTGAAGCGAACGTGCTACCACTGTGCTATCACGACTGGGTGTGAACCACTAACAATTCCACCGACATTTTCAAATTGTAAAACTTAAATACACTACAGAGCTCTCTACTCACATGGATTCTGGTTTGAAGAAATGTAAGAGAGCGCAGAATGCCAGGCCAGACTTCCACGACGCTGATAAATCTGTTACATTTATCGTGTGATATTTTCCTGTGTTCAGTATCTTCTGACACCATCGTAACAAACTATATGTATCCACAATGTCTACAGAGAAAAATAGAAAACAATGCAAAGTTAAAACTTAAAACAACTTATATTAACTTATATTAATCAATCTCGTTGGTGAGGATGAAGTTTGTTTGACATCAGCACCATTTTGTGCTATATCGCCGGCCGGCAGTTTACTTAACAACACCTTTCCTTGGCAGGCTCCAGCAGTTAACCAGTACTTGGTGCACCAACCTCTGTAAGAAACTGCCAACTTTTTCAAATAAATGAGACACGGCCTGAGTGGGACTCGAACCCATGACCATCAGTGATGATAGGTTACAGTGGTATACAAGTCGGCGACCGTAACCACTCGACAACGGAGGTGGACGAAAGCATACATGTAGTTAGTTCTTCACACACCTGTCCGATCGGGCGACAACCGTACCATCTGATATACTTCCCACAAGGAGGATCACACATGGGTTGCATTGATGACATGAGGACATGCTCACACTACATAATGCCAGAAAGGTAAAGATAATACATATATACAATTCAGAAACCATTTTTTAAAAAGTGTTTGGACACACAGGGAATGTCAGAAAGGTAATATGGCCAACTACTAATGAAAAAGTGAATTAGTGGTGCAGGTCTATGGATGGACATATGAATTAGTGGTGCAGGTCTATGGATGGACATATGAATTAGTGGTGCAGGTCTATGGATGGACATATGAATTAGTGGTGCAGGTCTATGGATGGACATATGAATTAGTGGTGCAGGTCTATGGATGGACATATGAATTAGTGGTGCAGGTCTATGGATGGACATATGAATTAGTGGTGCAGGTCTATGGATGGACATATGAATTAGTGGTGCAGGTCTATGGATGGACATATGAATTAGTGGTGCAGGTCTATGGATGGACATATGAATTAGTGGTGCAGGTCTATGGATGGACATATGAATTAGTGGTGCAGGTCTATGGATGGACATATGAATTAGTGGTGCAGGTCTATGGATGGACATATGAATTAGTGGTGCAGGTCTATGGATGGACATATAGATTATTTCTGATAAGGTATTTTTCGTACACAAGCTAGTTCTGCCAATGTGGAATTTCATTAGAGAGCGTCGTTTCTGAGGATGTATTCTGACCACTGGGGTGGAATATCCTTGTCCCACACCAGTGCATACGAAGGATATTTCTGCCAATGTGGAATTTCCTTAGAGAGCCTCGTTTCTGAGGATGTATTCTGACCACTCGGGTGGAATATCCTTGTCCCATATGAAGGATTTACATCATCGATGGGTTATATTTATATAAATTAATACACGTGTTCATGGTTACCATCTTGAGCTGATTTATCGGGCATTTGAATGACTTCATCCCTGAGAGTATTATCACCCGTGTCGTATAGATGCATCACCTGTTTTGCCTTCAACCATCTTGTCTTCAAATTAGTGTACCTGAAACATCACATATCATTTCTAAACTAAGACTTAGCAATATGGCGATGCTCGCGAATTCTAGCAATGAAATTACAGCACGGCCCAACCATGAAAACGTGTCTCCTAAATATGGAATACATTGGACGAAATATTGTCTATTTAAAAATATATATTTATTTGTAATTTGTTTTTTTACTTAATATATTCTTGAAAAAAGTTAATTCTTTGTCTTGCTTCCTATTTTTTTTGGCACAAACAGCAGCTGCATATTGTGCTATTTCAGATTAAGTGGCTGATATAAGACGCTGTGCTCCCCCGAGCAGACGCAGGAAGTGGTTGATATAAGACGCTGTGCTCCCCCGAGCAGAGGCAGGAAGTGGTTGATATAAGACGCTGTGCTCCCCCGAGCAGACGCAGGAAGTGGTTGATATAAGACGTCGTGCTCCCCCGAGCAGAGGCAGGAAGTGGTTGATATAAGACGCTGTGCTCCCCCGAGCAGACGCAGGAAGTGGTTGATATAAGACGCTGTGCTCCCCCGAGCAGAGGCAGGAAGTGGTTGATATAAGACACTGTGCTCCCCCGAGCAGACGCAGGAAGTGGTTGATATAAGACGCTGTGCTCCCCCGAGCAGAGGCAGGTTGTTGGCACATCCATTGACCTTCAGCAATCCATCTGGAAACTTTCTCACATGAACAAAAATCAACGCCCCTATACCTACAGTCGTGATTTCAAGCCAACAACCCGGATTACTCGACCACAAACGTCCAATGATAAACTGCATCAAAGTGTAATGTATTCAACACCTTACATGACCGTGAACATATCCACTCAGAATAGGTTGTACTTAGTAGACGAATAATCAGGCATGCCATTAACAGCTAAATCATTTTTGAACATGCAAAATATTAGCTCCGAGCTTAGTTGAACTGTTCTATCTGCCTTATTTACCTATGTATATGCACTAAGAACAGCTTACCACTAAACCCATCATATCCAGTATTCCTGTATTCCAGTTTTAAGCCAACCAGACATTGCGAACAATTATGTTCAAACTTAAAATTCAAGGCACCAAAATAACTGAATAAATTTATAAAACTGAATATTACCTAGATGCTGGGTCTAGAGTGAACTGTGTATGGTTATGACGGAGATTTTCCGGTGTGGTCTGGGACAGGAGTTGGTAGACAGTCTCGCGCTCAGCAATCACTTGTAAGGTTGTCATCTTACCGGACGACCACTGTTTTATCATCCATGCAGCGTCAAACGCTCCGAGAAAACCTCGAGCGCAGCCAGAACCAGTAGGCCAGAAGGGCTGAAAAAAAACCCAGTTGCATAAGTACCAGGTATCTTTATGCAATTCCTACAGTACTTCACGCAAAGATATTCTAAGGAACAAATTATTTGAAAATGTGATCAAATGTTTCATACATGTAGTTCCATTTTTTAATTTTTTATTTAAGTTTATTTAACGTCACTACCGGTTTCCCATTTGAGCGACGGGCAGTTTACCTAACAACACCTTTTCTGGGCAGGCTCCAGCATTTAACCAGTACTTGGTGCACCAACCTCCATAAGAAACTGCCAACTTTTTCATATAAATGAGACACGGTCTGAGCGGGTCTCGAACCCGTGACCATCAGAGATGATAAGTTACAGTGGTATACAAGTCAGCGACCGTAACCACTCGACCACGGAGGCGGTTGTAGTTCCATTTTCAAATAATAAGTTTATATTTATTAGCAAAATCACCCATAACATGGTCAAAAATAAATACAAGAATAAATTTGCATATGTAATATTGTTTTATATTTCATTTCAAACAGATTCTATAAAGCCTGTCCGACAAATTGCTTCATGTTTAAAGCCAAAATAACTTTTTTAAATTTATGTTTTTAATTACAGGTAGATCAAAATTATAATTGTTATCTACTTGTTTCAATTTTTCACATTTGCGATTGATTTTTATCGCAATTACTTCGAGAGAAGTGCTTTGATATAGGATATTTAGGGAACCATTGCATACTTTTGCAGATTCGACAAACATCTCCATTGCATACCTTTGCAGATTCGACAAACATCTCCATTGCATACCTTTGCAGATTCGACAAACATCTCCATTGCATACCTTTGCAGATTCGACAAACATCTCCATTGCATACCTTTGCAGATTCGACAAACATCTCCATTGCATACCTTTGCAGATTCGACAAACATCTCCATTGCATACCTTTGCAGATTCGACAAACATCTCCATTGCATACCTTTGCAGATTCGACAAACATCTCCATTGCATACCTTTGCAGATTCGACAAACATCTCCATTGCATACCTTTGCAGATTCAACAAATTTCTCCATTGCATACCTTTGCAGATTCAACAAACATCTCCATTGCATACCTTTGCAGATTCAACAAATTTCTCCATTGCAACAGCTTTCCACAATAATTTGTGGCATCAGCTTACATAATTAGGATAAAAACAAACCTCCAAGAGACTGTCCCCCACGATCAGGGTTAGGAGCTTTTTCCCTCGACGTTCTGTAACCCGACATGAGTTTTCTGCTTGAAACAGCGATGTGAAATCAAACATGGCAAGGTCCGGTCTCCCGTAGTGGTTCACAGCGAAGTCTTGGTGGGGCAACATGTGCTTGGTGGAGAAATCCGCTGCTTCCCGTGCATAGTTAGCTAAGGCATCCTGGTTCACGTTCTCGTACGAAAGCAGAACTGCCGTATCAGAATAGTCCTACAAGCACATACAGCAAATGTTATGCAAATTTATTTTAGCACTTAATTAATTGCTTATACAAGCTTATGTTAGCTTGATTAGTTTACAGTCCAAACTATCTTAAGCAGCATACAAAGGGAATCACAGGAAGTGGCTGATAAGTACTGTGTACTTACAGAATGCATACATACTTACAGTGTATACAGACTTACAGTGTATACATACTTACAGTGTATACATACTTACAGTGTATACATACTTACAGAGTACATACAGACTTACAGAGTGCATACAGACTTACAGTGTATACAGACTTACAGTTACAGAGTGTATACAGACTTATTGTGCATACAGACTTACTGTGCATACATACTTACACTGCATAGATACTTACAGAGTACATACAGACTTACAGAGTACATACAGACTTACAGTGTATACAGACTTACAGAGTGTATACAGACTTACAGAGTGCATACAGACTTACTGTGCATACAGACTTACCATGCATACAGACTTACTATGCATACAGACTTACCATGCATACAGATCTACAGAGTGCACACAGACTTACAGAGCTCATCCAGACTTACATAGTGCATACAGACTTACTGTGCATACAGACTTACAGAGTGCATACAGACTTACAGACTTACTGTGCATACAGACTTACAGAGTACATACAGACTTACAGAGTGCACACAGACATACAGAGTGCATACAGACTTACTGTGCATACAGACTTACAGAGTGCATACAGACTTACTGTGCATACATACATACATACATACATACATACAGAGTGCATACAGACTTACAGAGTGCATACAGACTTACTGTGCATACAGACTTACAGAGTGCATACAGACTTACTGTGCATACATACATACATACATACATACAGAGTGCAACAGACTTACTGTGCATACAGACTTACTACATACATACATACAGAGTGCATACAGACTTACAGAGTGCATACAGACTTACTGTGCATACAGACTTACAGAGTGCATACTAATACAGTTAGTGCATACATACTTACAGAGTCATACAGACTTACGAGTGCATACAGACTTACAGTGCATACAGACTTACAAGTACATACGACTTACGTAGTATACAGACTTACAGTGTTATACAGACTTACCGTGCATACAGACTTACCGTGCATACAGACTTACCAGACTTACCGTGCATACAGATTTACCGTGCATACATACTTACAGAGTGCATACAGACTTACAGTCTTACAGTGTATACAGACTTACACTGCATACATACTTACAGAGTGCATACAGACTTACACCGTGCATACAGACTTACAGTCTTACAGTGTATACAGACTTACCGTGCATACATACTTACAGTGTATACAGACTTACCGTGCATACAGACTTACAGTGTATACAGACTTACAGTGCATACATACTTACAGAGTACATACAGACTTACAGTGTATACAGACTTACAGTGTATACAGACTTACAGTGTATACAGACTTACAGAGTGTATACATACTTACAGAGTGCATACAGACTTATTGTGCATACAGACTTACAGAGTGCATACAGACTTACAGAGTGCATACAGACTTACAGAGTGCATACAGACTTACAGAGTGCATACAGACTTACAGAGTGCACACAGACTTACAGAGTGCACACAGACTTACAGAGTGCATACAGACTTACTGTGCATACAGACTTACAGAGTGCATACAGACTTACAGAGTGCATACATACTTACAGAGTGCATATAGACTTACAGAGTGCATACAGACTTACTGTGCATACAGACTTACAGAGTGCATACAGACTTACAGAGTGCATACAGACTTACAGTGCAATTTTGCTATTCTGAACAGTCAGATGACCGTAAACCTCTCCATAATTTGTTGGTCAAGCTTAAGCCCCGAACACGGTGGAACAAATTGTCAACATTGATGTATAGTTCATAAAATAAACAAAAGAAAATCGAATGAAACCACTCCCACTCAGCTTCAGGATCAATATTGTCCAGTTATATGAAATGTCCACAGTAAATACAAGATTGTGCCTCATTGTTCTTGAGCATACAGGTATTGTTGAATTTGGACAACAGCCTTACACTAGCATTAACCATAAATGAGGTTTGAAACAAACATTTTTATTCCTCATATGTAACTTACAATAGTGGCGTCCGTGGTCCAGTGGTAGAGCATCGGATTTGGAATTGAACGGTCCCGGGTTCGATACTCGGTCAAGCCACGTATATAGTGTCATTGAGCAGCACCTCACACACATTGCTTAGTACTGGTTAATCGCTTAGGTCGGCTAAGCCTGCCCAGGAAAACATGTCTAGGTCCCCGCGAGGGGTTTGACATTAAAGGAACATACATACCGGTACATATGATGTGCACGTTGGCCAAGAATTTAAAATGTGCAAGGAAAACGCTTGCAAGCATTAGTTCCAAATTAAGGTGTATAAATTCGATATATTTTTATATATCAGAAACAATTTATTAACCCTTTCAACACCACAGACCTCTATATAGGCTTACAAAAAGTGTAGATCCAGATGAGCTGGCTCGTGACGAGCCGTCTCATCAGGATCTGCACTTTTTGCAAGTAGTATTACTAATTTTAGACAAAATTACCCATCTTGATAAATGAACTGGTCCGAATGTAATTTTCTTATTCATGTATTGGTCTAAGAATATCATGGACCAGTCCATGTCAGTTACTTGGTGTTGAAAGAGTTAATATGCCAACAATTATTCTCCATTTACCCGTTTCAAAACTCCTTTTTCGAGTAGGCTTTGTTTCTTTGCTGTCATGACAAAATAATGCGTCTCATCCTTGTAATAGACAATGTTTTCTAGGTCTATCCGGCACTCCTCGTTCAAGTCTTTGAAGAATTTCTGGTTGAATATAAACGCTACACCACTTATCTCCTCTACTCTCGCCTCTGCCTGCGTGTTACGGTTGATGAAATTGGCGGTAATAGCGATGGCCAGTTTCCCTCGGAACTCTTTCCTCTTGAAACCTGAATCGATAATAATAATACCGTAATCGTCTCTGCATAAGACGCACTTTTTTTCCTCCAAAAGTCTGGTGCGTCTTATACTCCAGTTTAGAACTAAATTCCATTGTTTCAAAGACTCAAAAATGACCAATGGCATAATACAACAAAGGGAAATAAATGTTTCATACTATTTTTCTCTAAGTCCCGTAATGTGCCGTATTTTTTCCGGATTTCGTTCGAGTCTATATATCTATATCATGTGGAAAATCATTCAAGCTAAAAATGTTATTTAATTTATGATAGAAAATAGATTATTAAATAATATTAAAATCAACAAAAGCAACTTTTATTGAAGGAAAAATAAGTTTTGCAAACAACCAATTACCGACTGCTGTTTGGTGTATGTGCCGCTAATTATCATTGTTAATGTGTTAGGATTGACAAGTTTGACTAGATGTTGACATGATGAAATTAAGTCACTTTAAATACTAGAACTTGTTGAGATTTACTCACTCACTGACACATGTCAAACACGCTATTATACTGATTGTATAGATGAAGTCATGAGCAGATGATCGTACCCGGTGAATAAGAAGTTAGCGACCTACGTCAAAGCACATGGGGTACACAGAGCCATGCTCAGAGAGAGAATATGGCATAATAACGATTTAGTGGTCATACACCAGAGTCATTATCACGACTAGTAACACTTACAAATCACATTCAGTGTTTATATATTTATTATTAGTTTTCGCGACATTTGCTCCTTTTCTTCAAAGCTGTGCTTTATACTGCAAATAAGCCCCCCCCCCCAGAATTTCTCTGTTTTTTAACTGCGTGTTATACTCCAGTGCGACCTATACATACATGATTACGGTAATCAATTAAGAAAATATTAATCTATATGTGGAGGTAGCAGGAATATTAAAATAAGAACTAGTCTATTGACTGAAACAATGATGTCCACACTCCGCAAAGACTCGCTATAAATACATCAGGACCCCCTGCACGGGAGAATCGCTCCTTGAAATATATATAGCACATTCTCACTTGCTATGATATTCGGAATAAAGTAATTTGTGCTGGGAATTCCTAATTTTTCTATATGTAGTCCTACTATGCAATATATTTGCATGGGCAAGCAGCTAGATTCATTCCATGAATTACGTTTAACATACTTGTGAATGAGTACAGATGGAGTGTTTCTTAGCTTGAAAGAATTTGGCTCCAGTATGGCTCAATTACATAAAAGTGTGCAAGGAAGGCATGATACACCGTAAAGAAATC
Source organism: Archivesica marissinica (assembly GCA_014843695.1). Taxonomy (NCBI): domain Eukaryota; kingdom Metazoa; phylum Mollusca; class Bivalvia; order Venerida; family Vesicomyidae; genus Archivesica; species Archivesica marissinica. The sequence continues at coordinate 14,513,531 of CM026387.1, forward strand.
AACAACTCGACCAATACTTGGCCCAGTAACAAGATTACGTAGACGCCAAAATGACATTTCCAGCCTTTGTAGATATTAAGTGTTAAATATATCCATTCTGTAAATAACTCTATTTTAGAATTGAATTTTAAACAATTATAATTGTGTTTTAATGTGATTATAACTTTTACATGTCTTATAGGTGGATTCCGGCCGGACATTGATGTTTTATGCTTCTTATACTATGACGTAAATGTACATATTGATATATGACACTATAATAAAGTAAATTGTCTGTCTGTCTGTCTGTCTGTCTGTCTGTCTGTCTGTCTGTCTGTCTGTCTGTCTGTCTGTTGTCTGTCTGTCTGTCTGTCTGTCTGTCTGTCTGTCTGTCTGTCTGTCTGTCTGTCTGTCTGTCTGTCTATTGTCTGTCTGTCTATTGTCTGTCTGTCTGTCTGTCTGTCTATTGTCTGTCTGTCTGTCTATTGTCTGTCTGTCTGTCTGTCTGTCTGTCTGTCTGTCTGTCTGTCTGTCTGTCTGTCTGTCTGTTGTCTGTCTGTCTGTCTGTCTGTCTGTCTGTCTGTCTGTCTGTCTGTCTGTCTGTCTGTTGTCTGTCTGTCTGTCTGTTGTCTGTCTGTCTGTCTGTCTGTCTGTCTGTCTGTCTGTCTGTCTGTCTATTGTCTGTCTATTGTCTGTCTGTCTGTCTGTCTGTCTGTCTGTCTGTCTGTCTGTCTGTCTGTCTGTCTGTCTGTCTGTCTGTCTGTCTGTTGTCTGTCTGTCTGTCTGTCTGTCTGTTGTCTGTCTGTCTGTCTGTCTGTCTGTCTGTCTGTCTGTCTGTCTGTCTGTCTGTCTGTCTGTCTGTCTGTCTGTCTGTCTGTCTGTCTGTCTGTCTGTCTGTCTGTCTGTCTGTCTGTCTGTTGTCTGTCTGTCTGTCTGTCTGTCTGTCTGTCTGTCTGTCTGTCTGTCTGTCTGTCTGTCTACAAAATAGGGTTAAAACATTTGAATACGAGTGCTTTATAATGGGTCTCTTACTGGACAAAATCTTGTATTCATTTTTGTTTGTTTTTGGGAGAAGTGCCCTAGAAGTCAGGGTTCCGAGGGCGACTATTTCGCCCAAGTGGCCCTCTAGAATAATCCCTAAGACAATTTGTTGTAGCAGGTTGCATAGTGTCATGTGATCTCCGTCATTACCTTCTAATGTATTACGCTTGCCGTCAGCACCGATGAGAACATCAAACTCGTACTCGGAGACGGGATGATTCTCCGGGTCCACCTTCACCCGCCAGCCTTGACCAGGAGCCGTTGGTTCTATGATGTCTAAAAAGTTGACATTTACATGGATTTCTACGCCTACTATTAAAGCTACCTTCAGCAGGATGCACTGCAATTGTCGAATACCTGAAATACAAAAATGTACAATGTACTGATACAAATAAACATGAAATACAAAAATGTACAATGTACTGATGAAACACGAAATACAAATGTATGTACAATGTATTGATGAAACACGAAATACAAATGTATGTACAATGTATTGATGAAACACGAAATACAAATGTATGTACAATGTATTGATGAAACACGAAATACAAATGTATGTACAATGTATTGATGAAACACGAAATACAAATGTATGTACAATGTATTGATGAAACACGAAATACAAATGTATGTACAATGTATTGATGAAACACGAAATACAAATGTATGTACAATGTATTGATGAAACACGAAATACAAATGTATGTACAATGTATTGATGAAACACGAAATACAAATGTATGTACAATGTATTGATGAAACACGAAATACAAATGTATGTACAATGTATTGATGAAACACGAAATATAAATGTATGTACAATGTATTGATGAAACACGAAATACAAATGTATGTACAATGTATTGATGAAACACGAAATACAAATGTATGTACAATGTATTGATGAAACACGAAATACAAATGTATGTACAATGTATTGATGAAACACGAAATACAAATGTATGTACAATGTATTGATGAAACACGAAATACAAATGTATGTACAATGTATTGATGAAATAAACACGAAATATAAATTTATGTACAATATACCGATAAAATCTATGCATTGATGGACAAACAATAAACACGAAATACAAAATGTAGAATGCAATAAACAGGATGTCGTCATGAGAGCAATATATCCCCCGCCGTTATATTACAGTGGAATAGGACTATAGACACGACCCAGACCAAGATTCGAGATGATGATACCATACAGTGAACACAAATCACACAAACAATTTAGGTTCAAAAATAATAATTGCGCAGATTGGGTCAGAGAAGTCAAATATAGAATTTCATGATAACATCTACGAAGATTTTAAGATGGCAATAATGGCGGGGTAAAACAGGGTCATCCTAGATTGTGGATGGGAAGCTAATTTCCATCTAGTCATCATCATGATGACAAAGCAAAACGCTAGTTGAAAATTGATCTTATAGGTGAACGCTATCTCGAATTTATGCTCTGTTTGTCGTATTCTAGTCATCCCAATGTTGAAGCCAATATTTCGGGGTCAGCTTTTATAGGTGAACGCTATCTCGAATTTATGCTCTGTTTGTCGTATTCTAGTCATCCCAATGTTGAAGCCAATATTTCGGGGTCAGCTTTTATAGGTGGACGCCATCTCGGATTTATGCTCTGTTTGTCGTATACTAGTCATCCCAACGTTGAAGCCAATATTTCGGGGTCAGCTTTTATAGGTGAACGCTATCTCGAATTTATGCTCTGTTTGTCGTATTCTAGTCATCCCAATGTTGAAGCCAATATTTCGGGGTCAGCTTTTATAGGTGGACGCCATCTCGGATTTATGCTCTGTTTGTCGTATACTAGTCATCCCAACGTTGAAGCCAATATTTCGGGGTCAGCTTTTATAGGTGAACGCTATCTCGAATTTATGCTCTGTTTGTCGTATTCTAGTCATCCCAATGTTGAAGCCAATATTTCGGGGTCAGCTTTTATAGGTGGACGCCATCTCGGATTTATGCTCTGTTTGTCGTATTCTAGTCCTCCCAACGTTGAAGCCAATATTTCGGGGTCAGCTTTTATAGGTGGACGCCATCTCGGATTTATGCTCTGTTTGTCGTATTCTAGTCCTCCCAACGTTGAAGCCAATATTTCGGGGTCAGCTTTTATAGGTGGAAGCTATCTCGGATTTATGCTCTGTTTGTCGTATTCTAGTCATCCCAATGTTGAAGCCAATATTTCGGGGTCAGCTTTTATAGGTGGACGCCATCTCGGATTTATGCTCTGTTTGTCGTATTCTAGTCCTCCCAACGTTGAAGCCAATATTTCGGGGTCAGCTTTTATAGGTGGACGCCATCTCGGATTTATGCTCTGTTTGTCGTATTCTAGTCCTCCCAACGTTGAAGCCAATATTTCGGGGTCAGCTTTTATAGGTGACGCCATCTCGGATTTATGCTCTGTTTGTCGTATTCTAGTCCTCCCAACGTTGAAGCCAATATTTCGGGTCAGCTTTTATAGGTGGACGCCATCTCGGATTTATGCTCTGTTTGTCGTATTCTAGTCTCCAACGTTGAAGCTTTTGGGTCAGCTTTTATAGGTGGACGCCATCTCGGATTTATGCTATCTGTTTGTCGTATTCTAGTCCTCCCAACGTTGAAGCCAATATTTCGGGGTCAGCTTTTATAGGTGGACGCCATCTCGGATTTATGCTCTGTTTGTCGTATACTAGTCATCCCAACGTTGAAGCCAATATTTCGGGGTCAGCTTTTATAGGTGGACGCCATCTCGGATTTATGCTCTGTTTGTCGTATACTAGTCATCCCAACGTTGAAGCCAATATTTCGGGGTCAGCTTTTATAGGTGGACGCCATCTCGGATTTATGCTCTGTTTGTCGTATACTAGTCATCCCAACGTTGAAGCCAATATTTCGGGGTC
>CM026387.1:14518459-14543603 GCA_014843695.1 Archivesica marissinica
TGAAGCCAATATTTCGGGGTCAGCTTTTATAGGTGGACGCTATCTCGGATTTATGCTCTGTTTGTCGTATTCTAGTCATCCCAATGTTGAAGCCAATATTTCGGGGTCAGCTTTTATAGGTGGACGCCATCTCGGATTTATGCTCTGTTTGTCGTATTCTAGTCCTCCCAACGTTGAAGCCAATATTTCGGGGTCAGCTTTTATAGGTGGACGCTATCTCGGATTTATGCTCTGTTTGTCGTATTCTAGTCATCCCAATGTTGAAGCCAATATTTCGGGGTCAGCTTTTATAGGTGGACGCCATCTCGGATTTATGCTCTGTTTGTCGTATTCTAGTCCTCCCAACGTTGAAGCCAATATTTCGGGGTCAGCTTTTATAGGTGGACGCTATCTCGGATTTATGCTCTGTTTGTCGTATTCTAGTCATCCCAATGTTGAAGCCAATATTTCGGGGTCAGCTTTTATAGGTGGACGCCATCTCGGATTTATGCTCTGTTTGTCGTATTCTAGTCCTCCCAACGTTGAAGCCAATATTTCGGGGTCAGCTTTTATAGGTGGACGCCATCTCGGATTTATGCTATCTGTTTGTCGTATTCTAGTCCTCCCAACGTTGAAGCCAATATTTCGGGGTCAGCTTTTATAGGTGGACGCCATCTCGGATTTATGCTCTGTTTGTCGTATACTAGTCATCCCAACGTTGAAGCCAATATTTCGGGGTCAGCTTTTATAGGTGGACGCCATCTCGGATTTATGCTCTGTTTGTCGTATACTAGTCATCCCAACGTTGAAGCCAATATTTCGGGGTCAGCTTTTATAGGTGGACGCCATCTCGGATTTATGCTCTGTTTGTCGTATACTAGTCATCCCAACGTTGAAGCCAATATTTCGGGGTCAGCTTTTATAGGTGGACGCCATCTCGGATTTATGCTCTGTTTGTCGTATACTAGTCATCCCAACGTTGAAGCCAATATTTCGGGGTCAGCTTTTATAGGTGGACGCCATCTCGGATTTATGCTCTGTTTGTCGTATACTAGTCATCCCAACGTTGAAGCCAATATTTCGGGGTCAGCTTTTATAGGTGGACGCCATCTCGGATTTATGCTCTGTTTGTCGTATACTAGTCATCCCAACGTTGAAGCCAATATTTCGGGGTCAGCTTTTATAGGTGGACGCCATCTCGGATTTATGCTCTGTTTGTCGTATACTAGTCATCCCAACGTTGAAGCCAATATTTCGGGGTCAGCTTTTATAGGTGGACGCCATCTCGGATTTATGCTCTGTTTGTCGTATACTAGTCATCCCAACGTTGAAGCCAATATTTCGGGGTCAGCTTTTATAGGTGGACGCCATCTCGGATTTATGCTCTGTTTGTCGTATACTAGTCATCCCAACGTTGAAGCCAATATTTCGGGGTCAGCTTTTATAGGTGGACGCCATCTCGGATTTATGCTCTGTTTGTCGTATACTAGTCATCCCAACGTTGAAGCCAATATTTCGGGGTCAGCTTTTATAGGTGGACGCCATCTCAGATTTATGCTCTGTTTGTCACTAGTCTTCCCAACGTTAAAGCCAATATTTCGGGGTCAGCTTTTATAGGTGGACGCCATCTCGGATTTATGCTCTGTTTGTCGTATACTAGTCATCCCAACGTTGAAGCCAATATTTCGGGGTCAGATTTTATAGGTGGACGCCATCTCAGATTTATGCTATCTGTTTGTCACTAGTCTTCCCAACGTTAAAGCCAATATTTCGGGGTCAGCTTTTATAGGTGGACGCCATCTCAGATTTATGCTCTGTTTGTCACTAGTCTTCCCAACGTTAAAGCCAATATTTCGGGGTCAGCTTTTATAGGTGGACGCCATCTCGGATTTATGCTCTGTTTGTCGTATACTAGTCATCCCAACGTTGAAGCCAATATTTCGGGGTCAGATTTTATAGGTGGACGCCATCTCAGATTTATGCTATCTGTTTGTCACTAGTCTTCCCAACGTTAAAGCCAATATTTCGGGGTCAGCTTTTATAGGTGGACGCCATCTCAGATTTATGCTCTGTTTGTCACTAGTCTTCCCAACGTTAAAGCCAATATTTCGGGGTCAGCTTTTATAGGTGGACGCCATCTCGGATTTATGCTCTGTTTGTCGTATACTAGTCATCCCAACGTTGAAGCCAATATTTCGGGGTCAGCTTTTATAGGTGGACGCCATCTCGGATTTATGCTCTGTTTGTCGTATACTAGTCATCCCAACGTTGAAGCCAATATTTCGGGGTCAGATTTTATAGGTGGACGCCATCTCGGATTTATGCTATCTGTTCTGATCAGGCTCTATGTTGTTTGCTATTCGGAGAGTGGAGCTAGAACACTTGTCGGAATAGCAAATAACATAGATCTATCAGGATCAGATGCGACATTACGCGGCGGCTGATCTGGATGTATGCTGTTTGCACATTCAATCCAATTTATGCAAAATTTCAATGGTTAAGATAGTCAAATAGATCAAAATTAGCTACATGAAACAGACATAATAATAGAGAATACTACTAGACATTGCAGTTCAATAAACCAAATTGTTTGTGGTAGGGACGGACACACAGACGAACGGCCTCACGAATGGGTATTTAACCCTTTCAACCCCACAGGCCTCTAAATAGGCTTATGAAAAGTGTAGATCCAGATGAGCCGGCTCGTGACGAGCCGTCTCATCAGGATCTGCACTTTTTTGCCAGTAATAATTATTACTATTTTTAGATAAAATTACCCATTTTGATAAATGAACTGGTCCAAAGGTAATTTTCTTATTAATTTATTGGTCTGAAAATATCACGCACCAGTCCATGTCAGTTACTTGGCGTTGAATGGGTTAAGTAGCTACCACATCGTTCTCTCCTTGTTTTATTAGACACGTAAAATAATTTATAGCCACATAGCAGCTAACACTAGACCACTAGACAATAGATCTTTTGTTCTCCTAGCCAGTAAGTACAATTACATGTATGGCCAGACAAATGTACGGCCGTATGACAGACAACCGGCCTCTAGAAATAGCTCACTCCGAGCATTGATCACGTAGACGGATCAGTAGTCCAGTGGTTAACACGTTGGACTGCTAAGCTAGGGATCGCAGGTTCGATACCCCTTCTGACCGTAATAATATTAACAGTCTACTAGATGGAACTTTACTGTCAGTGCCTTACACTGTGCATGTAAAAGAACCAGAGAACAATGTACTGGAATGGGTCTGTCTGTATCATTGCACTATCCTCCACAAATCTAAATTGACAAATCTCTTCGAGATGCGTCGCTCATATTGGTAATTGGTAGAGACGATAAATAAATACAAAAACACATGCATTGCTCAGCAGAGAGCTATACAGTAGAATAAAGTAATCACTTACTAATATGGTCTATGGCCCCAGCACAGAATTTCCCATAAAACTTTTTAGCGCCAAGACTTTTCAGGTCTACTATGAGGTACGGCCATAGATGAAGAACATTGTTGCGTGAGAATCGATCACGTTTCTCCACGATCACGGTGCGGGCACCCAGCAGGGCCGTCTCTATAGCAACACGAAGACCACAGAGGCCACCTCCAATGATGATAACCTTCAAAAACAACATTCACAATACAGATTACTAATCAACACAATATTTGCCATTTTCGTAAGCGCAGGGTTCATTCTAGGTCAGAATTTTTGGGAGAAATGAGAAAGCGCGTGATCGATTCCTTAAATGGTGTTCTTTAATATACTTCTGCAAAATAGGGTTAAAATGCACAGTACAACCATTAAATACAAACATTTGAATAGAAGGAGTGCAAGAGTTTTTTTAGGGAGAAGTGGGGCCCCCAGAGGGCGAAGTCAGGGTCCCTAGGGCGAAAATTTCGCCCACTAAACTGATCCTGTAAGCTTAATTTGTGATTATAGTATGACACAAGTTACTTTCTTGAGGAACAAACATGAGGTCTCCAGACTGTCTCCCATCATTCTAGTGACAAGAAAATTAGACTTATATCTGGGTTGTTCTTATCATCTCTTAGGCTTCTAATTACCAGTGGAAAAATAGTTGTGAACCAGTCAATAGTTAGTGATAATAATCTGTAAAACAATTAAACCAGAGAGGCAATATATACCATACAAACATACTTGGCAAAAACATGATCACAAAGATGAGTGAATTACTACATGCAATCTGGAGGTTGATAAAAGCTGGCTTAAAGTAGATTTTCAGAATACCGGTACCATATTTAGCTATGTATAGTGCGCACATTTCTTATTGAAATCCTCATCAATTTGATCTACTGCGCATTATACACCAGTACAGACATCAGGACATTTGTTTCCTGACCAATATCGTGAAATTCGACCCGAACGGGCCCCACAGTCATTCTATAATTTGTTACATTCGGCAAACGTTATAAACTAGCTATTAAAACCAGTTGCCGATAGTCTATATAAATAAATAAATGAAATGAATAAGACAACAAAATTAGCATATATTGCGTTTATTTTGGCAAACTTTGAAGAATTTAATTGAAATTAGTAAATGCATAAAAAATGGCAATTTGATAACATCACATGGTTTTATCGTATGTAATATTTCCCGTACTTTTCGCGTACTTCGCCGCATAAAGCGACGCTGCAATCGTACGATATCATAGAGATAAAGAAACTTTGTAATAATAGTTTATTTGATTTAATATACCGTATGTTTTTAAATACGACATGATTAAAGACACGATGTGTTGGTTATTTTTACGGGAAATATTTACTATGTACAATGCATTGCATAAAAAAAAAACTTTTTTTGGCTGCCGGATTTCAATTGTTTGTACCGATAATTAATTTCGACAAACCTTTCACAATGGGTCCCAGTTAATTAGGTAGGCTACACGTGTTGAGAAGTTTGAGCATCTGCTGACATGTTTGAGAACGATATGCATGCAATTTTCATGAAATCATGCCTGAGTGCGTTACTGTTCCTCGATGAGGTATCTCGAGTGATTAATATAACTTTATAAGTTGTAAAAATCAAGGAGCACAATTTTTAGCGATTCTTGAGAAATGTTAAATTTTGACTTGGAAAATTGCGTTTTTCACGTGCGCAGTATACATCGGAACTCAGTTTTTCCCCCGATTTCCGTGCCAAATCGTGGGTGCGCATTAGACACGATAGCGCACTATACATAGCTAAATACGGTAGTTAGTATTGTCATCAACAATTAAGTCTGGCCTCCAAAAGTACATGTCCTCAATTAAGTTGAAAAATAATGTTACCCGTAAAATAATGTTAACCCTTTCAACACTACAGACCATTAAATAGGTTTGCACAAAGTCTAGATCCAGATGAGGATCTGTACTTTTCGCTAGTAATTTTACTATGTTATGTCAAAATTACCCAGTTTGATATAAATGACCTATCCAAATGTATGTCTGATCAATTTATTGGTGTATATTATATATATATATATATCTTGGACCATTCCATATCAGTCACTTAGTGTTGAATGAGACAAGGCTGAAAATCAGGAAAAGTGAAGCAACCTAAGCCACTAATATCCTAGATCTACCTTGAGCTCAAACACTGCAAGCCCTGATCAAACTTCCAACTGAAAACATTGAACATACTACTGATAAATCTAGAAGTACTAGGTGTGATATCAAAGGTATCTCTTTCAGTAATACAGTTAGATAGATAATGTAATATATATGTCTACACGTGCCCCAAGTTCACCATAACTGTTGTAAAACAGTATCAATCACATGACATTGCAGATAAGTAGGTGCGAGTAAAACCCAGCAAACCCAGCAAACATTTATAGTGGAACATCAGTGGTAATGGCTACGGTAGGGTTCGCTCTGACTGAATTGTTTTCTGCGCCACTACTGTCGCCAATTAAAAAAAGCTGTAATTTAATTAAAAAAGACAATGTGGGGCACATGGGGACGATGCATTCAGAATGTAAACAAGTGCGGACGATGCATTCCGGTTGTAAACAAGTGTGTGACCGATCGCCTCGGAAAGTTTCGAGTATGTTTCATTGCAAAAAATACTGTTTACCAAATGAACATAAGCATCCAAAGTATAATGTTAGAATGTGTAGCTGCATTGCTACCCATACGTAAAAATTGAATTTTTCAAATATCTTTTATTTCATACGATGTAATGCTGCTTCAAGGGGGAGATAACTATGCGGACACAATTTTTAGGTTCACCAGCACACTATGGTGATACACATTTGATTACAGTTTCACATGAAATTCTGCACATAAGTTTAAACAACGTGTGTTCGTAGATCAATGAGTGTGCAATTCTGCCCATTGGTTGCAGAGGTCTGGCTGATTCCAGACGGAATGATGGGCAACGCCAAACAAATATTCCTCTCCGAGCCCTCCCAGATCCTTCGAATCGGCGGGCGATAATTAAATGAATGTGTATAAACTACACCGAGATCCTTGGGATCGGCAGGGGATAAATAAATGAATGTGTATAAACTACACCGAGATCCTTGGGATCGGCGGGGGATAATTAAATGAATCTGTATAAACTACACCGAGATCATTCGGATCGGCGGGGGATAATTAAATGAATGTGTATAAACTACACCAACCTTTGTATTTGCACATGCCTCTCCTCGCTTATATTCCTTATGATTGGCACGTTTGTCAAGTTTCACCCACAGGTTGTGAGCCTTCCAGGTGCTGATACGCGCACGTAGCTTCCTGTAGAAGTTGCGATGGTCCGCGTGACTGAGCGACACATGATCACAGAGTTGCTGGAAGGAGGATAGAATGGCGCGACACGTGGATGCGTGACAGAACTGGTCAAAGAGCTGGGATACAGGGTCGTTGTCCCCACCCCCATTTTCCATCATGCATCTTTCCTCACCACCTGAAATCATGAAAACAATTATTACACTATTACAGAGTTCCGTGTAGAGGCGTGTCATACGGCTAACAATGCTCCAAGAATGATATATTTGAACGTCCGGCACACGGTAAGTCGCAAATCTGAACTGAATACATTTTAAATGAACAGTGTGTTAGAATTGTATTTGTGTCATTGCAAATGGGGGGTAAGAACCACATTGGGCATGCTTAAAGTTAGCGTGGAAGCCTTCGGCCTCCAATCATTTTAAACACGCCCAATGTAGTTCATACCCTGATGGAAATTATTAGCCCACGATTCATTCCTTAATACATGTACAGTCAAACCTGTGTTAGTGGTCACCTCCATTAAGCAGCCAACATGACTGTAATAAGCAGCCAGTTTCAAGATTCCCAATATGTTTTTTTTTATACATTTCACCTCTATTAAGCAGCCACCTGTGCTAAACAGCCACTTTCTGTGATTCCCTTTGCCGACTGTTTAACCCTTTCAACACCACAGGCCTCTCAATAGGCTTACAAAAAGTCACCTGTGCTAAACAGCCACTTTCTGTGATTCCCTTTGCCGACTGTTTAACCCTTTCAACACCACAGGCCTCTCAATAGGCTTACAAAAAGTCACCTGTGCTAAACAGCCACTTTCTGTGATTCCCGTTGCCGACTGTTTAATCCTTTCAACACCACAGGCCTCTCAATAGGCTTACAGAGGATCTGCACTTTTTGCAAGTAATATTACTATTTTTAGACAAAAAGTATCCATGTTGATAAATGAACTGGTCCAAATATAATTTTCTTATTATTTTATTGGTCTGAAAATATCATGCACCAGTCCATGTCAGTTACTTGGTGTTGAATGGGTTAAGCCAGGTTTGACAGTATGTATACAATTTCTGCTGATTTTTTTTGTGGCAAAGTCGGCAAAATGTGACGCAAGGAATACCTATCGTATGTGTCTGTAGAACAAACACATACCAGTAAATTTTTACATGCAAGATTTGAAATGGATATTCCAAGTGCAACAGTTGTCATAACAGAAATGAAACATTGGCATACATCTAACTGTACGCAACCCGATACAACAATTTGTGGTTACTGTGAAGTTTATTCAAATGGTACATAGACAACAATTGGAGGGAGGTATGCATTAAACAATTGGCCTAATACATTTTTATGTTTTAGTTCAACTCTTCACAATACAGTCAAACCTGTCTTAAGCAGCCAGCCAAGGGAATCACAGAAAGTGGCTGCTTAGCACAGTTGGCCGCTTAATAGAAGTCAAATGTATAATAAAACAACATATTGGGAATCTGAACAATGGCTGCTTAATACAGGTTGGCTGCTTAATGGAGGTGAAGTAATCTATATTTTGAGGTGACCACTAACACAGGTTTGACTGTAAACACAAACATTTTCTGGACAAATGGGACTTTATGTGATAAGAATTACTGCTATGTATTCGTATTATAGGTATTAAAATTGTCAAACTGTTTTCAGGGAACTAGTTCCAAGCTTACACTGGTGTGCACATAGAAGAAATACACACTTGAGCTGGAACCCAGAAATGGCCATGTCAATCTATTTACGTAGTTGAAATTCTCCAACAATAATTGGTTCCCATACGATTCGATTCGCGAATGTTCCAGCAGGGATGTGGTATATACTATATTATGTTGGACAGGGTTTCATGTTATTGTCAACATGTTTGCATTCAATTACTAAATTATTCACTTTATAATTCATTCAATACACTATCCGAGTGTGTATTATGCAGTGTGAGTTTTCAATCGTCCTTCTATGACATATTTATATCTAACAGTTTTTCTGTGCGTGTGTGTTTTACGTTTATTTATAGTCGCTACCGGTTGCCATATGAGCGACTCCTCTTGAAGAGATAAGTCATTTTATATTTTTGGAGGATAGTTTTTCTTGTTTTTGTAGAACAGGGTAATTGACCTGATCTGTTATTGTTATTATAATGGACAGCATAAAATTGCATCAAACAAATAAAGTTTATATTTTCTCTCTATATGAATTACTGGTTAACCGCTGTAGCCTGCCCAGGAAAGGTGTTGTTAGGTAGGTAACATGCACGTCACTCAAATGGGTAACCGGTAGAAACGTTAAATATAAAAAAATATAAAAATGAGTATATTTCCCGTATAAATAGCATATATCATTGCCGCTCCCAGTTTTTGAACCTCTAAGGTTTATCGGTGAATACCTTGTAGTAAGTCTATTTTATAGCAAATGATATAATAATACTATAATAAAAGTTATCATTCTTCAGTGTTCAACTTTGCGGACAAAGTGGGTGCTTTTTTCCTAACCATTTCTCCTTCACTGGTTAGCCGAGCAAAGACAACCTTGCCCTATTATCTGGTGAAAATTAAACTGCAAAAGAAACACACAGTCAGAATCAATCTTGGGATTATTTCGAGCCTAGATTGGGAGAATCTTGTAGACCTGGCGTCATTTTCATTTGGCTACAAAAAAGGCGATTAATTATCGGATAAAATTAATTAGATATTTACCCTCTGTCAGTGTCTGTTCATGTGTTACAGTCGATTGCATATGGTCAGAGGAGCCCATACATTTAATCCTTATAGACAGTCAGTAATCCTTCTAACCAACTCAAACATGTAATTACTGGACTAACACAAATAACAAAATTGTATAACATTACCGACGGTTTAACTGGTCTCGGTAAAAAAGAAGAAGTTTAAACTCTATTTATTTTACAACGATTGCGAAACAAGTTCTAACAACTTATATTAATCACTCTCTGCGTAGATTAGACTAATAGAGCGTAAATGTGGTCATTCGTGTGCGAGGAAACTGGCGTACCCGGAGAAAACCCACCTGTTCGATCTGGTCACGGTAGTGACAATAAACAACAATGTATACCGTAGACCAGGCCCCATGCATATGCAGGTGTGAACAAATGGATTAATCCAGTCAAAAATGACAGGTCACATTTTATGGATATGCTATATACATTATGCATGTTTAACCCATTTCATTCTGGATACCGTTCAAACGGTATCGGCAAAGAACATAGAGCCAGATCAACCGCCACGGAACGTGCCATCTGATCAGGATCTATGCTGTTTGCTATTCAGATGATCTTGCTAAGATACTTGGCTATGCAGCAAACAACATAGATCCTGATCAGCATGAGCGTCACGCTGCGGCTGATCTGGATCTATGTTGTTTGCAATAGCCTTTAAATATATCCAGAATGAAATGGGTTAAACCCTGCATAATTCAGAATTTTCGACTTTCCAACTTTTAAAACCAAATTAACCCTTTCAACCCCACAGGCCTCTAAATAGGCTTATGAAAAGTGTAGATCCAGATGAGCCGGCTCGTGACGAGCCGTCTCATCAGGATCTGCACTTTTTTGCCAGTAATAATTATTACTATTTTTAGATAAAATTACCCATTTTGATAAATGAACTGGTCCAAAGGTAATTTTCTTATTGATTTATTGGTCTAAAAATAGCATGCACCAGTCCATGTCAGTTACTTGGGATTGAATGGGTTAAACAAGCAATATGCATACATACAGCTGTAGCAGTAGTCGGATAGAAAAATAAGAATATCTCTTGAAAAAGAGATAGCAATTATGCATGACAAAGTAAATTATCATAGGACAAAACAGTCAATCCTTAATATATAATCATTATCAACCAAACCGATTGATATAAAACAGGGATCATTCTGGAGGGCGATGTGGGCGAAATTGTCGCCCTAGGGACCCTGAATTTTTTTTTGGTTTTTACGCTTTTCAAACAAAATGTTGTCTAGTAAGAGATACACTGGCCCATTATAAAGCACTCCTTCTATTCAAATGTTGTATTTAATGGTTGTTGTACTGTGCATTTTAACCCTATTTTGCAGAAGTATATTAAAGAACACCATTTAAGGAAGCGATCACGCGCTTTCTCACTTCTCCCAAAAATTCTGACCTAGAATGAACCCTGGAAAACATGTTGATTATTATGAAAATTGTTAGAAGTAGGTTTCTATATTATTATAATGCATAATTATACAAATAATAACAATGTCTGCTATGCATTTTTATGCAATATAAAATGATTGTAAAAATGTAGATCATAATATATGTATTGAAAATATCCAGTCTGAATTGTTCGCAACCAATCATACAGAATTTGTTTGCCTCCATTGAGTTTGTATAACTTAAAAATTGGAGCTCACAGTGTTCAACCAACCATCTTACAGATAGAACTACAAATAGAAGTGTTTAATTAAAGTGCTAAATTGGGGACACATGATCATTAGAATCTGTTTTTCATATAAACAAAATTTTCACAGAAGGGTTTTAATTTTTTTTTTCATGATTCAAAATTTTTTTTAAAATGTACCCATCAGGCAAAGGCAAAAGGGTCACAAGTACAAAATGACAATTGTATAACATTCACACTGCTTACATAGAAATGAATGTACAGTCAAACCTGTGTTAGTGGTCACCTCCATTAAGCAGCCAACCTGTATTAAGCAGCCAGTTTCCATATTCCCAATATCTTATTTTATTATATATTTGACCTTTATTAAGCATCCACCTGTGCTAAGCAGCCACATTCCGTTATTCCCTTGGCTGGCTGCTTAACACAGGTTTGACTGTACATCAATGTAGTACCAATGGCATGATTGGAAAGTATTAGTTTCTGGTAGCCTGCACAAGAATTCTAGAATTATTAAACAGTATCAATCATAAAACATAAAACCTTCACCATGGTACAGTCATAAATGGAAGTGAACCACAAATAAATGAAAGCCAAGAAATCAATTGAAATTGCACTTTAATTTACTTGTAGTTTAAATGCAGTTTATGCTTAATGCTCAGTCTTCGAAACATATCAATAAGATGTAGCTAGTGGAAATCGCAGCACAATTGTATGGAGCATCCGCACACATCAACTTCTGGAGCTACAATGTACAGCATCCCCTTAGAATCTGGAGCTATAATGTGCAGCATCCCCTTAGAATCTGGAGCTATAATGTACAGCATCCCCTTAGAATCTGGAGCTACAATGTACAGCATCCCCTTAGAATCTGGAGCTACAATGTACAGCATCCCCTTAGAATCTGGAGCTACAATGTACATCATCCCCTTAGAATCTGGAGCTACAATGTACAGCATCCCTTTAGAATCTGGAGCTATAATGTACAGCATCCCCTTAGAATCTGGAGCTACAATGTACAGCATCCCCTTAGAATCTGGAGCTACAATGTACAGCATCCCCTTAGAATCTGGAGCTACAATGTACAGCATCCCCTTAGAATCTGGAGCTACAATGTACAGCATCCCCTTAGAATCTGGAGCTACAATGTACAGCATCCCCTTAGAATCTGGAGCTACAATGTACAGCATCCCCTTAGAATCTGGAGCTACAATGTACAGCATCCCCTTAGAATCTGGAGCTATAATGTACAGCATCCCCTTAGAATCTGTAGCTACAATGTGCAGCATCCCCTTAGAATCTGGAGCTACAATGTACAGCATCCCCTTACAATCTGGAGCTACAATGTACAGCATCCCCTTACAATCTGGAGCTACAGTATCCCCTTAAAATCTGGAGCTACAATGTACATCATTCCCTTAGAATCTGGAGCTACAATGTACAGCATCCCCATATAATCTGGAGCTACAATGTACAGCATCCCCTTATAATCTGGAGCTACAATGTACACCATCCCCTTAGAATCTGGAGCTACAATGTACAGCATCCCCTTAGAATCTGGAGCTACAATGCACAGCATTCCCTTAGAAACTGGAGCTACAATGTACAGCATCCCCTTAGAATCTGGAGCTACAATGTACAGCATCCCCTTAGAATCTGGAGCTACACTGTACAGCATCCCCTTAGAATCTGGAGCTACAATGTACAGCATTCCCTTAGAATCTGGAGCTACAATGTATAGCATCCCCTTAGAATCTGGAGCTACAATGTACATCATCCCCTTAGCATCTGGAGCTACACTGTACATCATCCCCTTAGAATCTAGAGCTACAATGTACAGCATCCCCTTAGAATCTAGAGCTACAATGTACAGCATCCCCTTAGAAACTGGAGCTACATCTTATCATTAGAATCCCCTCAGAATATGAAGCCACACCATCCCCTCAGAATATGAAGCTACATCTTCCCCTCAGAACCTGGAACTACATGTACATCTTCCCCACAGAATCTGGAACTACACCATCCCCTCAGAACCTGGAACTACATGTACATCTTCCCCACAGAATCTGGAGCTACATCTTGCCCACATAATCTGGAGCTACATGTACATCTTCCCCACAGAATCTGGAGCTACATGTACATCTTCCCCACAGAATCTGGAGCTACATGTACATCTTCCCCACAGAATCTGGAGCTACATGTACATCTTCCCCACATAATCTGGAGCTACATCTGCCCACATAATCTGGAGCTACATGTACATCTTCCCCACATAATCTGGAGCTACATCTTGCCCACATAATCTGGAGCTACATGTACATCTTCCCCACATAATCTGGAGCTACATCTTGCCCACATAATCTGGAGCTACATGTACATCTTCCCCACAGAATCTGGAGCTACATGTACATCTTCCCCACAGAATCTGGAGCTACATGTACATCTTCCCCACAGAATCTGGAGCTACATGTACAACATCTTCCCACAGAATCTGGAGCTACATCTTGCCCACTAATCTGGACACATGTACATCTCCCCACAGAATCTGAGCTACATGTACATCTTCCCCACAAATCTGGAGCTACATGTACATCTTGCCCACATAATCTGGAGCTACATGACATCTTCCCCACGAATCTGAAGCTACATGTACATCTTCCCCACAGAATCTGGAGCTACATGTACATCTTCCCCACAGAATCTGGAGCTACATGTACATCTTGCCCACATAATCTGGAGCTACATGTACATCTTGCCCACATAATCTGGAGCTACATGTACATCTTGCCCACATAATCTGGAGCTACATGTACATCTTGCCCACATAATCTGGAGCTACATGTACATCTTGCCCACATAATCTGGAGCTACATGTACATCTTCCCCACAGAATCTGGAACTACATGTACATCTTCCCCTTAGAATACCCTCCAAATCTGGCAAGAACAAAGACAACATTTTGCTATTCCCTGTATACATATCAGGGGTCACATGGTAATAGAAATAATATTTATCAGTACATTATCAAATCACTCATCAATAAACAAGATAATGTCTTCTGCTATGTTCAGTCTATGTAATCCAATTCCTGGAGATGATTCCAAGCAAATTAGCCACATGCATCAATAGGTGAAAAGTTCAAGCCCTGTCTCCACTTCAACAACTAATCCACTCAATCAACATAAAGCTGCCATTGCCAATATTCTTAATAATAATCATTCAAGTAAACTAAGTCTGTGTTCCAGGTAACATAAACTATACATTGATCACATGTGTCTCACACTACAGGACTAGTAGTATAATATCATATGGTATAATTGGTGCCGCTTCAATGAGAGTTACTGCCCCTGATTACTCCCTAGATGTATGTATGTATGTTCCTTTAATGTCAAACCCCTTGCGGGGACCTAGACATGTTTTCCTGGGCAGGCTTAGCCGACCTAAGTGGTTAACCAGTACTAAGCAATGTGTGTGAGGTGCCTTGCTCAATGGCACTACATACGTGGCCTAACTGAGTATCAAACCCGGGACCGGTCGATTCCAAATCCGATGCTCTACCACTGGACCACGGACGCCACATTATGTAGATAGGTCCTATTAAGTGTTTTCCTCTGTATTTATCGTTGTTTCCTTTGCACAACATGCTAGCAATTGGCATTCAGAAAGCACTGATAAGCATTCTATTCTGTCAAGAAGTTTATCTTCCCAGTTAGATCTGCATAATATTATTTCATTTTTTATGGCGAATATTTTGAGCATCAGCAATAAATTATAATAATATGGCTAGAATTCTGCTTGAAGAAATATACATTGGTCAGTTACTGCCCCTGAATACTCCCTAAAAGTAGATAGGTCCTATTAAGTGTTTTCCTCTGTTTTTATCCTTGTTTCCTTTGCACAACATGCTAACAATGTTATCCCACTATCGCTTCTTATGGTTATTAAATTACTATATCTCAACAGATCTCCTACAGTACACATGTGTATGCAATGGGTACTTATTTGTAAAATAATGTTATCACTTAATTAACACGTTTTTGATAAAATCACATTTATCATACCACAACATCTGGTTAGGGCACAACAGTAAAAACAAAGGATTCTAACTACATTGTAAAAGGACCTATTCACATTTTGGAATAAATCAGACTTTATCTGCCAAGGGAGGTAATAGAAATTTACAGATGTCTCCCATCTGATTGGTTTTTGTTTGTTTTCGAGGGGGGGGTGTTAAAGTTGCACCCACCAACAGCTTTGGTCACATGGTGCCTCTCCAGCTATTATTAGTGGTGGAAGCCCCCTAGTGCCCTTGCAAGCATTATTCACAGACTAACACCCAGTTAGAACCACCAAACCATCAGCCTTCTGCAAGCCAGCTGGGTAGCTTCTTCAATTGAAATCATTCGACAGCCTCAACAGTGGTGTGAGGCAAATTATTTGAATTAAACGACCATAACCACAACCATGAGGCTCCCCCACCCACTCTCTTTGTTATATATTATGTTATATTTCGGGTTTAACGCCTGCGTCAGCACCATTTTGGGCTATATCGCCGGCGGGCAGTTTACCTAACAACACCTTTCCTGGGCAGGCTCCAGCGGTTAACCAGTACTTGGGTGCACCAACCTCCGTAAGAAACTGCCAACTTTTTCATATAAATGAGACACGGCCTGAGCGGGGCTCGAACCCGTGACCATCAGTGATGATAGGTTACAGTGGTATACAAGTCAGCGACCTTAACCACTCGACCACGGAGGCGGACTCTCTCTCTTTGTTACCTATTATTTGCGAACAATTATAGATACATGTAATATAGTGAGTCTGCACTAACAATACACAGACGGATCTGTATAGTCCTGTGGTTAACACGTTGGACTGGTAATCCCGAGATTGCAGGTTCGATCCCCCGTCTGACCATAATAAAATTAACAGTGTTTCAGATGGGACTTTAAACCGACGTCTCGTGTCGGTGCTGTACACTGTGCACGTAAAAGAACCAGAGGAGACTCTGAAATGGGTCTCTTGTCTGTATCATTGCACTATCCTCCAAAAAATCTAAAATGACTAATATCTTCAGTATTAGTGTTGATTGGGCCCTCAATGTTATGATGTTATTGTGTGTGCGTGTGTGTGTGTGTTTTACGTTTATTTATCGTCGCTACCGGTTGCCCATATGAGCGACGCCTCCTGAAGAGATTCATTTTAGATTTTGGAGGATAGTGCAATGATACAGACAGAGACCCATTCCAGAATCTCCTCTGGTTCTTTTACGTGCACGGTGTAAAGCACCGACACAAGACCTCGGTTTAACGTCCCATCTGAAAGACTGTTAATTTTATTAGGGTCAGACGGGGGTTTCGAACCTGCGATCCCTGGATTACCAGTCCAGCGTGTTACCACTGGACTATAGATCCGTCATTATTGTGTGTGCAGATTAACCTGTCCTTTTTAATGGAACATTTGAATATTTATAGGACATTTATTCCTATTCAGTTTAGAGGGAATCATGGCCGAAGTAGTCACCCTTGGGACCCTGACTTCGCCCCTGGGGCACCACTTCTCCCTAATAAAACAAAATTTCAAATTATTTTAATTTTTTTTTATACAATTTTTAGACAAAATATTGTCCAGTATGGCCATTGTACAAGCACTCTTTCTATTCAAATATTGTATTTAATGCTCATATCGTGTATTTTAACCCTAGTATGTTGAAATTTGAATAATACCATTAGATGACGCAATCATGTGCTTTCCACTTCTCCCATAAATGCGTGTCTAGCTTGAACCCCCTGCATGGTATCAATGGAATGTCCTTCCTCTAATTATAGTGAGGCAACAATATTTCATCAAGTAACCAAACAAGGCAACAATGTGAACACAAGTGACATTGGACACAAACTGGGTACCAGTTGACAACATTGAGTACCAGTTCACAAAACCATATACAAGTTGAACACATTGGATACTGATAATTAACTAATAGTAGTTGCCCAAAATTGGGTACCAGTACCAAGTGAGTACAAGCTGAATATATTATTGGGTACGATTGCACAGTAGTTCTGCTTACGATGAGTAGTACTATCTGAGAATGGTACTTGGTAACAAGACTATGTACTATGTGAAAGTCGTGATAGCGCAGTGGATGCGAGTTCGCTTCAGGTACAAAAGGTCCGGAGTTCGAGCCCCGCTGGAGCCGTTACGATTGTGCCCTTTAATTTCCACGTTGCCTCTTCTCTCCCTCGTGGCGATGGATTCCATCAGGAATGAGGTCTCGAGAGTGTTTAATATAAGTTGAAAGAACTTGTTTCGCAATCGAGCGAAAATAAATTTGTATAAACTAAAATGTACTTCATAATTGATAGGGTATAGGTAACCATACAGACACAATGTATTGGTTGGCAAACAGAACCAACTCAAGATGACTATTGTGCCCTGTTCATATTGGGGTTTTAATCCTACTTTAATCTAGCTAGAGATTTCAAACCACTTTGCATTCCCAGATAATATTTATCAGCACAGGAGATTATATAATTCTGGAGGGTGTTCACAACCAAAATGATTTACGAACAGAAATTTGACCAGAAATTTACATTTGTCATTTCATAAGCCTAACAATGCGTACCATGAAATGTATGGTCTCCATGGCGGACGCCTATGGAGTGAGAGGGCGGTCGAAGGTTCAATCCATTCAGGGGTTCCTTCTGATATGGCCGGTTGGTGAGTTGCCAGCTACATTTGTAGTTATATAATGATTACATATTGTCAACCTGGCACCACATTGCCTTCAAGGATAAGATTCGGGAAGTACTGATGTTCATAAGGTGTCTCAATAGTGTTGACATTTTAATAAACAAACACTTTACTTTTACTTTGTACCGTATTTAGCTGTGTATAGTGCGCACATTTCTTACTGAAATCCTCATCCATTTTATCTACTGCGCATTATACACCAGTACAGACATCAGGACATTTTTTCACGGACCAAAATTTCGTGAAAAAACTGAAATTCGACCCGAACGGCCCACAGTCATTCTATAAGTTGTTACATTCGACAATCGTTATAAACTAGCTATTAAAACCAGTTGCCGATAGTCTATATAAATAAATCAAATGAATAAGACCACAAAATTAGCATATATTTCGTTTATTTTGGCAAACTTTGATGAATTTAATTGAAAAGGTAAATGCATAAAAAATGGCGATTTGATAACATCACGTGGTTTTATCGTATGTAATATTTCCCGTACTTTTCGCGTACTTCGTCGTACAATGTACAATGCATTGCATAAAAAAAAAACTTTTTTGGCTGCAGTAT
This sequence comes from Archivesica marissinica, assembly GCA_014843695.1. NCBI lineage: Eukaryota > Metazoa > Mollusca > Bivalvia > Venerida > Vesicomyidae > Archivesica > Archivesica marissinica. The sequence continues at coordinate 14,536,862 of CM026387.1, forward strand.
TTCAATTGATTGTAGCGATAATTAATTTCGACAAACCTTTCACAATGGGTCCCAGTTAATTAGGTAGGCTTCACGTGTTGAGAAGTTTGAGCATCTGCTGACATGTTTGAGAACGTGTTGAGATGTTTGAGAACGTGTCGAGAAATTTGAGCAGGTGTGCCCGAGTGCGTTACCGTTACTCGATGAGGTATATCTCGAGTGATTAATATAAGTTGTAAAAATCACGGAGCACAATTTTTAGCGATTCTTGAGAAATGTTAAATTTTGACTTGGAAAATTGCGTTTTTCACGTGCGCAGTATACATAGGAACTCAGTTTTTCCGCCGATTTTCGTGCCAGATCGTGGGTGCGCACTATACACGGTAGCGCACTATACACAGCTAAATACGGTATATAAATAATACAAACGTTGATCTTACAAACCTTGCAAAACACTTTGTATTGCTCTATGTTCAGGAATGAACATGTATGTATATCTCCGATTCTTTAAAATACATTCTAGAGGGTGATGTGGGCGAAATAGTCACGCTATAGGGCGATATGGGCGAAATAGTCACCCTAGGGATCCTGACTTCGCCCCCTGGGGCCCGCCCCATTTGTTGCTAAGTTGTTTTTTTACAATTTTCATACAAAATGTTGTCCAATAAGATACACTGGCCCATTATAAAGCACTCCTTCTATTCAAATGTATTTAATAGTGATACTGTGCATTTGAAGCCTATTTTGTTGAAATTTATTAAATAACGCCATTGAAGGATGCGATCGTGCGCTTTCTCACTTCTGACCTAGAATGAGCCCTGCATTCTACATGCAATCATCGAAATACATTCAAATAAAATATGCGCAAACCCTATCAAGATTGATATGCTCAATCATGCAATGCACAAGCAGACATACAACATGTAGTCCATTACAATATATTGAATACTACAGATGAAGTAAAATACATGCATGAATAAATTGAACAAATACTCGATTTTCGAATACATGTATTTATTTATCATAATTACATAATTATATGAACACCTATTCAGGGTTCATTCTAGGTCAGAATTTCTGGGAGAAGTGAGAAAGCGCGTGATTGCTTCCTTAAATGGTGTTCTTTAATATACTTCTGCAAAATAGGGTTAAAATGAACAGTACAACCATTAAATACAACATTTGAATAGAAGGAGTGCTTTATAATGGGCCAGTGTATCTTACTAGACACAATTTTTGTTTGAAAATCGTAAAAACCAAAAAAAAAAAAAATATTTTTAAGGGAGAAGTGGGGCCCCCAGAGGGCGAGGTCAGGGTCCCTAGGGCGACAATTTCGCCCACATCGCCCTCTAGAATGATCCCTGCCTATTACTGTATATACTACAAGAACACTATATTGGTCATTTGTAAATTCTTCCACTTACAATGAGAGACATTACTGGTTTTTCTATTACCTCCCTTGCTGGATAAAGTCAGTTTTATCCCGAAATGTATATTGGTCCTTTTAGTTGGAATCCTTTGTTTTTACTGTTGTCGTCTAACCAGATGTTGCGTTAGGATAAATGTAATTTTATCAAAATCACGTTAATTATTTGAACCAGGTTTTACAATACAGTATCCATTGGATATGTTAAAGGATATATGTCGAGATTTAATAATTTCATAATTATAAGATGAGAATACAGATAAAAATGGAAAACATGTGGTGCAAAGGAAACAGCGATAAAAACAGAGGAAACCAATTAAGAGGACCAATATACTTTTAGGAGTATTCAGGGGCAGTAACTGACTAATGTGACATGATTACATTGTTTACGCTGAAACGAGCAACACAACTTATTTGCACTTGCCAGGAACCAATATTTCCTCTTGTTGTACACACAATGTCAGGTTTCAAGCCCATAGTGCCGCCACAAAAGTTGGGTGAAATATAGGACAGAGTTACAGTTAACCTGATCCTAAATTCCACACTATCAAATCCTAGGCTACATCCAAGATACTCAGTGTGGCCAATAAGGTCATGTATGGCTAGAGGAAACTGAACACCCATCCCCAGGTTCTTGCAGCAGACCTGACATGCCTCATAATCTTAGTCTAGGGGCTAAAGTCAGAACGCAGCTGGAAAAGGCAGCTCACAAATTGTACTAATTTGGCACCTTCCTGACAGTGTCAAACATGCTTAAAAAGGGTCCATACCTAGGTTGTAATGCTTGTTGGGTAAATCCATCTTGAATCAGAGTTGAGTGTGATCAGGGTATAGATAGTAAGCTAGATAATTCATAAACTTGAATCGGAGTTGAGTGTGAACAGGGTATAGTAATCGAGATAATTCATAAACTTGAATCAGAGTTGAGTGTGAACAGGGTATAGTAATCGAGATGATTCATAAACTTATATCGGAGTTGAGTGTGAACAGGGTATAGTAATCCAGATAATTCATAAAACTATTTGACAGTCTGACATCAGAAATAGCAGACTTGTATTGTTCATATGGTTTGCATTCTGAGATTAAGCTGGGTCTATAGATCAATGATACAGACTTGTTATATCACAGCGAGGAAGATTCTTCTTAGTATTGGGAGGCTGGCAAGGTTTGAACCAGTTGATGGTGTTGGTAGGATGGCAAGGTTTGAACCGGTTCATGGTGTTGGGAGGATGACAAGGTTTGGAACCAGTTCATGGTGTTGGGAGGATGGCCAGGTTTGAACCAGTTCATGGTGTTGGGAGGATGGCAAGGTTTGGAACCAGTTCATGGTGTTGGGAGGATGGCAAGGTTTGAACCGGTTCATGGTGTTGGAAGGATGGCAAGGTTTGAACCAGTTCATGGTGTTGGGAGGATGGCAAGGTTTGAACCAGTTTATGGTGTTGGGAGGATGGCAAGGTTTGGAACCAGTTCATGGTGTTGGGAGGATGGCAAGGGTTGGAACCAGTTCATGGTGTTGGGAGGATGTCAAGGGTTGGAACCAGTTTATGGTGTTGGGAGGATGGCAAGGTTTGGAACCAGTTTATGGTGTTGGGAGGATGGCAAGGGTTGGAACCAGTTTATGGTGTTGGGGGACTGGCAATGGATAGAATAGGGAGATGACAACGTTTAAAAGGGTGCATGGTGTTGGGGGACTGGCAAAGAATGGAAGGGTGTTGGGAGACTGGCAGGGGAGAGTGACGGGGACTGAGAAAGTTTGGAAGGGTGTTGGGGGACTGGCAGGAGAGTGTTGGGGGGACTGAGAAAGTTTGGAGGTGTTGGGGGACTGGAGGGGAGAGTGTTGGGGGACTGGCAAAGTTTGGAAAGGTGTTGGGGGACTGGCAGTAGTGTTGGGGGACTGGCAAAGTTTGGAAAGGTGTTGGGGGACTGGCAGGGGTGTGACGGGGGGACTGACAAAGTTTGGAAAGGTGTTTGGGGACTGGCAGGGAAGTCAGTGTTGGGAGACTTGTAGGGAAGTCAGTGTTGGGAGACTTGTAGGGAAGTCAGTGATGGGAGACTTTCAAAGTTTGGAAGGGTGTTAGGGAACTGGCAAGGGAGAAGTTTTAATGGCATACCAGATTGTTGACTGATATATATATATATTCCATATGAAAGAATTTGCTCCTAAGCTGCAAATAGTGAGGGGGTGTACTTTTATTCAACTGTTAAGCAGTTAAGCTTTTAAGTCGCCATCTTAATGTGAGATTTGGCATATTTTTGACCTTATTTAAATTAAATATGTTGAGTTTGTGAAATAAGCAAAATGTATATAAAACCATATGCTTTAATGAATATCCGATAAAAGTTACTTCCATTGAATGTATGAGGTGTCAACCTTGAACTCATAACCTAATTCACATGTATGAGAGGTATCTGGCTACGCACACCAACACTGTCCACGGATCTGAAAGGGCTCAAACATCCAATCCTCCAGCTACAAGGCGCACACCACATCCATTGCACACCAGAGGCTCCACATCAGTTATGTGTATTTTACGTTTATTTATCGTCGCTACCGGTTGCCCATACATGTATGAGCGACGCCTCCTTAAGAGATTAGTCATTTCAGATTTTGGAGGATAGTGCAAAATTAACTGTTAAGATAGGTCTATTCGAGAGTCTCATTTTGTTCTTTTACATGCACACGAGATCTCGGTTTAAAGTTTCATCTGAAAGACATGCTGAAAGACTGTGGATGCGCGTTCGCTTCATGTGCGAAAAGGCCCGGAGTTTGAGCGCCGCTAGGCAAAGCATTTAAATTCCCATATCTCTTCTCTCTCCCTCATGGCGATGGATTCCATCAGGAATGAGGTCTCGAGAGTGATTAATATAAGTTGAAAGAACTTGTTTCGCAATCGAGCTCAAATAAATTTGTATAAACTAAGACAATGATATGAGTCATTTAGTATGGCATAGTGGGAGATTGAACCTGTGGCCCCTGGATTACAAGTTCAGCGTGTTAACAACTGGACCACTGATGAACTACATCGTCAATTATTTACAATAAATCTTCTATTTACGGAGTAGCTGTCAGACAAGAATAACAATTTTATGGTGTTATGGTTACTACCATATGGTAATCTTCTATGTTTATATTATGATAATTAAATGCATAATTTCTGTTAACGCAGGTACAAAAATATATCAAGAAATGTACGGGAGATTGTGTACCCGATCCATGCAATGTCCAAACACAGGATCTTCAAATAATATACTTAACCCTTTACTTAGTAGAGACATATGTTTATATGCTCAATGTAAAGATAAAAGTAACATTGTAGAGTTGTTCCCCTTTGACTTAATCCCCCCTTTTGCACTGCAATGAAATTAAGTTTCTAAAAATTGGTTCACAAATGGCGAGAGTAAACAAGCTCAATCATCTAAACAGTTATTATTAGGTTCTTAACCAAATGTTGGATGTGGATGAACATTAATGAATTGTTTTTAAATATTCTTAGTAGAAAAAAGGGTTCTCAGGACCTGGTATGGAAGGGAGATGGGCTGAAACAATCATAAAATTGATTAGTAAGCGATCAAACCTGTGTCCATCAAATGATTCTGCAGCTGGTGTTTCTATTATTATTGTTCATACTACAGGTTGATAATTGCAAACTAATCCCACGATTTCACATTGGCATAATGGAGTATTAGGGAGATGGCCTGGAGAGCAACCAATACTATATCGATATCGTCAGACTCTGATTCAGCATCGTCTTAATGTGCAAAATAGCTTAACCTTTAACCTGAGCAGTATCACAACTTAAGTCGCTTTTGCAAATAGTATAGAGCAAGATCAGATGGCACATAACGTGTTGTTTGTTATTCGGATAGTTGAGCTAAAACACTTATCTGAATAGCAAACAATATAGATCCTGATCAGACCATAGCTGATCTGGATCTATGTTGTCTGCACATTCCATCTAATTTATTCAGCAGGTTAAGGGCTAATGTAATACTATGACATACATGTAATTAAATCGACAAAGACAGATAGTGTTGTTCTTAAAACGGATTTAGAAAAAAAGCTACACAAATATTTGAGATTGTAACAGTTTAAAAGATTAAACAACCGTACCAACCCAAAAGCATAATCAGCAAGCAATGGATTAACAAAATATAACACCAACAAAATAACTTAAATTAGCATAATCCCTCATGGTCTGCTTGGTAATTTATTTAGCTCTGTTCTGGTATCCTGCAATAAGGATTCAAATCTGGCTTTCACAGCTAGAAGTAACGGTCCCCGGGGATCACATTACTGTAGGATGGTTAAACATGGAAGACTTAGGATACAGTGATACACACATACACAGTGACCTAGCTGTGATACACACATACACAGTGACCTAGCTGTGATACACACATACACAGTGACCTAGCTGTGATACACACATACACAGTGACCTAGCTGTGATACACACAGATACAGTGACCTAGCTGTGATACACACATACACAGTGACCTAGCTGTGATACACACAGACACAGTGACCTAGCTATGATACACACAGACACAGTGACCTAGCTGTGATACACACATACACAGTGACCTAGCTGTGATACACACATACACAGTGACCTAGCTGTGATACACACAGACACAGTGACCTAGCTGTGATACACACATACACAGTGGCCTAGCTGTGATACACACATACACAGTGACCTAGCTGTGATACACACAGACACAGTGACCTAGCTGTGATACACACATACACAGTGGCCTAGCTGTGATACACACAGACACAGTGACCAACTAGCTGTGATACACACAGACACAGTGATCTAGTTGTGATACACACAGACACAGTGACCTAGCTGTGATACACACATACACAGTGACCTAGCTGTGATACACACAGACACAGTGACCTAGCTGTGATACACACAGACACAGTGACCTAGCTGTGATACACACATACACAGTGACCTAGCTGTGATACACACATACACAGTGACCTAGCTGCGATACACACATACACAGTGACCTAGCTGTGATACACACAGACACAGTGACCTAGCTGTGATACACACAGATACAGTGACCTAGCTGCGATACACACAGACACAGTGACCTAGCTGTGATACACACATACACAGTGACCTAGCTGTGATACACACAGACACAGTGACCTAGCTGCGATACACACATACACAGTGACCTAGCTGCGATACACACAGATACAGTGACCTAGCTGCGATACACACATACACAGTGACCTAGCTGTGATACACACATACACAGTGACCTAGCTGCGATACACACATACACAGTGACCTAGCTGCGATACACACAGACACA
>CM026387.1:14544603-14631624 GCA_014843695.1 Archivesica marissinica
TTAGAATCTGGAGCTACAATGTACAGCATCCCCTTAGAATCTGGAGCTACAATGTACAGCATCCCCTTAGAATCTGGAGCTACAATGTACAGCATCCCCTTAGAATCTGGAGCTACAATGTACAGCATCCCCTTAGAATCTGGAGCTATAATGTACAGCATCCCCTTAGAATCTGTAGCTACAATGTGCAGCATCCCCTTAGAATCTGGAGCTACAATGTACAGCATCCCCTTAGAATCTGGAGCTACAATGTACAGCATCCCCTTAGAATATGGAGCTACAATGTACAGCATCCCCTTAGAATCTGGAGCTACAATGTACAGCATCCACTTAGAATCTGGAGCTACAATGTACAGCATCCCCTTAGAATCTGGAGCTACAATGTACAGCATCCCATTAGAATCTGGAGCTACAATGTACAGCATCCCCTTAGAATCTGGAGCTACAATGTACAGCATCCCCTTAGAATCTGGAGCTACAATGCACAGCATCCCCTTAGAATCTGGAGCTACAATGTACAGCATCCCCTTAGAATCTGGAGCTACAATGTACAGCATCCCCTTAGAATCTGGAGCTACAATGTAGAGCATCCCCTTAGAATCTGGAGCTACAATGTACAGCATCCCCTTAGAATCTGGAGCTACAATGTACAGCATCCCCTTAGAATCTGGAGCTACAATGTACAGCATCCCCTTAGAATATGGAGCTACAATGTACAGCATCCCCTTAAATCTGGAGCTACAATGTAGAGCATCCCCTTAGAATCTGGAGCTACAATGTACAGCATCCCCTTAGAATCTGGAGCTACAATGTACAGCATCCCCTTAGAATCTGGAGCTACAATGTACAGCATCCCCTTAGAATATGGAGCTACAATGTACAGCATCCCCTTACAATCTGGAGCTACAATGTACAGCATCCCCTTAAAATCTGGAGCTACAGTATCCCCTTAAATCTGGAGCTACAATGTACATCATTCCCTTAGAATCTGGAGCTACAATGTACAGCATACCCTTAGAATCTGGAGCTACAATGTACAGCATTCCCATAGAATCTGGAGCTACAATGTACAGCATCCCCTTACAATCTGGAGCTACAATGTACAGCATCCCCTTACAATCTGGAGCTACAGTATCCCCTTAAAATCTGGAGCTACAATGTACAGCATCCCCTTAGAATCTGGAGCTACAATGTACAGCATCCCCTTAGAATCTGGAGCTACACTGTACAGCATCCCCTTAGAATCTGGAGCTACAATGTACAGCATTCCCTTAGAATCTGGAGCTACAATGTATAGCATCCCCTTAGAATATGGAGCTACAATGTACAGCATTCCCTTAGAATCTGGAGCTACAATGTACATCATCCCCTTAGCATCTGGAGCTACACTGTACATCATCCCCTTAGAATCTAGAGCTACAATGTACAGCATCCCCTTAGAAACTGGAGCTACATCTTATCATTAGAATCCCCTCAGAATATGAAGCCACACCATCCCCTCAGAATATGAAGCTACATCTTCCCCACAGAATCTGGAACTACATGTACATCTTCCCCACAGAATCTGGAGCTACATGTACATCTTCCCCACAGAATCTGGAACTACATGTACATCTTCCCCACAGAATCTGGAACTACATGTACATCTTCCCCACAGAATCTGGAACTACACCATCCCCACAGAATCTGGAGCTACATGTACATCTTCCCCACAGAATCTGGAACTACATGTACATCTTCCCCTTAGAATACCCTCCAAATCTGGCAAGAACAAAGACAACATTTTGCTATTCCCTGTATACATATCAGGGGTCACATGGTAATAGAAATAATATTTATCAGTACATTATCAAATCACTCATCAATAAACAAGATAATGTCTTCTGCTATGTTCAGTCTATGTAATCCAATTCCTGGAGATGATTCCAAGCAAATTAGCCACATGCATCAATAGGTGAAAAGTTCAAGCCCTGTCTCCACTTCAACAACTAATCCACTCAATCAACATAAAGCTGCCATTGCCAATATTCTTAATAATAATCATTCAAGTAAACTAAGTCTGTGTTCCAGGTAACATAAACTATACATTGATCACATGTGTCTCACACTACAGGACTAGTAGTATAATATCATATGGTATAATTGGTGCCGCTTCAATGAGAGTTACTGCCCCTGATTACTCCCTAGATGTATGTATGTATGTTCCTTTAATGTCAAACCCCTTGCGGGGACCTAGACATGTTTTCCTGGGCAGGCTTAGCCGACCTAAGTGGTTAACCAGTACTAAGCAATGTGTGTGAGGTGCCTTGCTCAATGGCACTACATACGTGGCCTAACTGAGTATCAAACCCGGGACCGGTCGATTCCAAATCCGATGCTCTACCACTGGACCACGGACGCCACATTATGTAGATAGGTCCTATTAAGTGTTTTCCTCTGTATTTATCGTTGTTTCCTTTGCACAACATGCTAGCAATTGGCATTCAGAAAGCACTGATAAGCATTCTATTCTGTCAAGAAGTTTATCTTCCCAGTTAGATCTGCATAATATTATTTCATTTTTTATGGCGAATATTTTGAGCATCAGCAATAAATTATAATAATATGGCTAGAATTCTGCTTGAAGAAATATACATTGGTCAGTTACTGCCCCTGAATACTCCCTAAAAGTAGATAGGTCCTATTAAGTGTTTTCCTCTGTTTTTATCCTTGTTTCCTTTGCACAACATGCTAACAATGTTATCCCACTATCGCTTCTTATGGTTATTAAATTACTATATCTCAACAGATCTCCTACAGTACACATGTGTATGCAATGGGTACTTATTTGTAAAATAATGTTATCACTTAATTAACACGTTTTTGATAAAATCACATTTATCATACCACAACATCTGGTTAGGGCACAACAGTAAAAACAAAGGATTCTAACTACATTGTAAAAGGACCTATTCACATTTTGGAATAAATCAGACTTTATCTGCCAAGGGAGGTAATAGAAATTTACAGATGTCTCCCATCTGATTGGTTTTTGTTTGTTTTCGAGGGGGGGGTGTTAAAGTTGCACCCACCAACAGCTTTGGTCACATGGTGCCTCTCCAGCTATTATTAGTGGTGGAAGCCCCCTAGTGCCCTTGCAAGCATTATTCACAGACTAACACCCAGTTAGAACCACCAAACCATCAGCCTTCTGCAAGCCAGCTGGGTAGCTTCTTCAATTGAAATCATTCGACAGCCTCAACAGTGGTGTGAGGCAAATTATTTGAATTAAACGACCATAACCACAACCATGAGGCTCCCCCACCCACTCTCTTTGTTATATATTATGTTATATTTCGGGTTTAACGCCTGCGTCAGCACCATTTTGGGCTATATCGCCGGCGGGCAGTTTACCTAACAACACCTTTCCTGGGCAGGCTCCAGCGGTTAACCAGTACTTGGGTGCACCAACCTCCGTAAGAAACTGCCAACTTTTTCATATAAATGAGACACGGCCTGAGCGGGGCTCGAACCCGTGACCATCAGTGATGATAGGTTACAGTGGTATACAAGTCAGCGACCTTAACCACTCGACCACGGAGGCGGACTCTCTCTCTTTGTTACCTATTATTTGCGAACAATTATAGATACATGTAATATAGTGAGTCTGCACTAACAATACACAGACGGATCTGTATAGTCCTGTGGTTAACACGTTGGACTGGTAATCCCGAGATTGCAGGTTCGATCCCCCGTCTGACCATAATAAAATTAACAGTGTTTCAGATGGGACTTTAAACCGACGTCTCGTGTCGGTGCTGTACACTGTGCACGTAAAAGAACCAGAGGAGACTCTGAAATGGGTCTCTTGTCTGTATCATTGCACTATCCTCCAAAAAATCTAAAATGACTAATATCTTCAGTATTAGTGTTGATTGGGCCCTCAATGTTATGATGTTATTGTGTGTGCGTGTGTGTGTGTGTTTTACGTTTATTTATCGTCGCTACCGGTTGCCCATATGAGCGACGCCTCCTGAAGAGATTCATTTTAGATTTTGGAGGATAGTGCAATGATACAGACAGAGACCCATTCCAGAATCTCCTCTGGTTCTTTTACGTGCACGGTGTAAAGCACCGACACAAGACCTCGGTTTAACGTCCCATCTGAAAGACTGTTAATTTTATTAGGGTCAGACGGGGGTTTCGAACCTGCGATCCCTGGATTACCAGTCCAGCGTGTTACCACTGGACTATAGATCCGTCATTATTGTGTGTGCAGATTAACCTGTCCTTTTTAATGGAACATTTGAATATTTATAGGACATTTATTCCTATTCAGTTTAGAGGGAATCATGGCACCACTTCTCCCTAATAAAACAAAATTTCAAATTATTTTAATTTTTTTTTATACAATTTTTAGACAAAATATTGTCCAGTATGGCCATTGTACAAGCACTCTTTCTATTCAAATATTGTATTTAATGCTCATATCGTGTATTTTAACCCTAGTATGTTGAAATTTGAATAATATCATTAGATGACGCAATCATGTGCTTTCCACTTCTCCCATAAATGCGTGTCTAGCTTGAACCCCCTGCATGGTATCAATGGAATGTCCTTCCTCTAATTATAGTGAGGCAACAATATTTCATCAAGTAACCAAACAAGGCAACAATGTGAACACAAGTGACATTGGACACAAACTGGGTACCAGTTGACAACATTGAGTACCAGTTCACAAAACCATATACAAGTTGAACACATTGGATACTGATAATTAACTAATAGTAGTTGCCCAAAATTGGGTACCAGTACCAAGTGAGTACAAGCTGAATATATTATTGGGTACGATTGCACAGTAGTTCTGCTTACGATGAGTAGTACTATCTGAGAATGGTACTTGGTAACAAGACTATGTACTATGTGAAAGTCGTGATAGCGCAGTGGATGCGAGTTCGCTTCAGGTACAAAAGGTCCGGAGTTCGAGCCCCGCTGGAGCCGTTACGATTGTGCCCTTTAATTTCCACGTTGCCTCTTCTCTCCCTCGTGGCGATGGATTCCATCAGGAATGAGGTCTCGAGAGTGTTTAATATAAGTTGAAAGAACTTGTTTCGCAATCGAGCGAAAATAAATTTGTATAAACTAAAATGTACTTCATAATTGATAGGGTATAGGTAACCATACAGACACAATGTATTGGTTGGCAAACAGAACCAACTCAAGATGACTATTGTGCCCTGTTCATATTGGGGTTTTAATCCTACTTTAATCTAGCTAGAGATTTCAAACCACTTTGCATTCCCAGATAATATTTATCAGCACAGGAGATTATATAATTCTGGAGGGTGTTCACAACCAAAATGATTTACGAACAGAAATTTGACCAGAAATTTACATTTGTCATTTCATAAGCCTAACAATGCGTACCATGAAATGTATGGTCTCCATGGCGGACGCCTATGGAGTGAGAGGGCGGTCGAAGGTTCAATCCATTCAGGGGTTCCTTCTGATATGGCCGGTTGGTGAGTTGCCAGCTACATTTGTAGTTATATAATGATTACATATTGTCAACCTGGCACCACATTGCCTTCAAGGATAAGATTCGGGAAGTACTGATGTTCATAAGGTGTCTCAATAGTGTTGACATTTTAATAAACAAACACTTTACTTTTACTTTGTACCGTATTTAGCTGTGTATAGTGCGCACATTTCTTACTGAAATCCTCATCCATTTTATCTACTGCGCATTATACACCAGTACAGACATCAGGACATTTTTTCACGGACCAAAATTTCGTGAAAAAACTGAAATTCGACCCGAACGGCCCACAGTCATTCTATAAGTTGTTACATTCGACAATCGTTATAAACTAGCTATTAAAACCAGTTGCCGATAGTCTATATAAATAAATCAAATGAATAAGACCACAAAATTAGCATATATTTCGTTTATTTTGGCAAACTTTGATGAATTTAATTGAAAAGGTAAATGCATAAAAAATGGCGATTTGATAACATCACGTGGTTTTATCGTATGTAATATTTCCCGTACTTTTCGCGTACTTCGTCGTACAATGTACAATGCATTGCATAAAAAAAAAACTTTTTTGGCTGCAGTATTTCAATTGATTGTAGCGATAATTAATTTCGACAAACCTTTCACAATGCCAGTTAATTAGGTAGGCTTCACGTGTTGAGAAGTTTGAGCATCTGCTGACATGTTTGAGAACGTGTTGAGATGTTTGAGAACGTGTCGAGAAATTTGAGCAGGTGTGCCCGAGTGCGTTACCGTTACTCGATGAGGTATATCTCGAGTGATTAATATAAGTTGTAAAAATCACGGAGCACAATTTTTAGCGATTCTTGAGAAATGTTAAATTTTGACTTGGAAAATTGCGTTTTTCACGTGCGCAGTATACATAGGAACTCAGTTTTTCCGCCGATTTTCGTGCCAGATCGTGGGTGCGCACTATACACGGTAGCGCACTATACACAGCTAAATACGGTATATAAATAATACAAACGTTGATCTTACAAACCTTGCAAAACACTTTGTATTGCTCTATGTTCAGGAATGAACATGTATGTATATCTCCGATTCTTTAAAATACATTCTAGAGGGTGATGTGGGCGAAATAGTCACGCTATAGGGCGATATGGGCGAAATAGTCACCCTAGGGATCCTGACTTCGCCCCTGGGGCCCGCCCCATTTGTTGCTAAGTTGTTTTTTTACAATTTTCATACAAAATGTTGTCCAATAAGATACACTGGCCCATTATAAAGCACTCCTTCTATTCAAATGTATTTAATAGTGATACTGTGCATTTGAAGCCTATTTTGTTGAAATTTATTAAATAACGCCATTGAAGGATGCGATCGTGCGCTTTCTCACTTCTGACCTAGAATGAGCCCTGCATTCTACATGCAATCATCGAAATACATTCAAATAAAATATGCGCAAACCCTATCAAGATTGATATGCTCAATCATGCAATGCACAAGCAGACATACAACATGTAGTCCATTACAATATATTGAATACTACAGATGAAGTAAAATACATGCATGAATAAATTGAACAAATACTCGATTTTCGAATACATGTATTTATTTATCATAATTACATAATTATATGAACACCTATTCAGGGTTCATTCTAGGTCAGAATTTCTGGGAGAAGTGAGAAAGCGCGTGATTGCTTCCTTAAATGGTGTTCTTTAATATACTTCTGCAAAATAGGGTTAAAATGAACAGTACAACCATTAAATACAACATTTGAATAGAAGGAGTGCTTTATAATGGGCCAGTGTATCTTACTAGACACAATTTTTGTTTGAAAATCGTAAAAACCAAAAAAAAAAAAAATATTTTTAAGGGAGAAGTGGGGCCCCCAGAGGGCGAGGTCAGGGTCCCTAGGGCGACAATTTCGCCCACATCGCCCTCTAGAATGATCCCTGCCTATTACTGTATATACTACAAGAACACTATATTGGTCATTTGTAAATTCTTCCACTTACAATGAGAGACATTACTGGTTTTTCTATTACCTCCCTTGCTGGATAAAGTCAGTTTTATCCCGAAATGTATATTGGTCCTTTTAGTTGGAATCCTTTGTTTTTACTGTTGTCGTCTAACCAGATGTTGCGTTAGGATAAATGTAATTTTATCAAAATCACGTTAATTATTTGAACCAGGTTTTACAATACAGTATCCATTGGATATGTTAAAGGATATATGTCGAGATTTAATAATTTCATAATTATAAGATGAGAATACAGATAAAAATGGAAAACATGTGGTGCAAAGGAAACAGCGATAAAAACAGAGGAAACCAATTAAGAGGACCAATATACTTTTAGGAGTATTCAGGGGCAGTAACTGACTAATGTGACATGATTACATTGTTTACGCTGAAACGAGCAACACAACTTATTTGCACTTGCCAGGAACCAATATTTCCTCTTGTTGTACACACAATGTCAGGTTTCAAGCCCATAGTGCCGCCACAAAAGTTGGGTGAAATATAGGACAGAGTTACAGTTAACCTGATCCTAAATTCCACACTATCAAATCCTAGGCTACATCCAAGATACTCAGTGTGGCCAATAAGGTCATGTATGGCTAGAGGAAACTGAACACCCATCCCCAGGTTCTTGCAGCAGACCTGACATGCCTCATAATCTTAGTCTAGGGGCTAAAGTCAGAACGCAGCTGGAAAAGGCAGCTCACAAATTGTACTAATTTGGCACCTTCCTGACAGTGTCAAACATGCTTAAAAAGGGTCCATACCTAGGTTGTAATGCTTGTTGGGTAAATCCATCTTGAATCAGAGTTGAGTGTGATCAGGGTATAGATAGTAAGCTAGATAATTCATAAACTTGAATCGGAGTTGAGTGTGAACAGGGTATAGTAATCGAGATAATTCATAAACTTGAATCAGAGTTGAGTGTGAACAGGGTATAGTAATCGAGATGATTCATAAACTTATATCGGAGTTGAGTGTGAACAGGGTATAGTAATCCAGATAATTCATAAAACTATTTGACAGTCTGACATCAGAAATAGCAGACTTGTATTGTTCATATGGTTTGCATTCTGAGATTAAGCTGGGTCTATAGATCAATGATACAGACTTGTTATATCACAGCGAGGAAGATTCTTCTTAGTATTGGGAGGCTGGCAAGGTTTGAACCAGTTGATGGTGTTGGTAGGATGGCAAGGTTTGAACCGGTTCATGGTGTTGGGAGGATGACAAGGTTTGGAACCAGTTCATGGTGTTGGGAGGATGGCCAGGTTTGAACCAGTTCATGGTGTTGGGAGGATGGCAAGGTTTGGAACCAGTTCATGGTGTTGGGAGGATGGCAAGGTTTGAACCGGTTCATGGTGTTGGAAGGATGGCAAGGTTTGAACCAGTTCATGGTGTTGGGAGGATGGCAAGGTTTGAACCAGTTTATGGTGTTGGGAGGATGGCAAGGTTTGGAACCAGTTCATGGTGTTGGGAGGATGGCAAGGGTTGGAACCAGTTCATGGTGTTGGGAGGATGTCAAGGGTTGGAACCAGTTTATGGTGTTGGGAGGATGGCAAGGTTTGGAACCAGTTTATGGTGTTGGGAGGATGGCAAGGGTTGGAACCAGTTTATGGTGTTGGGGGACTGGCAATGGATAGAATAGGGAGATGACAACGTTTAAAAGGGTGCATGGTGTTGGGGGACTGGCAAAGAATGGAAGGGTGTTGGGAGACTGGCAGGGGAGAGTGACGGGGACTGAGAAAGTTTGGAAGGGTGTTGGGGGACTGGCAGGAGAGTGTTGGGGGGACTGAGAAAGTTTGGAAGGGTGTTGGGGGACTGGCAGGGGAGAGTGTTGGGGGACTGGCAAAGTTTGGAAAGGTGTTGGGGGACTGGCAGTAGTGTTGGGGGACTGGCAAAGTTTGGAAAGGTGTTGGGGGACTGGCAGGGGTGTGACGGGGGGACTGACAAAGTTTGGAAAGGTGTTTGGGGACTGGCAGGGAAGTCAGTGTTGGGAGACTTGTAGGGAAGTCAGTGTTGGGAGACTTGTAGGGAAGTCAGTGATGGGAGACGTTCAAAGTTTGGAAGGGTGTTAGGGAACTGGCAAGGGAGAAGTTTTAATGGCATACCAGATTGTTGACTGATATATATATATATTCCATATGAAAGAATTTGCTCCTAAGCTGCAAATAGTGAGGGGGTGTACTTTTATT
The DNA here is from genome assembly GCA_014843695.1 of Archivesica marissinica. Classification (NCBI taxonomy): domain Eukaryota; kingdom Metazoa; phylum Mollusca; class Bivalvia; order Venerida; family Vesicomyidae; genus Archivesica; species Archivesica marissinica. The sequence goes on from CM026387.1 coordinate 14,554,301, forward strand.
CAACTGTTAAGCAGTTAAGCTTTTAAGTCGCCATCTTAATGTGAGATTTGGCATATTTTTGACCTTATTTAAATTAAATATGTTGAGTTTGTGAAATAAGCAAAATGTATATAAAACCATATGCTTTAATGAATATCCGATAAAAGTTACTTCCATTGAATGTATGAGGTGTCAACCTTGAACTCATAACCTAATTCACATGTATGAGAGGTATCTGGCTACGCACACCAACACTGTCCACGGATCTGAAAGGGCTCAAACATCCAATCCTCCAGCTACAAGGCGCACACCACATCCATTGCACACCAGAGGCTCCACATCAGTTATGTGTATTTTACGTTTATTTATCGTCGCTACCGGTTGCCCATACATGTATGAGCGACGCCTCCTTAAGAGATTAGTCATTTCAGATTTTGGAGGATAGTGCAAAATTAACTGTTAAGATAGGTCTATTCGAGAGTCTCATTTTGTTCTTTTACATGCACACGAGATCTCGGTTTAAAGTTTCATCTGAAAGACATGCTGAAAGACTGTGGATGCGCGTTCGCTTCATGTGCGAAAAGGCCCGGAGTTTGAGCGCCGCTAGGCAAAGCATTTAAATTCCCATATCTCTTCTCTCTCCCTCATGGCGATGGATTCCATCAGGAATGAGGTCTCGAGAGTGATTAATATAAGTTGAAAGAACTTGTTTCGCAATCGAGCTCAAATAAATTTGTATAAACTAAGACAATGATATGAGTCATTTAGTATGGCATAGTGGGAGATTGAACCTGTGGCCCCTGGATTACAAGTTCAGCGTGTTAACAACTGGACCACTGATGAACTACATCGTCAATTATTTACAATAAATCTTCTATTTACGGAGTAGCTGTCAGACAAGAATAACAATTTTATGGTGTTATGGTTACTACCATATGGTAATCTTCTATGTTTATATTATGATAATTAAATGCATAATTTCTGTTAACGCAGGTACAAAAATATATCAAGAAATGTACGGGAGATTGTGTACCCGATCCATGCAATGTCCAAACACAGGATCTTCAAATAATATACTTAACCCTTTACTTAGTAGAGACATATGTTTATATGCTCAATGTAAAGATAAAAGTAACATTGTAGAGTTGTTCCCCTTTGACTTAATCCCCCCTTTTGCACTGCAATGAAATTAAGTTTCTAAAAATTGGTTCACAAATGGCGAGGGTAAACAAGCTCAATCATCTAAACAGTTATTATTAGGTTCTTAACCAAATGTTGGATGTGGATGAACATTAATGAATTGTTTTTAAATATTCTTAGTAGAAAAAAGGGTTCTCAGGACCTGGTATGGAAGGGAGATGGGCTGAAACAATCATAAAATTGATTAGTAAGCGATCAAACCTGTGTCCATCAAATGATTCTGCAGCTGGTGTTTCTATTATTATTGTTCATACTACAGGTTGATAATTGCAAACTAATCCCACGATTTCACATTGGCATAATGGAGTATTAGGGAGATGGCCTGGAGAGCAACCAATACTATATCGATATCGTCAGACTCTGATTCAGCATCGTCTTAATGTGCAAAATAGCTTAACCTTTAACCTGAGCAGTATCACAACTTAAGTCGCTTTTGCAAATAGTATAGAGCAAGATCAGATGGCACATAACGTGTTGTTTGTTATTCGGATAGTTGAGCTAAAACACTTATCTGAATAGCAAACAATATAGATCCTGATCAGACCATAGCTGATCTGGATCTATGTTGTCTGCACATTCCATCTAATTTATTCAGCAGGTTAAGGGCTAATGTAATACTATGACATACATGTAATTAAATCGACAAAGACAGATAGTGTTGTTCTTAAAACGGATTTAGAAAAAAAGCTACACAAATATTTGAGATTGTAACAGTTTAAAAGATTAAACAACCGTACCAACCCAAAAGCATAATCAGCAAGCAATGGATTAACAAAATATAACACCAACAAAATAACTTAAATTAGCATAATCCCTCATGGTCTGCTTGGTAATTTATTTAGCTCTGTTCTGGTATCCTGCAATAAGGATTCAAATCTGGCTTTCACAGCTAGAAGTAACGGTCCCCGGGGATCACATTACTGTAGGATGGTTAAACATGGAAGACTTAGGATACAGTGATACACACATACACAGTGACCTAGCTGTGATACACACATACACAGTGACCTAGCTGTGATACACACATACACAGTGACCTAGCTGTGATACACACAGACACAGTGACCTAGCTGTGATACACACAGACACAGTGACCTAGCTGTGATACACACAGACACAGTGACCTAGCTGTGATACACACAGACACAGTGACCTAGCTGTGATACACACAGACACAGTGACCTAGCTGTGATACACACATACACAGTGACCTAGCTGTGATACACACAGATACAGTGACCTAGCTGTGATACACACAGACACAGTGACCTAGCTGTGATACACACAGACACAGTGACCTAGCTGTGATACACACAGATACAGTGACCTAGCTGTGATACACACAGATACAGTGACCTAGCTGTGATACACACAGACACAGTGACCTAGCTGTGATACACACAGATACAGTGACCTAGCTGTGATACACACAGACACAGTGACCTAGCTGTGATACACACAGATACAGTGACCTAGCTGTGATACACACATACACAGTGACCTAGCTGTGATACACACATACACAGTGACCTAGCTGCGATACACACATACACAGTGACCTAGCTGCGATACACACAGACACAGTGACCTAGCTGTGATACACACATACACAGTGACCTAGCTGCGATACACACATACACAGTGACCTAGCTGTGATACACACAGACACAGTGACCTAGCTGTGATACACACAGACACAGTGACCTAGCTGTGATACACACAGACACAGTGACCTAGCTGTGATACACACATACACAGTGACCTAGCTGCGATACACACATACACAGTGACCTAGCTGTGATACACACAGACACAGTGACCTAGCTGCGATACACACATACACAGTGACCTAGCTGTGATACACACATACACAGTGACCTAGCTGTGATACACACAGACACAGTGACCTAGCTGTGATACACACATACACAGTGACCTAGCTGTGATACACACAGACACAGTGACCTAGCTGTGATACACACATACACAGTGACCTAGCTGTGATACACACAGACACAGTGACCTAGCTGTGATACACACATACACAGTGACCTAGCTGTGATACACACAGACACAGTGACCTAGCTGTGATACACACATACACAGTGACCTAGCTGTGATACACACAGATACAGTGACCTAGCTGTGATACACACAGACACAGTGACCTAGCTGTGATACACACAGACACAGTGACCTAGCTGTGATACACACAGACACAGTGACCTAGCTGTGATACACACAGACACAGTGACCTAGCTGTGATACACACATACACAGTGACCTAGCTGTGATACACACAGACACAGTGACCTAGCTGTGATACACACATACACAGTGACCTAGCTGTGATACACACAGACACAGTGACCTAGCTGTGATACACACAGACACAGTGACCTAGCTGTGATACACACATACACAGTGACCTAGCTGTGATACACACAGACACAGTGACCTAGCTGTGATACACACAGACACAGTGACCTAGCTGTGATACACACATACACAGTGACCTAGCTGTGATACACACATACACAGTGACCTAGCTGTGATACACACAGACACAGTGACCTAGCTGTGATACACACATACACAGTGACCTAGCTGTGATACACACATACACAGTGACCTAGCTGTGATACACACAGACACAGTGACCTAGCTGTGATACACACAGACACAGTGACCTAGCTGTGATACACACAGATACAGTGACCTAGCTGTGATACACACATACACAGTGACCTAGCTGTGATACACACAGACACAGTGACCTAGCTGTGATACACACAGATACAGTGACCTAGCTGTGATACACACAGATACAGTGACCTAGCTGTGATACACACATACACAGTGACCTAGCTGTGATACACACAGATACAGTGACCTAGCTGTGATACACACAGATACAGTGACCTAGCTGCGATACACACAGATACAGTGACCTAGCTGTGATACACACATACACAGTGACCTAGCTGTGATACACACAGATACAGTGACCTAGCTGTGATACACACAGATACAGTGACCTAGCTGCGATACACACAGATACAGTGACCTAGCTGTGATACACACAGATACAGTGACCTAGCTGTGATACACACAGATACAGTGACCTAGCTGTGATACACACAGATACAGTGACCTAGCTGTGATACACACAGATACAGTGACCTAGCTGTGATACACACAGACACAGTGACCTAGCTGTGATACACACAGACACAGTGACCTAGCTGTGATACACACAGACACAGTGACCTAGCTGTGATACACACAGACACAGTGACCTAGCTGTGATACACACAGACACAGTGACCTAGCTGTGATACACACAGACACAGTGACCTAGCTGTGATACACACAGACACAGTGACCTAGCTGTGATACACACAGACACAGTGACCTAGCTGTGATACACACAGACACAGTGACCTAGCTGTGATACACACAGACACAGTGACCTAGCTGTGATACACACAGACACAGTGACCTAGCTGTGATACACACATACACAGTGACCTAGCTGTGATACACACAGACACAGTGACCTAGCTGTGATACACACAGACACAGTGACCTAGCTGCGATACACACAGATACAGTGACCTAGCTGTGATACACACATACACAGTGACCTAGCTGTGATACACACAGACACAGTGACCTAGCTGTGATACACACAGACACAGTGACCTAGCTGCGATACACACAGATACAGTGACCTAGCTGTGATACACACATACACAGTGACCTAGCTGTGATACACACAGACACAGTGACCTAGCTGTGATACACACAGATACAGTGACCTAGCTGCGATACACACAGACACAGTGACCTAGCTGTGATACACACATACACAGTGACCTAGCTGTGATACACACAGACACAGTGACCTAGCTGTGATACACACAGACACAGTGACCTAGCTGTGATACACACAGACACAGTGACCTAGCTGTGATACACACAGATACAGTGACCTAGCTGTGATACACACAGACACAGTGACCTAGCTGTGATACACACAGACACAGTGACCTAGCTGTGATACACACAGATACAGTGACCTAGCTGTGATACACACAGACACAGTGACCTAGCTGTGATACACACATACACAGTGACCTAGCTGTGATACACACAGATACAGTGACCTAGCTGTGATACACACATACACAGTGACCTAGCTGTGATACACACAGATACAGTGACCTAGCTGCGATACACACATACACAGTGACCTAGCTGTGATACACACATACACAGTGACCTAGCTGCGATACACACATACACAGTGACCTAGCTGTGATACACACAGACACAGTGACCTAGCTGTGATACACACATACACAGTGACCTAGCTGCGATACACACATACACAGTGACCTAGCTGTGATACACACAGACACAGTGACCTAGCTGTGATACACACATACACAGTGACCTAGCTGTGATACACACAGACACAGTGACCTAGCTGTGATACACACATACACAGTGACCTAGCTGTGATACACACAGACACAGTGACCTAGCTGTGATACACACAGACACAGTGACCTAGCTGTGATACACACATACACAGTGACCTAGCTGTGATACACACATACACAGTGACCTAGCTGTGATACACACAGACACAGTGACCTAGCTGTGATACACACATACACAGTGACCTAGCTGTGATACACACAGACACAGTGACCTAGCTGTGATACACACATACACAGTGACCTAGCTGTGATACACACAGACACAGTGACCTAGCTGTGATACACACATACACAGTGACCTAGCTGTGATACACACAGACACAGTGACCTAGCTGTGATACACACATACACAGTGACCTAGCTGTGATACACACAGACACAGTGACCTAGCTGTGATACACACATACACAGTGACCTAGCTGTGATACACACAGACACAGTGACCTAGCTGTGATACACACATACACAGTGACCTAGCTGTGATACACACAGACACAGTGACCTAGCTGTGATACACACATACACAGTGACCTAGCTGTGATACACACAGACACAGTGACCTAGCTGTGATACACACATACACAGTGACCTAGCTGTGATACACACAGACACAGTGACCTAGCTGTGATACACACAGACACAGTGACCTAGCTGTGATACACACATACACAGTGACCTAGCTGTGATACACACAGACACAGTGACCTAGCTGTGATACACACAGACACAGTGACCTAGCTGTGATACACACAGACACAGTGACCTAGCTGTGATACACACAGACACAGTGACCTAGCTGTGATACACACATACACAGTGGCCTAGCTGTGATACACACATACACAGTGACCTAGCTGTGATACACACAGACACAGTGACCTAGCTGTGATACACACAGACACAGTGACCTAGCTGTGATACACACAGACACAGTGACCTAGCTGTGATACACACAGACACAGTGACCTAGCTGTGATACACACAGACACAGTGACCTAGCTGTGATACACACAGACACAGTGACCTAGCTGTGATACACACAGACACAGTGACCTAGCTGTGATACACACAGACACAGTGACCTAGCTGTGATACACACAGACACAGTGACCTAGCTGTGACACACAGACACAGTGACCTAGCTGTAATACACTATCAATAGCTGCCAATATACAAATCATAGTATGTTATCTAGGGTGATGAAACCAAACAATACAAATTGATTGGTTGATGTAACTATGTGTGTTTTACGTTTATTTATCGTCGCTACCATGAGCGACACCCCCTGAAGAGATTAGTCATTTTAGATTTTTGGAAGATAGTGCAATGATACAGACAGATACCCATTCCAGAGTCTCCTCTGGTTCTTTTATGTGCACAGTGTAAAGCACCGACACGAGACCTCGGTTTAATGTCCCATCTGAATTTTTTAAAATTTTATTAGGGTTAGACGGGGGATCGAACCTGCGATCCCTGGATTACCAGTTCAGCGTGTTACCACTGGACTACAGATCTGTCTGTGTTTATCCAACATTTCAAGCTTAACATAATACACAGGTATGTCTCTCATCAAACCGAAGAAGTAAGTGATTAGCAATAAGGATTAATTTGTTTGTGTTGGGGGTTTAAAATTGCACCAAGAGCTTAGGTCATAATGTAACTCCAGCTATTATTGGTGGAGGAAGACCCTGGGTGCCTCCAAGCTGAATCTCAGGCACGGGTTGGCACCCGGTAGAACCACTGACCTTCAGCAAGACAACTGGATAGCTTCCTCACATGGAAGAATTTGACACCAGCAGAGAGATTCGAACCTACAAATGTTAGCGACAGTGGCAAGTGATTTGAAGTACAACATCAACCACTCGGCCACGGAGCCGCCCCAAAAATAAAGATTCAATAAAACGTATTAAATGTGCAGTTTTCAACAAGAATTATATGGATTTTAGGCAACAAACTACCCGGTAGTTGTGAAAATTATTATTATTTGTGTATAACATACCCCACTTATAAGGATATTTATTTACAAACTCATCAATAACTTGTAATCTAATCACTTCCCAAGTGCCACCATTTCATATTCTATGCATAATTATACTGTCTTTCAAACTACATGTAATTTCACATTCCTTCATGATCCCAATGCATTTGAATAAGTAGCTATGTGTGAAATATTAGTAAGTATGCTTCTCCATCTTGTCATCTTCATTAAAATATCTGCACTCGACTTTCAACAAGCATTCCTTATAAGATTTACATGTATACTGCTGGAGTCACAAGATAAACACCCATCATTGACCGCCGGAAACTACCTAATTAACCCTTTTAACACCACATGCCTCTCAATAGGCTTACAAAAAGTGTAGATCCAGATGAGCCGGCTTATAGATAAAATTAACCATTTTGATAAATGAATTGGTCCAAAGGTAATTTTCTTATTAATTTATTGGTCTAAGATTATCATGCACCAGTCCATGTCAGTTACTTGGGGTTGAATGAGTTAACATCCTTGGCCGCCGGAAACTACATAATTAATATATGGTAGTAAAATAGGTCATGGGACAGGGCTCATTCTAGAGGGCGACTTGGGCCAAATAGTCGGGGACCCAGACTTCACATTCCTAAAAAAAACATTTAAATTAAAAAAATTTAAATTACAATTTTCATTCAAAAGTGTGTCCAGTAAGATACACTGTGTGGCCCCTTGTGTGTTTTACGTTTATTCATCGTCGCTACCGGTTGCCCATATGAGCGACGCCTCCTGAAGAGATTAGTCATTTAATTTTTTTGGAGGATAGTGCAATGATATAGACAGAGAACCATTCCAGAGTCTCCTCTGGTTATTTTACGTGCACGGTGTAAAGCACCGACACGAGACCTCGGTTTATATAACGTCCCATCTGAAAGACTGTTCATTGTATTAGGGTCAGACGGGGGATCGAACCTGCAACCCCTGTGGCCCCTTATAATGCTTCTACTGCTTCTATTCATAATATGTTCTATTCAATGGTCATATTGTGTATTTTAACACTATTGTGTTGAAATTATTAAATAACAACATTTAAGGACGCAATAGCGCGCTATCTCACTTCTCAAAAAAATTCATACATAAAATGAGCCCTGCATTTTATTAATACAAAAAATGTTGTCCAAAATCATAAGTCATGGGTCGACATTTCATTATATTTGTTTGAAATTTTAGTTCAAAACAATCTCTTTTCTTTCATTCCTTACAATTGAGCAGGCAGCGTAAAGTACATGTACAGTCAAACCTGTGCTAAAGGCCACCTCCGAATAAAGGCCACATATGAAAAACCTGTCTCTAAAGACCACCATTTTTCTCTCCCGTCAAGCCATTTTCAATGCATTTTAACCCTCTATTGAGAGGCCACCTGCCAACAAAGGCCACTTTTTTACTTTCCTGAGGGTGGCCTTTATAGACAGGTTTGACTGTACATGTAGGCAGCGGTGGCAACCGAAAAAATAATTACTAACATTATTTGAATGCATTTGGTCTTGGACTGGCCGGGAACCGATTGGGTACATGCTGTTTGCAGTGAACCAGTCCAGAGTTACAGCCCGCCTTACCCCAGGAGATGGAGATACGTTATAATGTAAACCAATTAACTTTGGCTTCTGGTTCTTCAATCGGATTTCTTTCTAAAATATTGCCATCTATTTCACATACCGTATTTAGCTATGTATAGTGCGCTATCGTGTATAACGCACACCCACGATTTGGCACGAAAATCGGAGGAATAACTGAGTTCCGATGTATACTGCGCACGTGAAAAACGCAATTTTCCAAGTCAAAATTTAACATTTCTCAAGAATCGCTAAAAATTGTGCTCCGTGATTTTTACAACTTATATTAATCACTCGAGAAACGGTAACACACTCAGGCATGATTTCATGAAAATTACATGCATATCGTTCTCAAACATCTCAACACGTTCTCAAACATGTCAGGAGATACTCAAACTTCTCAACACGTGTAGCCTACCTAATTAACTGGGACCCATTGTGAATGGTTTGTCGAAATTAATTATCGCTACAAACAATTCAATTCAATTATTGAAATACTGCAGCCAAACAAAGTTGTTTTTTTATGCAATGCATTGTACATAGTAAATATTTCCCGTAAAAATAACCAACACATCGTGTCTTTAATCATGTCGTATTTAAAAACATACAGTATATTAAATCAAATAAACTATAATTACAAAGTTTCTTTACCTCTATGATATCGAGGACTCAGGCAGTGTCGCTTTATGCGGCGAAGTACACGAAAAGTACGGGAAATATTACATACGATAAAACCACGTGATGTTATCAAATCGCCATTTTTTTATGCATTTAGTAATTTCAATTAAATTCTTCAAAGTTTGCCATAATAAACGCAATATATGCTAATTTTGTGGTCTTATTCATTTCATTTATTTATATAGACTATCGGCAACTGGTTTTAATAGCTAGTTTATAACGTTTGCCGAATGTAACAAATTATAGAATGACTGTGGGGCCCGTTCGGGTCGAATTTCACGAAATATTGGTCAATTTTGGTACGGAAAAAAATGTCCTGATGTCTGTCTGTACTGGTGTATAATGCGCAGTAGATAAAATGGATGAGGATTTCAGTAAGAAATGTGAGCACTATACATAGCTAAATATGGTATCTCCATCAAAGATGGAATATAAAAGTGATCAATATAGAATAAAGTCAGAAATATTTGTGTGGGAGTAATATTCAGAACTGAGGCCGGCCAAAAATGGCTAAAATTAATAATTGCTGGGAAAATATTCTTGGTATACATAGCAACATTATTTAACCCTTTCAACACCAAGTAACTCACATGGACTGGTCCATGATATTCATAAACCAATAAATGAATTAGAAAATCACATTTGAACAAGTTCATTTATCAAAATGGGTAATTTTGTCTAAATATAGTAATGTTACTGGCAAAAAGTGTAGATCCTGATGAGATGGCTCGCTACGAGCCGGCTCATCTGGATCTACACTTTTTGTAAAGCCTATTTAGAGGTCTGTGGTGTTGAAAGGGTTAAGAATATAATATATTCTTATATGGGCATGAATATTAAAGCAGCATTACATCGTAATAAAGGATGTTTTGGGTAAAATATAAATACTAATGTGTGTGTGTTTACAAAAATCGAAATAGTCGCTCAGAAACGATAAAATTCCAATAAATTTAAACCGTCGTATACGCGAATTTGTTTATCAACACACGAAATGTAAACACGCACAGCGCGCATGCGTGAAACAACAGAGGATGTAGAAAACAACGTATATATTTTGAACATGAAATACTATCTATCTATCTTCCTCTAATGTCGAACCCCTCGCGGGGATGTAGAAATGTCCCTAACAGACTTAGCTAACCGAGGTATGAATCAACATATCAAGTAATTTAATTAAAAAAGAAAACGTGGGACAAATGGGGTCGATGCATTCCGAATGTAAACAAGTGTGGACGATGCGTTCCGGTTGTAAACAAGTGCGTGACCGATCGACTCGGAAAGTCCTACTTTCGGTTTCGAGTTTGTTTTATCGCAAAAAAAACACTGTTTACCATATGAACATAAGCATACAAAGTATAATGTTAGAATGTGTAGCAGCATTGCTTGCTACCCATACGTAAAAATTGAATTTTTCAAATATCTTTTATTTCATACGATGTAATGCTGCTTTCAACACCACAGACCTCTAAATTGGCTTACAAAAAAGTGTAGATCCAGATGAGCCGGCTCGTGACGAGCCGTCTCATCAGGATCTGCACTTTTTTCAAGTAATATAACTATTTTTATAAATTTTTTTACCCATTTTGATAAATGAACTGATCCAAATGTAATTTTGTTATTAATTTATTGGTCTAAAAATATCATGGACCAGTCCATGTCAGTTACTTGGTGTTGAATGGGTTAAAATCCAGTGAATACAGTGTACAATGTACAAACATATTCAATTCGGAATTTCCATTCATTTCATAAACGCCTTTAACTGCAATAATAAACTTTATTCATGATTATAAGTTTGGTAAATACCGTATACAACATATTTATTTAACCATTTCAACACTACAGTCCTATAAATAGACATAGAAAAAGTGTAGATCCAGATGAGCCGGCTTGAGACGGCTCATGACGAGCCGTCTCATCAGGATCTGCACTTTTTGCCAGTAATAATTATTACTATTTTTAGATAAAATTACCCATTTTGATAAATGAACTGGTCCAAAGGTAATTTTCTTATTAATTTATTGGTCTAAAAATACCATGCACCAGTCCATGTCAGTTACATGGGGTTGAATGGGTTAATATCTTTCATCAAACAATATGTTCTATATACAATGTACAGTATATGCAAACACAGGCCACTCCGATATACATACTGTACATAAGGTGGTTTATCATTAGGCTACTTGAATCAAGCTCAGACCGTGTCTCTTTATATTAAACCGTTCGTAGTTTCTTACGGAGGTTGGTACACCAAGTACAGGTTAACCGCAGGAGCCTGCCCAGGAAAAATGTTGTTAGATAAACTGCCCGTCGCTGATATGGGCAACCGGTAGGGAGGTTAAGCAACATAAATAGCTAAATTGTAGTTTGTCTTACCATTAATGTTATGTACCAGTTCAAATAGAAATATGCATAATTTAAATTTTAATATAAATTATAATATTCAGGGATCCCTGTCTGAATGTTTGTCTGTCGCCAATTGAAAAACACTGGAGCCAAAAAAAAAAAAAGTTACGGCAAATATTCGCCATTGGCGACCAACAGCGGGAACCCTGAATATTATTCTCTCAACCAATCTTCCAGGTGTAATTACACGTGTGTACATATAAGAAAATTTGTGATGGCTGAATGTAACTGAATACAAGCAATAATTGTGATAAACAAAATGATAGGAAATCCGATTTATATATACAGGCAACTAGTGTGGACAAGTAGACTATTGTGCAGTTTGCATTCAATTGGCCTGAATGTTATTTTTCAAGGAAGATTATAACTAATATAGTACATTATGTATAATCATTCTTTCTAAGTCACTCTGTTCTATATTATATTATACCACCACTGCACTCTTTGCTCACAGGTATAATACAACTGATAAAACAACTATCCACACACACAGTATGCAAAAGATGCATGGAATGCTGGTCTTGTGGTTTGTGTACAAGAAGATGAGTAACTTGAATCATGTCACATATTGACACAACAAAGACATTAACACAGAAACATCCCCAACAGCAATACATTACTTATAAATATGACAATGTTCAATCTTCTTACAGTCCATTACTCCCATAGAATATGATTGTTTAAACAAGATTGTGGTAAACAAGATTATGGCCTCAAAGTGGCTTCCCATCTTATAAGTGATGTGCAGAAAAAAAAAATATGTTTTTTTAAAATGTGCTTAAAATGGTATTATCCCATAATGAAAATGTCTTCAAATTGCCAAACATGCAAATTGTCAAACATGCAAATTGCCAAAAATGCAAATTGCCAAACATGCACATTTATACATGGTCTGTTGTCCATTTTATCAACCCGTCTTCTATGCGAGTGCATTCCATGACTGACCAAAGTAGGGGGGGGGGGGGTGTTGTCTTATAGGTGAGATCATAGGTGAGTATGAACCGTAATCAGCTCATTATACTACCTACATGTACATACATGCTTGTGACTATATACATGTATGTTTTAGGTTTCCGGGCTCACTCTAGGTCACAATTGAGTACGCACTTATTAAATGGCATTATTTAATAGATTTCAACCAAAATAGGGTTAAAATACACAATTAATAATGACCATGCATTAAATACAACATTAGAATAAAATGAGTGTTTGAAAAACAAAGACAAGAAAATTTAATAGTGAGAATTGGGTATGAAAAGAACATTTTAATAGTAAGAATTGGGTATGAAAAGAACATTTTAATAGTAAGAATTAGGTATGAACAGAAAATTTTAATAGTAAGAATTAGGTATGAAAAGAACATTTTAATAGTAAGAATTAGGTATGAAAAGAACATTTTAATAGTAAGAATTAGGTATGAAAAGAACATTTTAATAGTAAGAATTAGGTATGAAAAGAACATTTTAATAGTAAGAATTAGGTATGAAAAGAACATTTTAATAGTAAGAATTGGGTATGAAAAGAACATTTTAATAGTAAGAATTAGGTATGAAAAGAACATTCTAATAGTAAGAATTAGGTATGAAAAGAACATTTTAATAGTAAGAATTAGGTATGAAAAGAACATTTTAATAGTAAGAATTAGGTATGAAAAGAACATTTTAATAGTAAAAATTGGGCATGAAAAGAACATTTTAATAGTAAGAATTAGGTATGAAAAGAACATTTTAATAGTAAGAATTGGGTATGAAAAGAACATTTTAATAGTAAGAATTAGGTATGAAAAGAACATTCTAATAGTAAGAATTAGGTATGAAAAGAACATTTTAATAGTAAGAATTGGGTACGAAAAGAACATTTTAATAGTAAGAATTAGGTATGAAAAGAACATTCTAATAGTAAGAATTAGGTATGAAAAGAACATTTTAATAGTAAGAATTGGGTATGAAAAGAACATTTTAATAGTAAGAATTAGGTATGAAAAGAAAATTTTAATAGTAAAAATTGGGTATGAAAAGAACATTTTAATAGTAAGAATTAGGTATGAAAAGAACATTTTAATAGTAAGAATTGGGTATGAAAAGAACATTTTAATAGTAAGAATTAGGTATGAAAAGAACATTCTAATAGTAAGAATTAGGTATGAAAAGAACATTTTAATAGTAAGAATTGGGTATGAAAAGAACATTTTAATAGTAAGAATTAGGTATGAAAAGAAAATTTTAATAGTAAAAATTGGGTATGAAAAGAACATTTTAATAGTAAGAATTAGGTATGAAAAGAACATTTTAATAGTAAGAATTGGGTATGAAAAGAACATTTTAATAGTAAGAATTAGGTATGAAAAGAACATTTTAATAGTAAGAATTAGGTATGAAAAGAACATTCTAATAGTAAGAATTAGGTATGAAAAGAACATTCTAATAGTAAGAATTAGGTATGAAAAGAACATTTTAATAGTAAGAATTGGGTATGAAAAGAACATTTTAATAGTAAGAATTAGGTATGAAAAGAACATTTTAATAGTAAGAATTGGGTATGAAAAGAACATTTTAATAGTAAGAATTGGGTATGAAAAGAACATTTTAATAGTAAGAATTAGGTATGAAAAGAACATTTTAATAGTAAGAATTGGGTATGAAAAGAACATTTTAATAGTAAGAATTGGGTATGAAAAGAACATTTTAATAGTAAGAATTGGGTATGAAAAGAACATTTTAATAGTAAGAATTAGGTATGAAAAGAACATTTTAATAGTAAGAATTGGGTATGAAAAGAACATTTTAATAGTAAGAATTGGGTATGAAAAGAACATTTTAATAGTAAGAATTGGGTATGAAAAGAACATTTTAATAGTAAGAATTAGGTATGAAAAGAACATTTTAATAGTAAGAATTGGGTATGAAAAGAACATTTTAATAGTAAGAATTGGGTATGAAAAGAACATTTTAATAGTAAGAATTGGGTATGAAAAGAACATTTTAATAGTAAGAATTAGGTATGAAAAGAACATTTTAATAGTAAGAATTGGGTATGAAAAGAACATTTTAATAGTAAGAATTAGGTATGAAAAGAACATTTTAATAGTAAGAATTAGGTATGAAAAGAACATTTTAATAGTAAGAATTGGGTATGAAAAGAACATTTTAATAGTAAGAATTGGGTATGAAAAGAACATTTTAATAACCTAGGATGAGCCCGGTTTTAACAAGTAACCTGCCCGTCACAACTAACGTCACTTTTTCAAACAACATAGAGCCAGATCAGACGACACAGAGTGCTACGGCTGATCTGGATCTATGTTGTTTGCACATTCTGTCCTATTTATACGGCAGGTAAAGAGTTAATTTAATCACATCAGTTTGTAGATTCATCAATTTTTAAAACATTAACTTTACAAACAAACAAGTTTGCTTTTTTAATTAGTTTAAACTTTATTTATTTTACGATTGCAAAGCAAGTTCTAACAACTTATATTAATCACTCTCGTTGGCGCGGATGAAAGCGTAAATGTGGTCATTCGTGTGGGAGGAAACCGGAGTACCCGGAGAAAACCCACCTGTCCCATCTGGTGACCACCGTACCATCTCACATACTTCCCTGTCCAAGGATCGAACCCGGGTTGCATTGATGAGAAGCGAGCGCCCTAATCACTGCGCTAATCGGACAGCCTTTTTATATTTTTAATTGATTGTCGAGACGCCTGTGTTTAAAATCTAAAATATAATGGCTATAGTGTGTCCACCCCTGTAGATACATTGTTCACGGTGCATTAAGTGTACGAATCTACGATGTCAGCCTCGTGACCGAGTCAAAGTAATTTTGAACCCTACTAAATCTGATAACCATACCAGGATTCATTCAAGGTCAGAATTTTTGGGAGAAGTGAGAAAGCATGTGATCGCTTCCTTAAATGGTGTTCTTTAATATACTTCTGCAAAATAGGGTTAAAATGCACAGTACAACCATTAAATACAACATTTGAATAGAAGGAGTGCTTTATAATGGGCCAGTTTATCTTACTAGACAAAATTTTGTTTGAAAATCATAAAAACGAAAAAATATATTTTTTTTTAGGGAGAAGTGGGTCGGGTCCGGTCCGGTCCGGTCCGCTCTAGAATGATCCCTGCCATACACTTAATACCACATTTCCTCTTCTGTCTCCCTCATGGATTCCTTCAAGAATGAGGTCTCAGGACCGACATAAAGAATAAATTGGTAAACACTCGAACTAAGAGAAATTTGCATAATGTGATTAGGATGCCTCGGACATTTAGCACATTTATCTAAACAAGTCCAAATGTACATTAACTTAAATTTATTTTCCATGACATCAACATTTATCTTGTGAACATCCAGATAAGGCATACTGAATCACCTCAGAGTCTATCTGTCCTGTGATAATTACAGTCACACTATCATTGATGTACATGTACTGCTCACAACATTTGCTGGACTTCCATTAGCAACCATGTGTGTTTTACGTTTATATATCGTCGCTACCGGTTACCCATATGAGCGACGCCTCCTGAAGATATTAGTCATTTTATACTTTTGGAGGATAGTGCAGTGATACAGACAGAGACCCATTCCAGAGTCTCCTCTGGTTCTTTTACGTGCACGGTGTTGTAAAGCACCGACACGAGACCTCGGTTTAACGTCCCTGCGATCCCTGGATTACCAGTCCAGCGTGTTACCACTGGACTACAGATCCGTAATTAGCAACCACCATCATATTTTAGACTATATCCTACTTAGTGTTATTTTATTTTAAGATGGAACCACAAGTTAGAGAAACAAGTAGCACTTTATTTCATTGAAATCAATGCCAGTGTTTATGCCAGCTTAGTAATCAATCACACAACAAATCAATCATCAATGCCAGTGTTTATGCCAGCTTAGTAATCAATCACACAACAAATCAATCATCAATGCCAGTGTTTATGCCAAATTAGTAATCAATCACACAACAAATCAATCATCAATGCCAGTGTTTATGCCAGCTTAGTAATCAATCACACAACAAATCAATCATCAATGCCAGTGTTTATGCCAGCTTAGTAATCAATCACACAACAAATCAATCATCAATGCCAGTGTTTATGCCAGCTTAGTAATCAATCACACAACAAATCAATCATCAATGCCAGTGTTTATGCCAGCTTAGTAATCAATCACACAACAAATCAATCATCAATGCCAGTGTTTATGCCAGCTTAGTAATCAATCACACAACAAATCAATCATCAATGCCAGTGTTTATGCCAGCTTAGTAATCAATCACACAACAAATCAATCATCAATGCCAGTGTTTATGCCAGCTTAGTAATCAATCACACAACAAATCAATCATCAATGCCAGTGTTTATGCCAGCTTAGTAATCAATCACACAACAAATCAATCATCAATGCCAGTGTTTATGCCAGCTTAGTAATCAATCACACAACAAATCAATCATCAATGCCAGTGTTTATGCCAGCTTAGTAATCAATCACACAACAAATCAATCATCAATGCCAGTGTTTATGCCAAATTAGTAATCAACCACACAACAAATGTTTCAATAGATTTACACCGTAGAACATGAAAATGTTTGAAATACATGTATTTACTGATGGCGAGTTGCTAATGTTTCAATAGATTTACACTGTAGAACATGAAAATGTTTGAAATACATGTATTTACTGATGGCGAGTTGCTAATGTTTCAATAGATTTACACTGTAGAACATGAAAATGTTTGAAATACATGTATTTACTGATGGCGAGTTGCTAATGTTTCAATAGATTTACACCGTAGAACATGAAAATGTTTGAAATACATGTATTTACTGATGGCGAGTTGCTAATGTTTCAATAGATTTACACCGTAGAACATGAAAATGTTTGAAATACATGTATTTACTGATGGCGAGTTGCTAATGTTTCAATAGATTTACACCGTAGAACATGAAAATGTTTGAAATACATGTATTTACTGATGGCGAGTTGCTAATGTTTCAATAGATTTACACTGTAGAACATGAAAATGTTTGAAATACATGTATTTACTGATGGCGAGTTGCTAATGTTTCAATAGATTTACACTGTAGAACATGAAAATGTTTGAAATACATGTATTTACTGATGGCGAGTTGCTAATGTTTCAATAGATTTACACCGTAGAACATGAAAATGGATGAAATACATGTATTTACTGATGACGAGTTGCTAATGTTTCAATAGATTACACTGTAGGCATGTTGTTTTGTCATCTGTTCACAGTAAAGATGACAGGCTGCATCAGGCTATATAAGGGGCAATGCCCCCATGGTTACGGGCTATATAAGGGGCAATGCCCCCATGGTTAGTTAACTAGATTTATGTACGATGTAGTCCATCAATTTCTGTATTGTCAATAGTTTATAATTGTACACCTTTCATAAAAGAAACTGATCTGTTCACGAGCTAAATGCGGGATGCTTACAAAGTGAGATTAAAAAACGCTTCATATGTACACACAGGACAGTAACCTAGCCTCAGTTTCCTTTATATGACATTAGTTTGGCTCATTTTCATCATCTCTTTTATCCACTACATGTAGGTCAACTACCTCTTCAGTCTGCTACAGTGCCATCTACATCTAGCACCTCCATTCTTTCATTCAGTGATGACTCATTTACTTCCTCCATTCATTCACCCTACCTACTAATCTTTCTCTTTACATACACAAATAATAATATTTACAAAACCGCTCTACAGATGTTTGCCAACTAAACCAAACTATAACAAAATATACTTCAAAATATCTGTTTACAGTGTTGGCACCTTTTAGGCTACTTGTGTGTCATCCTAGTTCTAATGGGGGATAATTGGTCGTCTTCCAAGATATATTAGGAATTTAGGATGTGATTCATTCCATGTTGTTCTCTTCTTTGTGATTCAAGCTATGACGGGTAGCAGCTGCAGCTTAAGGCAAAACATAATAACCTGCCACATGCGTTACTGTTTTACTCACAACTTCAAAACACTATATTATCCAAGAAGGAAAGACATATTTAGGGTGTCCGATTATCGCAGCGGTTAGCACGCTCGCTTCTCATCAATGCAATCCAGGTTTGATCCCTTGCACCGTGAAGTATGTGAGATGGTACGTGGGGGCCGGATTGGACAGGTTTTCTCCGGGTACTCCGGTTTCCTCGCACACGAATGACCACTGTTACGCTGTCATCCGCGCCAACCAGAGTGATTAATATAAGTTGTTACAACTTGTTTCACAATCGTTGTAGAATAAATAAGTTTATACTTTAAGGAAGACAATATTGATGCCATTCAGAAGACAAGACACTTCAGGGAGACAATATTGATGCCATTCAGAAGACAAGACACTTCAGGAAGACAATATTGATGCCATTCAGAAGGCAACAGACACTTCAGGGATTAGTGATTTCCAGTATCGGAGGTTGCAAAACTGTTCTCAGATCTCATACTCAAGCTCCAGTGATTTGATTGGTTGCTTCTGAGATCATCTCCCAGCCAAACAAATCAGATGCTCGAGACAAACAGAGCTTGGAGAAAAGATTTATATCCTTGGTGCTCGGTATTTCTAGGACGAATATACAATCAGGAGAGGAGACAATGTCATAATTTCAGGATGGATTTGCATTTAACAAATAATGGAAGATAATCTCAATAAGCTTTAACCCTTTCCTTCATAGAGATTTAGGTTAATATACTAAATTATATCTCCATACAATGGACAGTCACTTAGCTATCATGCAGTGGGGATAAGTAGTCGCCATATCTATCCCACCTCCATAGATATTACTGGGACTACATGAGATTTAGGTTAATATACTATTATATCTCCATACAAACGACAGCTATTTAGCTATCATGCATTGGATAAGTAGTCACCATATCTATCCCACCTCCATAGATATTACTGGGACTACATGAGATTTAGGTTAATATACTATTATATATCCATACAAACGACAGCCATTTAGCTATCATGCAGTGGATAAGTAGTTGCCATATCTGTCCCACCTCCATAGATATTACTGGGACTACATGAGATTTAGGTTAATATACTATTATATATCCATACAAACGACAGCCATTTAGCTATCATGCAGTGGATAAGTAGTTGCCATATCTGTCCCACCTCCATAGATATTACTGGGACTACATGAGATGCTGGCCTTTATTATGAACATTGGTTTGGCTACTACATTGTCAATGTATGTCGTATTGATAATGGCGTCAAGAGGTGCATCTATGAGGGAAAGGGTTTATGAACATTGGTTTGGCTACTACATTGTCAATGTATGTCGTATTGGTAATGGCGTCAAGAGGTGCTTCTGTGAGGGAAAGGGTTAAGCTTTCGATTAAATCTATCTTCATTCTGTATACAATAGACATGTACTGTACATTATGAATGAATAAATATGTTTTAAACCAACTAACAAATATTTATACTGAAAATGCTTCCGTTGCTTTCAAACATGGCGGCTGCAGACAGCAGTTCATTAGTAAACTAGCCTGGACTACTGAATTTACTGGTTTCCTGTCCAAATTATTTAATATTCCAGTCTTGCAGATGCATTATTGGATAGGTTCATCAGTGAGAGCATCCACATGTACAGGGCTGCGGCTGGAGAATAGTCTCCCTGCATTAAGTAGCATCACTTCTCTCTACTATGAGTTCAGGAAGAGGTTTTTGGGTTTGAACATGGTTGATATATGTATATGATTGAACTAACATTGTTCAGACAGGTTTTGTGCTATATATCCCAATCTAAGGAAAACATTTGTATGTTTCCTCCATTTCTTACACGTTGAACAATAGCGTACAATAGGATCACATTCCAATGTTTCCTCCATTTCTTACAAGATGAACAATAGGATCACATTCCAATGTCTCCTCCATTTCTTACAGGATGAACAATAGAGAACAATAGGATCACATTCCAATGTCTCCTCCATTTCTTACAGGATGAACACTAGAGAACAATAGGATCACATTCCAATGTTTCCTCCATTTCTTACAGGATGAACAATAGAGAACAATAGGATCACATTCCAATGTCTCCTCCATTTCTTACACGTTGAACAATAGCATACAATAGGATCACATTCCAATGTTTCCTCCAATTCTTACAGGATGAACAATAGAGAACAATAGGATCACATTGACACATTCCAATGTCTCCTCCAATTCTTACAGGATGAACAATAGAGAACAATAGGATCATATTCCAATGTTTCCTCCAATTCTTACAGGATGAACCGGATAATATTCCAGTATCTTCCATCTATATTATCACCTGTCATATTTAATTTACCAGGAGTCTTGTAAAGATAGCTTGGAGATGGTTCCAGCAACAAACCTGTGTATTTAGAGCAGTGTTGGCATGACATTTTTATTTCCGGATCAATTATACATCTATTTTTATGACTGCTTGTTGTAAGCAGCCAAGATTTCTTGGCTATGGAATGTGTCGACCAGCAGAAAAAGAATTAAGAATTTGAGTTGCCAAGTCTTCGAACATGATTATGTCTGTAATATACTTTCACACAGGGATAACTTTAAAACAACTGCTACATACATGTACACTGTTATATTTGTATATAACATGGCTACCACTCCACAAGGTGGCTTCTAGGCGCCATATTCGACACATTTCTACCCCAACACATTGATTTTCAAAATTGAGACGACGTTACTTTGTGCTTCGGGGGCTTTTATCGCAATTTCTAAACTTAGGAAGGGCCGTGTTGGTTATAGCAGGTGGCCTATGTATGTATGTGCCTTATAATCTGTTAATAATTTCACATCTGATTCATATTCCTATGTAATATTGTATTGTCGAATGTATTACATTATGCAATAAAATATGGCTAAATCAAATCATAACTTGGACCAAGTGCAAATCCAGATATTATGGTGGAGGATAATTTCGTGTCTTTGAGATTTAGCAGAAGGCTGGGAACCAGCTAAATGATAACCTGATGGTGGATACAAGTATTTCTTCAACGATCTTATTTCATTTTATCCACAATTTGAGCTTTGTTTATTTTATTATCAAAATAATTGGGGGGGGTTTTGCACAGAATCGGCAATGTCAGTAAACTGTTTCGGAATTCCGGTGAAAACTTGGGTGTGTTGCAGGCTTGCTATAATAATCATCAACAAATCTCATATTTCTGACATCAAATTACAAGTATTCAAAAAATGGGAATAAAAATGTCACCATAACACCGGAATCGATAGATGGAATCAAAATGGAATTATTGATTAAAAATTAAACTCGAATCTCTATAAGGTAAATACGAAATTAACATAAATGATCAATTTTAAGTCAAGAACAAGACGGTGGTGGTGACTTGTCTACAGCTCTGGGACAAATGTGCGAGTTGCAGGTCTTGCTTCCGATTTTGCGGCCCCTAGATTTGCAGTCAAAACAACTTATCAGCAGCTAAGGACAATGTGAGATGGTACGGTGGGGTTTCTCCTGGTACTCCGGTTTCCTCCCACACGAATGACCACAAGTACGCTTTCATCCGCGCCAACGAGAGTGATTAATATAAGTTGTTATACCTTGTTTAACAATCGTTGTAAAATAAATAAATTTTGAACATTTAACAGCCACATGTGTCATGTACGGACCACTAAACGGCCCCCTTTGGAAGACCTACAACAGTACTGTGATCATATGATTGTCTAGGGAGGGATCAGGACCAGTAGTTACACAGTCTGTCCCCTTTGGAAGACCTACAACAGTACTGTGATCATATGATTGTCTAGGGAGGGATCAGGACCAGTAGTTACACAGTCTGTGGCCTCGGGTGTATCACCAAACTGACACACAATGACATTCAATTATGCAGTATTTTACCTGTCAATAACCACTAAACCTATTGCCAAGATAATACAAGGCCACATAGCAATTAGATCATTAACATGAGGACAGACGGCCAATTTTTTCTCTCTCAAATATTAACTCAATTTTTGTTTTACGCCAAAACAATTAACCCGTAACCTGCCAATCACGACTATAATGTCGTTTTTGCAAACAGCATAGAGCCAGATCAGACGACAAATAATGTGCCGTCTAATCAGGCTCTATGCTGTTTGCTATTCAGATAGTGGAGCTAGATCACTTGTCTAAATAGCAAACAACACAGATCCTGATCAGACACGGTGCTCTTCCCCGGCTGATCTGGATCTATGTTGTTTGTATATTATATTTTGCCCAATTTATTCGGCAGGCTACGGGTTAAGCAACTTAAGCGGTCGGAGCGAAAATGAGAGAGTGGGCAGGGATGCGTATCATCTAGGAGCAAAATTAAGATGGCGTTAGTGAAATAGAATAGGTAAACTTTAAATGACTACTTACCAGTAATACCTGCATCTACTCCAGTCCCCGACACAGAATTACGATTATCTAAATCCGACCCTAATAACAGCATATTTTCCAGATAATTCCAAGATAATTTACACTTGAATACTTATTTCACATATGATCTCTAATTGAACACATTTTAATTTTATATTTTCTTTGATTTTTTCCAAGAATCGGCAGAAGGTCATCTATAAGAGAACACGTTTTTAATCCAAGTTGCTGTCTCTCTCTCTCTTTCGGAAGATTTTATTGAAGCTAGAATTTGCAAATACATCAAAGTTAAATGCTTAATCAGGCTTAACACCTCTATTTGCTTTTCATTATAACTGAAAATGAAATGAAACTTTATTTACTGCCGGTCTAGTACAACATGTACACCCATCATAAGCTGCTTGACGGACCATTGAATGAGAATACACAAAACCACCAAACTGTAACGCCAAAATAATATCCTTTCTTAATCTATCTTAAAATCAGTATTTATTAAATAGTTCACACATTACAGTATATAATATTCCACACATTACAGTATATAATATTCCACACACATTACAGTATATAATATTCCACACACATTACAGTATATAATATTCCACACACATTACAGTATATAATATTCCACACACATTACAGTATATAATATTCCACACACATTACAGTATATAATATTGCACACACATTACAGCATATAATATTCCACACACATTACAGTATATAATATTCCACACATTACATTATATAATATTCCACACACATTACAGTATATAATATTCCACACATTACATTATATAATATTCCACACACATTACATTATATAATATTCCACACACATTACAGTATATAATATTGCACACATTACAGTATATAATATTCCACACACATTACAGTATATAATATTGCACACATTACAGTATATAATATTGCACACATTACAGTATATAATATTGCACACATTACAGTATATAACATTCCACACACATTACAGTATATAATATTGCACACATTACAGTATATAATATTCCACACATTACAGTATATAATATTGCACACATTACAGTATATAACATTGCACACATTACAGTATATAATATTGCACACATTACAGTATATAATATTCCACACATTACAGTATATAATATTCCACACATTACAGTATATAATATTCCACACACATTACAGTATATAATATTCCACACATTACAGTATATAATATTCCACACATTACAGTATATAATATTCCACACATTACAGTATATAATATTCCACACATTACAGTATATAATATTCAACACACATTACAGTATATAATATTCCACACACATTACAGTATATAATATTCCACACACATTACAGTATATAATATTCCACACATTACAGTATATAATATTCCACACACATTACAGTATATAATATTCCACACACATTACAGTATATAATATTCCACACATTATATAATAGTACACTGGGATATATTGCAGCCGATTCATCATTTGAAATGGTTGCTAATCTAATGTGATTAAGTCAGCACACTATATAACAAACTGAGATCAATACTAGTCTAGTGATACTCCAATATAGCACACACAACAATAACCCACCGATCTTATACCTTGTAAACAAAGTCAACAATCGGCCCGCAAATACAATGCATCAAGTTTTATATCAATTATATATCCAGTAGTCACTGTAAGAAATCTGCTTTCCTGCATTTTCTATGAAGTTAATGCGTACATTATACATATCTATACAAATCTCACAATGAATATGCAGCGTCCTGTCCTAAATGCACATATGGTGATATTGTGACAAATAGGGTGTAAATCTAAGCTGAAATAGTAAGTGTCATAGGAACTTGTCAAAGGTTATACTTCCCACAACCAAGAAAAACCAACAACAAGGTTATAACACCTGGACTTGACACTTGTTGATCATTGTTCCTGTCCTGAACTGCTGATTACAGTTTTTATCACTATCCTGTAACCCCTGGGGGTTATCAACTTAATAAACAAGATATCATTCAATATATATTGACATTAAAATTAATAAGAAATTTCGACATTTCCCCATTTTAAGTAGCACGGGGTGTCACTATTTTTATTTTAATGGCCTATATTTTAATTATTATAATATTATTCTCAATTATTATAATAATAACATAATAAAAATAGCAACTCGATATAAAATTTATTTCAATTGCAAATTAATTTTAGATTATTTTAAAATAATTAAAATGTTTGAGTTACAATTTGTGTGGCTTGGCAAGCTCATATGGCACATGGGAGGAGAAAGCTGAACATTTCTAACATAATGAAAATCTGTTAAGAGTGAAATATGTTTATATATTAGTTATGTTTCATATTGGAAACATAAAATGACAAAATACTCAAAAATCTGAATCACAACACAATAACTTTCATCCATGAGTTATTACAACAGTTTTATGCAAACCTCTTGCTAGGAGAAGACCAACATGACTGTCAAGTGTAACGCTCTAATCAATATAATAAGGGCATGTTTCATCATTATTCACCTAGCTGACACAACAGTGGCAAATGGCCAAATAACCCAGTTAACTAAAACTCCTCTACAATATAATTATCAATCCTTCCACACTCCCCTTGCCTCTTCTCATGCAACACCAGATCAATACACTCTGGAATGCTATATATCATGAAGGAATGATAAATACTATTAAACAGCTTATTTTTAATTCAAATATAGAAATAAGCAGTCTGTAAGCACTACCCCACCTATTCGTAGAATATCACATACTGCAGCTATTATAAATTAAATGCTACTGTCTCATCTCCGCCCACTTCTTCCAGGACATAAGTCAGGCTCAGTTTTTTTGGAGAAGCCATTTAAACCTTTAGATTAGTTAAGGAAATGTGGGAAGATTAATGGAGAAGAGGGGGAGACTTGACTGTTATTGGGGTGGCAGATTCTAGTATGCAGACGGCCCTTACATAATTACAACCTAAAATTGCAAGTTGATTTTGATTTTAGAATGCCTTGTAGTGTCCACTATTTAAATGTCTTATTTACAATTCCTGCATGTCTTGAAGACTCAGCCCCCCCCCATACACGAACATATTCAAACCAACATAACATAAAACAGCATTACGCATAATTAAGATACACAAGAGCTAGCTGTGATAGGGTGGAACTAGGTTATCCACAAATGTATGTTTGATACATATATAACATCTATTCTTATATTGTTTGCCGATAAATGTACACATATAGTGTGACCTACTTTGGATATACAATGTACATTTACCCAAATTGACCTATTTTGGACATACCCAAATCGACCTACTTTGGATGTACCTAAATCGACCTCTTTGGGCATATCCATCCAATTTGACCTACTTTGGACATGCCCCAATTTGACCTACTTTGGACATGCCCAAATCGACCTCCTTAGAACAGATCCAAATCGACAATCTCTGGACATACTCAAATCGACCTACTTTCGGTATATGCAAATCAATCTACTTTGAACATACCTAAATCAACCTACTGTGGACATACCTGAATTGACCTCTTCAGACATACAACAATCGACCTCAAACATTTGACATGCCCAAATCGATCTACTATGGGTTATACATAAATCAACCTACATAAATGTACATTGGATATACTTGAATCGTCCTCTACAGACATACCACAATCGACATCTTTGGACATGCTCAAATCGGCCTACTTTGGATATAACCAATTGACCTACTTTCTACATAACCGAATCAACAATTTGCATCAAACCATCATTGTTTTGCCTCGAGTCCAATATCCATTCTAATGGATGCATTGGATGGATAAATTCATTATTTGCAGCCAGATACCGTGCAGATAAATTCATTATTTGCAGCCAGATACCGTGCGGATAGATTCATTATTTGCAGCCAGATACAGTGCGGATAAATTCCTTATTTGCAGCCAGATACCGTGCGAATAAATTCCTTATTTGCAGCCAGATACCGTGCTGATAAATTCATTATTTGCAGCCCGATACCGTGCGGATAAATTCATTATTTGCAGCCAGATACCTTGCGGATAGATTCATTATTTGCAGCCAGATACAATGCGGATAAATTCATTATTTGCAGCCAGATACCGTGCTGATAAATTCATTATTTGCAGCCCGATACCGTGCAGATAAATTCATTATTTGCAGCCAGATACCTTGCGGATAGATTCATTATTTGCAGCCAGATACCGTGCGGATAAATTCATTATTTGCAGCCAGATACCGTGCAGATAAATTCATTATTTGCAGCCCAATACCGTGCGAATAAATTCATTATTTGCAGCCAGATACCGTGCGGATAAATTCATTATTTGCAGCCCAATACCGTGCGAATAAATTCATTATTTGCAGCCAGATACCGTGGGAATAAATTCATTATTTGCAGCCAGATACCGTGCGGATAAATTCATTATTTGCAGCCAGATACCGTACAGATAAATTAATTATTTGCAGCCAGATACCGTGCGGATAAATTCCCTATTTGCAGCCAGATACCGTGCGAATAAATTCCTTATTTGCAGCCAGATACCGTGCTGATAAATTCATTATTTGCAGCCCGATACCGTGCGGATAAATTCATTATTTGCAGCCAGATACCTTGCGGATAGATTCATTATTTGCAGCCAGATACAATGCGGATAAATTCATTATTTGCAGCCAGATACCGTGCTGATAAATTCATTATTTGCAGCCCGATACCGTGCAGATAAATTCATTATTTGCAGCCAGATACCTTGCGGATAGATTCATTATTTGCAGCCAGATACAATGCGGATAAATTCATTATTTGCAGCCAGATACCGTGCTGATAAATTCATTATTTGCAGCCCGATACCGTGCAGATAAATTCATTATTTGCAGCCAGATACCTTGCGGATAGATTCATTATTTGCAGCCAGATACAATGCGGATAAATTCATTATTTGCAGCCAGATACCGTGCTGATAAATTCATTATTTGCAGCCCGATACCGTGCAGATAAATTCATTATTTGCAGCCAGATACCTTGCGGATAGATTCATTATTTGCAGCCAGATACAATGCGGATAAATTCATTATTTGCAGCCAGATACCGTGCTGATAAATTCATTATTTGCAGCCCGATACCGTGCAGATAAATTCATTATTTGCAGCCAGATACCTTGCGGATAGATTCATTATTTGCAGCCAGATACAATGCGGATAAATTCATTATTTGCAGCCAGATACCGTGCTGATAAATTCATTATTTGCAGCCCGATACCGTGCAGATAAATTCATTATTTGCAGCCAGATACCTTGCGGATAGATTCATTATTTGCAGCCAGATACCGTGCGGATAAATTCATTATTTGCAGCCAGATACCGTGCAGATAAATTCATTATTTGCAGCCCAATACCGTGCGAATAAATTCATTATTTGCAGCCAGATACCGTGCGAATAAATTCATTATTTGCAGCCAGATACCGTGCGGATAAATTCATTATTTGCAGCCAGATACCGTACAGATAAATTAATTATTTGCAGCCAGATACCGTGCAGATAAATTCATTATTTGCAGCCAGATACCGTGCTATTGTCAGCTACATTGTACATGTACCATCTGACTCAAACCTGCAACCTAATCATAATCCCAACAAGACCAGCAGGCACATAATAGCCTACCCTCAAATTTTACAATGACATTTTAGTCTGACATGATATCTCCGCCATACAACAAAACATGAAACTCAACTGAAACAACATCAGTTATGTTGCATCAACTTTACACAGTAGATACAATTTCTTGTTATCTACACTGTAGATTCTGCATTGGTCTCTGCCAAGATAACAGCTATAATTGTGGATTATTTATTTATTCTATAAACAGACTATAATCTATATAATTAATTATATGTAACACTATATTCACGACTATTCAGGTACATATTATTACTCATACCTGTAATCATCAATTCCACTTTCAGAGAAAAGTTGACTTGTTCACACTTCAATATGCATACACGCTGGACTGGTAATCCAGGGATCGCAGGTTCGATCCCCCGTCTGACCCTAATAAAATTAACAGCCTTTCAGATGGGACGTTAAACCGAGGTCTCGTGTCGGTGCTGTACACCGTGCACGTAAAAGAACCAGAGGAGACTATGGAATGGGTCTCTGTCTGTATCATTGCACTATCCTCCAAAATCTAAAATGACTAATCTCTTCAGGAGGCGTCGCTCATATGGGTAACCGGTAGCAACGATATATAAACGTAATACACACACTCAATATGCATTATCCTTTTGGCTACAATGTGCTAAAATGTCAGTTTAGTATATAATCTAGTGAAAATACACAAAAACAATTCCCTGTCCATTCTGTATTGATCAATGATCTCGGGACAATTTATCCCCTGGCTAAATTCCCTGTCAATTAATATTTATGTCAATGGAGGTGTATATCACTGCAATAAATCTCACAATTGCCAGCCATTAGAATCTCCTTGCTAATCTAACCCTTTATATGGTTTAAGCATCTTTTATTACTCTCCGACATGCACAATATATTTAACAACAATAACACAAGGAAATTGACATCACTTTGTCCTCATTCATACTTGCCGGCCATACTCGCATATAAGGCGATCTCGACTATAAGACGACCCCACCTACTATGGTCATGAAATCTGTGGGTTTTGGCATGTACTCGCATAATTAAACAATATAAGACGAGGCGACACACAAAAATCAATTATAAATTGCATGTTTAGCCAGTGCAAGTTGGAAGAAGTGTTCAGTGTCAGAGTGCTGCTTACTTTTCTAAAACGTAATTATGGATACCATTTAACCCTTTCAACCCCAAGTAACTGACATGGACTGGTCCATGATATTTTTAGACCAATAAATTAATAACAAAATTACATTTGGATCAGTTCATTTATCAAAATGGGTAATTTTATCTAAAAATAGTAATAATTATTACTGGCAAAAAAGTGCAGATCCTGATGAGACGGCTCGTTACGAGACGGCTCATCTGGATCTACACTTTTCATAAGCCTATTTAGAGGCCTGTGGGGTTGAAAGGGTTAACAATTTAAAATATCTATATATATATCTATAATTTGGCACTATGGATTTCAGAATCTTGTTTTAAGAACATAACCACTGCCGGTCTGGCGAGGTTCAAACTCATGACATCTCGATTACAAGGACACCATATCCATGCTGGAGCCGTTACGATTATGCCCTTAGGCATGACATTTAATTTCCACGTTGTCTCCTCTCTCCCTCGTGGCGATGGATTCCATCAGGAATGAGGTCTCGAGAGTGATTAATGTCTCCCTCGTGGCGATGGATTCCATCAGGAATGAGGTCTCGAGAGTGATTAATGTAAGTTATAAGAACTTGTTTCGCAATCGAGCTAAAATAAATTTGTATAAACTATATCCATTCCACTACGGAGGCTCCGCTACACTATAAAGGCTCCGCTACATTACGGAAGCTCCGCTACACTACGAAGGCTCTGCTACATTACAGAGGCTCTGCTACATTACGGAGGCTCCGCTACATTACAGAGGCTCCGCTACATTACGGAGGTTCCGCTACATTATGGAGGTTCCGCTACATTACGGAGGTTCCGCTACATTATGGAGGTTCTGCTACATTACGGAGGCTCCGCTACATTATGGAGGTTCCGATACATTACGGAGGTTCCGCTACATTACAGAGGCTCCGCTACACTACGGAGGTTCAATATGGTTCGCTGGCAGCATGGGTAAATAAGCAGAAACTTGATAACATGCTCACAGACAGGATTGCACTAGTTACCGCACTATACAGTATGCTGTCGTCATTGAACCAAATACTTTTGTCAAGTCTCATGTAATTTCCTTTCAGTACTTAATCAGTTTCTTATGAAACAATCATGTGACATTTGATTCCACCAAATGACCTTGACCGTTGAAAATACATGATTAGACCCTAATTTGCTGTCACATCTTAAAACAATGTGCTTAGACCACCCTAATTTACAGTCACATTCTAAAACCATGTGTCCGTACCCTACATTTAACTTGCTGTCACATCACAAAACCACGTGCTCAGATCATTAGGTGCTGTCACGTCTTGCAAAAGGAAGGCAGTGGGTCTCAATTCGAAATTACCTGAATGACCCGGAACAGTGATCAAATTATCATTTTTCTTCGATGTCACCCGTCTCTTGACTGTTATTTCTTACATTATGCAAACTGTTCAGATGAAGGGTCAATGAAGCCATATCTCTTTAATCTCAATTCAAAAAACACAAATGCTGCAGAATATTATTACAATATAAATTCAGCATGCAATTACTTGTATGTGTGTCTTCCACAAACGCCACAAGATATCCAAACACACACGTCTCTGGCCACCAGATATCCAAACACATATGTCTCTGGCCACCAGATATCCAAACACACACATGTCTCTGGCCACCAGATATCCAAACACACACATGTCTCTGGCCACCAGATATCCAAACACACACATGTCTCTGACCACCAGATATCCAAACATGCATGTCTCTGGCCACCAGATATCCAAACACACATGTCTCTAGAGACAGAGATCTGTCTAACCTAGTTTTATCCTATAATCATTACCAGTGACACTTTTGCCTGCTTACATGTACACATGACTGTATTAACATACTTGTATCAATCCAGCAAGAACACCCATACCATGCCATATATATGAATACCACCTATTATTTGTATCTTTAATCCTGTGGAAGTTGCTCATCAGTTCTGTCCAAAGTAAAGGCAAAACTTACTTAGGAAATAATATTTGTCTTTCCGTTGTTTATTGAAGAATAATCCATGGATTGGAGTTCTGATGTGTCGGAATTAACCATGCAGGCCTAAGAGGTTAATTCATACGCATCAGATCTCCAGACAGTGGTTTATTTGCCGATAAACAACGGCAAAACCGATATTATTTCCATTCTAACCTGACCCAATATACATGTAATGCTATAAACGAATAAATGTGTGTATTTTGTTTCTTTGTCTGTTATTTGGCTGATGGCTTTACAAAATACCTCTTACTGGAATTGGTCTTTCAAGCACGTTTTGGCGGTATAATGGATAATTGATGGACCTGGCGATGGATTGCATCAGGAATGAGGCCTCGAGAGCGATTAATAAAAGTTGCAGGAACTTGTTTCGCAATTGAGCTAATAGAAATTTGTATAAAAACTAGTTGGATCAAGTTTCCCCAAAACAGGCATCAATATCATACACACAAAACCTCTATAATGTGCACAACTCTCGACATATTTATGATACTGTTCAATATACTTCCCCTCTCACGACCCCCAACCCTGATCCAAACCAAAAAGTGGAAGTCGTGATAGCGCAGTGGATGCGCGTTCGCTTCAGGTCCGGAGTTCGAGCCCCACTGGAGCCGTTACGATTGTGCCCTTAGGCAAGGCATTTAAATTCCACGTTGCCTCTTCTCTTTCCCTCGTGGCGATGGATTCCATCAGGAATGAGGTCTCGAGAGTGATTTATATAAGTTGAAATAACTTGTTTCGCAATCGAGCTAAAATAAATTTGTATAAACTAAACCAAAAAGCACATATACCCATTTTAGGATGAACATACTCCAGATAATAATCAACATACAATAAGTGTCAACACTCACTTCAATACCACTTTACTCTCTCTGAAGTATGAACACAGCAATACTTAAAGAGATAAACATAACCCACATAACATAATCACAATTAAAAGTACATGTAAACAAAACACACTTCTAAGTAAAAGTGTGGGTTAGACAGATATCGTACTGAATCTCCAGTGTGTTGTCATGAACCCATGCAGGACCATCCTGATCACGCTCAACAGTTCACTCTTTCCAGAACTCACTTCCAGAGTACTTCATCCACTCAGACAACCAACCAAACAAACAATCTACTACATAATGCAACAAACCAAACAAACAATCTACTACATAATGCAACAGTCATATAACACATACTTGAAAGCCATTGTGAATCACTTTTGCTCACGAATGGCAAAATACAATGCTTGCATCATTATTTCATCTACAGACTCATACCGTACTTACAGTAAGTTACACGCCTATTAAACAGGATTGTTTTATCACTACATTTGTAGAAATAACTGAAAGGGTGTAAAATAACTGAAAGGGTGTAAAATAACTGAAAGGGTGTAAAATAACTGAAAGGGTGTAAAATAACTGAAATAACTGAAAGGGTGTAAAATAACTGAAAGGGTGTAAAATAACTGAAATAACTGAAAGGGTGTAAAATAACTGAAAGGGTGTAACAAAAGCATAGACATTCATTATTATCTGATTCTAAATATAGCTCACTTCCGCAAATTCCCACGGTATTATTTACAAACATCACGTGACTTTCATTCATAAAACTTTACACGCATTGTATAAATGGAATAGCCAAAACACGGTGCGCGCGCAGCATAGTTCAAGGTAGGTATATCGCGGAATAACCCGAGGTAGATTTTACTCTACAAGTATGTATGTTATTAGCTGGGTCGTGTTAGAATATATAATATTTATATAGTTGCATAGCTCTATCTGAAAACTGAACTTGTCAATAGCGTTTTAGCAAATCAAATTTATTGGGCATCAGTGCATTTTTTTTATGATTAGACATAATTTACATTGCTTAATTATTTGTTTGATCTTTACTTCTGAGTGGTTTCCTTTTTTTCAATCCGTCTTATACGCGTATATTTGGCAATTATACATCTACATACACATACGTGCGTCTATGCAAAATACCACTGATTTAAGACCTAAATTGGGGTGGCGGCTTATAGTCGAGTAAATATGGTACTTCTGCATTTTTATATTGTACATGTACGTGTAATCCTTTCTTTCCTTTTCTTTTTGAACTGACTAAACTTAGATGAATCATATAAATACAGACTGATCATCTGTTTGCACCTGGTTGATGATAAATGCATGTAGGTACTTGGTAGTCTGCTGCTATACCTGTGTAACATACTGTGACTCGGAACAGATGTTCTAACAACTGCCAGCCTGCTATGTCACTTACAGGTAATTACTTGTGATTTCTTTCCATCAATATATCACTGTAAGGTAAGAAGGTATATATCACCCTCGTGCACCCCCCCTCTGTTTGCTTTGTATGTTGTATCATGTATATCACTGTAAGGTAAGAAGGTATATATCACCCTCGTGCACCCCCCCCTCTGTTTACTTTGTTTGTTGTATCAGGTATATCACTGTAAGGTAAGAAGGTATATATCACCCTCGTGCACCCTCCCCCCTCTGTTTGGTTTGCTTGTTGTATCAGGTATATCACTGTACGGTAAGAAGGTATATATCACCCTCGTGCACCCCCCCCTCTGTTTGGTTTGCTTGTTGTATTAGGTATATCACTGTACGGTAAGAAGGTATATATCACCCTCGTGCACCCCCCCCTCTGTTTGGTTTGCTTGTTGTATCAGGTATATCACTGTAAGGTAAGAAGGTATATATCACCCTCGTGCACCCCCCCCCCCTCTGTTTGCTTTGTTTGTTGTATCAGGTATATCACTGTAAGGTAAGAAGGTATATATCACCCTCATGCACCCCCCCCTCTGTTTGGTTTGTTTGTTGTATCAGGTATATCACTGTAAGGTAAGAAGGTATATATCACCCTCATGCCACCCCCCCCCTCTGTTTGCTTTGTTTGTTGTATCAGGTATATCACTGTAAGGTAAGAAGATATATATCACCCTCATGCACCCCTCTGTTTGCTTTGTTTGTTGTATCATGTATATCACTGTACGGTAAGAAGGTATATATCACCCTCGTGCACCCCCCTCTGTTTGCTTTGTTTGTTGTATCAGGTATATCACTGTACGGTAAGAAGGTATATATCACCCTCATGCACCCCCCTCTGTTTGCTTTGTATGTTGTATCATGTATATCACTGTAAGGTAAGAAGGTATATATCACCCTCGTGCACCCCCCTCTGTTTGCTTTGTTTGTTGTATCAGGTATATCACTGTAAGGTAAGAAGGTATATATATCACCCTCGTGCACCCCCTCTGTTTGGTTTGCTTGTTGTATCAGGTTTTGCAACAATATAAGGGGTATATAAAGAGCCTTGTCAAGAGAGGGAAGATCAGATAGCTAGCTAGACAACAAAGTCCTTATGTACACGAGACCGCAGTTATTTGTTAAGCTCTGTCCAGTGATCACGCTCAGGAGGTGTAATCCAGAGTGGCTACCCTCTCGGCTAACTATACTCGACTCGTGGAAGTCGTGATAGCGCAGTGGATGCGCGTTCGCTTCAGGTGCGAAAGGTCCGGAGTTCGAGCCCCACTGGAGCCGTTACGATTGTGCCCTTAGGCAAGGCATTTAAATTCCACGTTGCCTCTTCTCTCTCCCTCGTGGCGATGGATTCCATCAGGAATGAGGTCTCGAGAGTGATTTATATAAGTTGAAATAACTTGTTTCACAATCGAGCTAAAATAAATTTGTATAAACTAACTACTCGACTGCCTATACAAGGTCAGAATTATTGTGAGAAGTGAGAAAGCGATTGTGTTCGTAAATTTAATAAATTTCAACAAAAATAGGGTTAAAATATACAATAATAATTATGACAATTAAATACAATATTTTAATAAAAGGAGTGCTTTACATTGGCACTAGTGTATTTTACTGAACAAAATTTTGTATGAAACTTTTAAAAATTCAACATTTTTTTAGGGAGTGACTATTTCGCACCCCTAGAATAATTATAACGTATCATCCTGCAAAACCATTGAAGGACACTTACCTATTAAATTTGAAGTTAATCACTGGTACATGTTTGTCTATTATCTAGACGGAATATTCTTTAGTATATGGCGGTGATCAAAACTGATCAATGTTTTCAACTAGTTGTGCTTTCTATAGTCCACAATCATGTACACAACAATAGTCATCCATGATTGCGTTCGTAACACAGTATTAGGCAGAGAGCCGTCGGGCCGTCAAAAAGACGGCCTATCACCTAATAAGACGGTCAATTATATTGGTGACGGCTACCGACGGCCAGTTAAAAAAATGGCTGATAACAGTTTTTTTTTCTCTCTTTCTCCGAGACCTCACTAGGTTTGTTAACATATATATGCAGCTGTAAAACAATGACAAGAACTGGACCCTATAATAGGCTAATATTGTTCGCAATTCCTTTTTGGAGAGGCTTTCCCACCCGGGCTTTCCCAGTTTCTGCCGCATTTCGATCACGTCAGTTCGCCGTTCTCACATTGAGTCCGTGCGGCAATTTCCGTCATCATTCGGGTCCCGCTCTGGGGCTGGACTTATTTTTTTAGACTCCCATTTTGATATTTCTGCCTAATACTATGGTTCGTAAATGGTATTATTTAACCCTTTCCTTCATAGAGATTTAGTTTAACCCATTCAACACCAAGTAACTCGCATGGACTGGTCCATGATATTCATAAACCAATAAATGAATCAGAAAATCACATTTGGACAAGTTCATTTATCAAAATGGGTAATTATGTCTAAAAATAGTCATATCACTGGCAAAAAGTGCAGATCCTGATGAGACGGCTCGTCACGAGCCGGCTCATCTGGATCTACACTTTTTGTAAGCCTATTTAGAGGTATGTGGTGTTGAAAGGGTTAATATACTATTATATCTCCATACAAACAACATCCATTTAGCTATCATGCAGTGGATAAGTAGTCTCCATATCTATCCCACCTCCATAGATATTACTGAGACTACATGAGATTCTGGACTTTATTATGAACATTGGTTTGGCTACTATATTGTCATATTAGTAATGGCGTCAAGAGGTGCTTCCTTGAGGGAAAGGGTTAATTACTGGTACCTGTTTGTCTATTAGACGGAATATTCTTTAGTAATATAGCATATATGGCGGTGATGAAAGCTGATCACGGTTTTCAACTAGTTGTGTTTTCTATAGTCCACAATCATGTACACAACTAGTCATCTATGATTGCATTTGTAAATGGTATTATTTAATAAATTTCAACAAAAATAGGGTTAAAATATACAATATCACCATTAAATACAATATTTTAATAAAAGTTGCACTTGCTTTTATATTGTGGGCCCTAAAATGTATAGACAAAATTGTGTACGTAACTTGAAATTATTTTTTTTTAATTTAGAGAGACAGTGGGAAGTAAAAAGGTGGAGGTCAAAACTGATCAATGTTTTGCACTAGATGATGCAGTCCACATGTACACAACTACAACCATCCATGATGTATGGGCAAAACAAAAATGAAACAACAAGAAAAAAAAGTATGAATCAAATCATCAAGAAACATAAAACTATTGAGTTATGAAATGATTCATAGTGTAATTGAAAACATTGCCTGCAACAGCTTGCGTAATGAAAGTTATATGATTATATGACTGGCTTTGATGAAAGTATGCTTTTATGTTACATGCAGGTACAACAAGTAGGAAGGCATTGCCTTGATGGAGGGATTCACAGCTGAAACTGGAATAGAATACACCCTATTCAGCCCCTTTTTATAACCACCAGAGCAGAATCTAGACATTCAACGAAATTCCTAACGGGTCACCTGGTGTTTTACAGTATTTGGAGCCAACTAATAACCAAATTAATATCCAGGCCCGTAGCCACACTGAGGCACACCGAGGCAGTTGCCTCTATTAAAATTTCCAAAGCAAAACAAATAAAATTAAATAAATATAATGCAAAAAATATCCCTTTGCTATATAGTGTTTGGGCTGTTAGAGAGTTGAAAGGTCAGTACATACTTATACGTCTAAACTCATTAAATCGCTTCTATACCCCAACAATTTTAAGGGGCAAAATGCCCCCCCCGGACCCCCCTAGATTGCCTCGGTTATAATTTTGTCTCTGGCTACGGTACTGATTCCAATATTCATAATTACATGTATCATCTTATTGGTTATATTTTATTACAGATTGTTATGCATGTATAATCATTTCGGATAAAATGCATTTAAATGACAATAAGAAAATATTTATATTGTATGATTATTAATTGGCTCCACCAAATATTATAAAATACGAGGTTTACCGATTAAGAATTTTGTTGAGTGTACAATGAATAGGGGAATGTAGGTATGACAAATACCCGGTTAAAACAATTAACCCTTTCAACACCAAGTAACTGACCTGGACTGGTGCATCATATTTTTAGACCAATAAATTAATAAGAAAATTACATTTGGACCAGTTCATTTATCAAAATGGGTAATTTTTCTCTAAAAATAGTAATATTACTGGCAAAAAGTGCAGATCCTGATGAGACGGCTCATCACGAGCCGGCTCATCTGGATCTACACTTTTTGTATGCCTATTTAGAGGTCTGTGGTGTTGAAAGGGTTAAATCCATTTCTGAAGCAGTTACTACTCACAATAAATCAACATAGGTTTTATATATCTTTGTCAGTGTACAATGAATAGGGGAAAGTAGGTTAGTCAAACAACCAGGTCTGAACGATCAAAGATCAGACAGGTTCATTTCATACACAATAATAGGGTGGTTAATATTTTAGTGTATTGGAAATTTGGTTTATATTATAAAAATTACAACAGTCATGTATATACATCATACTTGGCTGTGACAGTTAGACCGTTTAGTTTAAGAACTAGTGGTATTGTGGAGTTTGGGTTCGAGCCCTACTTTGGAAATATTTTTATTAAAATATTTAATTATATTTATTTTATGCACGAAATAGTCGTGAAACATCTAAAATACACACGCTATGTGGCTATATAAGTGCATTTTTACACATACCAGTCATATTCAGTACACAATAAGCAAGCAAACACGACATAGTTATAGTTGTGATGCTAGAGAAATTGTTAACAATGTACATGCATATTGTACAAAGGAGAAAGAGTCAGGATTGCAGGTGGCGCTAAATCAAACCAAGCCATAGATTCATTTACTATTGACATCACTTCTGACAGCGATGGGGACAGCGGCTCGGATACAGAGACAGCCAGCGAATGCGAAGATACTGATTGATACTGTGAGATGAACTGTAACTGTAATTGCTTGAAATGAAATAAAGTTGATAATTAATTTATGAGGGATAAAAAATGAGAGTAAAAATACATATTGAATACAATTCACTTTACATAAAATGTAAATTTGAAAAAAAAAAAGTAATAATACACCCAGTGAGATTTGAACTCGCAACTACAAAATATATCACAAGATATTTTATCTGTATCCCTCCGTCGTTACCGTTCGGCCACGTATCATGTTCATTGATTTTGCGATGTTTATATTTTATTATAATGTTATTATAATAATAAATGCCCTATGTTATATGAAAGCTTCCACCCCTCTGAAATGGATGTGGCCGATCTTTGATCGTTCAAAGTTAGAAGTTTATTTATATGACAAATACCCGGTTAAAACTGGAAACAATTAAATCCATTTCTGAAGCAGTTACTACTCACAATAAATCAACACAGGTTTTATATATCTTTGTCAGGATAGACAATGCTCTACTACTTAGGAGTACACCTTTGTTGTTCGGGTTTTTACACATTTTTCATCAGCACCATTTTGGACAATATCGCTAGCGGGCAGGTTACCTATTGTTATGATATATTTCGGGTTTTACGCCTGCATCAGCACCATTTCGGGCTATATCGCCGGCGGGCAGTTTACCTAACAACACCTTTCCTGGGCAGGGCTTCAGCGGTTAACCAGTACTTGCTGCACAACCTCCGTAAGAAACTGCCAATTTTTTCATATAAAGAGACATGGGGCGCCTGAGCGGGGCTCGAACTAGTGACCACAAGTGATGATAGGCTACAGTGGTGCATACATGTATACATGTCAGCAACCTAAACGAGTCAACCATGGAGTCGGCGGCGGTCTGTACACCGTTGTCGGTACATTCTCATGCAAATGTTTTACAACTTCTTCACTAGTAAATGTACACCGTTAAAATGGGAACTAAATATTGAGAACGAAACAGCTCTTCCAGATAAGGAACATCTAAGCCGCTCCATAACAGCTATAAAATCAACTGGATATCAACCACAGCATTCCTCTTTCACTGAAGCCCAAGAAAATGCACTGAACATCAAAATCATTTATTGCTGTGCTTACCTTTCTGTGGTTTTTATAATAATCCAAATATTCAGCGTGTATTCCAGTACAATAAGCCAACACAGATACTTGCATAGCTCACAGGACCTGTAGCTTCATCACAGAACCTGCAACATAAACAACATACTGTCACATACTTTTAATTGAAACAGAACTTTCTTGCCTAGCGTAAATTTGTGCCAAATTATCGCGATACCGCA
The DNA here is from genome assembly GCA_014843695.1 of Archivesica marissinica. NCBI lineage: Eukaryota > Metazoa > Mollusca > Bivalvia > Venerida > Vesicomyidae > Archivesica > Archivesica marissinica. The sequence continues at coordinate 14,595,389 of CM026387.1, forward strand.
GTATGTATGCAGGGATCATTCTAGAGGGCGATGTGGGCGAAATAGTCGCCCTAGGGACCCTGACTTCGCCCTCCCTCTGGGGCCCCACTTCTCCCTTAAAAATTTTTTTTTGGTTTTTACGATTTTCAAACAAGTCGGGCACTTTGGCATTAGAGATCACTAATCATATCGAGACACACTTTCCATGTTAACAATGGAATAACATATGGAAATAAAATATCGACGCAATATTCTGACCTGGTTTCATTAACCAAAATTGCAAGTCTCAACAGGTGATAATCAGTCACTTACAGTACCTTATTGTTTAAGTTTCTACAAATTTATTTTAGCTCGATTGCGAAACAAGTTCTTTCAACTTATAATAATCACTCTCGAGACCTCATTCCTGATGGAATCCATTGCCATGAGGGAGAGAGAATTTAAATGCCTTGCCTAAGGGCACAATCGTAACGGCTCCAGCAGGCCTCAAACTCCTGACCTTTCGCACTGCACCTTATTGGCAGGCAAACCAACAGAAACTTAGCTCCTATAAAAATAAATAACACACGTATGTGCAATGTAACACGTACATACCCCAGACAAAAGAAATGTTCTATTTATCACAATCTGTCATTAAATCTTGAGCCAAAAAGTAAAAATGGAAACATGGAACAAGACTTAACTACAAACCGAACAAAGTGTTTAATGAATTTAGGCAATAGAAGTTGATGAACCAATATTTCACTTCAAAGGTATTCTATATAATAATAGAAACTCAAACATACAGTGTATATCTTGTAAAAATAAAGTTTAAATATAAGTTTGGAGAGTGGATATGTGATATGGGCCAGAGATAAGTGTATTGTACATTCCACACTGAAGCATTTACCAATTCTACTTACATACAACTGTACTATACAAAGTCTGTAATATGCTAACAAAAACAAATCTTAAAAATCTATTTCTTGATAATTGTATTATTAAATTTAAACTTGCTAAACATCAGTCAGCCATCATACATGTACAAGTAATACAATGTATATGCAATCTTGTTATATAACAGTGAATAGACGGATCTGTAGTCCAGTGGTAACACGCTGGACTGGTAATCCAGGGATCGCAGGTTCGATCCCCCGTCTGACCCTAATAAAATTAACAGTCTTTCAGATGGGACATTAAATCGAGGTCTTGTGTCAGTGCTGTACACTGTGCACGTAAAAGAACCAGAGGAGACTCTGGAATGGGTCTCTGTCTGTATCATTGCACTATCCTCCAAAAATCTAAAATGACTAATCTCTTCCTGAGGCGTCGCTCATATGGGCAACCGGTAGCGATGATAAATAAACATAAAACACACACACAGTGAATAGTTGATGCTGCGTACAATAAATTCACCCTAAATGTATTGCTAAGCTCATTCATAAAGCATGAAATTTCTAAAATTTATCTATTTAGTTTATACAAATTTATTTTTAGCTCGATTGCAAAACAAGTTCTTACAACTTATATTAATCACTCTCAAGACCTCATTCCTGGTGGAATCCATCGCGACGAGGGAGAAAGAAGAGGCAACGTGGAATTTAAATGCCTTGCCTAAGGGCACAATCGTAACGGCTTCAGCGGGGGCTCAAATTCTGGACCGTTTGCACCTGAAGTGAACGCGCATCCACTGCGCTGTCACGACTATCACAATTTATCTATTTAAATAAATTAATAAACAAATAATGTTGTATCAGTTTACTCAGGTTGATAAAACTGATATTTTCAGCAGCAGCTGCAGCAACAGCAGTACACAAAACTAAAACTTCATACATTTGTATATTATATTTTATGTGGAAAAAACAACTTTGTTTTGTAGGTAATGGGTTTCGGGAATTTCACTGGGTCAGTCAGGTTATGCCAAACAAACAAGTAGTTAAGGGGGATGACCTTTAAGTTTAACTTCAATCAAATTATGAGTTATGCTTTATACAATACATTTTAGCTTGATTGTTAACCCTTTCAACGCCACAGGCCTCTAAATAGGCTTACAAAAAAGTGTAGATCCAGATGAGCCGGCTCGTGACGAGCCGTCTCATCAGGATCTGCACATTTTGCAAGTAATATTACAATTTTTAGAAAATAATTTACCCATTTTGATAAATGAACTGATCCAAATGTAATTTTCTTATTAATTTAATTGGTCTAAAAATGTCATGGACCAGTCTATGTCAGTTACTTGGTGTTGAATGGGTTAAACAAGATTTTACAACATTAAGAATTATCGCTCTGAGAGAGAGAAGCGGGAATGTGGATCTGAGGGAGAGAAGAGGCAATGTGGATCTGAGGGAGATAAGCGGGAATGTGGATCTGAGGGAGAGAAGAGGCAATGTGGATCTGAGGGAGAGAAGAGGCAATGTGGATCTGAGGGAGAGAAGAGGAAATGTGGATCTGAGAGGAAATGTGGATCTGAGGGAGAGAAGAGGCAATGTGGATCTGAGGGAGAGAAGAGGCAATGTGGATCTGAGGGAGAGAAGAGGCAATGTGGATCTGAGGGAGAGAGAGGCAATGTGGATCTGAGAGGAAATGGGATCTGAGGGAGAGAAGAGGCAATGTGGATCTGAGGGAGAGAAGGGGAAATGTGGATCTGAGGAGAGAAAGGAAATGTGGATCTGAGGGAGAGAATAGGCAATGTGGATCTGAGGGAGAGAAGAGGCAATGTGGATCTGAGGGAGAGAAGGAAATGTGGATCTGAGGGAGAGAAGAGGCAATGTGGATCTGGAGAGAAGCGGCAATGTGATCTGAGGGAGAGAAGCGGGAATGTGGATCTGAGAGAGAGAGGCAATGTGGATCTGAGGGAGAGAAGAGGCAATGTGGATCTGAGGGAGAGAAGAGGAAATGTGGATCTGAGGGAGAGAAGAGGAAACAAAAAAAAAACAAAAAAAATGTGGATCTGAGGGAGAGAAGAGGAAATGGGATCTGAGAGAGAGAAGAGGCAATGTGGATCTGAGGGAGAGAAGAGCAATGTGGATCGAGGGCGAGAAGAGGAAATGTGGATCTGAGAGAGAGAAGAGGCAATGTGGATCTGAGAGAGAGAAGAGGAAATGTGGATCTGAGGGAGAGAAGAGGAAATGTGGATCTGAGGGAAGGCAATGTGGATCTGAGGAGAGAAGAGGCAATGTGGATCTGAGGGAGAGAAGAGGAAATGTGGATCTGAGGGAGAGAAGAGGCAATGTGGATCTGAGGGAGAGAAGCGGCAATGTGGATCTGAGGGAGAGAAGCGGGAATGTGGATCTGAGAGAGAGAAGAGGCAATGTGGATCTGAGGGAGAGAAGAGGCAATGTGGATCTGAGGGAGAGAAGAGGAAATGTGGATCTGAGGGAGAGAAGAGGAAATGTGGATCTGAGGGAGAGAAGAGGAAATGTGGATCTGAGAGAGAGAAGTGGAATGTGGATCTAGGAGAGAAGTGGGAATGTGGATCTGAGAGAGAGAAGAGGCAATGTGGATCTGAGGGAGAGAAGAGGCAATGTGGATCAGAGGGCGAGAAGAGGAAATGTGGATCTGAGAGAGAGAAGTGGGAATGTGGATCTGAGAGAGAGAAGAGGAAATGTGGATCTGAGGGAGAGAAGAGGCAATGTGGATCTGAGGGAGAGAAGAGGCAATGTGGATCTGAGGGAGAGAAGAGGCAATGTGGATCTGAGGGAGAGAAGAGGCAATGTGGATCTGAGAGAGAGAAGCGGGAATGTGGATCTGAGAGAGAGAAGCGGGAATGTGGATCTGAGAGAGAGAAGAGGAAATGTGGATCTGAGAGAGAGAAGTGGGAATGTGGATCTGAGGGAGATAAGTGGGAATGTGGATCTGAGAGAGAGAAGAGGAAATGTGGATCTGAGAGAGAGAAGAGGCAATGTGGATCTGAGGGAGAGAAGAGGCAATGTGGATCAGAGGGCGAGAAGAGGCAATGTGGATCTGAGAGAGAGAAGTGGGAATGTGGATCTGAGAGAGAGAAGAAACAAAAAAAACAAAAAAAACAGAGAGAAGAGGCAATGTGGATCTGAGAGAGAGAAGAGGCAATGTGGATCTGAGAGAGAGAAGAAAAACAAAAAACAAAAAACAAACAAAAAACAAAAAAAGGAAATGTGGAATCTGAGGGAGAGAAGGGGAAATGTGGATCTGAGAGAGAGAAGAGGGAATGTGGATCTGAGAGAGAGAAGAGGCAATGTGGATCTGAGGGAGAGAAGGGGAAATGTGGATCTGAGAGAGAGAAGAGGGAATGTGGATCTGAGAGAGAGAAGAGGCAATGTGGATCTGAGAGAGAGAAGAGGGAATGTGGATCTTAGAGAGAGAAGAGGATATGTAGATCTGAGGGGAGAGAGAAGAGGTGATGTGGATCAGAGGGCAAGAAGAGGCAATGTGGATCTGAGGGAGAGAAGAGGATATGTAGATCTGAGGGGAGAGAGAAGAGGAAATGTGGATCTGAGGGAGAGAGAGGAAATGTGGAGCCAAGGGAGGGAGAGAAGAGGAAATATGGAGCTGAGGGAGAGAGAAGTGGAAACGTGGAGTCAAGTGTTAAGGACACCATCACAGTGATTGTGAGTTTGTGATGGGGCTGAAGCTAACAACCTCCCGGTTACAAGGTGCACAATGTGGAGGTTCAACAAGCTACATTGATTTATGATTTCATAGTGCAGACAATTTGTTGTATCATATCCTACAATGTGGGAGGGTGTAACGGTGTAGTACAATCTAATAAACACAGCTGCATTGTAATAGCAGTACAATGTAGGAGGGTGTAACGGTGTAGTACAATCTAATAAACACAGCTGCATTGTAGTAGCAGTACAATGTAGAGGGTGTAACAGTGTAGTACAATCTAATAAACACAGCTGCATTGTAGACAACAAAAAACAACAACAAAAACACACCTAGCAGTACAATGTAGGAGGGTGTAACGGTGTAGTACAATCTAATAAACACAGCTGCATTGTATAGCAGTACAATGTAGGAGGGTGTAACGGTGTAGTACAATCTAATAAACACAGCTGCATTGTAGTAGCAGTACAATGTAGGAGGGTGTAACGGTGTAGTACAATCTAATAAACACAGCTGCATTGTAATAGCTGTACAATTTTAATGTAACTTTTAGTGGGTCTGTAATTTCACTTTCCAGACCAATATAAAAATCCAGTCAGCCAGCCATGATTGTAATTAACAGTTCAAAAAAACTAGGTGGTTTATGTTTGCTTCTCCGATCTTTGATGTATTTAATATGTTCATAAGGAATTCCAGCATGAAACAAAGGCCTGATATAGATCTTAATCCTGGAAATATTTCCAGAAATTGGCATCTGATCAAACCAGTAATGGACAACACACAATATCTTGCAGTTTTCGTGACCTCAGAAAGTAAAAGCCAAAAATGTTATTTTAAGGAAATGAATTTTCAGTAATAAAAAGTCAATACTTCTGTTTTCTGTCTGGAAAACAATTCCATTAACAAATACCACAGTCAGACGTAACAGTGCTGTGTAAGCATAATGGGTACTGAAGCAATAATGAAATTAAAATATTTTTTTTATAGCAGACATAATTTTTTGAAGAATTGAACAATAAAATATTATAGAAAAAGATAAAACATAAAATGTTAAAACATTCCTTTATCACATGAAATAAAATTCAAATTTTACGTATGAGTAGCAATGCTGCTACGTATGGGTAGCAATGCTGCTACGCATTCTTACATTATAATTTGCATAATTATGTTCAATTAGTAAACAGTGTTTTTTTGCGATAAAACAAACTCGAAACCAAAAGTAGGACATTCCGAGTAGGTCGGTCACGCACTTGTTTACAATCGGAACGCATCGTCCGCACTTGTTTACATTCGGAATGCATCGTCCCCATTTGTCCCACGTTGTCTTTTTTAATTGAATTACTTCATACCTCTGTATATCTAAGTCTTTTAGGGACATGTCTAGATCCCTGCGAGGGGTTCGACATTAGAGGAAGATTCCAACTTGCGTTTCTACATCCACTGTTGTTTCACGCATGCGTGTGTGTTTACATATCGTTTGTTGATAAACAATTCGCGTATACGACGGTGCATATTTATTGGATTTTTATCATTTCGGAGTGACTATTTCGATTTTTGCAAACACACATACATTGTCATCAGTATTTATATTTTACCAAAAAACATCCTATATTACGATATAGTGCTGCTTTAATGCTTTTATAGCATTTTTTCTCCTCAATTTTTTAACTTGATGCTTTATCTTTTTTCTATAATTTGTTTTATTATTTTTAGCTCAATTCTTCTATCAAAGCAGACATGTATATATATCAAGTATATATATATATATTATTTTTTCTACACCCATTATACACTATCATTTGCCTTGTTGCAAATACATGTAGATCTATGCTCAAAATAAAACAAATTAATGGTCACTTTGAATACTTTCATAGGAAAGAGCATGAAATTGATCAACTTTGCACTACATTGTACCAGACACATTGGGGTACAGATTCAAAATCGTGTAACTGCAGTGAATTTAGTGCATGATAAAACGCCCCTGCCACACTCACTGGATTGGTTGGAACATATCCTATTCCAGATAAATTCCACAGAAAATAAATGGTAAAAAAACAATATTTTCCAAAAATACCCATTTTATTTATGTACTTGAATCAACTAAACATCAATTCAAATTAATGTTTTCTGGCACAAACATACATACAGTGAAACCTGTATTAAACAGCCAGCCAAGGGAATCATGGAATGTGTCTGCTTAGGGCAGGTGGCTGCTTAATAGAAATGTATAGTAAAACAACATATTGGAAATTTGGAAACTGGCTGCTTAATACAGGCTGGCTGCTTAATGGAGGTGATCACTAACACAGGTTTGACTGTATAATGTTCATCGCCAAGCAACACATTTATAATCAGTATATAGGGTTTAAAGTCTGTTTACACTGTATGTCACAATTATAGCGACACTCCAGCTATTAATTATTGGAGGTGGAAGACTCCCGGTGCCCCTCCGAGGAGCATTTCAGGCTTGGACGGGAACCACCGACCTTCCGCAGGCTGGCTGAATCGCTTCCTCACAAAGTCCACACACACAGTGGGATACAAACCTGCTGAGGGGCAAGTGATTAATCAACAGCCATAACCACTCCACTACATATTTGTAATCCGAGCTGCCTCACTTCTCTCTATTCTTAACACAGACAACAATTTTTTCAAACAGAATTTATAGAATATACACTTGACTGAGTGAAAACACACTCCCTGTATACCTTACACCTCTCCCATGTATACCTTACACCTCTCCCATGCATACCATACACCTCTCCCATGCATACCTTACACCTCTCCCATGCATACCATACACCTCTCCCATGCATACCTTACACCTCTGCTGTGTATACCTTACACCTCTCCCATGCATACCTTACACCTCTCCCATGCATACCTTACACCTCTCCCGTGTACACCTTACACCTCTGCCGTGTATACCTTACACCTCTCCCATGCATACTTACACCTCTCCCATGCATACCTTACACCTCTCCCGTGTATACCTTACACCTCTCCCATGCATACCTTACACCTCTCCCATGTATACCTTACACCTCTCCCATGCATACCTTACACCTCTCCCATGCATACCTTACACCTCTCCCATGCATACCATACACCTCTCCCATGCATACCTTACACCTATGCCGTGTATACCTTACACCTCTCCCATGCATACCATACACCTCTCCCATGCATACCTTACACCTCTCCATGTATACCTTACACTTCTCCCATGCATACCTTACACCTCTCCCATGCATACCATACACCTCTCCCATGCATACCTTACACCTCTGCCGTGTATACCTTACACCTCTCCCATGCATACCTTACACCTCTCCCATGCATACCATACACCTCTCCCATGCATACCATACACCTCTCCCATGCATACCATACACCTCTGCCGTGTATACCTTACACCTCTCCCATGCATACCATACACCTCTCCCATGCATACCGTACACCTCTCCCATGCATACCTACACCTCTCCCTGCATACCTACACCTCTCCCATGCATACCATACACCTCTCCCATGTATACCTTACACCTCTCCCATGCATACCTTACCCTCTCTGATACCTACACCCTCCCATGCATACCTTACACCTCTCCCATGCATACCATACACCTCTCCCATGCATACCATACACCTCTCCCATGCATATCTTACACCTCTCCCATGCATACCTTACACCTCTCCCATGCATACCTTACACCTCTCCCGTGTATACCTTACACCCCTCCCGTGTATAACTTACACTTCTCCCATGCATACCTTACACCTCTCCCATGCATACCTTACACCTCTCCCATGCATACCTTACACCACTCCCATGTATACCTTACACCTCTCCCATGTATACCTTACACCTCTCCCATGCATACCTTACACCTCTCCCATGTATAACTTACACTTCTCCTGTGCATACCTTACACCTCTGCCGTGTATACCTTACACCACTCCTGTGTATAACTTACACCTCTCCCGTGTATACCTTACACCACTCCCATGTATACCTTACACCTCTCCCATGTATACCTTACACCTCTCCCATGCATACCTTACACCTCTCCCATGCATACCTTACACCTCTCCCGTGTATAACTTACACTTCTCCTGTGCATACCTTACACCTCTGCCGTGTATACCTTACACCCTCCTGTGTATACCTTACACCTCTCCCTGTATACCCTACACCTCTCCCGTGTATAACTTACACCACTCCCATGCATACCTTACACCTCTCCTGTGTATAACTTACACTTCTCCCATGCATACCTTACACCTCTCCTGTGTATACCTTACACCTCTCCCATGCATACCTTACACCTCTCCCATGCATACCTTACACCTCTCCCATGCATACCTTACACCTCTGCTGTGTATACCTTACACCTCTCCCATGCATACCTTACACCTCTCCCATGCATACCTTACACCTCTCCCGTGTACACCTTACACCTCTGCCGTGTATACCTTACACCTCTCCCATGCATACCTTACACCTCTCCCATGCATACCTTACACCTCTCCCGTGTATACCTTACACCTCTCCCATGCATACCTTACACCTCTCCCATGTATACCTTACACCTCTCCCATGCATACCTTACACCTCTCCCATGCATACCTTACACCTCTCCCATGCATACCATACACCTCTCCCATGCATACCTTACACCTATGCCGTGTATACCTTACACCTCTCCCATGCATACCATACACCTCTCCCATGCATACCTTACACCTCTCCCATGTATACCTTACACTTCTCCCATGCATACCTTACACCTCTCCCATGCATACCATACACCTCTCCCATGCATACCTTACACCTCTGCCGTGTATACCTTACACCTCTCCCATGCATACCTTACACCTCTCCCATGCATACCATACACCTCTCCCATGCATACCATACACCTCTCCCATGCATACCATACACCTCTGCCGTGTATACCTTACACCTCTCCCATGCATACCATACACCTCTCCCATGCATACCGTACACCTCTCCCATGCATACCATACACCTCTCCCTTGCATACCATACACCTCTCCCATGCATACCATACACCTCTCCCATGTATACCTTACACCTCTCCCATGCATACCTTACACCTCTCCCATGCATACCATACACCTCTCCCATGCATACCTTACACCTCTCCCATGCATACCATACACCTCTCCCATGCATACCATACACCTCTCCCATGCATATCTTACACCTCTCCCATGCATACCTTACACCTCTCCCATGCATACCATACACCTCTCCCGTGTATAACTTACACCCCTCCCGTGTATAACATACACTTCTCCCATGCATACCTTACACCTCTCCCATGCATACCTTACACCTCTCCAATGCATACCTTACACCACTCCCATGTATACCTTACACCTCTCCCATGTATACCTTACACCTCTCCCATGCATACCTTACACCTCTCCCGTGTATAACTTACACTTCTCCTGTGCATACCTTACACCTCTGCCGTGTATACCTTACACCACTCCTGTGTATAACTTACACCTCTCCCGTGTATACCTTACACCACTCCCATGTATACCTTACACCTCTCCCATGTATACCTTACACCTCTCCCATGTATACCTTACACCTCTCCCATGCATACCTTACACCTCTCCCATGCATACCTTACACCTCTCCCGTGTATAACTTACACTTCTCCTGTGCATACCTTACACCTCTGCCGTGTATACCTTACACCACTCCTGTGTATACCTTACACCTCTCCCGTGTATACCCTACACCTCTCCCGTGTATAACTTACACCACTCCCATGTATACATTACACCTCTCCTGTGTATAACTTACACTTCTCCCATGCATAACTTACACCTCTCCTGTGTATACCTTACACCTCTCCCATGCATACCTTACACCTCTCCTGTGTATAACTTACACTTCTCCCATGCATACCTTACACCACTCCCATGCATACCGTACACCTCTCCCATGCATACCTTACACCTCTCCCGTGTATACCTTACACTTCTCCCATGCATACCTTACACCTCTCCCGTGTATACCTTACACCTCTCCCATGTATACTTTACACCTTCTCCCATGCATACCTTACACCTCTCCCATGCATACCTTACACCTCTCCCGTGTACACCTTACACCTCTGCCGTGTATACCTTACACCTCTCCCATGCATACCTTACACCTCTCCCATGCATACCTTACACCTCTCCCGTGTATACCTTACACCTCTCCCATGCATACCTTACACCTCTCCCATGTATACCTTACACCTCTCCCATGCATACCTTACACCTCTCCCATGCATACCTTACACCTCTCCCATGCATACCATACACCTCTCCCATGCATACCTTACACCTATGCCGTGTATACCTTACACCTCTCCCATGCATACCATACACCTCTCCCATGCATACCTTACACCTCTCCCATGTATACCTTACACTTCTCCCATGCATACCTTACACCTCTCCCATGCATACCATACACCTCTCCCATGCATACCTTACACCTCTGCCGTGTATACCTTACACCTCTCCCATGCATACCTTACACCTCTCCCATGCATACCATACACCTCTCCCATGCATACCATACACCTCTCCCATGCATACCATACACCTCTGCCGTGTATACCTTACACCTCTCCCATGCATACCATACACCTCTCCCATGCATACCGTACACCTCTCCCATGCATACCATACACCTCTCCCTTGCATACCTTACACCTCTCCCATGCATACCTTACACCTCTCCCATGCATACCATACACCTCTCCCATGCATACCTTACACCTCTCCCATGCATACCATACACCTCTCCCATGCATACCATACACCTCTCCCATGCATATCTTACACCTCTCCCATGCATACCTTACACCTCTCCCATGCATACCATACACCTCTCCCGTGTATAACTTACACCCCTCCCGTGTATAACATACACTTCTCCCATGCATACCTTACACCTCTCCCATGCATACCTTACACCTCTCCAATGCATACCTTACACCACTCCCATGTATACCTTACACCTCTCCCATGTATACCTTACACCTCTCCCATGCATACCTTACACCTCTCCCGTGTATAACTTACACTTCTCCTGTGCATACCTTACACCTCTGCCGTGTATACCTTACACCACTCCTGTGTATAACTTACACCTCTCCCGTGTATACCTTACACCACTCCCATGTATACCTTACACCTCTCCCATGTATACCTTACACCTCTCCCATGCATACCTTACACCTCTCCCATGCATACCTTACACCTCTCCCGTGTATAACTTACACTTCTCCTGTGCATACCTTACACCTCTGCCGTGTATACCTTACACCACTCCTGTGTATACCTTACACCTCTCCCGTGTATACCCTACACCTCTCCCGTGTATAACTTACACCACTCCCATGTATACATTACACCTCTCCTGTGTATAACTTACACTTCTCCCATGCATAACTTACACCTCTCCTGTGTATACCTTACACCTCTCCCATGCATACCTTACACCTCTCCTGTGTATAACTTACACTTCTCCCATGCATACCTTACACCACTCCCATGCATACCGTACACCTCTCCCATGCATACCTTACACCTCTCCCGTGTATACCTTACACTTCTCCCATGCATACCTTACACCTCTCCCGTGTATACCTTACACCTCTCCCATGTATACTTTACACTTCTCCCATGCATACCTTACACCTCTCCTGTGTATACCTTACACTTCTCCCATGTATACCTTACACCTCTCCCATGCATACCTTACACTTCTCCCATGCATACCTTACACTTCTCCCATGCATACCTTACACCTCTCCCATGCATACCTTACACCCCTCCCATGCATACCTTACACCCCTCCCATGCATACCTTACACCTCTCCCGTGTATACCTTACACCTCTCCCGTGTATACTTTACACTTCTCCCATGCATACCTTACACCTCTCCTGTGTATACCTTACACTTCTCCCATGCATACCTTACACCTCTCCCATGCATACCTTACACCCCTCCCATGCATACCTTACACCCCTCCCATGCATACCTTACACCCCTCCCATGTATACCTTACACCTCTCCCGTGTATAACTTACACTTCTCCCATGCATACCTTACACCTCTCCCGTGTATAACTTACACCTCTCCCATGCATACCTTACACCCCTCCCATGTATACCTTACACCTCTCCCGTGTATAACTTACACTTCTCCCATGCATACCTTACACCTCTCCCATGCATAACTTACACCTCTCCCATGTATACCTTACACCTCTTCCATGCATACCTTACACCTCTCCCATGTATACCTTACACCTCTTATGTGTATACCTTACACCTCTCCCGTGTATAACTTACACCTCTCCCGTGTATACCTTACACCTCTCCCATGTATACCTTACACCTCTCCCATGCATACCTTACACCTCTCCCATGCATACCTTACACCTCTCCCATGCATACCTTACACCTCTCCTGTGTATACCTTACACTTCTCCCATGTATACCTTACACCTCTCCCATGCATACCTTACACTTCTCCCATGCATACCTTACACCTCTCCCATGCATACCTTACACCCCTCCCATGCATACCTTACACCCCTCCCATGCATACCTTACACCTCTCCCGTGTATACCTTACACCTCTCCCGTGTATACTTTACACTTCTCCCATGCATACCTTACACCTCTCCTGTGTATACCTTACACTTCTCCCATGCATACCTTACACCTCTCCCATGCATACCTTACACCCCTCCCATGCATACCTTACACCCCTCCCATGCATACCTTACACCCCTCCCATGTATACCTTACACCTCTCCCGTGTATACCTTACACTTCTCCCATGCATACCTTACACCTCTCCCGTGTATACCTTACACCTCTCCCATGCATACCTTACACCTCTCCCATGTATACCTTACACCTCTCCCGTGTATAACTTACACTTCTCCCATGCATACCTTACACCTCTCCCATGCATAACTTACACCTCTCCCATGTATACCTTACACCTCTCCATGCATACCTTACACCTCTCCCATGTATACCTTACACCTCTTATGTGTATACCTTACACCTCTCCCGTGTATAACTTACACCTCTCCCGTGTATATCTTACACCTCTCCCATGTATACCTTACACCTCTCCCATGCATACCTTACACCTCTCCCATGCATACCTTACACCTCTCCCATGCATACCTTAACACCTCTCCCATGCATACCTAACACCTCTCCCATGCATAACTTACACCTCTCCCATGTATACCTTACACCTCTCCCATGCATACCTTACACCTCTCCCATGTATACCTTACACCTCTAGTGTATACCTTACACCTCTCCCATGCATAACTTACACCTCTCCCGTGTATACCTTACACCTCTCCCATGCATACCTTACACCTCTCCCATGCATACCTTACACCTCTCCCATGCATACCTTACACCTCTCCCATGCATACCTTACACCTCTCCCATGCATACCTTACACCTCTCCCATGTATACCTTACACCTCTCCCATGCATACCATACACCTCTCCCATGCATACCATACACCTCTCCCGTGTATAACTTACACCTCTCCCATGCATACCTTACACCTCTCCCATGCATACCATACATCTCTCCCGTGTATAACTTACACTTCTCCCATGCATACCATACACTTCTCCCATGCATACCATACACCTCTCCCATGCATACCATACACATCTCCCATGCATACCATACACCTCTCCCATGCATACCATACACCTCTCCCATGCATACCATACACATCTCCCATGCATACCATACACCTCTCCCGTGTATAACTTACACTTCTCCCATGCATATCTTACACTTCTCCCATGCATACCTTACACTTCTCCCATGCATACCTTACACCTCTCCCATGCATACCTTACACCTCTCCCATGCATACCTTACACCTCTCCCATGTATACCTTACACCTCTCCCGTGTATACCTTACACCACTCCCATGTATAACTTACACCACTCCTGTGTATACCTTACACCTCTCCTGTGCATACCTTACACTTCTCCCATACATACCTTACACCTCTCCCATGCATACCTTACACCTCTCCCATGTATACCATACACCCCTCCTGTGTATAACTTACACTTCTCCCATGCATAACTTACACCTCTCCCATGCATATCTTACACCTCTCCCATTTATACCTTACACCTCTCCTGTGTATAACTTACACTTCTCCCATGTATAACTTACACCTCTCCCATGTATACCTTACACCTCTCCCATGTATACCTTACACCTCTCCTGTGTATAACTTACACTTCTCCCATGTATAACTTACACCTCTCCCATGTATACCTTACACCTCTCCCGTGTATATCTTACACCTCTCCCGTGTATACTTTACACTTCTCCCATGCAAAACTTACACCTCTCCTGTGTATACCTTACACTTCTCCCATGCATACCTTACACCTCTCCCATGCATATCTTACACCTCTCCCGTGTATAACTTACACCTCTCCCATGCATACCTTACACCTCTCCCATGTATAACTTACACCTCTCCCATGTATACCTTACACCTCTCCCATGCATACCTTACACCTCCCCTGTGTATAACTTACACCTCTCCCATGCATACCTTACACCTCTCCCGTGTATAACTTACACCTCTCCCATGCATACCTTACACCTCCCCTGTGTATAACTTACACCTCTCCCATGCATAACTTACACCTCTCCCATGCATATCTTACACCTCTCCCATGCATACCTTACACTTCTCCCATGTATACCTTACACCTCTCCCATGTATACCTTACACCTCTCCCATGCATACCTTACACCTCTCCCATGCATATCTTACACCTCTCCCATGCATATCTTACACCTCTACCATGCATACCTTACACTTCTCCCATGCATACCTTACACTTCTCCCATGTATACCTTACACCTCTCCCGTGTATACCTTACACCACTCCCATGTATAACTTACACCACTCCTGTGTATACCTTACACCTCTCCTGTGCATACCTTACACTTCTCCCATACATACCTTACACCTCTCCCATGCATACCTTACACCTCTCCCATGTATACCATACACCCCTCCTGTGTATAACTTACACTTCTCCCATGCATAACTTACACCTCTCCCATGCAAATCTTACACCTCTCCCATTTATACCTTACACCTCTCCTGTGTATAACTTACACTTCTCCCATGTATAACTTACACCTCTCCCATGTATACCTTACACCTCTCCCATGTATACCTTACACCTCTCCTGTGTATAACTTACACTTCTCCCATGTATAACTTACACCTCTCCCATGTATACCTTACACCTCTCCCGTGTATATCTTACACCTCTCCCGTGTATACTTTACACTTCTCCCATGCATATCTTACACCTCTCCTGTGTATACCTTACACTTCTCCCATGCATACCTTACACCTCTCCCATGCATAACTTACACCTCTCCCATGCATATCTTACACCTCTCCCATGCATACCTTACACTTCTCCCATGTATACCTTACACCTCTCCCGTGTATACCCAACAATTCTCCATAATACACTTTCCCTCACAGGGACGTAGGCTTATATGATACTGCGTATCCAAAGTTACATATACTGTAGGACACAGTCAAAATCTCTACACCAAGTCCATAGAGGTTAGAGGGAATGTTTATGGGGTGCACCCACTATGTTATTCTGACCTTATCTGTATCATCTTGCAGAACTTGTCTGACATTTCATTCATTCATGCAGCGAAAATGTCAACGCAATGACAACATTGGGGCAGAATTCTGAAACCGTATCCAAAAATGTCTACATCGATCATGCCAGCATGATAAAATTAATGCAATTAACATGGGGAAATAGCGGCTCTTATTTTTTTTATGTTGAGTGTAGACAAATTTATGCAAATCGATAGTGTACAACAAAGTGTTCTTTACTGTGAATTGTTGATACAGTGGAACACGAACATCTGCAAAACCTGGTCAAAACCAGCGACCTTCACAAACCAGCAGAGCTGGATAGCTTCCTCACACGAATGAATTCGACCCAACAGCGATGAGGGGCAAGTGATTTGAAGTCCACCACCTTTATCCACTAGGCCACGGAGTAGTAACTAAATTAAATTAACATTTTTATATCTGGATAATTTTGTTTACCTTCAAGGTATCAAGAACCACACTGATTTTCTATGATTGTCTTGTACCTCTGCACTAAATAATACATAGATATACACGCAACAAAATTCCTAATCGGTCACCTTGTGTTTAACCCTTTCCCTCATAGAAGCACCTCTTGACACCATTACCAATACGACATACATTAACCCTTTCCCTCGTAGAAGCACCTCTTGACACCATTACCAATACGACATACATTAACCCTTTCCCTCATAGAAGCACCTCTTGACGCCATTACCAATACGACATACATTAACCCTTTCCCTCGTAGAAGCACCTCTTGACGCCATTACCAATACGACATACATTAACCCTTTCCCTCGTAGAAGCACCTCTTGACGCCATTACCAATACGACATACATTAACCCTTTCCCTCGTAGAAGCACCTCTTGACGCCATTACCAATACGACATACATTAACCCTTTCCCTCATAGAAGCACCTCTTGACGCCATTACCAATACGACATACATTAACCCTTTCCCTCATAGAAGCACCTCTTGACGCCATTACCAATACGACATACATTAACCCTTTCCCTCATAGAAGCACCTCTTGACGCCATTACCAATACGACATACATTAACCCTTTCCCTCATAGAAGCACCTCTTGACGCCATTACCAATACGACATACATTAACCCTTTCCCTCGTAGAAGCACCTCTTGACACCATTACCAATACGACATACATTAACCCTTTCCCTCGTAGAAGCACCTCTTGACACCATTACCAATACGACATACATTAACCCTTTCCCTCATAGAAGCACCTCTTGACGCCATTACCAATACGACATACATTAACCCTTTCCCTCGTAGAAGCACCTCTTGACACCATTACCAATACGACATACATTAACCCTTTCCCTCATAGAAGCACCTCTTGACGCCATTACCAATACGACATACATTAACCCTTTCCCTCATAGAAGCACCTCTTGACGCCATTACCAATACGACATACATTAACCCTTTCCCTCATAGAAGCACCTCTTGACGCCATTACCAATACGACATACATTAACCCTTTCCCTCATAGAAGCACCTCTTGACGCCATTACCAATACGACATACATTAACCCTTTCCTCATAGAAGCACCTCTTGACGCCATTACCAATACGACATACATTAACCCTTTCCCTCATAGAAGCACCTCTTGACGCCATTACCAATACGACATACATTAACCCTTTCCCTCATAGAAGCACCTCTTGACGCCATTAGCAATACGACATACATTAACCCTTTCCCTCATAGAAGCACCTCTTGCCGCCATTACTAATACAACATACATTGACAAGGTAGTAGCCAGAATCTCATGTAGTCCCAGTAATATATATGGAGGTGGGATAGATATGGTGACTACTTATCCACTGCATGATAGCTAAATGGCTGTGGTTTGTATGGAGATATAATAGTATATTAACCTAAATCTCATGTAGTCCCAGTAATATCTATGGAGGTGGGATAGATATGGTGACTACTTATCCACTGCATGATAGCTAAATGGCTGTCGTTTGCATGGAGATATAATAGTATATTAACATAAATGTCTATGACGGAAAGGGTTAAATGGCTGTGGTTTGTATGGAGATATAATAGTATATTAACCTAAATCTCTATGACGGAAAGGGTTAAATGGCTGTGGTTTGTATGTAGGTATAATAGTATATTAATAACCATATAGTGTCAATATTCATACAATCTTGTATCAGCTTATTTGATACATTTTATTACTGATGCATATGCAATAAATTGCTGTATATCGTATGGAATAAAATGCTTTAAATGAAAATATTTTGATGATATTGTACGATTATTAGTTGGGCTCCCAATATTATAAAAACACCAGATGACCGATTTTTTTTTTATATTTCGGGTTTTACGCCTGCATCAGCACCATTTTGGACTATATCGCCGACGGGCAGTTTACCTAACAACACCTTTCCTGGGCAGGCTCCAACGGTTAACCAGTACTTGGGTGCACCAACCTCCGTAAGAAACTGCCAACTTTTTCATATAAATGAGACACGGTCTGAGCGGGGCTCGAACCCGTGACCATCAGTGATGATAGGTTACAGTGGTATACAAGTCAGCGACCGTAACCACTCGACCACGGAGGCGGACAGATGACCGATTAGGAATTTTGTTGAGTGTATATTGAACAGTTTGCTTCAATTTCAAGCTATAAAATATACCACAGTATCTGAAAATATTCCCAGGGAGGGTAGGGTGACCTAAGAAATCTGCTTAATAGAAATATCATACTTTGTACATTTCACAGGTAATTGATCATGTTATAATGGTTACCTGACAATCAGGTCCAATAAAGTACAGGTAATCAACACTTCCAATCAAATCCAATTACGAACAGGTAATCAACACCTCTGATCAAATCAACATTATCTTCTTCAGCACAAAACAAGCTACAATGTGCATAGACTGGTGTACCGCATAATTATCTACTCATTACCCACATACCTTATAAATATACACAACCAGCCCAATATGGATACACAATGAACTAAATATTTCAGTTGCTTATTACAATAGGCATTCATTCTCGAGATACTTCTTTTCTACTTTTAAGAATTCTGCTTTAACCCATTCAACCCCAAGTATCTGACATGGACTGATCCATGATATTTTCAGACCATTTAATTAAATAGAAAATTACATTTGGACCAGTTCATTTATCAAAATGGGTAATTGTTGTGTAAAATTAGTAATATTACTGGCAAAAAGTGCAGATCCTGATGAGACGACTCGTCACGAGCCGGTTCATCTGGATCTACACTTTTTGTAAGCCTATTGAGAGGCCTGTGGTGTTGAAAGGGTTAAACACATGCAAGAGGTTCTCATGTATCACATATCACTAACGTAGTTATTTTATCTGACCTAACACTGTAGTATGTACATGACCTAACATTGTAGTATGTACACAACCTAACATTGTAGTATGTACATGACCTAACATTGTAGTATGTACACAACCTAACATTGTAGTATGTACATGACCTAACATTGTAGTATGTACACAACCTAACATTGTAGTATGTACATGACCTAACATTGTAGTATGTACATGACCTAACATTGTAGTATGTACACGACCTAACATTGTAGTATGTACACGACCTAACATTGTAGTATGTACACGACCTAACATTGTAGTATGTACACAACCTAACATTGTAATATGTACATGACCTAACATTGTAGTATGTACATGACCTAACATTGTAGTATGTACATGACCTAACATTGTAGTATGTACATGACCTAACATTGTAGTATGTACACAACCTAACATTGTAGTATGTACATGACCTAACATTGTAGTATGTACATGACCTAACATTGTAGTATGTACACGACCTAACATTGTAGTATGTACACGACCTAACATTGTAGTATGTACACGACCTAACATTGTAGTATGTACACAACCTAACATTGTAATATGTACATGACCTAACATTGTAGTATGTACATGACCTAACATTGTAGTATGTACATGACCTAAACATTGTAGTATGTACACACACACACACACACTATTATGCAATCTGATAAAACAAACTGGGAACAGTTGATACAATCGAACATGAAAATGAATCAACTGAAGGTGCAGCTGTTAAAATGAATTGTTGGGCTTCAGGGCATCAATTGTTGACACTAGTGTTAATTTGCTGCGCTGGGTTGCATTCTTACATAAGGTAATATGCACGACCTAACATTGTAGTATGTACATGACCTAACATTGTAGTGCTGGGTTGCATTCTTACATACGGTAATATGCACGACCTAACATTGTAGTATGTACATCACAGTACATGACCTAACATTGTAGTGCTGGGTTGCATTCTTACATACGGTAATATGCACGACCTAACATTGTAGTATGTACATGACCTAACATTGTAGTGCTGGGTTGCATTCTTACATACGGTATCTTAATTTTATGTCACAAGCCCTACTTTCTAGGAAATATAATATGCTCATTTCGCCTATGGAATGCGAAAGGTTAAAAAGCATTCAGTGAAAACACATGCAATACCTCCTCATGTGTATTTACATTGTCACCGATCATTGGTATTAAAAGATGGAGGCCAGTGCTTTCACTTTGTTATCACATAAAAGATGGAGGCCAGTGCTTTCACTTTGTTATGATTCAGTTAAAAGATGGAGGCCAGTGCTTTCACTTTGTTATTGATTCAGTTAAAAGATGGAGGCCAGTGCTTTCACTTTGTTATTGATTCAGTTAAAAGATGGAGGCCAGTGCTTTCACTTTGTTATTGATTCAGTTAAAAGATGGAGGCCAGTGCTTTCACTTTGTTATTGATTCAGTTAAAAGATGGAGGCCAGTGCTTTCACTTTGTTATTGATTCAGTTAAAAGATGGAGGCCAGTGCTTTCACTTTGTTATTGATTCAGTTAAAAGATGGAGGCCAGTGCTTTCACTTTGTTATTGATTCAGTTAAAAGATGGAGGCCAGTGCTTTCACTTTGTTATTGATTCAGTTAAAAGATGGAGGCCAGTGCTTTCACTTTGTTATTGATTCAGTTAAAAGATGGAGGCCAGTGCTTTCACTTTGTTATTGATTCAGTTAAAAGATGGAGGCCAGTGCTTTCACTTTGTTATTGATTCAGTTAAAAGATGGAGGCCAGTGCTTTCACTTTGTTATTGATTCAGTTAAAAGATGGAGGCCAGTGCTTTCACTTTGTTATTGATTCAGTTAAAAGATGGAGGCCAGTGCTTTCACTTTGTTATTGATTCAGTTAAAAGATGGAGGCCAGTGCTTTCACTTTGTTATTGATTCAGTTAAAAGATGGAGGCCAGTGCTTTCACTTTGTTATTGATTCAGTTAAAAGATGGAGGCCAGTGCTTTCACTTTGTTATTGATTCAGTTAAAAGATGGAGGCCAGTGCTTTCACTTTGTTATTGATTCAGTTAAAAGATGGAGGCCAGTGCTTTCACTTTGTTATTGATTCAGTTAAAAGATGGAGGCCAGTGCTTTCACTTTGTTATTGATTCAGTTAAAAGATGGAGGCCAGTGCTTTCACTTTGTTATTGATTCAGTTAAAAGATGGAGGCCAGTGCTTTCACTTTGTTATTGATTCAGTTAAAAGATGGAGGCCAGTGCTTTCACTTTGTTATTGATTCAGTTAAAAGATGGAGGCCAGTGCTTTCACTTTGTTATTGATTCAGTTAAAAGATGGAGGCCAGTGCTTTCACTTTGTTATTGATTCAGTTAAAAGATGGAGGCCAGTGCTTTCACTTTGTTATTGATTCAGTTAAAAGATGGAGGCCAGTGCTTTCACTTTGTTATTGATTCAGTTAAAAGATGGAGGCCAGTGCTTTCACTTTGTTATTGATTCAGTTAAAAGATGGAGGCCAGTGCTTTCACTTTGTTATTGATTCAGTTAAAAGATGGAGGCCAGTGCTTTCACTTTGTTATTGATTCAGTTAAAAGATGGAGGCCAGTGCTTTCACTTTGTTATTGATTCAGTTAAAAGATGGAGGCCAGTGCTTTCACTTTGTTATTGATTCAGTTAAAAGATGGAGGCCAGTGCTTTCACTTTGTTATTGATTCAGTTAAAAGATGGAGGCCAGTGCTTTCACTTTGTTATTGATTCAGTTAAAAGATGGAGGCCAGTGCTTTCACTTTGTTATTGATTCAGTTAAAAGATGGAGGCCAGTGCTTTCACTTTGTTATTGTTCAAAAGATGGAGGCCAGTGCTTTCACTTTGTTATTGATTCAGTTAAAAGATGGAGGCCAGTGCTTTCACTTTGTTATTGATTCAGTTAAAAGATGGAGGCCAGTGCTTTCACTTTGTTATTGATTCAGTTAAAAGATGGAGGCCAGTGCTTTCACTTTGTTATTGATTCAGTTAAAAGATGGAGGCCAGTGCTTTCACTTTGTTATTGATTCAGTTAAAAGATGGAGGCCAGTGCTTTCACTTTGTTATTGATTCAGTTAAAAGATGGAGGCCAGTGCTTTCACTTTGTTATTGATTCAGTTAAAAGATGGAGGCCAGTGCTTTCACTTTGTTATTGATTCAGTTAAAAGATGGAGGCCAGTGCTTTCACTTTGTTATTGATTCAGTTAAAAGATGGAGGCCAGTGCTTTCACTTTGTTATTGATTCAGTTAAAAGATGGAGGCCAGTGCTTTCACTTTGTTATTGATTCAGTTAAAAGATGGAGGCCAGTGCTTTCACTTTGTTATTGATTCAGTTAAAAGATGGAGGCCAGTGCTTTCACTTTGTTATTGATTCAGTTAAAAGATGGAGGCCAGTGCTTTCACTTTGTTATTGATTCAGTTAAAAGATGGAGGCCAGTGCTTTCACTTTGTTATTGATTCAGTTAAAAGATGGAGGCCAGTGCTTTCACTTTGTTATTGATTCAGTTAAAAGATGGAGGCCAGTGCTTTCACTTTGTTATTGATTCAGTTAAAAGATGGAGGCCAGTGCTTTCACTTTGTTATTGATTCAGTTAAAAGATGGAGGCCAGTGCTTTCACTTTGTTATTGATTCAGTTAAAAGATGGAGGCCAGTGCTTTCACTTTGTTATTGATTCAGTTAAAAGATGGAGGCCAGTGCTTTCACTTTGTTATTGATTCAGTTAAAAGATGGAGGCCAGTGCTTTCACTTTGTTATTGATTCAGTTACCATTTATTTCTTACATGTACACTTAATTAAGAGTTAACATTATTTGCACATCCTCTTTTTGAAACACAAATACACATGATATTGCTGTCACCGGTTACCAGTACAGTCAAACCTGTGTTAGTGGTCACCTCTATTAACCCATTTCATTCTGGATACCGTTCAAACAGTATTTGCAAAGAACATAGAGCGAGATCAGCTGCCACGGAATGTGCCGACTGATCAGGCTCTATGCTGTTTTACTATTCAGATGATCTTGCTAAGACATTTAGCTATGTAGCAAACAACATAGATCCTGATCAGCATGCAGCGTCACGCTGCGGCTGATCTGGATCTATGTTGTTTGCAAAAGCCTTTAAATGTATCCAGAATGAAATGGGTTAAGCAGCCAACCTGTATTAAGCAGCCAGTTTCAAGATTCCCAATATGTTAGTTTACTATACATTTGACCTCTATTAAGCAGCCACCTGCGCTAAGCAGCCACTTTCAGTGATTCCCTTGGCTGACTGCTTAAGACAGGTTTGACTATATACCCTAGTCCTATATATAAGACCTCTACATAATTTTGTTGAGGTCTTATCTTTGATGCTCATTTGAAAAATGCCTTGATAGTAAAATGTCACATTTTTCAAGTCTAAATATTTGGACTACGGTATACCCACAATGCTCCAGGTCAACTTGTACCCAAGTCAACTCCTACCCCATACCCAAGTCTACTCATACCCATGGCAAGTCAACTCATACCCCGTACCCTAGTCAACTCATACCCATGGCAAGTCTACTCATACCCATGGCAAGTCAACTCATACCCATAGCAAGTCAACTCATACCCATAGCAACTCATACCCTGTACCCAAGTCAACTCAAACCCATGGCAAGTCACAGGGCAAGTCAACTCAAACCCATGGCAAGTCAACTCAAACCCATGGCAAGTCAATTTGTACCCTTTACCCAAGTCAACTCGTACCCAAGTCAACTTGTACCCTGTACCCAAGTCAACTCGTACCCGTACCCAAGTCAACTCGTACCATGTACCCAAGTCAACTTGTACCCCGTTCCCATGTCAACTCGTACCAAAGTCAACTCGTACCCATGACATGTCAACTCGTACCCATGACATGTCAACTCGTACCCATGACATGTTAACTCGTACCCATGTCAACTCATACCCACAACAAGTCAACTCGTACCCATTCCATATTTTGACCCCAAAATAAGTACGAGTTGACCAAAAGAATGGGTACGAGTTAGGGCAAGTCAATTCGTACCCACCCCATATCTTTATATTGTGTAATCAGCAGCACTGAAAGGTTGATTGATTGAACAATTACAGCAGTAATTGATCTGTTTTTTTCGAAACTTAAACAGGTTATAACTATTTTCTAGTCAACAATTACTATTATAGAGTAAGACAAAACATGTCTCTATGTTACGTTAATCTGTATTGGATGTATTTCACATGCATTATATAAACATCGGATTGATGAACGGATTCTCACAGACGGATCTGTAGACCAATGGTAACACGCCGGACTGGTAATCCAGGGATCACAGGTTCGAGCCCCCATCTGACCCTAATATAATTAACAGTTCATGTGTACAAGTTGCCATATGTTGGTGTTGGGTCTAACTTTACTCTACCTGAGAATTATTAGTTCATTGAAGTGTGCGGTTAATTTACATGCAATTTAAATTGTCACTGGAGGTAACCACATTACTGCATTAGGGTAATAGCGGTGCTTTACTTTTGTACTATGGTTATTAATATTATGATAACAGGATAACATAATGTTTGAATGTAAACTGGAAAATTTGTCAAAAATAGAAAAAGCATGTGTACGAGTTGACCAAAATGGGTGTGAGTTGACCAGTTATCGCAACGATATGATTATCGGATAATATATGCGACATTCACATTGTACAGTTGACGAGTTGTATGCTTTTGAGTCTTCATTTTAGCAGGTCACGTATACACCTACACATATGGATAAATAAGATCAAACATGATCAGGTTCAACGTTGGATCATGATTGTTTGGAAACGCATATAAAACATATATTAAAAATGGTTTGTAGAAATGAATAAAACAAATAAATATTACCCCACCCACTTCATAATTGAAAGTAATTGGTTACGAAATCAGACGCAGCAGCTTATTACATAAAACATGTTCTGTACATAATAGTACATGGTTAGTAGTACGCACACGCAACAAAATGATATACAGATAAATCGGTAAAACCACTTATTCGCATATAATTCACAAATAACTCACCATTCTTGTATAACAACAAATATTTTCTTATTTAGAAATTACAGTACCGCCCTCGTTCGGACTCTAAGATACTTAGATACGAACCGTAACTCATGATTAATTATTCATTCCGGACAGTATGTGTATGGATTGCACCCCTTGGTGCCAATAGTGTTTATAAAAAGTGTTTGTGTTTGTTTATTATAGACGGATCTGTAGTCCAGTGGTAATAAGCTAGACTGGTAATCCAGGGATCGCAGGTTCGATCCCCCGTCTGACCTAATAAAACTAACAGTCTTTCAGATGGGAATTTAAACCGAGGTCTCGTGTCGGCGCTGTACCTACACCGTGCACGTAAAAGAACCAGAGGAAACTCTAGAATGAGTCTCTGTCTGTATCATTGCACTATCCTCCAAAAGTATAAAATGACTAATCTCGTCAGGAGGCGTCGCTCATATGGGCAAACGGTAGCGACGATAAACGTAACGCATCAGGTAGATTCAATTAGATTGGATTGCTCCAGCTTCTTTGTAATATCTCACGATCCAAATTACAGTTAAAACAATCTATCCGGAATATTAATTATATACACAGTTCACTGTCAAAGTATAATTCCTTATCCATCGAAATCAATATCGATAAAATTGAATGGACAAAGTAATGTTTAAGGAATCATTTTCACGCAATTGAACACACGACAGATACACTGTCTGATTCACTCATTTCAACAGAAAGCGAGGAATAGAATTTAAATAAATGTCTGTAATCTGTATTCGAGTAGTCCCTGGGCCAAGTACACTATACGCACACGCAACCTTGTACATCTTCAACCCGTGGAATAAATACACTGTCATTACAATTAGACAAATCTTAAACTTGGAAAATAAGAACAACACGCTGTTTGCCCAAAGTTCTGATCGGTAACTTTAAAATACGTCCCTGGGCCAAGTACACAGTACGCACACGCAACCTTGTAAATCTTCAACCCGTGGAATAAATACATTGTCATTACAATTAGACAAATCTTAAACTTGGAAAATAAGAACAACACGCAGCTTGCCCAAAGGTCTGCTCGGTAACTTTAAAATAATCCATAATAATATCTTCCTTGAATACAAGTATTCAAAATGAGAAGACCATAGGCATAACTTGTTGTTCTTATTCCATTGAAGACCACACTTTCAATTATCTGACACGAGCTTATCATGGGTAAGTATGGGGATCTACTTTGGTTGACATGACAACTACAGTGTAGGGTTGGGTGGGTGGGCACCATAGTATATATCCGGACATCATTAACGGGGTTACCTATATGGGCTGGTTCAGTCAGTCTGGACAAAGGGCATCATAGTATATATCCGGACATCATTAACGGGGTTACCTATATGGACTGGTTCAGTCACATTGGACGAAGGACATCATTAACGGGGTTATCTATATGGACTGGTTCAGTCAGACTGGACAAAGGACATCATAGTATATATCCGGACATCATTAACGGGGTTACCTATATGGACTGGTTCAGTCAGACTGGACAAAGGACATCATAGTATATATCCGGACATCATTAACGGGGTCACCTATATGGGCTGGTTCAGTCAGTCTGGACAAAGGGCATCATAGTATATATCCGGACATCATTAACGGGGTCACCTATATGGACTGGTTCAGTCAGACTGGACAAAGGGCATCATAGTATATACCCGGACACCATTAACGTGGTTACCTGATTGGACTCATTTCATCAGCGGATCTACCCGGACATTGCCTCTATGGGTGGTCCAGTCGGGCTGGAGTAGGATGCGGTACTTTTTGATCAATGCATATAGCATACTCATTAGTAAATAGCATACAGCCCCGCCATGGAGCAGAATGTGCGGATGTAATCTCAATATAGAGCAGGGAAATTCAACTTTCCTAAAACATGTCAAAAATGTATGTGACCATCAATTTTAAGAGTAAGCCATATATGAAGAGTTGGAATCCGGTGTCATTTATAACCTATGTGACGTCAAATCTTCTGGGGGTCAAATCCGATGGCATCTCACTTTCCTTATGCATGTCATATGTGGTGAGGAAGCTATATGTATATTATTAAAATAAGGTGTCATCTCTTTCTGATATGACCTAGATATGGGGGTCAAATCCAATGACATTTCCCTCCTTTAAGTATGTCATATATACAGGTGACGGTTACTTCTAACAAACACTGGACAATGGCTAGACATACAATGTTCATTAAGGAAAGCTTCAAAAATAATTAAATACATACATGTATCATAATTTAGTTTATTTTTCGATACTCTTTCCAAAACCAAAGTGTTTCTAAATTAATGAAAACACAGTTCATTTGACAATGTCATGGTTTTGTTAATCAATTCTTCTTGTCAATCCATATTTATATTTATTGATACTTCTTGAAGGGTGCACCCGCGCACTGAAGCCATCGATACCTGCTGCCACCACACGGCACACTGAGAGTGGTGGTGATGATTCTGTCACCATAGGTGTTGTAATTGATTCGAACGGGCACCGCCCCATCTACGTCGTACGGATGTATGGTGTCATTCTAAAATAAAATAAAAACACAATGGTTGATAAGAAATACATGCGTTTAAAATTCCATTAAAAAGGTCATTAAAAATGTTAACAAGTTTTTCTGGAAACAGTTTCAAGTTTCAAACATGGCTGAGTAAATGATAAGCAACAACAGAAGGGTCCGTAGTTTAGTGGTTAACACGTTGAACACCCAGGAATCACAGGTTCGATCCCATCTGACCCTACTAATAATAACAACAGTCTTTCAGATAGTGACTATAAAGCGAGGCCCCGTGTCGGTGCTTTACACCATGCACGTAAAAGAACCCGAGGAGACTCTTAAATGCGTCTCTGTCTGTATTGCACTATCCTTTAAACTCTAAAATGACCCATCTCTTCACGAGGAGTCGCTCATATGGGCATCCGGTAGCGAAGATGTAAAACGTAAAACACACAATGTTTTGTAGATCTGGTTATAATTGTGAGAAATATGTATTCACATCATTCAGCGGTTAATTTGATTGACAATTCAAGGCTTGAAACAATTTACATGAACAAATGGCATCGGAAATAAAATATATTGGAATAAGCCCCTAACTCGCAATGTAGCCCTTGCTACAAGGGTCGTGAACAATAATACATTGGTAATCGTATCTCAATCTTTAACATTCACAAGCTGGCTCTGAGACACATGTATATCAATTATACTGGTACAGCAACCAATCACGTTCGAGATCTCATTCCGGATGGAATCTATCGCTACGAGGGAGAGAGAAGAGGCAATGTGGAATTTAAATGCCTTGCATAAGGGCACACTTGTAACGGCTACAGCTGGGCGCGAACCCATGGCCTATCAAACCTGAAGCGAACGCGCTACCACTGCGCTATCACGACTTCCACTGAATCTCATAATAAAATGGTTAATATTCAGTGAGATGTTGGACATGTCGATTATTGTCATAGTAATGGATTCCAATACACAACTATGATTATCTGTCGTCCAACACGGTTAAGTTCATCATTCTTCAATAAACGGCAGTGGCCATATTCGTTACACTACACTACACAATATTCAGTGATAGCTTGGACCAAATGCCGCGCGTGGATCGTAGTAACAATCAGGCACGCGATGTTACGCTGTAAATAATGTACATATACCGGGGCGTGGTTAACTTACCATACAGACGGATCTATAGCCCAGTGGTAACATGCATGACTGGTAATCCAGGGATCGCAGGTTCGATCCCCCGTCTGACCCTAATAAAATTAATAGTCTTTCAGATGGGACGTTAAACCGAGGTCTCGTGTCGGTGCTTTACACCGTGCACGTAAAAGAACCAGAGGAGACTCTGGAATGGGTCTCTGTCTGTATCATGCACTATCCTCCAAAATCTAAAATAATTAATCTCTTCAGGAGGCGTCGCTCATATGGGCAACCGGTAGCGACGATAAATAAACGTAAAACACACACTTATCATATGAAGATACAAATTTAAAGCGACATTACATCATGAAACGCTTTTCATAATGGTCAGCTACGCTCCTGAACTGACGTGCGTTTATTATTGGAGTCTATAGTAAGGGCGTGCTAATTTAGTTTAGTTTAAATCAATATAAATAAATATGTACAGACACAAAGGACAATATATAATGGTATATATGTACCATGAATAAATATTCAGGACACGCGCGTTGTACATTACGCATGGCTGTTGAGCATATTTACATTATTTTGTTATGTCAACTTCCGATTAAATCCATTTTCGTTTGTATAGCTATACAATAGATATGTACAGTTCATAATGAACGAATAAATATGTTTAAACCAACAAACGTCGTATTCGGAGGCAAATACCATAATATAGGAAATTACATTCTGTACACGACAGTGTATTGTCGCTTTAAATGAATCAGAATTGTAACAGTAATTAAAACGTTCAGTTTGATCATGAGCTTATAACTTGTACATAGAACTTCCAAATGTTACTTACATTGCTTGTCAGCTGTGGACGCTGCTCTTACACCATGCCAAATGCCATCTCAGTCGCAACGCCATCACACCACTACCACTACCGCCGTCCTCCACCACCCCCGCCCCACCTCGTGCACCTTAAGCATCCCGTCGAACATAGCCCCACCGTTCCCACCTGCGTTGCCTGCGGGAGCGGCGGTGGCGGCGGTGGGGTGCTGCGACGGGGGCATCGACGTATGGGGCTGCAACGGGAGCATCGATGTTCGCGGTAACGGGTGCAGTGACCTGTGGAATGGCGGTGGCTTGTGCGGCAGAGGCGTATGTTGCATGTGCGGCGATGTAATGTGCTGCCCCATCAGCATGGGCAGTTTCATGTACAGCTGCAGCAGCGTGGACGGAAGCGTAGGCAGCAGCGTAGGCTATAGCATTTGCCTGGGCGGCAATGATCTGGGCAGCGATGTTGGCAGCGACATTATTTTCTGGGCCAACACCAGCAAACACAGCTCCATCATTGTCACCACCACCTCCTATATAAGCTAATGAGAACATCTGAAAGAGAACATGTAATATATCAGATGAGGAATCACGGAGAATTCTGAAAGCTGGTTTCGAAGACTTCGAGCATACCCATAGGTAAGAGAGGCATACGTGACCGAATGGTTAAGGTCTTTGGCTTCAGATCATTTACCCCTCACCGCTGTAGGTTCGAATATAATTATGTCATGTGCACACTTTATCCTAGTGGCCTCCAGAAGGTCAGAGGTTCTATCGGGGTGACCGTCCGTGCATGATACATCACTCGATGGGACGGGGGTGACAACAAGGATTATGTTCGACCAAAATAATAACTGGTTTGTTCAACAAATGGTGCAGCTATTATAATTTGAGAAAAAAAACTTCCTAAATTAAGACAGTAAATGCGCAAGCTTTTTCCATCAAACTGTACCCATTTTGAACTTAACAAACTATTTCCTGTGGAACGTACACGTCGGTGTCAAGTCAGGGGTCGGAGGTTCGATCACTCGCTGTGCCATACTAAAATGATATTTCGGATGATACTTTATACTGAGTATCGTATCAGTGCTGTACACCGTGTATGTAAAATAACACAGAGGACACTCTGGAATGGGTCTCCGCCTGTATCATTGCACTAACCTCCAAAATCTAAAATGTCTTAAAGTTACACATCCTTGCTGGGAGGGGCGAAACATATAATGTGAGCTTGCCCGTCATTCTGAACGATACACTCGTAATGAACATAATCCACCCCGAATCATGCTATTATGCTAAAATGCGTCTTAATGTGTAACGGTACTAAGATAGTTCATTGTTCATAACTGATCCAAAGGTACATATAAGTATAACCAGTCATACAGATATAACGATACACTCGCCCCCTCCCTCATGCTATTGTGTTACTATAATGATAAGTGCAAGCACATTGGTGGATCAATTGTACTTGTATGGCTATATATATATATTAATTATGATATCGAAATAGATACATATAAACTATATAAAATTATATTTAAAAAGTGATAACAATTTTTTAGATCCGCGACGTGACTGTAATAGTCATTAAATTAACTTTCTTGGAACATATTATCTATATATACATTAAATCATTTTATATATCATGCAATATTTATTTACACTGTAGCTTGCATATATATATGTATGTATATATACATGTATATAGTTATATTGTAACGTTGATCTTGTAAAGTAGCACACATACATAAATAATCTACTCACTTCTTCTAAGCAGTTTGTAGTTCGGCAGGAATAATAACCAATAATGACGTCGTCAAGCTGATGCCGTCGTGAACGTCACACCGGATGTACCGGAAACCTTTGCTTCTGAGCGCGCATTATGTGTCTTCCTTTTAGCCTTCATTGAGTGACTGAACACGTGAGAGCGGTTGGATTATATGTTACTCATTCCAGCAGAAATATGAACGCCCGATTTCAACTCATACATAAAATGCCCGAAATATTTCAACACCGGTGACAGGAAATGGCAGGTATATCATGCTCGACTACGTACTAGGTGTAGTTCATTAAACCAACATGTGTTCGATAAAACATTTCTCCATCACCCCTCTGTCAATGTGGTCTTCCTGAGGGTAACCATCATTTTTTCTTTGAATGTCTCTACTATAATGACATCAGAATGCGTCTACTTGCAAATATTTCTAAATATTGTACCATAACGTTATACACTCTATTACACGGAGACCGGAACCGCAGCGATGATTGCAACGCAAACATATTTCAAGCAGTCCAAAACTACATCCGGGAGAGCAGACGATTTTCATGAGCATCTGTTCACTAAATGTTGCATGCTTGCCTCTGCCATTGAACTATCCGAATGAATCTATCATATTCCTTATTCTATCATTTCTTCTTTCTTCTGAGTCAATCTCACTTTCAACCTTCTAAATTAGTTACTATATGTACTTGTTTCTATGGAAGCCCTGGAGGGACATTTAAAATTAAAACTTAATAATTCTATCTTAATATTTAAAATTTATATTTTCAAACTTAATGCTTAATATTTAAAAATTAAAACTTGACATTCAAAAGCATTGAAGAGACTCGTTGACATTGAAGCCACGAGGTAGCGGCAGTTCAAGGCGGCAAAGTAAGTAACATTAATATATTGTGTGTGTCTCTTTTTTAATCCTTAAGACGGTAACTTGGATGAAAACTAATAAGTATTGCCTCATTAATCAGTTGATATTGATAATAGATCTTCAAACGACATTTTGCCGAAGGTAAAGTTGGTAGTGGTTGATGTAACAGCCATAGCATGTGTTTTATAACGCTGTATTTTATTTCATTTCTTTTTCATTAAAGGACGTGAACATGGAAAGCACGATGTTATTTGCCTTCCTGGTTTTATTGAACGTTGCTCCCGTGTCAACAGTTGTGCCATCACCATTGCCATCAGAAAACGGAAGCACCAGATTAGAACTGATTGCCCAGTACGTTTATGCTGGTTTTAAGTAC
Organism: Archivesica marissinica; assembly: GCA_014843695.1. Classification (NCBI taxonomy): domain Eukaryota; kingdom Metazoa; phylum Mollusca; class Bivalvia; order Venerida; family Vesicomyidae; genus Archivesica; species Archivesica marissinica. Next base: position 14,628,630 of record CM026387.1, read on the forward strand.
GCATAGATTGTTTTACTCCTCCTATGTCGACATAATATATGCCTTGGCCTTCGTCAGTTAAAGCGGATACTTCGTTCTAACAATTTACGACGTCGTTTTGTATTCTGGGGCCACAACAGTCGTCAGCCAACGTCTACTGGGGCCACAACAGTCGTCAGACAAACATATATGGAGAAGCAAAAGGGTTGGACCACAAGTTTTAACAACATTAGTTTCAGCCCGCCCCAAAATGTGAACATTAAAACTGTTACAAAACTCCTCTTATGTCGACATGACATAATATATGCCTTGGCCTTCGTCAGTTAAAGCGGATACTTCGTTCTAACAATTTACGACGTCGCTTTGTTACATATACTCCATTAGAAATCATACAAGAAACTATAGAAAAAGAAATACAGTTTAGCGGAGACTGCTTAGGGTACCGAAGTATGTGGAGGCGTCTGGAAACTGATTATCATTTAAAAGTGAAAAGAGATGATGCTATGATGTTGCTTAAATTAATTGATCCAGACGTTGTTCGTTTAAGGAAAGCGCATACGCTTAAACGAAGGAAGTACCTCGTCCCAGGACCCAACTATGTGTGGCACATCGATGGTTACGATAAATTAAAACCATTTGGTTTGTGCATCCATGGGGCGATGGATGGATACAGTAGAAGAGTCACGTGGTTAGAAGTTGGTCCTACAAATAATAATCCAAAAATAATAGCGAATTATTATCTTGATACGGTAGCAAGTTATGGATTCGTTCCAAGAATTGTGTGCGCAGATCGTGGAACAGAACATTTAAGCATTAGTTTTCTCCAGCCCTTTTTCAGAAATGATCATAGTGATTCCATGGCTGGTGTGAAGAGTTTCATGTACGGTAAAAGCACCGCAAATCAGCGTATTGAACGTTGGTGGGGATATTTAAAGCAACAAGGAATAAGTTGGTGGATGAATACGTTGAAGGATTTGAGAGCTCGAGGACGATTTATACGTCAAACATTCTTCATGTAGAATGCTTGCGGTTTTCTGTGACAGATGTTCTTCAAGCGGAACTTGATCGTATTGCTATCCATTGGAATTTACACAATGTGCGAACACAAAAACATATAGACACTTGTACTGGAAGATCGGAACTGCTGTTTCATATACCAGAACTAACAGGTTCTGTTGATTACTGGAAGACCGGAACTGCTGTTTCATATACCAGAACTAACAGGTTCTGTTGATTATGGTGTTGAAGTTGATTTGGATGACGTTGAAATTTGCCATGAACAATACACAATACCTAAGAAAATATGTAGTAATGCTTTCAAGGAGTTGGCTTACATTCTGAAGCCAGACATACAATTCTATCTCAATATTTAAAATTTATATTTTCAAACTTAATGCTTAATATTTAAAAATTAAAACTTGACATTCAAAAGCATTGATCTAAAAGCATATCTACATTACATTAAGCGTAACATATTCCTACACTTGTAGTTATCTACGTTACATTAAGCGTAACATATTCCTACACTTGTAGTTCTCTACATTACATTAAGCGTACCATATTCCTACACTTGTAGTTATCTACATTACATTAAGCATAACATATTCCTACACTTGTAGTTATCTACATTACATTAAGCGTAACATATTCCTACACTTGTAGTTATCTACATTACATTAAGCGTAACATATTCCTACACTTGTAGTTATCTACATTACATTAAGCATAACATATTCCTACACTTGTAGTTCTCTACATTACATTAAGCGTAACATATTCCTACACTTGTAGTTATCTACATTACATTAAGCGTAACATATTCCTACACTTGTAGTTATCTACGTTACATTAAGCGTAACATATTCCTACACTTGTAGTTATCTACGTTACATTAAGCGTACCATATTCCTACACTTGTAGTTATCTACATTACATTAAGCGTAACATATTCCTACACTTGTAGTTATCTACATTACATTAAGCGTAACATATTCCTACACGTGTAGTTCTCTACATTACATTAAGCGTAACATATTCCTACACGTGTAGTTATCTACATTACATTAAGCGTAACATATTCCTACACTTGTAGTTATCTACGTTACATTAAGCGTAACATATTCCTACACTTGTAGTTATCTACATTACATTAAGCGTAACATATTCCTACACTTGTAGTTATCTACGTTACATTAAGCGTACCATATTCCTACACTTGTAGTTATCTACGTTACATTAAGAGTAACATATAACAAAGCAAACGGGACGGGCCACAAGTTCTAGCCTCCGAAATAAATTGACTTGTTGGTAAAATGTTCGATAAAATTGACTGATTTTGGCTTCCGGTATGAATCAGTAGCTTGTGCTTGTACGCTCAATGGGCTATTGCTAAAAACAAAGCGCCTCTCGTAATAAGTAGAAGCTTGTTGAAATATATATGTCACAGCTTCTTGACACTTACAGATTATATAAATAGATTTACCTCGAATCGTGATTGTTTTCTGTAGCTGTTTTCTGTAGTTGTTTTCTGTAGCTGTTTTTTCTGTAGCTGTTTCCTGTAGCTGTTTTCTGTAGCTGTTTTTTCTGTAGCTGTTTTTTCTGTAGCTGTTTTTTCTGTAGCTGTTTTCTGTAGCTGTTTTCTGTAGCTGGTTTCTGTAGCTGGTTTTCTGTAGCTGGTTTTCTGTAGCTGTTTTCTGTAGCTGTTTTCTGTAGCTGTTTTTTCTGTAGCTGTTTTCTCTGTAGCTGTTTTTTCTGTACATGTTTTCTGTAGCTGGTTTTCTGTAGCTGTTTCTGTAGCTGTTTTCTGTAGCTGTTTTCTGTAGCTGGTTTTCTGTAGCTGTTTTCTGTAGCTGGTTTTCTGAAGCTGTTTTCTGTAGCTGGTTTTCTGTAGCTGTTTTCTGTAGCTGTTTTCTGTAGCTGGTTTTCTGTAGCTGGTATTATGTAGCTGTTTTCTGTAACTGTTTTCTGTAGCTGTTTTCTGTAGCTGTTTTCTGAAGCTGTTTTCTGTAACCAGTTT
>CM026387.1:14632624-14654817 GCA_014843695.1 Archivesica marissinica
ATAGTGCTCTATATGACAGATTAGCAACCTGACTTCAATGGTGTGCAGAGTATTAAGGCCACGATAGTGCTCTAGATGACAGTTAAGCCACATGACTGCAATAGTGTGAAGAGAATTAAGCCCACAATAGTGCTCTAGATGACAGATTAGCCACCTGACTTCAATGGTGTGCAGAAAGCTAAGCCCACAATAGTGCTTTCGACGACCGTTTACAAACCTTACTTCAATGGTGTGCAGACAGTTAAGGCCACAATAGTGCTTTGGATGACAGTTTACCAACATGACTTCAATGGTGTGCAGAGAGTTAGGCCCACAATAGTGCTCTAGATGACAGTTTAGCAACCTGTCTTCAATAGTGTGCAGAGAGTTACGCCCACAATAGTGCTTTCGACGACAGTTTACAAACATGATTGCAATGGTGTGCCGAGAGATAAGCCCACAATAGTGCTCTAGATGACAGTTTAGCAACCTGACTTCAATGATGAGCAGAGAGTTACGCCCACAATAGTGCTTTCGATGACAGCTTAGCAACCTGACTTCAATGGTGTGCAGATAGATATGCCCACAATAGTGCTCTAAATGACAGTTTACCAACATGACTTCAATGGTGTACAGAGAGATAAGCCCACAATTGTGCTCTAGATGACAGTTTAGCAACCTGACTTCAATGGTGTGCAGATAGCTAAGCACACAATAGTGCTTTTGACGGCCGTTTACGAACCTGACTTCAATGGTGTACAGAGAGTTAGGCCCACAATAGTGCTCTAGATGACAGTTTACCAACCTGACTTTAATGTTTTGCAGAGAATTAAGCCCACAGTAGTGCTTTAGATGACAGTTTAGCCACCTGACTTCAATGGTGTGTAGAGAGATAAGTCCACAATAGTGCTCTAGATGACAGTTTACCAACATGACTACAATGTTGTGCAGACAGTTAAGGCCACAAGTGTGCTATAGATGACAGTTAAGCCACATGACTTCAATCGTGTGCAGAGAGATAAGCCCACAATAGTGCTCCAGATGACAGATTAGCAACCTGTCTTCAATTGTGTGCAGAGAGATAAGCCCACAATAGTGCTCTAGATGACAGTTTAGCCACATGACTTCAATTGTGTGCAGAGAGTTAACCCACAATAGTGCTCTATATGACAGATTAGCATCCTGACTTCAATGGTGTGCAGAGAATTAAGGCCACGATAGTGCTCTAGATGACAGTTAAGCCACCTGACTGCAATAGTGTGAAGAGAATTAAGCCCACAATAGTGCTCTAGATGACAGATTAGCCACCTGACTTCAATGGTGTGCAGAAAGCTAAGCCCACAATAGTGCTTTCGACGACCGTTTACCAACCTGACTTCAATGGTGTACAGAGAGTTAGGCCCACAACTGTGCTCTAGATGACAGTTTACCAACCTGACTTTAATGGTGTGCAGAGAATTAAGCCCACAGTAGTGCTTTAGATGACAGTTTAGCCACCTGACTTCAATGGTGTGCAGAGAGATAAGTCCAAAATAGTGCTCTAGATGACAGTTTACCAACATAACTACAATGTTGTGCAGACAGTTAAAGCCACAATTGTGCTCTAGATGACAGTTAAGCCACCTGACTTCAATGGTGTGCAGAGAATTAAGTCCATAATAGTGCTCTAGCTGACAGCTTAGCCACCTGACTTCAATGGTGTGCATACAGCAAAGCCCACAATAGTGCTTTTGACGACCGTTTACCAACCTGACTTCAATGGTGCGCAGAGATTTAGGCCCACAATAGTGCACTAGATGACAGTTTTCAAACCTGACATCAATGGTGTGCAGAGAGTTAAGCCCACAATAATGCTCTAGATGACAGTTTAGCCACCTGACTTCAATGGTATGCAGAGAGATAAGTCCACAATGGTGCTCTAGATAACAGTATACCAACATGACTACAATGGTGTGCAGACAGTTAAGGCCACAATAGTGCTCTAGATGACAGTTAAGCCACCTGACTTCAGTGGTGTGTAGAGAGGTAAGCCCACAATAATGCTCTAGATGACAGTTTAGCCACATTACTTCAATGGTGTGCAGACAGTTAAGGCCAAAATAATGCTCTGGATGACAGTTAAGACACCTGACTTCAATGGTGTGCAGAGAATTAAGCCCACAATAGTGCTCTAGATGACAGTTTAGCCACCTGACTTCAATGGTTTGCAGAGAGATAAGCCCACAATAGTGCACTAGATGACAGTTGGCCACCTGACCTCAATGGTGTGCAGAGAGGTAAGCCCACAACAGTGCTCTAGATGACAATTTAGCCACCTGACTTCAATGGCTTGCAGAGAGTTAAGGCCATAATAGTGATTTCGATGACAGTTTACAAACAAAATATCAATGGTGTGCAGAGAGATAAGCCCACAATAGTGCTCTAGATGACAGATTAGCAACCTGTCTTCAATTGTGTGCAGAGAGATAAGCCCACAATAGTGCTCTAGATGACAGTTTAGCAACCTGACTTCAATGGTGTGCAGACAGTTAAGGCCACAATAGTGCTCTAGATGACAGTTAAGCCACCTGACTTCAGTGGTATGTAGAGAGGTAAGCCCAAAACAGTGCTCTAGATGACAGTTTAGCCACCTGACTTCAATGGCTTGAAGAGAGCTAAGGCCATAATAGTGATTTCGATGACAGTTTACAAACAAAAGTTCAATGGTGTGAAGAGAGATAAGCCCACAATAGTGCTCTAGAAGACAGTTTAGCCACCTGGTTTCAATGGTGTGCAGAGCGGTAAGCCCACAATAGTGCTCTAGATGACAGTTTAGCCACATGATTTCAATGGTGTGCATACAGCTAAGCCCACAGTAGTGCTTTCGACGACCGTTTACAAACCTGACTTCAATGGTGTGCATACAGTTAAGGCCACAATAGTGCTTAAGATGACAGTTTAGCTACCTGACTTCTATGGTGTGCAGAGAGCTAAGTCCACAATAGTGCTCTAGATGACAGTTTACCAACATAACTACAATGGTGTGCAGAGAGTTACGCCCAATATAGTGCTCTAGATGACAGCTTAGCCACACGACTTCAATGGTGTGCAGATATCTAAGCCCACAATAGTGCTCTAGATGACAGTTTACCAACATAACTTCAATGGTGTGCAGAGAAATAAGCCCACAATAGTGCTCTAGATGACAGTTTAGCCACATGACTTCAATGGTGTGCAGAGAGTTATGCCCACAATAGTGCTCTAGATGACAGTTTACCAACATGACTTCAATGGTGTGCAGAGAGTTAGGCCCACAATAGTGCTTTCGATGACAGATTAGCAACATGACTTCAATGGTGTGCAGAGAGTTACGCCCACAATAGTGCTTTCGATGACAGTTTACCAACATGACTTCAATGGTGTGCAGAGAGGTAAGGCCATAATAGTGATTTCGATGACAGTTTACAAACAAAAGTTCAATGGTGTGAAGAGGGATAAGCCCACAATAGTGCTCTAGATGACATATTAGCCACATGACTTCAATGGTGTGCAGAGAGATAAGCCCACAATAGTGCTCTAGATGACAAATTAGCCACCTGACTTCAATGGTGTGCAGAGAGGTAAGCCCACAGTAGTGCTCTAGATGTTAGTTTAGACACCTGACTTCAATGGTGTGCGGAGAGGTAAGCACAACAAATAGTGCTCTAGATGACAGTTTAGCAACCTGACTTCAATGGTGTGCAGAGAGGTAAGCCCACAATATTGCTCTAGATAACAGATTAGCCACTTGAGTGCAAAGGTGTGCAGAGAGATAAGCACAAAATAGTGCTCTAGATGACAGATTAGCCACTTTACTTCAATGGTGTGCAGAGAGATAAGCCCACAATAGTGCTTTCGATGACAGTTTAGCAACCTGACTTCAATGGTGTGCAGAGAGGTAAGCCCACAATAGTGCTCTAGATGACAGATTACCAACATGACTTCAATGGTGTGCAGAGAGATAAATCCACAATAGTGCTCTAGATGACAGATTAGCCACCTGACTTCAATGGTGTGCAGAGAGTTAAGCCTACAATAGTGCTCTAGATGACAGATTACCAACCTGACTTCAATGGTGTGCGGAGAGTTCCGCCCACAATAGTGCTATATATATGATAGTTTAGCCACCTGACTTCAATGGTGTGCGGAGAGGTAAGCACAACAAATAGTGCTCTAGATGACAGATTAGCCACCTGACTTCAATGGTGTGCGGAGAGGTAAGCACAAAAAATAGTGCTCTAGATAACAGATTAGCCACTTGAGTGCAATGGTGTGCAGAGAGATAAGCCCAAAATAGTGCTTTCGTTGACAGTTTAGCCACCTGACTTCAATGGTGTGCAGAGAGGTAAGCCCACAATAGCGATCTAGATGATAGTTTGGCCACTTTACTTCAATGGTGAGCAGAGAGATAAGCTCATAATAGTGCTTTCGATGACAGTTTAGCAACCTGACTTCAATGGTGTACAGAGAGGTAAGCCCACAATCGTGCTCTAGATGACAGATTACCAACATGACTTCAATGATGTGCAGAGAGATAAACCCACAATAGTGCTCTAGATGACAGATTAGCCACATGACTTCAATGGTGTGCAGAGAGGTAAGCCCACAATATTGCTCTAGATGACAGATTACCAACCTGACTTCAATGGTTTGCAGAGAGTTTCGCCCACAATAGTGCTCCCAACCTGACTTCAATGGTGTGCAGAGAGTTAGGCCCACAATAGTACTCTAGATGACAGATTACCAACATGACTTCAATGGTGTGCAGAGAGTTAGGCCCACAATAGTACTCTAGATGACAGATTACCAACCTGACTTCAATGGTGTGCAGAGAATTAACCCACAATAGTGCTTCCAACCTGACTTCAGTGGTGTGCAGAGAGTTAGGCCCACAATAGTGCTCCCAACCTGACTTTAATGGTGTGCAGAGGGTTAAGCCCACAATAGTGCCTTCGATGACAGTTTACCAACATGACATCAATTGTGTGTAGAGAGATAAGCCCACAATAATGTTCTAGATGACAGTTTACCAACATGACTTCAATGGGGTACGGAGAGTTAATCCCACAATAATGCTCTAGATGACAGTTTAACCACCTGTCTTCAATGGTGTGCAGAGAGATAAGCCCATAATAGTGTTCCAGATGACAGGTTAGCCACCTGACTTCAATGGTGTGCAGACAGCTAAGCCCACAATAGTGCTTTCGACGAGCGTTCACAAACCTGACTTCAATGGAGTGCAGACAGTTAAGGCCACAATAGTGCTTTAGATGACAGTTTAGCCACCTGACTTCTATGGTGTGCAGAGAGATAAGTCCACAATAGTGCTCTAAATGACAGTTTACCAACATAACTACAATGGTGTGCAGAGAGTTAAGCCCACAATAGTGCGCTAGATGACAGTTTACCAACATGACTTCAATGGTGTGCAGAGAGTTAGGCCATAATAGTGTTCCAGATGACAGTTTAGCCACCTGACTTCAATGGTGTGCAGACAGCAAAGCCCACAGAAGTGTTTTCGATAACCGTATACAAACCTGACTTCAGTGGTGTGCAGACAGTTAAGGCCACAATAGTGCTTTAGATGACAGTTTAGCCACTTGACTTCTATGGTGTGCAGAGAGATAAGTCCACAATAGTGCTCTAGATGACAGTTTAGCCACCTGACTTCAATGGTGTGCAGAGAGATAAACCGACAATAGTGCTATAGATGACAGTTTAGCCACATGACTTCAATGGTGTGCAGACAGCTAATCCCACAATAGTGCTTTCGACGACCGTTTATAAATGTGACTTCAATGGTGTGCAGACAGTTAAGGCCACAATAGTGCTTTCGTTGATAGTTTACCAACATAACTTCAATGGTGTGCAGAGAGTTAGGCCCACAATAGTGCTTTCCATGACAGATTAGCCACCTGACTTCAATGGTGTGCAGAGAGTTACGCCCACAATAGTGCTTTCGATGACAGTTTACCAACATGACCTCAATGGTGTGCAGAGAGATAGGCCCAAAATAATGCTCTAGATGACAGATTAGCAACCTGACTTCAATGGTGTGCAGACAGTTACGCCCACAATAGTGCTTTCGATGACAGTTTACCAACCTGAATTCAATGGTGTGCAGAGAGGTAAGCCCACATGAGTGCTCTAGATGACAGTTTAGCCACATTACTTCAATGGTATGCAGAGAGTTAAGCCCACAATAGTGCTCTAGATGACAGATTAGCAACATGACTGCAATGGTGTGCAGAAAGTTAAGGCCAAAAGAGTGCTCTAGATGGCAGTTAAGTCACCTGACTTCAGTGTTGTGCAGAGAGGTAAGCCAACAGTAGTACCTTCCATGACAGTTTACAAACAAAAGTTCAATGGTGTGCAGAGAGTTAAGCCCACAATATTGCTCTAGATGACATATTAGCTACCTGACTTCTATGGTTTGCAGAGAGGTAAGCCCACAATATTGCTCTAGATGACATATTAGCCACATGACTTAAATGGTGTGCAGAGAGATAATCCCACAGTAGTGCTCTAGATGACAGATTAGCCACATGACTTCAATGGTGTGCAGAGAGGTAAGCCCCAAAATAGTGCTCTAGATGACAGATTAGCCACCTGAATTCAATAGTGTGCAGAGAGATAATCCCACAGTAGTGCTCTAGATAACAGTTTAGCCACCTGACTTCAATGGTGTGCAGAGAGATAAGCTCACAGTAGTGCTCTAGATAACAGTTTAGGCACCTGACCTCAATGGTGTGCAGAGAGGTAAGCCCAAAATAGTGTTCTACATGACAGTTTAGCAACCTGACTTCAATGGTGTGCAGAGAGGTAAGCCCACAATAGTGCTCTAGATGATAGTTTAGCCACCTGACTTCAATGGTGTGCAGAGAGGTAAGCCCACAATAGTGCTCTAGATGATAGTTTAGCCACCTGACTTCAATGGTGTGCAGAGAGATAAGCCCACAGTAGTGCTTTCGATGACAGTTTTTCCACCTGACTTCAATGGTGTGCAGAGAGGTAAGCCCACAATAGTGCTCTAGATGACATATTAGCCACATGATTTCAATGGTGTGCAGAGAGATAAACCCACAGTAGTTCTCTAGATGACATATTAGCCACATGACTTCAATGGTGTGCAGAGAGATAAGCCCACAATAGTGCTCTAGATAACAGTTTAGCCACCTGACTTCAATGGTGTGCGTAGAGGTAAGCACAAAATAGTGCTCTAGATGATAGTTTAGCCACCTGACTTCAATGGTTTGCAGAGAGATAAGCCCACAACAGTGCTTTCGACGACAGTTTAGCCATCTGACTTCAATGGTGTGCAGAGAGGTAAGCCCACAATAGTGCTCTATGTTACATATTAGCCACATGACTTCAATGGTGTGCAGAGAATTAAGCCCAAAGTAGTGATCTAGATGACAGATTAGCCACCTGACTTCAATGGTGTGCAGAGAGGTAAAACCACAATAGTGCTATAGATAACAGTTTAGCCACCTGACTTCAATGGTGTGCAGAGAGGTAAGCACAAAATAATGCTCTAGATGACAGTTTTGCGACCTAACTTCAATGGTGTGCAGAGAGATAAGCCCACAATAGTGCTCTAGATGGACAGTTTAGCCACCTGACTTCAATGGTGTGCAGAGAGATAAGCACACAATAGTGCTCTAGATGACAGCTTAGCAACCTGACGTCAATGGTGTGCAGAGAGGTAAGCCCACAATAGTGCTCTAGATAACAGATTAGCCACCTGATTGCAATGGTTTGCAGAGAGATAAGCCCAAATAGTGCTCTAGATAAAGATTAGCCACCTGACTTCAATGGTGTGCAGAGAGATAAGCCCACAATAGTGCTATAGATGACAGATTACCAACCTGACTTCAATGGTGTGCAGAGATTTAAGCCCACAATAGTGCTCCCAACCTGACTTCAATGGTGTGCAGAGATATAAGCCCACAATAGTGCTCTAGATGACAGTTTGGCAACCTGACTTCAATGGTGTGCAGACAGCTAAGCCCACAATAGTGCTTTTGACGACCGTTTACCAACCTGATTTCAATGGTGTGCAGAGAGTTACGCCCACAATAGTGCTCTAGATGACAGATTAGCCACCTGAATTCAATGGTGTGCAGAGAGATAAGCCCACAGTAGTGCTGTACATGACAGTTTAGCAACCTGACTTCAATGGTGTGCACAGAGGTAAGCCAACAATAGTGCTCCAGATGATAATTTAGCCACCTGACTTCAATGGTGTGCAAAGAGATAAGCCCACAGTAGTGTTCTAGATGAAATATTAGCCACATGATTTCAATGGTGTGCAGAGAATTAAGCCCACAGTAGTGATCTAGATGACAGATTAGCCACCTGACTTCAATGGTGTGCAGAGACGTAAGCTCACAATAGTGCTCTAGATGATAGTTTAGCCACCTGACTTCAATGGTATGCAGAGAGGTAAGCCCACAATAGTGCTCTAGATAACAGATTAGCCACCTGCCTGCAATGGTGTGCAGAGAGATAAGCCCACAATAGTGCTTTCGATGACAGTTTTGCCACCTGACTTCAATGGTGTGCAGAGAGGTAAGCACAAAATAGTGCTCTAGCTGAAAGTTTAGCAACCTGACTTCAATGGTGTGCAGAGAGGTAAGCCCACAATAGTGCTCTAGATGATAGTTTAGCCACATGACTTCAATGGTGTGCAGAGAGATAAGCCCACAACAGTGCTTTCGACGACAGTTTAGCCATCTGACTTCAATGGTGTGCAGAGAGGTAAGCCCACAATAGTGCTCCAGATGATCATTTAGCCACCTGACTTCAATGTTGTGCAGAGAGATTAGCCCACAATAGTGCTTTCGATGACAGTTTAGCCACCTGACTTCAATGGTATGCAGAGAGGTAAGCACAAAATAGTACTCTAGATGAAAGTTTAGCGACCTGACTTCAATGGTGTGCAGAGAGGTAAGTGCACAATAGTGCTCTAGATGATAGTTTAGCCACCTGACTTCAATGGTGTGCAGAGAGATAAGCCCACAATAGTGCTTTCGATGACAGTTTAGCCACCTGACTTCAATGGTGTGCAGAGAGTTACGCCCACAATAGTGCTCTTGATGACAGAATAGCAACCTGACTTCAATAGTGTGCAGACAGTTATGCCCACAATAGTGCTCTAGATGACAGTTTACCAACATGACTTCAATGGTGTGCAGTGAGTTAAGCCCACAATAGTGCCTTCGATGACAGTTTACCAACATGACTTCAATGGTGTGCAGAGAGATAAGCCCACAATAGTGCTCTAGATGACAGTTTACCAACATGACTTCAATGGTGTGCAGGGAATTAAGCCCACAATTGTGCTTTCGACGACCGTTTACAAACCTGACTTCAATGGTGTACAGACAGTTAAGGCCACAATAGTGCTTTCGATGACAGATTAGCCACCTGACTTCAATGGTGTGCAGAGAGTTACGCCCACAATATTGCTTTCGATGACAGTTTACCAACATAACTTGGTGTGCAGAGAGATAAGCCCACAATAGTGCTCTAGATGACAGATTAGCAACCTGACTTCAATGGTGTGCAGAGAGATAAGCCCACAATAGTGCTCTAGATGATAGTTTAGCGACAGATTAGCAACCTGACTTCAATGGTGTGCAGACAGTTAAGGCCACAATAGTGCTCTAGATGACAGTTAAGCCACCTGACTTCAGTGGTGTGCAGAGGTAAGCCCACAATAGTGCTCTAGTTGAATGTTTAGCCACATGACTTCAACTGTGTACAGAGAGGTAAACCCACAATAGTGCTCTAAATGACAGTTAAGCCACCTGACTTCAATGGTGTGCAGACAGTTAAGCCCATAATAGTGCTCTAGATTACAGTTTAGCCACCTAACTTCAATGGTGTACAGAGAGTTAAGCCCACAATAGTTCACTAGATTACAGTTTAGCCACCTGTCTTCAATGATGTGCAGAGAGGTAAGCCCACAATAGTGCTCTAGATGACAGTTTAGCCACCTGACTTCAATGGTGTGCAGAGAGTTAGGGCCACAATAGTGCTTTCGATGACAGTTTACAAACAAAAGTTCAATGGTGTGCAGAGAGTTAAGCCCACAATAGTGCTCTAGATGACAGTTTAGCCACCTGACTTCAATGGTGTGCAGAGAGGTAAGCCAACAGTAGTGCTCTAGATGACATATTAGCCACATGACATCAATGTTGTGCAGAGAGATAAGCCCAGAGTAGTGCTCTAGATGACAGATTAACCACCTGACTTAAATGGTGTGCAGAGAGATAAGCCCACAGTAGTGCTCTAGATAACAGTTTAGCCACCTGACTTCAATGGTGTGCAGAGAGATAAGCCCACAATAGTGCTATAGATAACAGTTTAGCCACCTGACTTCAATGGTGTGCAGAGAGGTAAGCACAAAATAATGCTCTAGATGACAGTTTTGCGACCTAACTTCAATGGTGTGCAGAGAGATAAGCCCACAATAGTGCTTTCGATGGCAGTTTAGCCACCTGACTTCAGTGGTGTGCAGAGAGGTAAGCACACAAATTAGTGCTCTAGATGACAGCTTAGCAACCTGACGTCAATGGTGTGCAGAGAGGTAAGCCCACAATAGTGCTCTAGATAACAAGATTAGCCACCTGATTGCAATGGTTTGCAGAGAGATAAGCACAAAATAGTGCTCTAGATGACAGTTTAGCCACCTTACTTCAATGGTGTGCAGAGAGATGAGCCCACAATAGTGCTTTCGATGACAGTTTAGCAACCTGACTTCAATGGTGTGCAGAGAGGTAAGCCTACCATAGTGCTTTCTATGACAGTTTACCAACATGACTTCAATGGTGTGCAGAGAGATAAGCCCACAATAGTGCTCTAGATGACAGATTACCAACCTGACTTCGATGGTGTACAGAGAGTTAAGCCCACAATAGTGCTCCCAACCTGACTTCAATGGTGTGCAGAGAGGTAAGCCAACACTAGTGCTCTAGATGACATATTAGCCACATGACTTCAATGGTGTGCAGAGAGATAAACGCACAGTAGTGCTCTAGATGACAGATTAACCACCTGACTTAAATGGTGTGCAGAGAGATAAGACCACAATAGTGCTCTAGATGACAGATTACCAACCTGACTTCAATGGTGTACAGAGAGTTAAGCCCACAATAGTGCTCCCAACCTGACTTCAATGGTGTGCAGAGAGTTAAGCCCACAATAGTGCTCTAGATGACAGTTTACCAACATGACTTCAATGGTGTGCAGAGAGATAAGCCCACAATAGTGCTCTAGATGACAGTTTATCAACCTGACTTCAATGATGTGCAGAGTGTTTAGCCCACAATAGTGTTCTAGATGACAGTTTAGCCACCTGACTTCAATGGTGTGCAGAGAGGTAAGCCCACACTAGAGCTCTAGATGACATATTAGCCACATTGACTTCAATGGTGTGCAGAGAGATAAGCCCACAGTAGTGCTCTAGATGACAGATTAACCACCTGACTTCAATGGTGTGCAGAGAGGTAAGCACAAAAATTAGTGCTCTAGATGACAGCTTAGCAACCTGACGTCAATGGTGTGCAGAGAGGTAAGTGCACAATAGTGCTCTAGATGATAGTTTAGCCACCTGACTTCAATGGTGTGCAGAGAGATAAGCCCACAATAGTGCTTTCGATGACAGTTTAGCAACCTGACGTCAATGGAGTGCAGAGAGGTAAGCCCACAATAGTGCTCTAGATAACAAGATTAGCCACCTGATTGCAATGGTTTGCAGAGAGATAAGCACAAACTAGTGCTCTAGATGACAGTTTAGCCACCTTACTTCAATGGTGTGCAGAGAGATAAGCCCACAATAGTGCTTTCGATGACAGTTTAGCAACCTGACTTCAATGGTGTGCAGAGAGGTAAGCCCACCATAGTGCTTTCTATGACAGTTTACCAACATGACTTCAATGGTGTGCAGAGAGATAAGCCCACAATAGTGCTCTAGATGGCAGATTACCAACCTGACTTCGATGGTGTACAGAGAGTTAAGCCCACAATAGTGCTCCCAACCTGACTACAATGGTGTGCAGAGAGGTAAGCCAATACTAGTGCTCTAGATGACATATTAGCCACATGACTTCAATGGTGTGCAGAGAGATAAGCGCACAGTAGTGCTCTAGATGACAGAGTAACAACCTGACTTAAATGGTGTGCAGAGAGATAAGCCCACAGTAGTGCTCTAGATAACAGTTTAGCCACCTGACTTCAATGGTGTGCAGAGAGATAAGCCCACAATAGTGCTCTAGATAAGAGCTTAGCCACCTGACTTCAATGGTGTTCATAGAGGTAAGCACAAAATATTGCTCTAGATGACAGTTTAGCAACCTGATTTCAATGGTGTGCAGAGAGATAAGCCCACAAATGTGCTCTAGATGACAGTTTACCAACATGACTTCAATGGTGTGCAGAGAGATGAGCCCACAATAGTGCTCTAGATGACAGATTACCAACCTGACTTCAATGGTGTACAGTGAGTTAAGCCCACAATAGTGCTCCCAACCTGACTTCAATGGTGTGCAGAGAGTTAAGCCCACAATAGTGCTCTAGATGTCAGTTTACCAACATGACTTCAATGGTGTGCAGAGAGATAAGCCCACAATAGTGCTCTAGATGACAGTTTATCAACCTGACTTCAATGGTGTGCAGAGTGTTAAGCCCACAATAGTGTTCTAGATGACAGTTTAGCCACCTGACTTCAATGGTGTGCAGAGAGGTAAGCCCACACTAGAGCTCTAGATGACATATTAGCCACATTGACTTCAATGGTGTGCAGAGAGATAAGCCCACAGTAGTGCTCTAGATGACAGATTAACCACCTGACTTCAATGGTGTGCAGAGAGGTAAGCACAAAAATTAGTGCTCTAGATGACAGCTTAGCAACCTGACGTCAATGGTGTGCAGAGAGGTAAGTGCACAATAGTGCTCTAGATGATAGTTTATCCACCTGACTTCAATGGTGTGCAGAGAGATAAGCCCACAATAGTGCTTTCGATGACAGTTTAGCCACCTGACTTCAATGGTGTGCAGAGAGTTACGCCCACATTAGTGCTCTTGATGACAGAATAGCAACCTGACTTCAATAGTGTGCAGACAGTTATGCCCACAATAGTGCTCTATATGACAGTTTACCAACATGACTTCAATGGTGTGCAGTGAGTTAAGCCCACAATAGTGCCTTCGATGACAGTTTACCAACATGACTTCAATGGTGTGCAGAGAGATAAGACCACAATAGTGCTCTAGATGACAGTTTACCAACATGACTTCAATGGTGTGCAGAGGGTTAAGCCCACAATAGTTCTCTAGATGACAGTTTACCAACCTGACTTCAATGGTGTGCAGGGAGTTAAGCCCACAATTGTGCTTTCGACGACCGTTTACAAACCTGACTTCAATGGTGTACAGACAGTTAAGGCCACAATAGTGCTTTCGATGACAGATTAGCCACCTGACTTCAATGGTGTGCAGAGAGTTACGCCCACAATATTGCTTTCGATGACAGTTTACCAACATAACTTGGTGTGCAGAGAGATAAGCCCACAATAGTGCTCTAGATGACAGTTTAGCAACCTGACTTCAATGGTGTGCAGAGCGTTATGCCAGCAATAGTGCTTTCGATGACAGTTTACCAACAGGACTGCAATGGTGTGCAGAGAGATAAGCCCACAATAGTGCTCTAGATGACAGATTAGCAACCTGACTTCAATGGTGTGCAGAGAGATAAGCCCACAATAGTGCTCTAGATGACAGTTTAGCGACAGATTAGCAACCTGACTTCAATGGTGTGCAGACAGTTAAGGCCACAATAGTGCTCTAGATGACAGTTAAGCCACCTGACATCAGTGGTGTGCAGAGGTAAGCCCACAATAGTGCTCTAGTTGAAAGTTTAGCCACATGACTTCAACTGTGTACAGAGAGGTAAACCCACAATAGTGCTCTAAATGACAGTTAAGCCACCTGACTTCAATGGTGTGCAGACAGTTAAGCCCATAGTAGTGCTCTAGATTACAGTTTAGCCACCTAACTTCAATGGTGTACAGAGAGTTAAGCCCACAATAGTTCACTAGATTACAGTTTAGCCACCTGTCTTCAATGATGTGCAGAGAGGTAAGCCCACAACAGTGCTCTAGATGACAGTTTAGCCACCTGACTTCAATGGTGTGCAGAGAGTTAGGGCCACAATAGTGCTTTCGATGACAGTTTACAAACAAAAGTTCAATGGTGTGCAGAGAGAGAGGCCCACAATAGTGCTCTAGATGACAGTTTAGCCACCTGACTTCAATGGTGTGCAGAGAGGTAAGCCAACAATAGTGCTCTAGATGACATATTAGCCACATGACATCAATGTTGTGCAGAGAGATAAGCCCAGAGTAGTGCTCTAGATGACAGATTAACCACCTGACTTAAATGGTGTGCAGAGAGATAAGCCCACAATAGTGCTCTAGATAACAGTTTAGCCACCTGACTTCAATGGTGTGCAGAGAGATAAGCCCACAATAGTGCTATAGATAACAGTTTAGCCACCTGACTTCAATGGTGTGCAGAGAGGTAAGCACAAAATAATGCTCTAGATGACAGTTTTGCGACCTGACTTCAATGGTGTGCAGAGAGATAAGCCCACAATAGTGCTTTCGATGACAGTTTAGCCACCTGACTTCAGTGGTGTGCAGAGAGGTAAGCACACAAATTAGTGCTCTAGATGACAGCTTAGCAACCTGACGTCAATGGTGTGCAGAGAGGTAAGCCCACAATAGTGCTCTAGATAACAAGATTAGCCACCTGATTGCAATGGTTTGCAGAGAGATAAGCACAAAATAGTGCTCTAGATGACAGTTTAGCCACCTTACTTCAATGGTGTGCAGAGAGATAAGCCCACAATAGTGCTTTCGATGACAGTTTAGCAACCTGACTTCAATGGTGTGCAGAGAGGTAAGCCCACCATAGTGCTTTCTATGACAGTTTACCAACATGACTTCAATGGTGTGCAGAGAGATAAGCCCACAATAGTGCTCTAGATGACAGATTACCAACCTGACTTCGATGGTGTACAGAGAGTTAAGCCCACAATAGTGCTCCCAACCTGACTTCAATGGTGTGCAGAGAGGTAAGTCAACACTAGTGCTCTAGATGACATATTAGCCACATGACTTCAATGCTGTGCAGAGAGATAAGCTCACAATAGTGCTTTCGATGACAGTTTAGCAACCTGACTTCAATGGTGTGCAGACAGTTATGCCCACAATAGTGCTCTAGATGACAGTTTACCAACATGACTTCAATGGTGTACAGAGAGTTAAGCCCACAATAGTGCTCCCAACCTGACTTCAATGGTGTGCAGAGAGTTAGGCCCACAATAGTGCTCTAGATGTCAGTTTACCAACATGACTTAAATGGTGTGCAGAGAGATAAGCCCACAGTAGTGCTCTAGATAATAGTTTAGCCACCTGACTTCAATGGTGTGCAGAGAGATAAGCCCACAATAGTGCTTTCGATGACAGTTTAGCCACCTGACTTCAGTGGTGTGCAGAGAGGTAAGCCCACAATAGTGCTCTAGATGACATATTAGCCACATGACTTCAATGGTGTGCAGAGAGATAAGCCCACAGTAGTGCTCTAGATGACATATTAGCCACATGACTTCAATGGTGTGCAGAGAATTAGGCCCACAGTAGTGCTCTAGATGACAGATTAGCCACCTGACTTCAATGGTGTGCAGAGAGGTAAGCACAATATATAGTGCTCTAGATGACAGCTTAGCAACCTGACGTCAATGGTGTGCAGAGAGGTAAGCCCACAATTGTGCTCTAGATAACAGATTAGCCACTTGACTTCAATGGTGTGCAGAGAGATAAGCCCACAGTAGTGCTCTAGATGAAATATTAGCCACATGATTTCAATGGTGTGCAGAGAATTAAGCCCACAGTAGTGATCTAGATGACAAATTAGCCACCTGACTTCAATGGTGTGCAGAGACGTAAGCTCACAATAGTGCTCTAGATGATAGTTTAGCCACCTGACTTCAATGGTATGCAGAGAGGTAAGCCCACAATAGTGCTCTAGATAACAGATTAGCCACCTGCCTGCAATGGTGTGCAGAGAGATAAGCCCACAATAGTGCTTTCGATGACATTTTTGCCACCTGACTTCAATGGTGTGCAGAGAGGTAAGCACAAAATAGTGCTCTAGCTGAAAGTTTAGCAACCTGACGTCAATGGTGTGCAGAGAGTTAAGCCCACAATTGTGCTCTAGATAACAGATTAGCCACTTGACTGCAATGGTTTGCAGAGAGATAAGCACAAAATAGTGCTCTAGATGACAGTTTAGCCACCTTACTTCAATGGTGTGCAGAGAGATAAGCCCACAATAGTGCTTTCGATGACAATTTAGCAACCTGACTTCAATGGTGTGCAGAGAGGTAAGCCTACAATAGTGCTTTCGATGACAGTTTACCAACATGACTTCAATGGTGTGCAGAGAGATAAGCACACAATAGTGCTCTAGATGACAGATTACCAACCTGACTTCAATGGTGTACAGAGAGTTAAGCCCACAATAGTGCTCCCAACCTGACTTCAATGGTGTGCAGAGAGTTAGGCCCACAATAGTGCTCTAGATGTCAGTTTACCAACATGACTTCAATGGTGTGCAGAGAGATAAGCCCACAATAGTGCTCTAGATGACAGTTTATCAACCTGACTTCAATGGTGTGCAGAGTGTTAAGCCCACAATAGTGCTCTAGATGACAGATTACCAACCTGACTTCAATGTGTCAGAGATTTAAGCCCACAATATCTCACAACCTGACTTCAATGGTGTGCAGAGAGTTAAGCCCACAATAGTGCTCTAGATGACAGTTTACCAACCTGACTTCAATGGTGTGCAGAGAGATAAGCCCACAATAGTGCTCTAGATGACAGTTTATCACCTGACTTCAATGGTGTGCAGAGTGTTTAGCCCACAATAGTGTTCTAGATGACATTTAGCCACCTGACTTCAATGGTGTGCAGAGAGGTAAGCTCACACTAGAGCTCTAGATGACATATTAGCCACATTGACTTCAATGGTGTGCAGAGAGATAAGCCCACAATAGTGCTCTAGATGACAGATTAACCACCTGACTTCAATGGTGTGCAGAGAGGTAAGCACAATAATAGTGCTCTAGATGACAGCTTAGCAACCTGACTTCAATGGTGTGCAGAGAGGTAAGCCACAAATGCTCTAGATAACAGATTACCAACCTGACTTCAATGGTTTGCAGAGAGATAAGCACAAAATAGTGCTCTAGATGACAGTTTAGCCACCTTACTTCAATGGTGTGCAGAGAGATAAGCCCACAATAGTGCTTTCGATGACAGTTTAGCAACCTGACTTCAATGGTGTGCAGAGAGGTAAGCCCACAACAGTGCTCTAGATGACAGCATACCAACCTGACTTCAATGGTGTACAGAGAGGTAAGCCCACAATAGTGCTCTAGATGACAGTTTAGCCACCTGACTTCAATGGTTTGCAGAGAGTTAAGCCCACAATAGTGCTCTAGATGACTTTAAACCTGACCAATGGTGTGCAGAGATAAGGCCAAAATAGTGCTAGATGACATAACACCTGAATTCAATGGTGTGCAGAGAGGTAAACCCACAATAGTGCTCTAGATGATAATTTAGCCACCTGACTTCAATGGTGTGCTGAGAGAAAGCCCACAATAGTGCTCTAGATGACCGATTACCAACCTGACTTCAATGTTGTGCAGAGAGTTAAGCCCACACTAGTGCTCCCAACCTGACCTCATTGGTGGGCAGAGAGTTAGGCCCACAATAGTGCTCTAGATGACAGTTTACCAACATGACTTCAATGGTTTGCAGAGAAATAAGCCCACAATAGTGCTCTAGATGACAGTTTAGCAACCTGACTTCAATGGTGTGCAGAAAGCTAAGCCCAAAATAGTGCTTAGACGACAGATTACCAACCTGACTTCAATGGTGTACAGAGAATTAAGCCCACAAAAGTGCTCCCAACCTGACTTCAATGGTGTGCAGAGAGTTAAGCCCACAATAATGCTCTAGATGACATATTACCAACATGACTTCAATGGTTTGCAGAGAGATAAGCCCACAATAGTGCTCTACATGACATATTATCAACATGACTTAAATGGTGTGCAGAGTGTAAGCACAAAATAGTGCTCTATATGACAGTTTAGCAACCTGACTTCAATGGTGTGCAAAGAGATAAGCCCACAATAGAGCTCTATATAACGTTTAGCCACCTGACTTCAATGGTGTGCAGAGAGATAAGCCCACAGTAGTGCTCTAGATGACAGATTAACCACCTGACTTCAATGGTGTGCAGAGAGGTAAGCCAAAAATAGTGCTCTAGATGACAGCTTAGCAACCTGACGTCAATGGTGTGCAGAGAGGTAAGCCCACAATAGTGCTCTAGATAACAGATTAGCCACCTGATTGCAATGGTTTGCAGAGAGATAAGCACAAAATAGTGCTCTAGATGACAGTTTAGCCACCTTACTTCAATGGTGTGCAGAGAGTAAGCCCACAATAGTGCTTTCGACGACAGTTTAGCAACCTCACTTCAATGGTGTGCAGATAGGTAAGCCCACCATAGTGCTTTCTATGACAGTTTACCAACATGACTTCAATGGTGTGCAGAGAGATAAGCCCACAATAGTGCTCTAGATGACAGATTACCAACCTGACTTCGATGGTGTACAGAGAGTTAAGCCCACAATAGTGCTCCCAACCTGACTTCAATGGTGTGCAGAGAGGTAAGCCAACACTAGTGCTCTAGATGACATATTAGCCACATGACTTCAATGGTGTGCAGAGAGATAAGCGCACAGTAGTGCTCTAGATGACAGATTAACCACCTGACTTAAATGGTGTGCAGAGAGATAAGCCCACAGTAGTGCTCTAGATAACAGTTTAGCCACCTGACTTCAATGGTGTGCAGAGAGATAAGCCCACAATAGTGCTCTAGATAAGAGTTTAGCCACCTGACTTCAATGGTGTGCATAGAGGTAAGCACAAAATATTGCTCTAGATGACAGTTTAGCAACCTGATTTCAATGGTGTGCAGAGAGATAAGCCCACAAAAGTGCTCTAGATGACAGTTTACCAACATGACTTCAATGTTGTGCAAATAGATAATCCCACAAAAATGCTCTAGATGACAGATTAGCCACCTGACTTTAATGGTGTGCAGAGAGGTAAGCACACAATAGTGCTCTACATGACAGTTTAGCAACCTGACTTCAATGGTGTGCAGAGAGATAAGCCCACAATAGTGCTCTAAATAACAGTTTAGCCACCTGACTACAATGGTGTGCAGAGAGGTAAGAACAAAATAGTGCTCTAGATGACAGTTTAGCAACCTGACTTCAATGGTGTGCAGAGAGGTAAGCCCACAATAGTGCTCTAGATGACAGATTACCAACCTGACTTCAATGGTGTACAGAGAGTTAAGCCCACAATAGTGCTCCCAACCTGACTTCAATGGTGTGCAGAGAGTTAAGCCCACAATAGTGCTCTAGATGTCAGTTTACCAACATGACTTCAATGGTGTGCAGAGAGATAAGCCCACAATAGTGCTCTAGATGACAGTTTATCAACCTGACTTCAATGGTGTGCAGAGTGTTAAGCCCACAATAGTGCTCTAGATGACAGATTACCAACCTGACTTCAATGGTGTACAGAGATTAAGCCCACAATAGTGCTCTGTGCAGACAGCTAAGCCCACAATAGTGCTTTTGACGACGGTTTACCAACCTGACTTCAATGGTGTGGAGAGAGTTAGTCCCATAATAGTGCTCTAGATGACAGTTTTCCAACCTGAATTCAATGGTGTGCAGAGAGTTAGGCCCACAATAATGCTCTAGATGACAGCTTAGCCACCTGACTTCAATGGCGTGCAGAGAGATAAGTCCACAATAGTGCTCTAGATGACAGTTTACCAACATGACTATAATGGTGTGCAGAAAGTTAAGGCCACAATAATGCTTTAGTTGACTGATAAACCACCTGACTTCAATGGTGTGCAGAGACTTAAGCCCACAATAGTGCTCTAGATGACAGCTTAGCCACCTGACTTCAATGGTGTGCAGAGAGGTAAGCCCACAACAGTGCTCTAGATGACAGTTCAGCCACCGGACTTCAATGGTGTATAGAGAGGTAAGCACAAAATAGTGCTCTAGATGACAGTTTAGCCACCTGACTTCAATGGTTTGCAGAGAGTTAAGGCCACAATAGTGCTTTCGATGACAGTAAAGCCACCTGACTTCAATGGTGTGCAGAGAGGTAAGCCCAGAATAGTGCTCTAGATGATAGTTTAGCCACCTGACTTCAATAGTGTGCAGAGAGATAAGTCTACAATAGTGCTGTAGATGATAGTTTACCAACATGACTGACTACAATGGTGTGCAAACTGTTACGGCCTCAATAGTGCTTTCGATGACAATTTAGCAATCTGACTTCAATGGTGTGCAGAGAGGTAAGCCCACAATAGTGCTTTCGATGACAGTTTAACAACATGACTTCAATGGTGTGCAGAAAGATAAGCCCACAATAGTGCTCTAGTTGACAGACTACCAACCTGATTTCAATGGTGTGCAGAGAGTTAAGCCCACAATAGTGCTCCCAACCTGACTTCAATGGTGTGCAGATAGTTAGGACCACACTAGTGTTCTAGATGACTGTTGGTAAGTTTACCAACATGACTTCAATGGTGTGCAGAGATATAAGCCCATAATAGTGCACTAGATGACAGTTTAGCGACCTGACTTCAATGGTGTGCAGAGAGTTAAGCCCACAATAGTGCTCTAGATGACAGCTTAGCCACCTGACTTCAATGGTGTGCGGAGAGGTAAGCCCACAACAGTGCTCTAGATGACAGTTTAGCCACCTGACTTCAATGGTGTACAGAGAGTTAAGCACAAAATAGTGCTCTAGATGACAGTTTAGCAACCTGACTTCAATGGTGTGCAGAGAGATAAGCCCACAATAGTGCTCTAGATGATAGTTTAGCCACCTGACTTCAATGGTGTGCTGAGAGATAAGCCCACACTAATGCTACCAACCTGACTTCAATGGTGGGCAGAGATTTAGGCCCAAAATAGTGCTCTAGATGAC
This sequence comes from Archivesica marissinica, assembly GCA_014843695.1. Classification (NCBI taxonomy): domain Eukaryota; kingdom Metazoa; phylum Mollusca; class Bivalvia; order Venerida; family Vesicomyidae; genus Archivesica; species Archivesica marissinica. Next base: position 14,653,792 of record CM026387.1, read on the forward strand.
AGATTACCAACATGACAACAATGGTATGCAGACAGATAAGGCCACAATAGTCCTCTAGATGACAGTTAAGCCACCTGACTTCAATGGTGTGAAGAGAATTAAGCCCAAAATAGTGCTATAGATGACAGTTTAACGACCTGACTTCAATGGTGTGCAGATAGTTAAGCCCACAATAGTGCTCTAGATGACAGTTCAGCCACCGGACTTCAATGGTGTATAGAGAGGTAAGCACAAAATAGTGCTCTAGATGACAGTTTAGCCACCTGACTTCAATGGTTTGCAGAGAGTTAAGGCCACAATAGTGCTTTCGATGACAGTAAAGCCACCTGACTTCAATGGTGTGCAGAGAGGTAAGCCCAGAATAGTGCTCTAGATGATAGTTTAGCCACCTGACTTCAATAGTGTGCAGAGAGATAAGTCCACAATAGTGCTGTAGATGATAGTTTACCAACATGACTGACTACAATGGTGTGCAAACTGTTACGGCCTCAATAGCGCTTTCGATGACAATTTAGCAATCTGACTTCAATGGTGTGCAGAGAGGTAAGCCCACAATAGTGCTTTCGATGACAGTTTAACAACATGACTTCAATGGTGTGCAGAAAGATAAGCCCACAATAGTGCTCTAGTTGACAGACTACCAACCTGATTTCAATGGTGTGCAGAGAGTTAAGCCCACAATAATGCTCCCAACCTGACTTCAATGGTGTGCAGATAGTTAGGACCACACTAGTGTTCTAGATGACTGTTGGTAAGTTTACCAACATGACTTCAATGGTGTGCAGAGATATAAGCCCATAATAGTGCACTAGATGACAGTTTAGCGACCTGACTTCAATGGTGTGCAGAGAGTTAAGCCCACAATAGTGCTCTAGATGACAGCTTAGCCACCTGACTTCAATGGTGTGCGGAGAGGTAAGCCCACAACAGTGCTCTAGATGACAGTTTAGCCACCTGACTTCAATGGTGTACAGAGAGTTAAGCACAAAATAGTGCTCTAGATGACAGTTTAGCCACCTGACTTCA